>JARQZJ010000001.1:6332500-7532500 GCA_030704895.1 Henosepilachna vigintioctopunctata | reverse complement strand
CAGTTCAGGCTGAAAAACTAATACGAAACATAAAAGGAAAACATGATGTATCCGAAGAACTGAAAGAAATTGAAATAAGCATGAACAAGCATCCCAAAGGAAATTTTATGAATGCATTGAAGTCTAAGAGCTCTAAGCGATCTTTAATGATTGGTGTTGGTGTAACATTTTTCACTCAGTTCTCTGGGTTTATGATTTTCATATCGTATGCAGTATTCATCTTTGAAGCGGCTGGAGGTAGTTGGACAGGAGAAACAGACACTATTATAATAGGTGTTATTGAGGTGATTTCTGCCTTTTTTGCTACTACCGTTACAGATTTTTTTCAAAGGAGGACCCAGTTTATGTTATCATACGTTTTTGCTGGTTTGTGTCATTTTACACTGGGCGGGTATTTCGTCCTTCAGGACAGGGGCGTAGACTTGAGTGCCTTCGGTTGGGTGCCACTGGTCAGTATGGCCGGCTATTTTATGATGTATGACTTAGGTATGGGAATTCTGACTCAAACTGTGATGGGTGAGTTGTTTTCGCCTACAATAAAAGGTGCAGCTATTGCCATTTGCCAAATTGTGGGAACTTCTGTTGGTTTTATTATAACGTTTACTTTTAAGTATATGAAAGAAGCTATTGGCAACGGTGAAAGCTTTTGGATATTTGCTGGATTCTGTTTTGCTGGTGCTGTTTTTGTTTACTTTTTCTTAGTAGAAACAAAAGGAAGGACGTTGGAAGAAGTTCAAGATGAAATTGATAGGTCGTAAAAAATATTTGCTACAGATGGTTCTCAGTTCTGTGATTTTGTGAATTTTTCGTTATTTCATTGCCTATAAATTCAATTTCAATTAGAAAATTAATAGGATTAAACTGACAAATGAATAAAGATTAATAAGTAATGCCGCGAGAGCTGAAACTCAAGTATAAAACTGGTTTTTCAATTGAGAACGGTTAGATATATTACTAACCAAAACGTCGTATGAATTCAATTTCTGATGTTTAGACGAATTCTTTAATTTCATTTTATTATACATTATTTAATTTTTTCGCAATTTATATTTCTGGTTCAGCACTCAGGACTTTATTAACCTCAGATATTTCAATCTTAGATTAATCTTAATCATAATAATAAATTTAAACTTAAACATAATTATTAATTTTTTTCGTTTTTAGTTAAATCCGATTAATTTTACCATTTAATTTTCATCAAATCATAGTCTGTTACCGAATTTGAAATTAAATTTATAGGCCATGAAAATCCGACAAAATAGTGAAAAATTTACATTGCCCAACACATTTAAACAAACATTTTGTGAATTCAATTGAAAAGAATGATCTCGTATTCCAATTTTTTTAATTTATTACATCAGTGCAAAAATGGAAAATCATTCAATTTAAATTTTGAAAAAAGAAAATTCAAAATAACTAGGAATATAAATATTACCCTTTTCATTTGGTAAATCAAATCGATTTCAACAATTTTAATTTTTCATCAAATGTCTTGAATTTTCCTCTAATTTTTGTAAAAATTCAATTACACTAAGGACATGTTGAGCTATCAACAATTCTTGATAAAAGACTTAATACTCAGATATCAGAATTCAGTGATTTTCATTGCAATACATATAATATTGTTGTATATTGATCATTCCTATATTATAACAGCTGAAAATGTATTCTATTGTTGTTAATATATTATTGATCAACCCTCATTTCTTTTAGCAATTAAAAAGTTAAGAAAACAGATTTAAACAAAGTTATCGAACGAATGTTTCAATGATAATTTTATCATTATTAGATATTTAATAGTGTTGACGTTTACTTGATGTAAATCCATTATAATTGAATATAAACTTAAATTCAAACACTTGAACTTATGATTTACACTTTATTGACTACATAGCATGAAGTGTTTCGTCGTTACAAACGACTTACAGATACAGAAAAGTAGTCAATTAGATTTTTGGGAAATAGTGGAAATAAATAGGAAAAAATTCTGGAAATTTGCTCAATGAACAGATAGAATTTAAAAATTCACCGTTGTTAAACTTTTTCAGGTAATAAAAATTAGATTTCAGAATGGAATATCTTTGGTAACACCCAAAGTCATAGAATCTCAAATTCCCTGTTATTTATACCTATGTTTTTCAAATTTGTTGTTATTATTCTGCAAGCATCTGAAAAAGTCGTTTGTAACGACGAAACGTGTCATGTTATGTAGTCAATAAAGTGTAAATCAAAGTTCAAGTGTTTGAATATAAGTTTATATTCAATTATTAGATATTATTGTTATACGTATCACATAATGGAAAAATGAATAAATTCTATAAAAATTATAAAAACGCACGGAATATGTTCCGGCAGAGTTGTCTTAAACTCTTGAAAACGAGTTCATCTGAAACTCATTATCTTCTTTTTTATTATTTTTTCTTCTATTAGTTCTTCTTTCTAGAAATGTATTCTTCATTTCTAGTGTACAAAAAATATTTGTGGAATTAAGTCAAATGTATAAAAAATATTATATATTATACAATGTTTCACGAATAAAAGAACTCAATTGACATTAATATTGTTAGATTTAGTTGTATGTAAAAAAGATATTCGAAACAGCTTCTTCAATTTATATAGCTCATTACTGAATAAAGAGAGGGTTGTTGGTGTTCAGCCTTTGCGTTTAATGTATATTTAGAAAGTAGGTTAGGCTATAAAGCAGTTTATGTATGTGTACTCCGCATATTTGACTTCCTCGATGCGTTGTGACTAAGCTAAATTGGACGCAGTCAGTTGTCTACACGTTCCTTATGGGAAATTTTCATTCGTTGTGAACTTGAGATGTATATAAATCAATAATTATCGTTTTGAAAAGAAACTGATTTTTATAAAATATGATATATTTCACACAAATATGAAAGTAAATTTCTTTATCATTAATTAACTCATTATATATATATATATATATATATATATATATATATATATATATATATATATATATATATATATATATATATAAATGAAATTTTTTTGTGCTTATGGCACTGAATGAAATATTTAAGAAAATGAACACTAGAACATTCATTTGAAAAATTCAAATTAACCAAGAGAATGTTTTAGTAGAGCTAGATATGTGAACGTGTACAATGTGATGTCTCCATTATCCTTCAAGGGATAAATGTTAGAGAAATATTGAAATCGATGCCACACCTGATGGAAGTGCGAGACATATATGTTTCGTTCTGCAAGGAACTCGTCAGTCGCATCGATTTCAATATTTCTCTAACATTTATCCCTTGAAGGATAATGGAGACATCACATTGTACACGTTCACATATCTAGCTCTGCTATAACATTCTCTTGGTTAATTTGAATTTTTCAAATGAATGTTCTAGTGTTCATTTTCTTATATATATATATATATATATATATATATATATATATATATATATATATATATATATATATATATAATATATAGGGTTATACTGACATAGGGTTAGTCGCGACTGACTAGTTAAGACATAAATTAGATATTCGTGGGATAGCAGTCAGGTGGTGTCAAATAAAAAGGCAGATACAAATGTGACACAGAGTGCTAAATGAAGCCCAAAAGGTTCTACAACAGTTCAATATACCAAATCTCTTAAATCGGACGAAGTGTCGCTAAAAAAACGCACATGTGAACTTTGAGCAAAAATCATTGTGCCAATCTGGAATAAAATGGACTGATGAACGAAAGAAAAAGCATTTTGATAAAATGAAACCTTTTTGGGAGTCAAAAAAGCTGAAGCAAAAGCCGTAAAAATTGCGAATTCAAGTTCAATAGCTCTCCTAATGGGGAATAAACGTTTTGATAATAATAATATATTCGTGTACTTTTTCATTAAAAGTTCTTAATTGTTAAGTGATTTTAAAATTTTTTTTTGCAATTCCCGACACTAATTTTTTTTCACATATTGTCGTGAAATTAGTAATTATGAAAAGAATCTAGGATAATTTTCAACAAGATAAAACTGTATGATTATTAACATTATCCGTCAATTTGATTCTGAGAAATTTGAGAAATTTAAATAACTTATTCATTTCCCCTTTAACCCTTATGCTTCTCTACAGATTTCTGCTTTTCCAAAATTTCAAAAAAAATTACTTTCATTGATTTCCATCGAATATAAATTCATTAATTGAATGAATCGATTCGAACGTAGTAGAGATTCGTGTTGGTCAATTTTCAGATATTGCTTTCTTCTGTAGGTAATAATAAAATTTAAAATAAGGTCACTTTATGGCCAACCTCGCTATTTGTTTATTCAGGCGTATGTGAAGCTGTGTTCGAAATTGAATGCTAGAAGAACCGCTAACCACTCCTAAATTATGTAATGGACGATAACGAGTACAAAGAAACCTGGCAACACCCTTACTAATCTACTTTTGGAATGTTTCTATACTCATTGAAGCTACAGTTTAATGCTAGTTCTAAAAGGCCATTTTGCTAATTTGATGAGAGGTACACAAACATTTATGTTTTACTTGGGATACAAACTCAGACATTTTCTTGGTCATATTACTTCTAAAATTTCAGAAAATACGAGAAAATATTACCTACACCCAATTATTCCTGAGTTTATGTGAACTAATTGAACAAAGTTAGAGATTTGATGAGCTACGAGCTCTAACAAAAGTTATTAAAAAAGTGAGTAGCAAGTTACAAACTTCATTTCATGAAATTGGCTTAGTATTTCCAATATTCTTTTAATTTGGTATCTTTTAAAAATATAATAAATATATAATTTCTCTATAATATACATTTATTTCAATGTAATTATTCAGGGACAAACATTAACGATATACAAGACTATACCAAGGAAATAAGTTTAAGAATAGAGAAAGCTCAAAGTGTATTCATTAGAATGAAAAAACTTTTCTGTAGTCGAAGTCCTAATCTGAATCTTAAGATCAGGATGATTAGATTCTATGTTTTATCGGTATTGCTGTGCAGTATGGAAGCATGGACGATGAACAAACAATATATGAAAAAATTGGAAGCATTTGAATTGTGGATGTATCGGAAAATATGAAGAATATCCTGGGTAGATAGAGTAACTTAATAAGAAGTACTTCCCAAAATTTGCATCACAAACCAATTAATACTAACCATTAAGTCCAGAAAATTGCAATACTTGGGACATGTTATGCGAGGCGCAAAATATCAGCTACTGCAGCTCATAATGCAAGTAAAAATTCAGGGAAAACGAACAGTCAGAAGAAGAAGAATCTCGTGGCTAAAAAATTTTAGGGAATGGTTTGGCTGCACATCTTTCAAACAGCGGCTTCAAAAATTAGAATTGCAATGATGATAGCCAACCAACGTAGCGGAGAGGGCACGTGAAGAAGAAGAAGAAGGATTGCAATCTTATATAGGTAATATAAGAAATATATAGGTATCATTTTTCTAACCTCTAAACTACAGGCACACACATACGTTCAGGTGTTACCCGGGAGTTGGACCCAGATCTCTTTCTTAGCAGTCTTTCATCCCCAGTCATAGAATACGAACAAAATCACTTAAATACGTTAAAGCTTATTTAGTTTTTGATTTACTGAGAATTTTTCGAAATCTATCAGTTTTTTCATTCATAAGTTCGATACATTAATATAAATTGCTATTCTTGAGCAATTTTTGAAATACATCTTCCCTGGATCTAAATCGAATACTCTGGATTTTTCCCTACGCCTGTTAAACTTGTTTATGTAATTTCAGCTAAATAACCTTTTCATTTCAGCAATTCATAATTGTAAATGAAGGTTAATTTTCTACAATTTATTCGCAGTTCGTAGAAAGCACCTGTTCTAAACCCCTTGGACACATTTATGGTTTCTGTTGTTATTATTTCATCAATATTCGAAGCATTTAACCGTTGAATAGTAACATTTTTTATTAAAATAGATCTCTTACCCCCACAATAACGAATAGAATCATTACATTATCAACAGATGACTTCCAAAGTTATCCCTTGCAGTTTTTTCTCATTCTCTATAACTCATATCATTAAATTAACTCATTACTGTAGGGAATAGGAGGCAATGAGCCCCCATATCCAGGAACGTTCCTCGTGATTTACGTCTATAGTTTTACTGAAAGCTCGAATATATTATCAACATCTTGACAGATTAACCCCATCATAAAGTAAAATAATCTCTCATGTTGAGCAGAGCAAGAATTGAAAGCCACTTCAGAATATTCTCCTGGATGAATTGTATGATCTTAATAATGAATTTAGCGACAACTCTAAAAAAAACTATAAAGCCTATTCTTTTTTTTTGTTCTGTTCTTTTTTCTTTATCAAAATTTGTTTTTATGATTTCAATATTTTTCATTATTTTCATATATATATAATTTTATTGTTTTATTATTTATATATCACTGGAATATATATTGTAAAACTTTAAATGCATATCGTAAAATATTTCCTGTAACTTGGTTTTCTTCTACCTGTAGGAAAATGAAGATTTATTTTTATTATATATTTAATCATATCGGACTTGGACTGAACGGTCTATTTCACTTTCGATTTCTTAAGTTCTCACAGAACCCTTTTTTCCGTTAACCCTGCTGGAGATAAGTCACACGGGTCGTGAAGAAGACAGAGGCCGTTGACTGCTCCCCCCCAAGTATCTTAAGGGATGTGCGCGCGGTGGTAACACTTACGTGCCTGGTGAACAAAGCAGCTTCGTCGATACAGCATCGGGGTTGGCCGGTTAACGACCCCTGAGCGGGGCCTTCGAAGCGCGGCCCTCTTGGGATGTGAAGAAGAAGATCGCGCCTCTGTGTAAAGCTTTTACATTGATGCCGCATCGGTCATAACGGGTATGATAAGTCAATAAATATTATCTCTTCATGTAGATGGAAAATTGAATTCAATTACTCATATTATATTCATTTATTATTTATAATAATAATACACATATTTTATCACACATGTAATTTTAACAAAAAAAGAGAAAACGTCGGCAAATAGAAACCTTAAATAAGTAAATTTGGATACATTTAGATTATCTGTAAAGAATCAAAAATCCAACAGAAAATTCTTCGCTTTTTTGCCATGGTTCAGATACTTCTCTAGGTTATAAGGTTCAACTTTTACTAGAAAGGAGTATATTTTTCTCTGAAATGGCTAGTCGTCGTCGAGAGCACACTGGAGATTGGGAAAGCATTGAAAATTTTGATAAATATGTATAGTGGATTATTCTGTGATAATGATAGTCCATGTAAGGGGTTAATGTATTGATTGACCCTTCTTGTTTCATTAACCCAAATCTGACCACTCAGAGTTAGAAAATTGTTTGTGTAAAAAACTCCTCTGCAAGATTGTCTATAATTCATTCCAAACATGGATCTAATTGTCATTTTCCGCTTTATAAATAACGTGTAAGATGTGAGCTATTACCCCAGAATATTGTAGCATATTATAGTGATATAATTTATATTACTCAATATTATAAATTTTCTTTATTATTCTAAGATCAAATTGACATCATGGAATGAATATGAGTATGAAGTTTTTTGTTGAAACATTTTTATCCTTTATTATAAGTGGTAGATGTTTGTAATATTATAATATTTTGTTCTTTTTACTTTTTCACGAAAGTGTTATGAGTTTAAAACATTTCATTCTGAAACTAAATGAAAAATTCAACAAGCTCGTTTGAATATTTAATTTTTTGTCAAACTTGATTGGTAGTTCTGCAACATAAAACCACAACATAAAGGGGCGGTTCCGTATTCTAATATCTCATTTTGAAAAGAAATATTGTTTCGTTTATTTTGTTGCAGAAGATTTTGTAAGTATTGAATCAATGAGACATCTACAATATGAAATCTAATTAATTATTGATTGATTCATAATTAATTATGAATTATTTGTTGAAATAATTGTTTTCATAATGAATCATTATGGAAATATTGAAATTCCTATGAAAGATATAAGAATATTTATGAAGTATATGAATTATTGTTTGTTTGTATCTCAGTGTATTTATATTGTGGAGTGGATTGGGTCAGTGTTTTTATACTAATTTACTTTCTTTTCTGAATTTTTGATGTGTTTCTCTCATCTTTTTTGGTAGGAGCGTTTTGTGTTCTAGATCATATGCACAATCGTTTGTTTGTAAATTAACGTCTGTAAGAGTTGCCCCTATTTTATAGGTCAATTTCAAACTGTGCCCTTATATAAATTAAATAAGAATGAAAATTAATAAAACAGCAACCATTGCAACAACGAAAATGATCAAGCAGCAAATGTGTACTAAGTGAACATATTAGCATGTATGACAGAAGTAAAGGGTGTTTTTTTAGGGGTATAGAACTTTAAGTTGGCATTACTGTTGAAGATGGCGACCAATTTAACAGCTGAGAAGTGATTTATTCTCAGTTTGGTTTGGCAATTTATCATGAATAGACTCACGCCTGAACAACGCTTGCAAATAGTGAATTTTATTGCGAAAATGCTTGTTCTGTGCAGAATACATATCGCGCACCAGAAGCGCACTTCTGGTTGAATGGCTACGTCAACAAAACAAAACTGCCGCATTTGGAGTGTAGATAATCCTCAAGTGTATGTCAAAACACCGTTACATCCAGAAAAACTGACTGTTTGGTGCGCTTTATGGGCTGGTGGAATCATTGGTCCGTACTTCTTCAAAAACGATGATGGCCAGAACGTTACAGTCAATGGTAATCGGTATAGAGCCATGATTAATAACTTTTTCATTCCTGAGTTGAACAACCATGATGTCCAGGAGCTGTGGTTTCAACAAGACGGCGCAACATGTCACACAGCTCGTGCCACAATCGATTTATTGAAAGACACGTTTGGTGACCACCTATTTTCACGTTTTGGACCTGTGAATTGGCCTCCAAGATCTTGTGATTTAACACCGCTAGACTACTTTCTGTGGGACTATGTAAAGTCATTGGTCTATGCGGATAAGCCACAAACGCTTGACCATTTGGAAGACAATATTCGCCGTGTTATTGCCGATATACGTCCACAAATGTTGGAAAAAGTCATCGAAAATTGGACGTCCAGATTGGACTACATCCGAGGCAGCCGTGGCGGTCATATGCTAGAAATCATATGAAAAATGTAATGCCTTAAGATTATCTTTCGAATAAAAAAATTTCTTGTCAATCGAATGATACATCGTTGTTTTATTGCAATTTAAAGTTCTATACCTCTAAACAAAACACCCTTCATTTTGGAATATATCGTAACTTTAAATATTTTAAATATAAATATATCATATTCCCCATCCTACTAGGAAATTTGGTTACGAATGAGGTGTTTCGAAGTAATAAATCTACATAATTTCTCCCAAATTTCGTATTATCTCTTCAGAGCATTTCAATCCCCATATAACCAATTTGAGATTCGTTTATCTTCAAACTTTGTCTGGCTCTTTGTCTCAAAAGAAGTCGCTTTTTTCAGACTTTAAATCTTTCTTATTTTTGCTGAAAACGAATAAAACTCCGAAATCAATAAATGTAGGGACAAAAATGTATGATAGAAGACATAGTACCTATTTTAATAGTTAAAATGATTAGATTTGCACTTGCATAATTATAAAATATCCAGTAACAAATATCCCCAAGACATGATAAGTAGTTTTACAAGTGCGAAGTCACGATGTCAAAGTAAATTCGAACTTCGTAACATTTTTCCGTACACACCCAGAAAAATATGGCAACTCCGCTAACAATGACCAATATGATGTCACTGAGCATTCTACACAGATATGATCTATCCAGATACAGATAATAGAACAACCACATATTACAAAATACTAGTTCCAGCTAGCGCAAGCAGTGACTTCCTTTTCTGAGTAGTTCAATAAATAGTGCACTAAAATTTCCGACTAGGTACTTCTTTTGAATAGAAAGATCGATGAGTAACAAATTTTACATATTAAATGTGATGAATGAGTTATTTGCATATATCGATATACATATAAATAAAAATTCTAAATAGAAATATATAAAAATTTATAAGTTATCAATATATCTATATACATAATTTTAACATCAAATGAAAAGTAGTTATCTATATAGACGGCGTGAGGAAACACCTGTTAACATGGGTTTCGAACTTATTGTCTGTCATTAGAGCGACGTAGACAAAGTTTTTTCCTACAAACTTGAAATAACAGATACCTTTACAAAATGCTGGAAAGAAAATTTTAAGGAACATATAGGATTTATAACTAAAAAATTATTTCGTTAAAGTTCACTTAAGGAAGCATTCTTTGATAAGTGTTCAGGCTTGCTTAGAAAAATTGAACAGCAAAGTATATCTCGAATAAGACAGGAATTTCCAGCAAAAATAACCCTGTAATAATTTCAAAATTTATATTTTTGAGTATTGCGTAAATCACAACTCCATCTACAGGAATTTATACAAAACATTCTATCGGATTGTAGATATATCAAGTCATTTTCAGGATAATCTCTGTTTCATCAGAAACATCATCTCCACCACTGATAAATGTCAAATATTTTTTATAAAATGCTAGACTTCTGCTTTTCAATTTAAAATTTTGTTTTTTGTAATTGACTTTTGAATTATCATTTATTCGTTTTCCCACATAACCTGAATCGAACATTAGTCCTCGTTTCTTCTCTGTATTTAAAAATTTCATATTTTTATATGAAGATTAAAACTGAATTCATAATTTGATTTCATATTTTCAAAAACTGCAACATATGGTTTGATATTTATAACAAAAGTATTTCACTTAGGAAATGGAACCGAGTTTAGAAAGAAACAGTATTGAGATAAAAATATTACTGATATTTAAATATAAAAACAATTAAAATTCTGAATATTGAATAATAAATAAAACAAGTCTTGAAGCCATTGAGGTAAAATCTTAATAAAGATTCAAACATATTTAACGACATTTCGCTCTGCACTCAAAACAAAAATTTAATAAAATGTTTAATTTAATAAAAATAAACAAAAATTTAATAAAATGTTCGAACTAAATGACTGTAGTAACTTAATTAATAATTAATTACTTTATAGTAGTTTTCATTAATGTTTACATAATAAAAAAGCACATAAAAATGACGAAAATTTCAAATTCTCACGTACATTTATATTCAAAAATTTCAAAGGGGTTACTATTTGTTCTGATTTTTATTAAAGAATGAAAAAGAAGTTGAATGAACGAAATTTCCTCTGCTCGTGATTAATATTCCCCAATTAATATTAGGGTCGTCTATAGTTATGTAGATGACCTGTTATCTGTGAACAGTTTTATAAATCCCCCATAAAATCAAGTACAACAACCTGTTACGCAGGCTGAGCAAGAGAGAAGCCCCCTATTCGACTATTAGAAGTAGACACCCTGTAGGGCAGTCCCCTTCTAATTTCATTTCCCTTCAACCATGCATAAAATAAACCGTAATAATCGTTTCCGGCAGACTGCGATGTAATATAAGGTGTATCGTGCATTGTTGCCACTTTTTTGTTACATCCAAATCAATCGGCAATTTCGCAATACCTTTGCATTATTCGATTTATGTATATTATCCTGAAAACATTAAAATGTACGTTGAGTAACTTTATTGATCTTAACGGTAGGGTTTAGAGTTTTTAATTATCAAAAAAACGAAGCTTTAGTTTTTTAACTTTTTTGTAGTTTCAAAAATATTTTGAACTAGCGACCCGCCCCGGCTTCGCACGCCGCAAACGCTACGCCCCGCAATTTTTAAATCTGTAATATCTTCGAAAATATTCACTTAAATCATACGGTGTAAAGGGCCATATATATCTATATTAAATGAACAATGTATTCAAGGTATTTAATTGGTTAAGGATTAATGCTGTATGGGTTAAAATCGCTTCGAAAATTAGCCATTATTTGTCGCAAAAAGTAAATGACAAAAAAAAGTTATTGTGGGTTATCCATAAGAGATAGACATATACCATCACGGACTTTTCTGTAGACCTTTTCAATGTGTACAATACTTAGTACATTATTTTGATAAAACTCGTAGGGTTCAGCCTGCGTTTGCAATGTAAGCGGAAAAAATGTAATTATTTACGACATCACATTAGAAACCTCAAAAATAACAGTACTTCTCCACTATTTAGTGGATGTTATTATACATATAAACCTTCCTCTTGAATCACTCTATCTATTAAAAAAAACCGCATCAAAATCCGTTGCGTAGTTTCAAAGATTAAAGCGTACAAAGGGACAAAGGGACAGAAAAAGCGACTTTGCTTTATACTATGTAGTGATATCAAAATATTTTTGATATTCTAATCTACCCAAAGAGAGAAGTTAATTGTTCAAAGAACCAAGTACAAGAAGTGGTCAACACATGGTTTTGAAGTTTTATATTCATTCTAAAATGCCCCCTTTTGGCAAGTTATGTATAATAACTGATAGTTCTTATAATTTGGTTAACATTACACCCCAAACTGTCAGTGTCAGTGTTGAAGTATTAAAGTAAGGGACAAATATTAATTATCTTCATATTTGAGTTAAAATTGCCCTGCAATTATCAACTGAGTGGAATTCGTGATATTAAACATATAAGTAATATTGAATTTTTTAGTTTACTTTGGTTAGGGTGAATTATCGAATAATAACGACTATTTTTCGACAAAGATGAGCAGGAACAAGAATAACAGGTCGATAAATAAATTTCTATGTAAAATAAATGAAATTCCAGCTTAATAAATACGTATTCCCATCAAATTTTTAATCAGTTTCGTATTAACGAAGTCTGAATATTGAAAAGTGACTTCGAGAGTCATTCAAGGAAAAAATGCACATTTTATGACCAACCAATTTTATTTTTCTACTTCTCTCACTTTAAAATTGTGAAACAAATATCATCAATTTATAACTGTAAATACTTTGAAATTATGATTGAAGAAAATATCGCTCAACTTGGCAACGTTGAACCTATTTCAGAACCGTAGATAACCGTGGTTAAAAAGTTATTGCAATATAAAATGAACATCATCAAATCGGAAAAAAGAGATTGAGTGGTGGTTTTATTTTCAAGTTATTCACTTTGAGCGTTAGATCAGTGGAAAGCATTTGTATCAGCTTACGTGTCTTAATTCTAACATTTCTAACAGGTGAAATGAAAACGATGAAATTAATGTAATGAATTACTAATAAATGAAACGTAAATTATAAATTATTTGTAGCTTTAAAATTGAAATGAATGTATTTGAAGTAGAAGATTATTTAATGTCTGAATAAATATCGTGTAAATATTGAACGAAATATCTACTAATGTAATTATATACTTACTTATATATTCATAAATGTTTTTGAATAAAACATTGATGCAAATATTTTTTTTGAAGAGCTTCTTGAATAGTTGATATCTGAATTTTTTGTATTTAAATTTTCAAATGAAATTTATAAGTGTTTTCTTTCCTGAAATCCAGAGTTTCAGTCGAATTTTTTTCACATATTTTTATGAACTTAATAAATAATTCATCAAACTAAAAATATGAATGAAGAATAAATCTTAGATATTAAAAGATCTTAAAATAAGATCTTCACAAGAGTTTTCTGTCAAATATACTGAAATTTTACTGATCAGTTTGAAACAAATTCTATTTTGAGATATTTTCATTATTTTCAATCGTGTAACGAAACTTGCAAAAACAATGCAAAAGCGACAATTAAACGTTTTAGTTCATTCGTCAAAATGACACAGATGTGATTTAAATATGTGATATCTTAAATAGAAGATATAGAAATACTGAAAAATAAAATAAGTTCTAGAATAATACACCCTGTAGTACATTATATGAAAAAATAAATACAAAAATTCTTTGCTATTAAGACTAAATCAAACACATGTTTGGAAGATATTTGTGAATGTTGTTTTTTTCGTATTCATGAAAATATATAAAACAAAAAGGCATTAAATGATAATGCTTTCTTCGCACATTCTCTGGTGAAACATTTTGAATTGTAGGTACGTATTGAATAAAAATACTTAACTGAACCCCCAAACACATTATCAGCGTTATTATACTCTTGATAATAGGGTAATAACCCGAAAACAATTTTGTAGTATTTAAAATGGAATTTTGTACCTTGTTTTTTAATATTTTTTTAAACTACTTTGTTGTTACTAGTTTTTTCTACTTTGTCGAGCCTTCAAGACGAAATTAAGTGATATAATTCTTTATCAGTCGGTATTTATTAAATTTACGTAACAATAAAGAGTTTTGATCAAATTTAGTGATTATGTACTAAAGGAATATTATTTCGAAATTGAATAACAATTTGTTTAAACTCAAGCAATCTATCATCATAAACTAGGAAGTCGAGAACGGGTAATTTTGCGTCCTATAAACATAAGGAATCCTGTCTATTCAAATCCATGTTTAACGCCGACCTTATGGTCGACGGAGGTAGAACCATAAAAATAACTAGTAAAGTAGCCGTTTAATGCCAGTACTCGCGGTATAAAAGTGGAAAAATCCATACAAACACACATAAACGTAAAACTGTCGCCGAGTATTATGACACAGGACACTTGTAAGGTTCATTGTCCTTGCAGCAGAACTCTCTACCAGCGGACAGATTGGTGCCTTGCCATTTGTCACTGTGGTTCTTGATGAACAAAAAGGCCCGTTCTTTATGCACCAGCTCCCTGTCTGTGGAGGCGCATATGATGGAGCCACTTTTAGGCAGGTGGGTTATTATCTGAAAACAAAACAGGGCTGATTTTATTGGTAATAATTTTTTTCGCGACCCGTTTTTTCGATTTAGTACAAAAACACATAATAGCCTAAAAAAGTAACAAGATTAGATTTATAAAATTACCTTAAAGATAATTTACATATTAATAAATGAAGTAATTAACTGAAGTAAACCTTATATATACACTAGTGCCTGAATGACACATACTACGTTATTTACTCTATAATCAAACAGTAGTTTGTTTTTGTCTGCAGGCTTTAATGATAATAATTTATTTATTATGCCTTATAGGTGACATAAACCCAATTATAAGTTATAATTGAATATAAATGATATATGTAAATGGTACAACTGATGACATATATGATAAATAAGAAATATCTAAATATTCAAATAATTTAGACGATGAAATACAATATATAAAAACATACAAAGAAAGAGGAAACAAAAGTAAAGGAAGAAATTGAAACAACACAATTCAATCTATAAAAACTAAGATGTTTAAACAATTCAGCTGATAAAATACAATATATACATAAATACACAAGAAGAACAAATAAAAAAGGATAAATAAAAAGAAACAACACAACCTGCCGTACAAAGGGCCTAAGGCAGCAATATGCGTTGTATGGAAATCGATATACAGATCGATATACTCTTCCTCGTCCTTCTCATTATTCATTATATTCTCTTTGGTTTGAAATGAAAGATATGAAACTTTGAAATTGTTTTCATTTGTAGAGTTATTTATAGCTTGTGAAATACAACTCGCTCGAAATTATTAAGGATACCACAAAGAAAGGATGATATAGAGGTCTATTCTCTGATAAAAGAACCCTAATAAAATGTTAACTTAGAAGTTTATTGAATTTCGACTTCTGTGTAACGACTAGAAATGTGTAAACTTTGAACGTCTACTACTTTTTCTTCATAGAAAACTATATTAAGTGAAAGATAAAAGAAAAATAAGTCATACATTTCAACGAAAAGCACTATTCCTGTTTTCTTCAAAGATTTTTACCTTGCTGTTCTCTATAAATCTTTCTATTCCTTCGTTAGTTCATAATTTTTGGAAAGAAAACTATATAAGGTGAAAAACTGAAAGATGAATGCAAAAGCAGTCATAAATTTCGGTGAAAAGCTCCATTCCTGCCTTCTTCATGGATTTTTTGTGTTCAAGTTATAAACATGTTCTCCGTTTACAACATTTTAAATATGAATAAATGAGATTGAGATTGACAATGAGATTGAGATTGAATTCTCGTTGATCTCTTGGTCAAACATGATTGAATCAAAATTCAAATCAAACTCTTGGCTTAATATTTCACAAATATATTGAATAATAAAATAATATTACAAAGATGAGTCGACATGTTTCGTGCGGTCATTATCAAGACTAACTGCAAAAACAGAACATAGCAAATTTCTATCTATAAGATAGATCAGAGAAGCTAATATTATTTTATTATTCAATATATTTGTAGTTTGATCTACATTTTTATAAATAAATTATATTTGAAATAACGGATATAGAATGTGTTTAGACTTAATAAGAAAGAAAAGAGATTTTATATTAATAAAGAATCGTATATATATTGAGTGGATCAACAAATAAAGAATGAGTCGATTAAGTTTTAGAAATCATAATTTTGCAGTGAATTATACCTTCAACTTCTTCATAAAACTAACATAAATAAAATGAAAGTACAGAGCTCAGTTCTTCAATAAAGTTAATTTCGCTCTCAAAGATTGATCGAGCTATAGATATATAGACTGTCGTGGGAAAGCGGAAGTGAAGATTACCTACTCCAGTTTTTGTCTAAACAATTTGCATTTCCGTCGAAGATGTTATTTGGTAGATATCAAAGTGTCGATAATTTTTCATGAATAACGGTGTCGATGAAAGTGACTCCAAAGAACATGAAGTCATTCTGGGGCTACAACTATTTACAGATGCATCAAAAATATAACGTTCTATAAATTTGGACAAATCAATGATTTCGAATGCGAAATATTTCTGAAAATAGGTTCAATTCTCCGAAAAATATGTTATATGTCAATTCTCTCATATCCGATAAAGTTCTAAACAGACAAATAAAAAACCTGAACTAAAGTTGAAAATCTCGGTCTGTTAACGGATCAACAATTAAAATTCGAAAAACATACAAAACTACGATTAAAAACAGCGTAACTTGGACTTAGAATTCTTTCACCGCTCAAATAATCTTAGATAACAAATCAAAATTAACTCTAAGTATTACAAAATACTTGCCTCCGTTTTTGCTACAATATAAGACATTTTGATCATATAAGTCGTAGGTATATACAATTTCAATGAAATTCTGAAAATGGACCTCAGGTTTCAGTTATAATTTTATGTCTTTATAATATATAATTGTTCTTAGAAATTACATTCTAGAAAATTCGTGACAAAATGCTGATAAATATACCAATACATATACGGTAAAATTTCAGGCATCATTTTCGTACTTGGTCACTAAATATGTAAACCAACTGAATTACGAATACAAAATGATGAAATTATTCAAATTCAAAACAGAAATGAAAGAGTTATTGTTAGCTAAATAAAAAAAAGAAAAGCAAAACATTCTAGGAACAATATACCGGTTTTATGGGGTTAATAGTAAAACTGGAGAAAATCAATATTAACCACCTTTTGAAATGGTTTTCTGTTGCTTATGTGCTTCTTCTTATTTGTTAATATCTCAATTTAAGGAAACACGCCATTCAATAAAGTTGAGAAGTTTTGTTTATTATATGTAAAAATATAACACCTAGGAATATCTTAGATTGAGTCAAGCATTATATTTTTAAAAGATATAATCTCATAATGAGGAGTCATTATATCAATTTATTCTTCTTCATTTGTTTCCGCTTGTAATTTTAGAATGGTCACCTGATATATCGCAAATTTTCTATCCACTTAGGAAACATGGTAACATGAATTTGAACCCAATACGTAAATTTTAAATAGGGCAAGCACACTATTTTTTTCTAAATCTCTAATTCATAGATGTTTCAACTGATGTTTTGGAAAAAATATATCTCAGTTCATGAAATTTTCTTCCGAACAATATCATCATGTTTTCTTTTTATTATGAATGTATTTTAATCAAACTTTATTTAAGTCAAACTATAATTCTGAATTACAAATCGCTTGTCTTTTCAATATTTCCATACAATTAACACAGATTATTATAAATCAGGAAAAGATATTGAAACTATAAAAATTTTAATAAACGCTAAACGAAAAATTGAGATAATTAAGATATGAAACTGTGATTTAATTTATAATACTGCATATACTGGGAATATGCAAAATATAAAGCAATTTTGGAGCTATAAAGCAATTGTCCAATACGAAAATATCAAAAAATATTCAACAGGACATCACTTTTTCTACGAGGTAGCTTTCAATAACCATTTTCATTCTTTAATATTCAACAGACTGAATCGTCGTTCCGTAGTGGTAGGTACGATCGCCAGTAAAAATATTAGCCCCTATCCTAATTAACGTAAAATATAAACGAAATCAAAAATATCCCCTTCAGGAAATCAGGGCGTGTGAACTTGCCCTGGCACATCCTTGTTGTAATTGTTCAAGACAAGAATAATCAGCATTTTAATGCCGGATGCCCAAGTCTATTTAACAACCCCGTTTATCGTATTGTGTGCCTCTAGGTGGGGTGGCATAAATGTTTATTCTGGTACGGATTTAATCAGACCATTGTCGACAAGTTACGGAGGGGTTGGTACAGGAAACGGACATATGGACAGACTGATTCTAATGTTAATCAGCAGTTAACCATCAGCGAAGGTGGTTGAGGTGAACTTCTTTAACTGGAAATGAACGAAGACACTATTGTTTCGGTGTTGAACATGGTTTTTGTCTTGGACAGGCTATTCAAAGTTGCGGGGCTATGAAAGAATGACCGCAGGGAAGCGAGGGAATTTTATACTCTTATTAGAAGTATTCTTCCGAGTCAAAGGCAGCAATGTTCCAATTAAAAAACAAATTGAAACACTCTATAATATTAAAATCTACTAAAATTTAAGGTTATGAGAGCTAAATCAATGAAATTGAAGTGGAAAAAACTATTAAACTGAGAAAAATTTCTCGAAATTGGTTGTTTTGTGTTATCGAAATAAATTGGATTGAAATCATTCCAAAATTTCCAATAGAACGAAATATTTTGATTTTTCTAAACATATCTTCAATAAAAGTGTAGATGACCTTTCAATTTTTCTCGAATAAATTTTTGGTTTGATATAACATGAAGCGGGTTTATTCCAAGGGATATTCAAACAAATTTGAAACATGTGAAAGATTCCTTATACGAGCTATACAGATAACTTTTCATTTAATTCTATAATATCACTTCCGATATACCTTCATATACTTTTTTCATTTTCATGAGAATATAAAATACATTTCGTTGATGATCAACCCTCCAAATCTGGAGAGTTCATGCGGGAAACTACTACTTTGCATTAGTTTATACAAATTTGAGAACTTAATTCATCCTTGTATTTATTTTGCGTCCTTCCAAAAACAGGTGTATTATACGTCCCCGAGAAATACAATAATATTATGATTGTGTATACTGGTTCTTTTAGACATTCTGAATTGGCGTTTTTTATCTCCAATTTTCCAATTTTTTTTTCGTGTATACTTTTTTTTCCATTTATTGATAACTTTTCATTTAATTCTATTTAAAGAATTCGAGTGCTACTTGAAATCAGTATTCCATATTGAGTCGAGGGCTCAAAGTCCCTCAGAATAGGCTTCGGTCTTTCAAGAGATGAGCCTAGTACCTATGAGGAACTAATGAAATGTCAAATCAAATCAAATCAAATACGTTTATTTAGTTCTTTGGTTTGGGATACATTGTTTAGTAAATATATATTCAAAGGGCGGGAGGCTATAAGGTTTTGCAACCTTCTTCAACCCGTGATGAAATGTGCGGAATGACAAAAAAACAGATGTAACCAAAAAACCACTTCGAATGTGTGAAATATTTATGAAAATGAACAAATATCTTATGAAAAATATTATGAAAATATATTTTGAAAAAAAATGAGTGGTGTTTCAATAAAATTGTAATTATACACAACAATTTGTGTGTAGTTTTCAAATATACAAAAATCTTAAGCGGTGGTCACAGTTATCGGAAATTTAAATTAAATTCGAAAATTTCTCTTTCTCTATATTCTTATCTATATTTCTGGCTTAATGTTTCACGATTAAATTGGGCGTTAAACGCCCAACGAAATCACAGAAGTTGAAAAAATTAAATTACGGTTAAACAATATTGAACTTTTGTTAGATACATTTGAAAATATCCATTAAAGGATTGTGAATGTTGATTGTGACATATCGAATGAGGAGACATTGAGCGAGTGCATTATTTAAATTCACATAGAAGCACTCAATCCATGCAGTAAAACAGATGTGATTCATCTGAAAAATCAGAATAATCAAAAAAGAATTAATATAAGGTTGCCTAAAAGACACTAAGTCACATTCGAGATTGATACGGCAATTGCCTTGATTTCTATCATTCCTTCAGGAGTAATGAACAGATTTCTGATACACATAAAATGCATTATGTAGGTACTTGAAATCTTTATTGAAAGGTGAAGTTTTTTCGATATTAAGAAGCTTTCGAGAAAAATTACCGCTTGATCTTTGAAAAATCCCTTTCATAATAAAAGAATCAGTACACATTAACGTGATAATGCTTTTCGGAGTTGCCGAAATTGTCGAAGAACCTGGAAGGGAATTTAGAAAATTTAAAGGTATAATACTCATTCTCGTGCTTTAAAATCGTTGGGCGAACACGTAGATTCATGGGATACGTTGCTTATTCATACATCCAAGTGAAATAGATTGAATTACGCATACTTCGTGGTAAAGGTCAGTACACTGCCTTATCGTTGTTATTAAGATCCCACAAAACTAATAACAAGTTAAACATTATCATAAAGATAAAATCAAAAGAGGAATCCAAATTCCGAACTATTTCAGATGTGATATAGGTAATAGTCCATTGAAATGTTACAATTTTAGGCCGAACCTTGCATTTATCAGAGGACGCAATTTATTGTTGGGACATGTGGAGAGGGTTGCTAGAGGGTTGCTAGAAGCTTATCTGTGAGTTTGTGTCTACAATATTGTCTGGTTAAATTTTTCAAAAAATAAAAGAGTTATTAACAAAATATGTGAAATTTTTTTCACTATGTCCCGCGGCAAATTATGCCATATTGGAAAAGGGCGTGTAAACGCCTTTTTCCTGATCCATATATCTTAAACTATACATCTCACCAAAAATTTGTGGAGACATAATTTGTATCAAATCGCTTTGTCTACAATATTGTCTATCTAAATTTTCCGATAATATTGAAAATAAAAAAGTTATTAACAAAAATATGTGAAATTTTTTCCAAAAATTTCCTTTTTTGTGTTATAACTTTTTTTTCAATTTATCGGAAAATTACCTCAAACCAATATTGTAGGCAATTCGATAACAAACAATTTGACCTATAATTTTTTTTTATTCACATATTGCATTTGCGAGGTTTTGGAGCGCTCCAAAGCCGACTACTCGCCACAATCTGGTCACAATGGAACGTCAGATTTACTTATACATTATTCTTTTATTTTAGATATCGTTCTTAATATTATTTGCAACATTATTATATTATTATTTAATTCTAACTGACCTTTTTTCTTACCATAATACTTAAAATATTATTCTTTTTTACAATAATTTCTAATGCGACTGTACATTTACAAGAACTAGAAGCAGGTAGAAAAGGTCCAAGTTACCGTTTGGGGACAAGTTAACATTTGCCTGCTATTTTTTTATTATTTGCGTTTCAAGGTTCAGCTGTTTTCTCCTCTATTTATATATATATTTCTTTTTTCAGTTGTGCTACGTTTCTCGCCACGTGTAGGACGTATTAAAAATTGTGAACACTATTTTCAATTAAGCAGATATAATTCAGAGTTTTGCGTGCAGAATTTTTCATTTAGTGATAAGCTTGTGGCTTTCTTTGATAAAACAATCATGAGTGATTGTTTTATTTGTAAAAAGCCTCTCGGGGATGACAAAATAAGAACTGTGAAAGCTAGAGGAGTAAAAACGTTGCTTGATCGAGCAAAGCCAAAAACGATGTAGAAAATGAACAATTTTTATAAACTGTTTCGGAAATAACTGTGCATACGCAAAAAACATCTTCAGTTTCAGAAATTGTAGAGACAGATTTTGATTTTTCGCTTAATTGCTTCATTTGTGCAGAAACATTTGCAGATCAGAGTCATTTGCGTCAAAGCCGGCAGAGGACAATCTGTCAGGTACGAAATGAAGGTACAAAAAAGCATTCTGGACCTTGTTCTCAGACGATCTGACGACGAGGCAAAGGCGTATGCACAGTTACTTCCGAAACAGTTTGTAAAAATTGTTCATTCTCTACATCGTTTTTGGCTTTTGCTCGATCAAGCAACGTTTTTACTCCTCTAGCTTTCACAGTTCTTATTTTGTCATCCCCGAGAGGCTTTTTTACAAATAAAACAATCACTCATGATGAACTATTAAAGAAAGCCACAAACTTATCACTAAATGAAAAATTCTGCACGCAAAACTCTGAATTATATCTACTTAATTGAAAATAGTGTTCACAATTTTAATACGTCTACACGATTACGTAGCACAACTGAAAAAAGAAATAGAGGAGAAAACAGCTAAACCTTGAAAGTCAAATAATAAAAAAATAGCAGGCAAATGTTAACTTGTCCCCAAACGGCTAACTTGGACCTTTTCTACCTGCTTCTAGTTCTTGTAAATGTACAGTCGCATTAGAAATTATTGTAAAAAAGAATAATATTGTAGGTAATAATAAGTATTATGTAAGAAAAAGGTCAGTTAGAATTAAATAATAATATAATAATGTTGCAAATAATATTAAGAACGATATCTAAAATAAAAGAACAATGTATAAGTAAATCTGACGTTCCATTGTGATATCACTTCCGATATACCTTCATATACTTTTTTCATTTTCATGTTCGAGAATTAGTTCAAAATACATTTCGTACAATGATGATCAACCCTCCAAATCTGGAGAGTTCATGCGGAAACTACTACTTTGCAAATTAGTACAAGAAATTATACAAATTTGAGAACTTAATCTATATATATATATATATATATATATATATATATATATATATATATATATATATATATATATATATATATTAAATTAAATTAAACTCTTGGCTTAATGTTTCACGATTATACTCGTATTTAACAACATGAATTTGTCAACATGTTTCGAGCGTGAGCTCGTTTTCAAGACATGAAAATGAGTTTTCAAGTGTTTGAAAATATAATCGTGAAACATTAAGCCAAGACTTTAATTTAATTTAATATTTAATTATGTTTCATCAAGAGTTAAGCGAGAATTCAATCTCAGTCATATATATAAGTACCTATTCATCTAAAATCTTATGTAAATAGCTTAATTATAACTTCAATCGAAACTTGATTTTTTCACAATATATTACCTAATAAGGGGCCATCCATTAATCATGCTAGGCTCGATAGGGGCAGGGGGGTACATAGAAAAATCACGAAATATCACAAGGGGAAGGGAGGGTGTAGTAATATATTACGGGAATTTTTTTTTCGGCAAACGTGGCTTTAGGTGTATTTATTTTTTTGAACGAAAGAACGGTAGATCGAGAAAGATTCTCTGCATAGTGAGCGAAAATGAAGACGCTGAGTGGCTTGATGAAACCGATGTTGATTTTCAACAAAGCAATGTGCCTACAACTAACTTGCAAGATGCTTATCCAGTTATTGGTGTTGAAGAAAGTCCTGCTAATCCGTTGTAGATTATCAAGACCTTGTAAATTAAATTATGTTTATGTATTATTACAAAAAATTTTTTCGCACTTCTTTCATTATGTTTACCACAGTCCAAAACAACTCGCAACCTTTCTGTCTACCTCTTAAGGTTATTATTGTAGTTTTTTATTTTCTATAATAAAATTTTATGATACTTACACCTGTATTTTATGAAAGATATTTTGAAAAAATTAAGATTCTTTGTAGGTACTAAAAAAACACGTAATATAGGGAAGCAGGGGTTAGTGAAATCTCACCATGTATCACCAAGGAGGAGAGGGGGGGGTCTTAAAAATCTCAAAAAAAACATCACATGATTAATGGACGGCCGCTAATATCTTTTCTCTGGTGATCGATTCTACCATATGGAGACATAACTTACATTTTCAATAATTATAGAATTGTTGTGCAAACTTCAGATACGTGTTTGGAATTTCTAAAAATTTTAGGATGAAAATTTTCTTTTCATAGTTCATATTTTAATGAAAATAATGAATGAATAAACACTATCTACTTTCAACAATATTTATTTTAATTTCAGCTTCGGACTATGTATGTGAATCAATTAAATGAATCAGCATATTCAAATATAATTATAAGTCTCTTACCCTTTCCAAACATTTATTTGTGCACTTTCTCTGTCCCACAGGATTGTTTTCAAATGCTTTCTCAGTCTCTTCGGTCAGCACTGGCACCCCCTTCGGCTGCTCTTTGCTCCCCTTCTTAAACTGGCCAGACAGGAATACGCCGCAAGTGCACGGAACAGGTTTACCCTGATGAGAGTTTTTTATAGAGTTTTCTTCCTTGTCATCTGCGCCGCAGAAGGCCAGCAGGGCGAGGGTGAAGAATATTACCAAGAAGGAATTGTTGGCGGCTGTAACGTTGGATAATATACATTTAGATGATGTTGAGAATTAATGGAATGTGGTGGAGACGTAAATTTGAGGAAATAAGGCATTGTACGTGGAGACATGTAATAGAACGAGAAGTAAACATTGTAGCAATGTTTTAATTACTTCAACTTCATAAAAGTTTAACGAAAAACGAAACTTCATGATATGAACGAAAATATGTCACAGTTATTATTTTGAAACGACTTAACACAATGATTGTTTTTGATATACCGACATTAAATAGCAGGAACACTCAATAAAAATAGGCGAGAAAGGAGATTTTCTTTGAAAAAATCTTGTACAACTATTTTTTCAACTATTTTTTCAACCTACTTAACATAACTTAAAATAAAAATTTTATAATAATTAAATATGGGGCTAAGTCATACTATATAAAGAATGATATGATAGGAAACATTTTATATTGAACTAGCTGACCCGGCCAACTTTGTTTCGCCATATAAATTATTATATATACTTATACATATATATATATATATATATATATATATATATATATATATATATATATATATATATATATATATATATATATATATATATATATATATATATATATATATATATATATATATATATATATATATATATATATATATATATATATATATATATATATATATATATATATATATATATATACATATTTATTTTATCACTACATAGTATAAAGCAAAGTCGCTTTCTCTGTAAATCTGTAATATCTTCGAAAATATTCATTTAAATCATATGCTGTAAAGGGCCATAGATATAGATCTATATTAAATCAACAATGTATTTAAGGTATTCAATTGGATAAGGATTTAAGGATGCTGTATTAGTTGAAATCGCTTCGAAAAATAACCCTTATTTATCGTAAAAAGTGAATGACAAAAAAATGTTATTGTGGGATGTCCATAAGAGATAGACATATACCACAGCGGAGTTTTCTGTAGAAATTTTCAATTGTACAATACTTATTATACAAATAAACCTTCCTCTTCAATCACTCTATATCTATTTAAAAAACGCATCATAATCCGTTGTGTAGTTTCAAAGATTTAAGCATACATAGGGATATAGGGAGAAAGCGACTTTGTTTTTTCTACTATGTTGTGATACAAATGAATTTAGGAAATCTGTTTCAAATCAATATTATATTAATATAAAATAAGTTGCAATAATTTGATCATTATACAAAAATGTCAACAGGGTAGTGAAACATTTTTTCACTTTGCTCGAGGTTTCGAGGCTTTCGACTTTTCATCAGAACTTTATCCACGAGAATAACCTCATTCGAAAGCTAAAGCAAAAAAAAAGTTCTACAACCTTGTCGTAATTTTCCAGGAGACAAAGAATCTTCTGAGATATTTTTCTTTATTTTTAGGTTTCAAAAGTAGGCTCTTAAAAATTGAGTAATAATATTCAATCGAAGGTTAGATTTTATTAAAAATGGAGGATATTCCAAAACTTCAACATGGAGAATATTCCAACACTATAAATAGCCCAAAAGGTTTAGTTCTATTTGTTGAGTTAAATCATCAGATAGTAATGATGAAGTCCATTAGTTATTTGAATGTATTTATTATTCACCCCATAGTTTGAATGTGGTAGGTAAGTTTTGCCAAATGGGGAAATCAGGGTTCGATCCTGAGGGAAACATGGAAGTTTATGGTGCTTCTGAGGGAGTTCAGTGGTTATATAACATGATTCATAAAAGATAATGCAATAGTTTGCATGGCGAAAAATTAGAAATAAAAAAAATTAATCCTTGGGTTATTCTTTCTACAACAATAAACTAACCAAAAAATTCCCTGTTCCTTCTTTTCAAAGTAGAAAAATTTTAAACCAACAGATTTAGATATACGATCCGGTCAAGATATTTGGAGGAAAAAATTAACTAATTGTCATGATCTTTCCGTCGTCATTTTCGAACAATCTGAATCTTATTCACGCCTAAATAATTTTTTTTCACGCACCACCTGATCCGAGTGCAGTCTCATCGTTACTCGAACTACCGGACCATTGTGAACACAAAAACTCCTGTGGAAAATCAAAACTATCCAGCATGAAATGAAATAGGGGTAGCGCTGGCTATCATGGACAGACGTTCCATTTTAATATGTACCCTGCAGGGCATTTCGTGGGAATCGTGACCGCCCAATTGTGAAGCTATGCCAGACTGAGGCTGGCTGTTTTACATCGTTTAAGATTCAGCATTGATTAAATTAATGAACGTAATAGATATAACAATCAAATTTGTATGAACGAAGACCAAAACTGCCAGAAATAGCTAAAATTTCTCAAACTTCTTCAATGGAAGATAGAAACATTATTTTTTGTAAATTCAATGGACGATGAATCAACTCTGTGATACTTCATATTTAAATGAGAGGTAATAAGATATACTTGTCTATTTTTAGTGTTTTTGTAGTAGTTTAGTGATTTTAGACAAGTAGGTTATATCTCATTATTTTTTGTATTTTTCATAACACCATTTTGGTTTTGTTGAAAAAATGCATAATGAATATTTTTATATTTCAATTCAAAACAAATACATTGAACGTTTTGAAGTAATACTTCATCTTCGGATACTACAATTTAATAAATTTTCACATTCATTTTCACCAAATGCACTAGCCCAAGAAGAGTGAAAAACGAATTTCCTTAATTCCTATAACGAGGACCAGAATTTTTTAATATTGAAGGAAGACTTCTCCAAAGTTAATAGTGGATATAAAAGTAAATTAAGTAGTAGCAAATGAAAAGAAAGGCATTGATTATACATTATTGAAAAAAAAACAGAATTATAAAATCTTTAAACACGAACCAATAAAATATTTTACCTTCGCAAAATGATACATACCAATAAAACAATAATACCAATAAAATATCTATCTTCGTAAATAGTTGTAACTTTTTACATCTTTTGAATACGTAAAACTCTGAAAAGTTCACTAAAGGTGGAAAATATAATTAAAATGGTCAAGAAAACGATGATCTCTAAGATTCTGACTGAGGTCAGTACGAAGAAGTTACTATGGGGAAAGTCTCATTTGTTAAATAAAAATGTATAAATCTAGAAAACAACAATAAATAACTTTCCGGAGCATTCAAATAAAAAAATACTTACATATACCTACGTACTAAATTATGAACCCATTTGATTAAATTTCAAGAAAAATTTTGATTATTTTTGATTCATAATTTTCAAATAACATTTTCCATTTACCGAAGTAAAATTCAACCTGTTATAATTCCCAGAATAGAAAACGAAAAGAAAAAACACCAGTGGTGTACCTAACTTATTTTAGCTGTAAATTGTCAAAACTTTTAAAATAATGTAGCAATATTTTTTTGTCTTGATTCACTGTATAGTCATAAATTTAAAGATTCAATGTGTGATATTTAAATTCTTCTTATAAATATTATACATTGAGAAGCATCAGTTTTATTGATAAATATA
The DNA here is from genome assembly GCA_030704895.1 of Henosepilachna vigintioctopunctata. Classification (NCBI taxonomy): domain Eukaryota; kingdom Metazoa; phylum Arthropoda; class Insecta; order Coleoptera; family Coccinellidae; genus Henosepilachna; species Henosepilachna vigintioctopunctata. The sequence goes on along the minus strand of JARQZJ010000001.1, from coordinate 7,504,475 downwards.
TTAAATGAATGGACAAAAAAACGATATTTTCAAAAATTATTTGAATTTCAGCTTTGAAAATAAATTTTAATAGACTGCTCAAATAATTTAATATTGTTTCATTGCTGTCTACTAAAAGTTCGAAATCTTGAATACTATTAAATAGAATTCTTTGATGAAACGCTAAATTTACAAATTAATTAATGAAAGATTTGTAGGTATATATAATTTTCCTACAGGTTCATGTAATAAAATACTCAGCATTGACTGCCTCTTATAGTCTACTTAGAAACAAACTTTTGAAAAAATTCATACTACAAGTACCTAAAGATATTTTAAAACCTAATATTGATTAAAAATTTTTTTATTGAAATGAATGAAAATCATGGAGCAATAATGAAAAATGAATTTTGGTACATTGTGTCAAGAGTTACACTAACGAATATAATGAATTTTCAAATAATTACAATAAAAATCTCTCAATATTATTCAGATCAACAAATGATTTCTTTTCATTGAAAAAAATTGAGATGGATTATTTATATTAAATATGGCTTTTCAATATGAAACTCATATAATAATATGAGTAATATAACTCATATTCCATTCTTATGTCGAACAATTTTTGATAACAATAATATGAAAATCTTGAAACACGCAATGAAATTGTTTCAATATGCAACATTATTTTCACTTACCCATAATTTTCAATTTGGACGAATGCAACTTATGTAAATGAGTTCTTGAAATGAATCATTATACAATAACGTATTCTATTACTGCGTAATATCCTTGAAAAAACTGCTGTGTCAAATTTTTCAAACAAAAAATATTATGATTTGTTTGTATAATTAAATGGAATTTTGTAACGAAATAATAAATATAAACAATAATACGTAATGAATATAATTGAAGACGTGATTTTTCATATATATATATATATATATATATATATATATATATATATATATATATATATATAAATATATATCTTGTATAATGTTTCAGCTAAAAATTCTTCTAGGTAACAAAAACATGCAAAAATTATCTGTTGTTAAACTTCCGCTACAAGATCTATCTTTAGATGTAGTACTTAAATATTGCTTTATGAAAACTGTTAAAATTTGTTCATTCCGTTATTTCAACAGAATAAATTTGATGTAACCTACATTTGACGTAAGATTAAGTTTCTTCTCAATAAAGTATAGAATGAAGTGGCATTTATCGATTATTTATACGAAATATCTACTGGAAATTGTAGACAGATGCAGAATACGCAGTTGGATAAAATCTTTTTCTCTGGAGCCGGTTCTGGTGAAGATAGTTGACAAGTAATCTTGCAATTAATTCAGTAGTATAAAGGAATGGAAAGATTTTATGAAGTACTCCTTAACTATAGGCAACTTTTGATGCACCAATAGGAAGCAAAGTGTATTCCTGGTTGCGAGAAAATGATGAAGTAAATTTATCCACATATAGAAATACATTATGTATGCTATTACATCGACTTGAAGACGATATATTGGACATAATTTAATTTAAAAATGAAATCTTTCCTTATTACTTTGAAGGATTTCAAATCCTTCAAAGTATATTTACAATTTTATACTTATGAGACACTATATGATGAAATAATTGTTGACTTTGTGGAAATAAAATGGAAAACGTTTATTTTCGTTAAAATTATTGTGATTTTGTTTGAGAGGAATGAATATGGACGGATTTGCTTCAGGATTCAAGATGAAAAATTTATCAGTACACTCCATTCCATGAACCATATCATGATATCCGGTTCATGGTTACAAATGATTACTAAAATTACTAAACATCCTTTACATTCCAAGACGTTAAGTAATTATTAACAATATTTCTTTTAACAAAATTATAACAAAGAATTAAAAAATTCTTTGTTATAATACTACAATCCATCATTTCAACATTTTTAGTTATTTTACTCACTGTTGGGATCAAACTGAGAAAGTAAAATAAAAAATAAATTTAACATAAAAGCTTCAATGAATACTAAATGAATAAACTGAATACCTAGTCTATTAATGAAGTATTTTCATCTTCAGTATCTAATCTGATAAATATATTGAAAGAATTGTATCTAGTATACATTTTATGTTTTAGTTTTTCATTTATCACCAAATTTATTATTATTCACACAGACATATATATTCTTTATATACAATAATAATGTCAAATGACTCACTTATAACACTTTTGTGTTATAAAAATAACACTTTTGTTCACAGAATCCCACAAAACACAACACTATTCAATTTCCTTGGAAATATTTAATCATTTGTTTGCCCCTTCAATATTAACTGTGCCGTACCATACAAAACAGTTTTATCTTCACTCTCTACAACACACTTGAAACACACTTCAATGATCTTCCTGAATTTAATAATTTCAACACTTGTTGTTACTGTTTCATCACAGAAGCATTTATTTGGAAAATTTAACGTCTGTTTTAAAACTAATGTCCCATGTCCAGGCAATTCTGTACCAATTACACTTGAAACCAACGAGTTTAAAAAAGCTCCATGAACTATAGCTTTTCCACTATCACTTCTTGAATGAACGATATTATTATCTCCTGATATTTTCGAGAACTCTTCTATATCTTTCATGGTTACAATCCTTTTTCTGGAAACTTTGTCACCAACTTGAAAAATTTTTAGATTTGAATTGATGTTTGAAAAATATCTACAAATACTACTGAAAGTAGACATTTCTCATAGATTTCTTAGACTTCCAACTTTTCTAAAAGAAGTTTGCTCAGGTTTTGCAATCTTCTATCTTCTCTGTGTTCAAATCTTCTGATTCTATTTAACAATGTATCAGTAACAATAGAAGACTTATTGGAAGTAGTGATCAAAAAATATAAGGTAGTTAATGCATTAAGAATAATTTCTTCATTCTTCTGATTAAGTAGAACTGATACCAAATGGATGCCATTAAGAGATATTATATAATCACGAAATTCAGGATCTGAAAAAATAACGCAAGTAATAAATTCATAAATTTAAATGTAGATATCTTTTATAATTTTGATTCAATTAAAAGTGAATACTACATTTAAAACATTACAACAATTTTATTATGTCACTAATCGATTAGGTCAATACTTGATGAAAACTAAACAACATAATTTGAATGTAATTTTCACTTTAATTCAGTCAATAATTAAAGTTTATCATCTAAATCTGATGAAACCACTGTGTTGGGAAAACAATATTGTCATGTTTGTCTGAATTAAAGTGAAAATTACGCACTACATAGATGACTCTAGAAGCAAACTATTGAGATCTGATCGCATTTTAATTTTCTCATAGAAATAAATTTTGATTCTCTACCATTTTCAATAAAAACATCTTGAAAGCATTATTATGGAATATCTTACATACCACTAGACATCAACAACTTATTCACTATAATATATTTTATGGAAATGTATAGATGAATTTTGATAAAAAAATAAACAGATTCTGAAAACACAAGTACCGTCTTACCCAAACTTAAATTGCAAATGCCAGCTAATGCAAAATGAAGGAGTTCCTCACTATTTTCCGACAACTGTGCAAGAAATAGATCAACTATATGCAGCTGCTTGAAGTATTCGTAGTTGATAGGATCATAAGCAAAATTGCAGAGGTTTCCAAGAGTTTGTCGCTTAGCTTCTGTGGAACGGTAGACGTTATTTAACATTAAACAATAATTTAAAAAGAATTGAAGAAGTTCCTCTAGTTCTAAGTTACAATCAATATCGGAATAACAAAAATACTTCTTAAGTATTTTTGTTTTTTTTTAAAATATTTCCTTCTGAATTAATACGCCATAATATAAAAAAATTAACAAAAAATCTGAAATATAGCATGAATAGCTCTTACCGTAAGATCTAGTAGTAGTAAACTCATTAATTAACTGCTTTAGATATTCATATCTGCCAATTCCATCTGGGCCAGTTCTCTTGATAAGTTGTTCCTTTCTACTAAACATACTACAAACTCAGGCAATTATTACTATTAGTTACTATTTACCAAAAATTGGGCAAAATTTCTTAAAAAAGAAAACTAGAAAAGAATATAAATATTCAATATAGAATATTCAATTATAATGGATTTACATCAAGTAAACGCCAACACTATTAAATATTTAAAACTAGAATATATGACTCTATGGACTTAAACTAGTAAGATTCTTGACATATTAAATGAATAATTTATATATACACATCGTTAGATCAACACTACTAGACTAAGATGAATGTAATATAGGTTATATCAAAATGTCAAAATATGAAGTGGAAAAACAACGAAACCATAGAATACATAGAAGTATTATTAATTTTATCTTCGTAATGATTCCACACCAAAAGTAGCAAACTAAAGTATAAAAACTAGATTCTGTACAATATTAAACAGGCTCAAAAGTCGATGTTTCTAATCCATTCCAGGTTTCAACCCAACGGAAATATTTTTGTTTAACTTTATTATATATTGATTTAGAATATACAAATCTATTAGTGCAAACTTTACATTAAACAACTTATTATTGCTGACTTATGATGTAGGTAATGGGGTTTATTTTCTATATTTCAACTTACTGAAGATCAAAGAATTATTTACAAACACTTAAAATAAAATACAGCATCATAAATATTCAATAGCAGAGAAAATTTCAATCGGTTAACAACATGCTACCGATAAAATGAATTATATTCTTCCTATATTTTTACATAACATTTTTACATTTTACAGAGTCTTGAGGTCGTGTATCATCTTGAGTACCACAGTCACTAGTTATAAATATCTTAAATTCTCAGCCGTAAAGTCATTCTCTCTGTCTACAAATCAATTCACGACAATAAATAGAATTTTATCTATTTCATACAACTAATTTTTCAAAATTTTTTTAATATCAATTGTATTAATTGTTGCCGATCACGAGCCAAATTAATCGATTTATCAGAATGACGGTCTAGTTATGTGTATTTTATTTGAATTATGTTTTTCTATAATTTCATATCTATGTGATATCCTAAAATTTTATCAGAAAGCCATTGTTCATAAATCATCGTAGCATACGCAAAAAAGCAATTTATATCCAGGTATATTATCTGGATATTATCTACCATTTTTTCTGGATAGGTCAATAATTTTGGGAAGAAAATGGACGACAATTACAGATTAACATCAAATTAATTAGGTGTAAATTAGATAACACGCAAAATGTAGTAGTCTTTTCTAATCTATTCATCCAAATGTCATGAAAGTTACTAATTTTAGCTCTGTGTTTTCTAGTAAACGACTGTCATCTTTATTGGAAGGAGAGTATTCTGAAAGTGATTATTGAATTAGAATTAATTTTCTTCTTTTTAAGTACAATGCACATTCAATATGCAGTATATTTCAATTCAGCTATTAAATATCAATAAAATAAGGCCTTTTTGTTTTTCTGATGATAAAATAAAAAAAATATTGAATTTCAGTAATTTTCAATAATTTCTATATCTTCTTTTTTATTTAATAGTGTTGGCGTTTACTTTATGTAAATCCATTATAATTGAATATAAACTTAAATTCAATTAAACACTTGAACTTATGATTTACACGTTATTGACTAGATAGCATGACGCGTTTCGTCGTTACAAACGACTTCTTCAGATGGTAACAGAATAATTTTTTCTGTTATTTATTTTGCGTTTATTTTCTGTCATTATTCTGTTAGCACCTGAAGAAGTCGTTTATAAGTAGTCAATAAAGTGTAAATCATAAGTTCAAATGTTTGAATTTAAGTTTATATTCAATTTCTATATCTATACATTGTATTCAGCAAAAATTAGTGGTAGGTACACTATTCTTTTTGAAAATGTGATATAAAATAAACAATCCTTTTAATCCAAATTTGAATTAGAGTTTCATATGTAGTTATTTTTGACCTATTAGGTCAAATGGTTAATTTAATGAAGGCTATTCAATTCCTTCAGTATACAGCACAGGAAAATTAAGAGTAATACAATAGACTGCAATAATACCATAATACCATTTATAGGAGTAAAATTATATTAACGACTAGGTATATCTATATACACATGCAATAAAGGGCGATTATCATGATCTTTTCTTATTTGTAAATGAAGATTATTTATTTATTTCGAAATTCATCTGAGTTAGAATTATACTTCAAAAAATACTTGAAATCAGTTAGCGAGAGTACTTCGAATTGTTCGGGGTTTAATTATTTACCACATATTAGATGCCGAAATATCCGTGTATCCCTATATGGTCTAAAATCCGTTTAAAGTTTTCTAGAAGCTGTTCGAATGTCAGTATTATTTTCTTCCATTTCTAGTTAATTTTTTCAATTTGAGGAATAGGGGGTTAGCATCTATAATCATTATTTTAGTTACGTAGAGCTATAACTTTGAGAAACCCTGCTCTATATTTTTGTTTCAAGAACATCCTCTGTCAGTACATATATTCAGCATAAAAGCTAAGTAAATATTGACGAGCCAGATATCTCCGTTTAATCAGTAGTTGAAAAATATTTCTGTAAACTAAACACTTCAACCCACAATCATAATCAGTTAAAACAATATCATCGCATTTGATAATTGTGATTGAATTATTCATTGTTTGAACAATGAAAATGGCGACTAATATCGAAATGATGTGAAACTGATTTGTATCATTATCCGTTTGAGATAATTACCTAAAATTTTCAAGTCCAGGAAACAGTTGGGATTTGCTACAATTGATTGTAATCAAATAATTGAAAAACTAGAAATAAAATTCCTTGCGCAGTGTATCCAACACAGACTTGACTTGCAAGAGGTCGTCAAGTAAAGGGTTCAAAATTCAGACCATGTTGAACAATGGTTGTGAAAATAGACGAGAGTTATTCTCAGAGACATGACATTGCTCTTGAGGTGCCGCAAGGCTCTGTACTCGGACCTCTTCTATTCATATTGTTCGTAAACGATCTGCCTGCGAAGTTGTCCCGGTTTTTGGTGACACTATTTGCCGATGATTCATCGGTGGTTGTTTCTGGCAGGACTCCTGGAGAACATCTGGAGGCATGTAAATGCATTGTAAGGGAGTTTGTAACTTGGTGTCAAATGAACAATCTTATGGTGAACGTTGACAAAACTGTATGTGTTCTGTTTTGTCTGAAGGGCAATGGAATTAGTACCTTGGATGTTAAATATGGGGACAATCCTATATCATCATCCCAATCAACAAAGTTTCTTGGAATATATGTAGACAGAAATTTGGGATGGACATCACACATTGAGGTCTTATGTAAAAAATTGAGTAACTAATTTTTTGGAATCTCTAGAATCAAGAACATCGTACCTAGAAACTGTGTTATGAATGTGTATTACAGTCTTGTATATAGTCATCTAAATTATAATATTCTGCTGTGGGGCTGCTCTACAGAAATAAATAGGGTGTTCATTACACAGAAGCGAATACTTCGATTAATATTCAATATTCATCAGCGAACATCTTGTAAACCTATCTTCAGTAATAATTACATACTCACTTTACCGTGTTTATATATTTATAGATGTTTGTTATATGTTAAAGAAAATGAAGATAGGTTTATTAAATTGAATAGTAATCATGAGTATTCAACAAGGAACAGGGATGTGCTACTTATTCCTATGCATAAAACAGCTAAATTTGATCACTCTGTCTATTGTCAGAGTATTAAAATTTTCAACCATTTACCATCGTTTTTGAAAGTACTGAAACCTCATTTGTTCAAGAGGAGAGAAATACTCTGCCACTATAGTGTGGCAGAGTATTTCGATGATTCGGATGTAGGCAATAATGTATGAATCAATTTTTTGTATCATATGTTTTTATATTTTTTTAACACAAATGTTCTTCACCTGAAATTGTCTCAAATGCTTAATATCTCTGAGGAAATTTCCTTTTTCTTTTCTTTTCAACCAAAGTTGTATATTAAATATGAATTTAAACAAGATTTTCGTTTGAACTAATATTTCTGTAAATTTTATATTGTGTTTCATGCTTTTATTTTATACTTTTATAATCTTTATATATGCTTGTAAATATTTATATGTAATGCTTTCTATATTTTTGACAGGTTCTATATCCATACATATGGATCTTACTGAGAACAAATAAACTCCTATATATCTAGCTATCTATAAAGGTATGAACTCCTTTTTGAGACACCTTGTAGATATATATCTAACGTGATCATTTGGAAATCTAAAATAAATTTTCCATATCTAGTACTAGAACCCTGAAGGATTTTGTTTTTCAGATATTCCTTGATGTAAACATCTGATCTGCCGTCAGAAGGTGCTTATGAAAAAATATATGTCATGGAAACGTTCAGAATGTTTTATTGAAATAATTATAGCTTGGAACCTTAGCGATAATAACTTGGATTATTATTGTGAACGACCAGATTCATTATTGTTCATCTCCATTTTCGTCAAATTTTTAATCTTTCTGGCACTCGTCGGCGAAAATTTTTTTCCATTTAAAGTTTGATCAACATAAACTTTTCTAAATATGCGGTTGTTGATGCAAGATATTTCGATAACCTTCTCCTCTTGAATGTATGATAATTAAATAAGCCACGGTGTTGAATTGGAGGTCGATACAGCAGGTATATTTATGAATTAATTCAAATACTCAATTTGAGAAAATACGCTTTTTACTGAAATAACGATATTAATGTTGGGATTATTTGCAGCTTCTAAAATAGCCAGAATATATGGGTAAATTACAGAAAATGTTGAATTTTGTTTTCGATTTTGTCCATTTTTTCACAAAATAAATAATTTAGGATTGATTAATGACTTAGATCACATTTTGTTATAGTAAAAGTCTCCACTGTGAAAGATCGATTTTTATTATGCAATTTTGTTTTCAAATCTTTATTTTTCAGGACAAAAGTTTTGACAAAAGATTGCACGATTGAACGAACAATAAAACGTGTTCTTCGCAAAGAATGTTCATACATTCAAAATAAGCAATTTATATATGAGTCAAATAGGGTAGTTATCGATAGTTATCAGTATAAATCTCATGATAAAGTAGCCGTTTTTGATATTTTGATGTTCAGGCATTTCCTTCAATACATTTTCAAAGGAATTTCTATTTGAAATTTACTTTTCTAATTGATCAGTTATCAATTATTATATATAAAGCCAGGGAAAGTATTATGTAATATCTACTTACGTTTAGCCTAGGAGTATTTCTATTCTAAAAAATAGAGTCTAAAATGCAAATTCAACTCATTCAAAATATTTTATAATTTTCGGATTTGAAACATTTGACGATAATGAATGATTAAAAAAGCAGAATGCTTTTAATTTGCAAATCAATGCTGTAAAAATATACCCGACGTCGCATTCCCATTTCACTTTTAAATAAGAACGTTGAAGAACATGCGATTTGAATTTATATAATAATAATAATGTTAGGAATTTCCTAAGAAAAAATGGCAATCAACTCCACGAATACCACTAACGTAAAGATTGCGCTCAAAAAATAATGTTAGAAGAAATATTCTGAGAAAAATTTTCTATAATAGATAGAAATATTTAATATATAAAGTGTATATATATATATATATATATATATATATATATATATATATATATATATATAAGAATTAATATTCAATCCATAATAATTTTCAACATTGATTGTTTTGAGAATAAAACTGAATTTAAAAATGAATAATTTTCCAGTTCTATCAACAAGATATGGTATGCGGTTTTCTCAAGAAATTTTAAAAACTTGCAAAGAAAAGTTTATGTTTCTCATTTAAGTTACCATGAGGCATGAACCATCATATTGCAAGTATATTGATACGGCCCAATTAAGTGTTGATATTGTTATGTCTATAATATAAAAATGAATCGCAAAATGTTTTGGTAAGCGCATAACTCAACAACGCCTTAACAAATTTTGCCAATTCATTTTTTGAAATGTTTGCTGAAGGCCAAGGATGGTTTTTAAGTCATTTTCAATGGGAAAAATTCAAATAAATGCCGGGAAAACCCAAAAAACAGCCCATTTATTTTCCCGTAAAAACGTTTTCTAACCAAAAAGTAGTGTTAAAGGCTGGACCGATATCACTATTTTTTTGTTGTGTTTGTTATTGTCAGGAAAAAAAATTGGAAGTTTATTTACAAAATTAGGAAATTCAAGAATACTTAATTATTAATATGAGTAAGTAATAATTATTTATTCTCAAAAAGAGGACGTAAAAAACTGAATATCTTATCCCACATTTCGGTTAGTTCAGAGCTATCATGACTAATATTAAAATTTCAATACGATATGAATTTTTTATAAGTTTAAATAGACTACAAACACGTTACTAACATAGCACGTGGTATATTTGATTTATAAATGCGAGCAATGCGAAGCTCGGTATCAAGTTGGACGGAATCGATGGAATCGAAATTAACAATATGAAAAGGTTGCGTTTGATTTCTATCGACCTGAATACAATTATAACGACAGTTCACACCAAATATTTGCTATTGGACCAATCAACGTTGGGTGTCAAAATTTCAAGACAAATTTTAATTGAATATAAACTTAAATTCAAACACTTGAACTTATGATTTACTTTATTTAAGCATCTGAAGAAGTCGTTTGTAACGACGAAACGCGTCATGCTATGTAGTCAATAAAGTGTAAATCATAAGTTCAAGTGTTTGAATTTAAGTTTATATTCAATTATAATGGTTTTACATCAAGTAAACGCCAACACTATTAAAAAAAAAACAAATTTTAATTGATATTGAAAAGAAAATACTTCCAATGATGGGACAAAATATTGCGCGAAGAGTCAACTCAAATAGACGCTATTGGTACAGCCACCAGAGCCACTATATTCATTGTTTCCGGAAATGGACTAAATTCTGAACATTTTTTGACTTATATCCAGCAAATATCTCAATAAAAATTAATGATGAGAGATATGGGACAAGTACTTGATACGAAATTAGGAACATGCCGTCCAACTATAGAACGAACATGTTAATAACTTTCAATACATAAAATGTGTTAATATAGGAATTTTTTGATAATTCGTCTGATTTGAAATAACAGGAAGTATTGCAGTCCCTTCGTAAGTCAGTAAGTCCCTGGCTCGACACGGAATAAATATTAAAAGCAAGATAGTGTAGCACAAATATTAGAACATGTCTTTCCGGTTTTTTGAGAAATATTCAGATACAAATAAATGGCCGTACAAAGTTCGCCGGGTCAGCTAGTTACCAATAAAAACTTTTTAATTTTTAAATGCTAACTTGACTTATTTACTTCATCGTCGCCTGTCACTATGTCAAGGTAGTTTTACTTCAATTGCGTAAAAAGGACTATTTTTAATTGCAGTCTTTTTTCAATATATTATCATTTTTTACTATTGAAATTCGAGAATGTTTGAATGAAAGTGATCATTATCAACCAAGGTTGTAGATCGTTCGGCATCACAAAATCAAAATTGATTCATAGGAATTTAATTCGAAAATAAATTCATAAATAAGATACTTGAGATAAAGCACTATAAAACGAATATAAATAACAGATTCCAATAATAGAAATCAGTTGTTATTGGGAAAATGAATGCTTACTTGTGTTTATTATTTCTGGGGTTGGCTTTTGCTGACCCACTGAAGTGAAGAACTTTCTCTACCTTTAGATGTAGGGGATATTTATCAACTCGAGAAAATCAGGGATACAATTGAGGGGTAAGAGGTTGAATTGATCAAATACTTCATTCTTAATTTTCATTCCTTTCATATACGATACTTTTAGTATCTAAATGAGGTTTATAATCGGTTTCATTTCTGCTGATCTATTCGGATCCATTTTTTTCACTTGTTTCTGTTTTCCGATTAAACGTTTCACTCAAATATCTAAGTTCAGATTACAATATATGAATATCATTTTAAATACAAGATGGCTGTCACCATAAAATGGCGAATATCAAGGTGGATATAGTGTTTAGAGAAGTTTATACATCAACATTGAACTCGGACTTGTATTGTGATATTAAATGAGGCACTAAATAAATGAATACGACAAAAATAAGAAAATTAAGTATTGAAATGAGAACAAAAACTTTCATTACCTTTCTTCGAATGAATATATTTGTATTTAATAGTGTTGGCGTTTACTTGATGTAAATCCATTATAATTGAATATAAACTTAAATTCTAACACTTGAACTTATGATTTACACTTTATTGACTACATAGCATGACGCGTTTCGTCGTTACAAACGACTTCTTCCGATGCTAACAGAATAATAACAACAAATTTGAAAAAACAGGTATAAATATTAAGGGAATTTGAGATTCTATGAATTTGTGTTTTACCTAAGATATTCCATTCTTACTTATTTTATAATAACTGACTAGTATAAATACTTTCTGTCAAATATTTCTTTCAATTTGTTATGTGAAACTAATTTAAGTAATTTTTTCAGGGGTGATAGTGAAGATACATTGACAGCTACAGTGAATGTTTACTCTGATAAACTTATCAAGAATTTCGACAAATTATTGAAACACACCTACGATCCGTCAGAAATTCCTGATATTTCCGAAAAAATTCGTTATGTAAGTACCCCGTTCAAGAATATTAATGAGTATGAAAATATCAAAAATGCATAAATTAATGTTCTATACTTGAATGAATGTATAAAAAATTAAAAATAAAAAAATGTTTCTGTTAAAAAAATAGGAATAAAACTGTTTGATAGAATAATTCAAATTTATTTCTAATTAATATAATCTTGTTCCAGTTTTTGAAATGCTATTGGCAAAATTTCTTATTTGTATTAATATGTGAAGATTTTAATCGTATTTTATAAAAAAATTTTGTTGTTTTTTTAGTATGCACTACTTATATTTGTTATATGAGTCATCTGATATAATACAGTCAATTGATCAAATACAAATTACGACTGAATTGAGTAAAAACATTTAAACCAATAACTTTCAAATCTGAAACTGTTTTCACAAAAAATTTGATAATATTTTAAAATACTTCTTCAATTTAAAACAAGTGAAATTGAGATGAAGAATAGATGAATTGATTAAATAAAAATTGCAATTAAAAAGTACTTAATCCCCGAATTTACTACAAATGACGTAACAGAATATTTAATATTTCTGTTACAAGAAATATGAGAAATAAAACTGTTTGATAGAATGATTCAGATTTATTTTCAATTAATGTAATATTAAGTTTCAGTTTTTGAAATTATAGCGGCAACATTTCTCATTTGTATTAATATGTGAAGATTTCAATTGTATTTTATAAAACATTTTTTGGTGTTAGGTTGCACTATTTATATTTGTACTATAACTCATTTGATATAATAGAGTCAATTGGTCAAATAAAAATTAAGAATGCATTGAGTAAAAACATTTGAACCAATAACTTTCAAATCTGAAACTGTTTTCACGAAAAATTTGTTAATATTTTAGAATACTTCTCCAATTTGAAACAAGTGAAATCAAGATGAAGAATAGATGAATTAATAAAATAAAAATTGTAATTAAAAAGTATTTCCACGATAATAAAATGAAATAAAATCCACGAATTACTACAAATGACACCAAACAAATTTTTGTTTTCGTTTCACCCATCATATTCAAGTTGATTGAACAAAAATAAAAATAATATAAAGTATTCAAGAGATACAATTTCACAAGCCTTTTTATCTTCTGGATGTAAAATGTGTTCATATTTTTTCACAGTTTCTGGCCTCCGGAGAATTTACCTTGAATAATGGAGAACTGTCTGAAATTTCAACAATTCACAGAGATGGAACAGTTACGGTGTCCTACTCAGAAAAGACTCACAAAATGGACATATGTATTCCACTGGCCTTTGACACTCTGAAGGTAAAAAAAAATTTTTCAGAGAAATTTCCTCAGTATGGCATAGAACTGATTATTATTCTTCAAATTATTAACTTCCGTTTTTATGTTCTAACTGAAATACAATCCTGTATTGAAAATATGGAATAAGTGGTAAACGAAATTATTTAATTTTAGAATGATTTTCTAAGTTTAAAAGAAGGATTCGAACTCAGAAATTGATTCGATGAGTTACCATTTCTTGGAAGTTTTAAAAAAATTCGAAAATGAAACTATTTGACCTTTTTTTTATTTGAAAATTACCTTTCTATGAAAGGGTATTTTCAAAGAGAAAAAAGATATCTCTGCAAAAAAAGAGGTATCTCTAGAAGTCCTGGTGAGATGGGTAGCGTACTTATAATAAAGCATTTCAAACCAACTTTCGGATCCATTTATATTTTATATTTAATCTCATGATAAGCAAAACCACTTTTCCCAAAATATAGAAATCGGCCAAGATAGTACCTGTCTTGAAAAAAGGTGATCGTTCTGTTGTAAACAACTACAGGAGAATATCCATGTTTGTCAAACTTTTCCAATTTTTTTGAAATTGTAGTCCATAACGCTATATAACCAGCCGTCAAAAACAGCATCAAGATTGAGTAACATGGATTCATGTTAATGAGATCTTGTTCAAGCAATCCAATGCAGTTTTCTCTGTACATTTCCTAAGTACTCGACTCCACCGGTCAAGTTGATGTGATTTACACAGATTTTCAGAAAGCATTTGATAAAGTTGCTCATGCGCTCCTGGTTCAGAAATTACGCAACAAATTTGGATTCTCTGATAGCCTCACCTACCTTTTTCATTTTTACCTGATTGACCTACGTCAATTCGTACAGATGGAGGATATAGAGTCGTCTGAGTTCATACCTACTTCTGGAATACCACAAGGGTCTAATCTTGGACCATTGTTCTGATATTATCTGATGGATAATATTCACTCTCCATATTTGATGTTCGCAGACGATTTGAAACTATATCATGAAATTAGATCACCGGACAAGTGTGTTCAACTTCAGCTCTCGCTGAACCATGTTGTTAGTTGGTGTGAAGATAATTATTTGAGTTTGAATGTATCAAAGTGTAATGTTGTTTCTTTCACAAGGAAAAGAGACCGAATTGACTGTAATTAGAGCTCCGGTGGTCAGGTTCTTTCTCGTTCTGATAAGGTGAGAGCTCTTGGTGTGTCTTCGACCAGAAGCTTTCCTTTGTCTCACACATCACCCGACTTATTTCATCTGCTGCGAAAATATATGGATTCGTTATACATAATGGCAAATATTTTAAAATTCCTCAACATTCATAGGACTATTTAATACCCTAATCAGTAGCAAGTTGGAGTATGGCAGCATGATCTGGCATCCCATTTACACTTGCCATCAACACCATCTTGAGGCTACTCAGAGAAGGTTCTCGAAATTCTCAGTTTGGAGGGAGGATAAATTTATCCATAGAGAGCAGATTTATTTTTTTATTTACATTATTACGTTTTTTATCCTATATTTATGATATTTTTCAATGAATAAGTTTATTCCACTAAAAAAAACTTTATTTCAGATATTGTATGATTATAAAATAAAAATAATGGGTCTTGGGCCTGTTGGAAAAGTTAAGGGAACTGTCAATAACTTCAAAATGACGGTCAATGTCGAAGTCGATTTCGACAAATTGAATATGTCATTACAGAAATATCGAGTTAGAAATTCCGGGTAAGTATATGCCCTTTACTTCTCTAAATGAAATCATCGTTTTTTCATATCAGTGAAAAGAAGTGAACTGGTTGCAAATATACTTTTCTTCTATCGCATTACGAACTATCTAGTATAATTCCGTGAAAAAAGTAAATATACTTTGAAAATATTAAAGAAAACTTCAATAGCAAACCTCTCAATAATAATCAATGATAAATTCAATAGAAAAAACGGTAGTAAGGTCTGAACATTTTCATATATTATTTCTTTCAATATAAAAATATGGTTATATTTTAATATTTGTGATATTTATTTCAAGAATAGGCTATTTTCAATGTAAAAAACTTTATTTTTGTTGACGTTTCGTTGTATATAATAACTTTGTTTTAATAAAAATTTTTTAAGTTGTAATATACGAGGTTTGTCCAAAAGAAAAGGCGAATTTTGGATTTTGCATTTCGAAAAGTATTCATTCATCCATATCCATTTTGTCCCATTTAAAGTAATCCCTCCCAGATATGATGCATTTATGCCAGCTCGAAACACTTCTGAAATGCGCTTTTCGATATGATCAGCTCGTTTTTCGATTCCGACTTCATCTCATCAATTGTATCAAAACGCGTTTCTTTCTATCATTTCTTCAGTTTTCGGAATAGGAAAAAGTCGCAGGCAGCCAAATCCGGTGAATACGGTGGTTGAGGCATGATTACGGGTTGTTTTTGGTCAAAAAATCACGAGCAAGCATTGATGTGTGAGTCGTTGACGTCATTCGTTGAGCGTTACTAATGCGACGTTACTTTTTCTCAAAATTTTGCAATTTCGGAACAAACTTTGCTGCCACACGTTTCATGGCCTTAACATCCGAGAAAACTGCAAAACATGAGCCGATTGACATGCCAACATCCTCTGTAATTTCCCTAATAGTGATTCGAAAATTTTCAAAAACTATTTTCTTTACTGTTTCGATGTTTTCTACGCTTATTGACGTTGCGACGCTCATCGTCATCAACATCCTTTTCGTTTTGGTTCTTGGTGTTGAAGCGTGTGATCGTACACGTTCTCGTGCTGCATTGGTTAAAAATATAGTTTTAAATAATGACGTCGAAAGTATCTCGTGACACTCTTATGAGTGCGTCCAAGGAGTCTTGGACAAATCTGCTGAAACGAAGAGAAATTTCTGGGAAACTGTATAATCCAAATTGGTCTGAAGAATTATGATCCCCAGAAGGACAAACGTTTCAGTGGAACCGTAAAACTAAAGCACATTCCACGTCCAAAGATGCAAGTGTGTATCTTAGGTGAACAACATTGTGATGAAGCGAAAGCTAATAATCTACCATTCATGGATGTTGAGGCCTTGAAGAAACTTAACAAAAATAAGAAGTTGGTTAAAAAGTTGGCTGAGAAATATGATGCTTTCCTTGCTTCTGAAGCTCTGATCAAACAGATCCCAAGGTTTGATTGTCCAGGATTGAATAAGGCTGGTAAATTTCCAGGTCTGTTGTCCCACCAGGAATCTATGACCCAGAAAATTGATGAAGTTAAAGCAACTATCAAGTTCCAAATAAAGAAAGTATTGTGCTTGTCCGTTGCTGTTGGACACGTTGACATGTCAGCTGATGAATTGGTACAAAATGTCTACCTGGGAATGAACTTCTTAGTTTCATCTTCTCGGCCTTCTGTGAAGCTCTTGTACCACTTAACATAACATAAATATTTTTTTGAGATAAAATAGACTCGCCGGATGCCACAGTTACCATTTTAAGTGCGTTGGAACATTTTAATCTATTTTAACGCAAAATTTAATACAGATTCTCTGACCCATGTTTTTTCAAAGTAAAAAATCAAAGAAACGTGGCTAGCATTTCCAGTTATCAAAACCAAACTACTAATCCAAGATGGCTGATTACGTCAACATTTGAGAAACGTATGCGTACCAACATAACAAGGAAAAAATTTCGATAATCGAATGTTCACATGAAATTTAAAAATCACCTTTTTTTTTGAACAGAACTCGTACAATGAAACGTCAAGAAAAATATAGCGTTTTATATTGAAAACAGTTATTGATGAAAATATTATAAATATAACTATATCAAACTATATAACTATATATAACCATTTTATATTTTAATATATTCATGAAATATATTAATGAATATATTCAAATATATTTATTTCCGAATATTCAAACCCATGAAATATATATATATAATACGATTGAGGTACAAGCTAGGGAAACGTGTTAAAAAAACAATTTCCATGTGTGAATGTCATCCTCATACTTGTCTATCATAATTTGATTCAGTTGATTTTTTAGGAATTGAAACGTGAAGATTTTTAAATATACCAAAAAAAATTTTTTTTGAGTTACCACAGTGGCTTCTTCATTCTATTATAGCGAAAATAATTCAACATGAATTATCTCTTCGATTTTCTCTCGTGGATTAATATTTCTTCTTATTTTCAGACATATTCAACTCAAGTTCACTGGTAATGCTATAGTTGATTGGATGGTAAATATAGTATCTAATTCTGCAACTATAGCCCTAAATCCGATCATCATGAAAGTTATAGAAAGTATCGTTGCTGGAAACCTTGGGTCAATATTCGAAAAAGTCAATCAAATAATCAATGCTTTACTGGGCCAATAAAAGCAAATAACTTCTTCTCCATTCTGAAATAACTTGAGAACCTGTTAAAAAAAAGAAGTAAAATATCAATAAGCACAATTAAATAAACACTAATTTCTGCTAGTGAAAACTAATAATAAGTATCCTGAAGACAGAAGATAAAACATGAAGAAAATATAACGAATAGTACTTACTATATACAATTATTCTAGATGAATTTTTTATGATAACACTAAACACATCAATTTTACTTATCATTTCAATTGTTAGAATGAAAGAGTATATATTATAATTAATTGAAATAAATACAATTAATTTTATAGACTTCTTTCATTATAAACTTACAAATTTGAGTGAATCGCCCTTTAAATAAGAATCACTTTGATGAAGTTCATTCTAAACCTATTTTTCTTTTCATTTCAAATCTGGTTTTCATTCTGAACCAGTGTAGTTTAAATAGTAATTTTCTATTTTCAACTTTATGGCATTATCAAATATGACTACAATAAAACAAACATATGACACGGTGGTTTCGCTTATCTGTTGGTGAAACATTATGTTAAAAACTAGAAAATTAAAAATTAACACACTTGATTTAAGTTTCAGTGAGTTTATTAAAAACTCTACCTATGTTTCGGGTGGTTAATCCATTATCAAGAGTATACAATATTACTGAATTTCAAAATGTCATCTTTCACTTATACATCCTAAAGTTTAGGACCTAAATCACATAATTTAACACTGGTTTCACGGAAAAATCATTACAAATAGGTAAATTCTTCTTTTTGTCTATCGAAATTTCCAAGACTTGAAGGGTATCTAATCTTTTGCCCTTACTACCTGAGTGTACTATTTCGGTCTTCCTGGGATCCAAGAAATGATTATGTTCAATGCAGTGTTCAGAAAAACCCGTATTAGGTTTATTCAACAGTATTGATCTGCTATGTTCATCGATTCTTTTTTGTATAGATCGTCCAGTTTGACCTATTTATTTATCGTATGGCACAGAAACACATGACATCACTTAATTCAATAGAAATATAGAATATAAACACAAATACAAAGGCAAAAGACACATTTATTAAGTTACAAACAAACATCTAATTTATATATATAATCAACCGCTTCTTTGGTAGCCATCAGGAAGTCGTTGAAATTGCCGTTGTAGGCTCTTTTCTGGCACTCTGTAAGGATGTGATGAACTGTTTGATTAGCCGCACCGCAATCACATGCTTGAGATGGTGTTTTTCCCCACTTGTAGAGTGAATCCCTACACCATGGCCAGTGCTTATTCGGTTGATGGAGGTCCATATTTTCCGTGGTTGCTTATAGGCAGGTGGCTTCTCTGTTATACAAGGAAGATCTCTACAGTGGGCTGGGCAGGCGTCTCTCCATTCTCGCTCCCGAAAGTGTACAGAATCAAACTCCAAGGCTTCCAGCTCTTTGGCGGTTCTCATCGGGGGTCTTCTGGACCCCCGTAATGTATAGGCAGTAATGGATTGTCTTGAATTTTCATACTCACGAAGCAGGGCAGTTTTACGTCGGAGATCCGGTGGGGGTATGTGGCTCAGCACAGGAAGCCAGTGTATGGGAGTAGACTTCAGGGTACCAGATACAATCCTCATGGTATTATTCAATTGGACATCAACTTTATGTGTGTGTGCACTGTTTATCCAAACAGGAGCACTGTATTCTGCAGCCGAATAAACAAGTCCAATTGCTGAGGTGTGTAAGGTGTCAGCAGAAGAGCCCCATGTTGTGCCACAAAGTTTGTGAAGGATGTTATTCCTCGTTCGCAGCTTCCCGACTGTGTTTTCTAAGTGTTTTCTGTAGGACAGCGTTCTAAAGTATCTCCTAGATTTATATATTTATATTATATTAGTTTGACCTGAAGTGATAGTAAAAACTATCACTACTATAAAAATATTTTATAAACGCCACTTCTCGAAAATAAGTAAGTTTGTCTTTGTTATTTACCAACAATTAATCCAAATTTTTTTTGTTGGTGGATATTGTATTCACATTATTTTTATGTTATGTTCAACAAATTTTATTGCTCAAGTTAGGTATATTATTAATTGAATGAAATATTTTTTGTTGTTTTTCTAAGTGAATAGAAAATATTTTTTATAATAGTATCCTTCTCTGTTTATTTTTGATTAGTTTATCAATAAAGAAGGGTTTATAACAATTGTTGATAGTAATTGTTTTCATTATACAAACTTCTTTTCCTAAATTATCAGCAGATAACGGAAGCGAAAGTAATCTATGCACTAATGAATGAAAGGCACTCATTTTTATTTTTTGCGACTGACAACTTGAGTTGTGTATTATTATGTCTGAACAAGTTGGTTTTCTGTAAATGTCGAAAACTAGGGAATGCAGGGAACGACTTATATGTAAATCCAAAAAGCTAATAGCTTCGTTGATTTCTGATTCCAGAGTGAAATTAATTGAAGGATAGATTGAATTCAAAATTTTCAAAAAAGGACTTAATTGCCTATCTGTACCAGTCCATATACAAAATAAACGTCGACATATCTTCCCCAGAAAAATACGTTCTTGGTTAAACTATTGTCTGAATTGAATAAGGTGTTTTAGAAATGCGTCATGAAAATCTCGCTCATTAACGGAGATAACGGAGAACCCATGGGTAAACCGTCTGTTTGTTGATAGATTTTTTCATTGAATTTGGAATAACTTTGTTTGATGCATAAATTTACGGCTAACATGACTTCATCTATGTAAGTAGAAGATCGGTAATTGTTCAAAAGTGACAGTTCTTTGACTATTCTTTTTAGCTCAAGTGAAGGAATGAATGGGAAGAAATTCACTACATCGAATGAAATCAATTTAGCATCCCATGGAATTTTTATATTTTGTGAAAGTTTAGTCAGGTCTACGGAATTTTGACAGAGTATTTGGGGTTATGTGAAATTAAACTTGGTAGAGTTCCATTTTAGAATTTACATAATTTGTAAGCTGTAGCGTTCATATATGACACAATGGGTCTCATCGGGCAATCAACTTTACGGATTTTAGGAAGTGTTGAATTCATGATGATTATTATAATTATAATTTTGAAGTGAAACCTATTTTCCCAGTCAGTTGTTTTATTGGAAAACAGATCAGTAATTTTTGTTCTACGTCCTTAATTCAAGCAGAAATTTCATTTTCTCGATGAAAATGAAATTCGGAAACAAAAATTTATAAAATTTTTTTCTGATGAAAATTTTTCGGAAATTGGAAAAACAAAATTGACTTGAAAATTGAGTTTTTTATTCAGTCTAGGTCGCAGATTACGGATTCAAAATTAGATATGTAGATTTTTAAAATGTAGGATATCAAAAGTATTTGGCCACCTAATATAATACATTTTGTAAAAGTCTGATTGAGTGAAACACGTCATAATTATTTCAACATGTTTATTAATCATTTTGAGACATAACAAGAATATAATTTTCAAATTTTGGACTCATGTATGTGTCCGCCTTTATTTTTAATGGCAACCTCACAAAGCTTCGGCAACCTGGCTACTAATTTTTCCAATGTTGTCTTCGTAATCATCTGCCATTCTTCTTGCAATTTATTTCACAAGTCTTCCTGAGATGTGGGACAACGTTTTTGTACCTGTCTATCTAACTGCTCCCCCAGTAGTTCGATAGGGTTTAAGTCAGGGGACTGTGGGGGACATATCATGAGTTTCAACACCTGTTGTTGTTCTTTTCGTTTTAAAAAGTCCTTGCTTAGTCTTGATGTGTGCTTCGGGTAATTATCCTGTTGAAATATGAATCCCACACCAATTAAATGGGCTCCACAAGGAACTGCACTATCCTCCAATATCCTTTTGTATCCTTCTTTTTTAAAATTTCTTGTATTCGCACAAGATCTCCAACGTCGGAGCCACCAAAGCAGCCCCAAACCATCACAGACCCTCCGCCGTGTTTAAGCCAAAGTACAAGCGTCATTCACCCTTTAGTTTGACCTTTGCCTCACGAAAACTCTCCATTTGGTTACAAAAATTTCAAACTTTGACTCGACCGACCAAAGGACCTTTTCCAATCTGCTGTTGTCCAATTCTTGTGTTCTCTCGCCAAATTAAGTCTTTTCTTTTTATTAATAGATTTAAGAAGTTGTTTTGAGACCACCATGCACTCCCCACCCCTGCGTCACAAAGTCTTCTTTTAACTGTGATACACTGACTGGTTTATCACGACCCACATTAAACTCTGGTGCTATTTCTGGTGCAGTTAATCGCATATTTCGTTTATTATTAACAACTATACTCAAATCTTCACTCGGAAATGTAGCTCTTGGTATGCCTGGACGAGATTTGTTGCAAATTGTTCCTTCAGCCGCAATCTTCTTACTGATGAAGTCAACAGTTTGTCTTGGTATCTTCTGTAGTCTTGAAATCTGACGATTACTTTAACCTGATATATGAAGACCGATTACTATGCCTCTTGTCTCTTGGGAATATTCCTTAGTTTTACCCATTTTTTTAAAAATTTAACTCAAACGTGAAAAACAAAAAGTATTGAGCAGTGGAGAGCGTGATTTTTTTTCGAATGACATCAGATAACTAACGTAAAAGTATTTGAAGTACATAGTTATTTAATATACTACTTGTATTTATTTCCCGCTAACTAAATCAAAACAAAATTGCGACTTCAAAGATTAACTTTAAATAATTTCCGACGATAACACTATTATGGTTTTATGTTTAAGAGTCAGCAACTACCAATAAGCTGTTTACTATTGTACTGTAGATAAGTATTTTTGGGTGTTATACAACCAATGATACGTAATAAATGATATATTTAAAATTTATTGCTTGTAACTTGAACAAATTGCAGGTGGCCAAATAGTTTTGAGCGGTAGTGTAGGTAGGGTTGCCAACCGTACTATAATATATAGTATTGTACTATATTTCTGGTCTGCGTACTATATACTGTTGAAGTAATATATAGTACGCAAAAATACTATATTTTCACAACGAAATCTAACAAACAAATTATCTATTTTTTTATAACTTATGAACGAGCTTTTAACATCAACTTTTGAGTGAGGCTCGCGTGTATCCGAAATCCGAACGCACCTATAATCCTTTCTCTTTGGTTCTGATCTGAGCAAAAGTAAAAGATTGTATTGAGTTCACTGATAAAACTACAGGGCAAAAATGGCAGCATATTTTAAAGAATACTGAAAATAACTTACCCAGTTTATTTAAAGTAGTGTCATTCCTGCTCTCTATTCCTGCCACTTCGGCATTCACAGAAAGGATATTTTCGGTTATGAATTCGAAATGGCGGGAAGAAAGAAACAGATGTAGATTCTCATTAATAAAAAATGAGCTTTTGATTTACATTAATCTGAATATTGAATGTAATAAAGCATATGACACTTTTATAATAGATAAAAAATTATTAAACAATGCAAGAAGTGCAAAAAAATATAGCTTTTATAAAAAATAAATAAGGAACAAATATACCAATATCTATTTTTTTATTATTCCATAAAATACTATATTTTTTACAAGTGTACTATATTTTTTAAAGCAAATTTTTTAAAATACTATATTTCGCCGAAGAAATGTTGGTAACCCTAAGTGTAGGTACACGTAGAATTAATAATAATCATTGGGATTGTTAGAGAAATAAGGGCTTTACATAGATTTTTTTTCTAGATGAGTTGTATAATTGTGAATAGCATTATGTGTCAATAGAATGTATGTTTCTTTTCAGCTGACGTCAATCTTTTTCTATGAATTGCTATAAAGATAATCATTTTATTTCTATATTCAGGGTTTTATTTATATATATTCTCATTGTTCTTCGATAACTTGTTATCTTTCTTTATTCTTATGTTGTAATTTCCGTTTGTTGACTAATTATCATTTCAATCTTATCGTCAGTCCAATTCAATTCCAGTTAGTGATGAATACAATCGCTTTTTCATATCAGATGAATAAACTAAGACATCTCATATGAAATAAAAGGGAGTTAAAAGCGAATCAGTTATGTGAATTTCCGTAATTGTGAGCTCAAAATGATGAAAGTTATTTCTTTAATATTATTTTCTGGTGTAATAGCCATCTCTTCTGCAAAACCGGCGATCGACTTGAATGGGCCAGAATTCAATCTCGATGATTTTCAACTTTTGCTTAACTCTTCCACGTAAGACAAAATTTACTATTTTGACTAAATTTTCTTATTTTTCAAGCTGTTAAACCTTAGTTCAGAATATACTGCAGTTGAACAATTTTATTGAAAAATATCAAGATGACACACTATTAATTATATATATATATATATATATATATATATATATATATATATATATATATATATATATATATATAATGGATGTTATAGATTAACTTGATAATAATAACCAGTTTTGTTTCTCTGTAAAATGAGAAAAAAACAATTAAAGTTTATTATCATCACTCTTTGCTTCACTAGACTAAAACTCTTAAAAATGTGTATGCTATTTTTTGAGTGATTATTCCTTATTAGTTATTCTCTCAAAACGCCATCTTCAAAACTTCAACATTGGACAGTCATGTTATCGATGGTTCCGTCTAGCGAGAGTTAATTTTATAAAGGAAAGCAAATTTGAATGAAGAAAGTGCTTTCTCTGAATAGTGTGAGAAGGGAGTAGCCAAATTGAAGTTTTACGAACCTAGAAATGAAAAACAAGGCAAAGTAGAGATTCCTCTGAAGGAAGTCGACACATTTCAGGCTTACGCGTTTGAACTCTCCGGATTGTGAGATTCAACCAAACTACTTCACCCTTCAGACGACTATTTATCCTTCACGGATGCTTTAAACTGAGAATTCGATTGATATCCGGAGAATTCAAATGCGGAAGTCGGGAATGATGACTAAATGATGAAAAAATGTCAAGTTGTGAGTTGCTCTCCTCACAACTTGACTACGCCGTTGTGAGGAGAGCAAATAAGCTCGAAACACGTGTCAACGGATGCTTCTAATTGTGGGTTATACCGATAATATTCACTTTTGTTTATATATATATATATATATATATATATATATATATATATATATATATATATATAGAACCTTTTTTTTCTACAAATGTATACATTCTTATAAACTACCAAGGGTTATTAGGAACTTGGGTTCATATGTGAACAATTCAAGATTTCTCTATCTATTTCTCCATATTCTTAACGTTTCGGCCGGTTTGCAAGCCTTTCTCAGAACTGTAAAAATTGCGAAAAAAGTCTTAACTGTCTTTTTTAAATTATGAAAAATAAATAAGAAACTATATTCTATTAAAACTGTGAAATATGTAATATATAAAAATATATAAAATTATAATAAACTGTCAGTTGATAAATAATTGCAATTATGTTTTAGTAAAAGTTTCAAGTATGGAGAGACAATCACGGTAACAGTGAATAAATTTATCGACAAACTGTTAGCTGAAGCGGAAAAGCATTTTCAGGAAGAAGGAGTAGATCCTCTATTGCTACCGGATGTAGAAGAGAAAATTCGTAAGGTAAATTTCCATTGATCACAATTTATTATTATAAATTGTGATGTATTGTGTTAGTGCGGAGAGCTGTGAAATTCAGTTTGTCACGTCCACCCCCAAGGAAAGAATTCTCCATTCAATCCACAATAATCTTTTTTGAAAAAAGTTGATTGAATGTTCGCTGATCTCTTGGTGAAACATTGTCTTATATATTAAATATAAACACTTTACTTGGTTTCACAAAATTTATAATAAATACTTGACAATTATTCGTGTACCACCATTTTAAAAAGTTAAATTCAATTGTGTTTTTATTTCTTTTTGTCGTTTTCTTGTTGTTTTGTTGTTCTACTTCTTTCACGTCCAAATATTATATCAAGTAATCCATACATCACACTTTTTCAAAAATGAAAATTCTTACATTCGTGGGTATCTACTGAAAATTCATCATATTTATGTACATTTCGCTTTTAGTTTCATTTTATTGAGCTGACATCTTATTTATACTCGCCAATATCAATACTATATTGAGGCCATTCAGAGAACGTTCTTGAAATTCTTATTCTAGAGGGAGGATAAAGTATCTATCCACAGAGAGGCGTCAAGGCGAATTATTGAGTCGATTCAGTTCTCATTGCAGGGGAGGAGAGAAACTTTATCACTCAAATTCTTGTACAAATTACTGCACAGCAGTAGTGATTGTCCTCCTCTCTTGTCCGCTTTGAGATTTTGTTTCTCAAAGTCTCCAAGGAGCAACTCGCTAATATAATAATAATAATGCTTTATTTCCTGAAAATACAACAGTATTATGGAAAATATCAAGGATCAAACAGGTAAAGTCAAACAGAGAACAATAAATGACAATCAATAGCTGTTATACAAAAACTCACTTAAATTATAATAACACTTATCCACCAGAATATTTTAGTTTTTTTTTGAATACACTAATACTATAAGATGACTTGATGTCACAATTCAACAAATTAAATAATTTCAGACCAAGTGTACCAGGCGATACACAACCAACCCTACACCAGTGAAAAGGAATTCTGAACTCATTTCTTTTACCACGAGTAAAACGATCATGTATATTTTTGTCCAAATTGTAATTCCTCCTATTTTTGTATATGTACAAACATAACTCGAATATGAACAAGCCACAAAGAATTAAAACTCTAAGATTCTTAAAAATGTCACGGCAAGATTCTCTGTATGACGCTCTCACCATGCACCGGATAATCCCCCATTTGGTTTGTGGAAGCTACATTCAATACAGTTGCTAATTAATGTGACTTTGACTCCACAGAAGTTATTATTAGGAGTTATGTAAACAAGTAAAATTGACTTGAATCAATTGAATAAGATTGAGTTCTTAGTTATATTTCATTTTAATCTCGTTGGAGTTAACCATTAAATAAATATTAGAATCTACACTCTTAGAAATTTCTCTTTCTTCGTTCAAAAGATTCATTGAAACGTGATGTGGATAACTGAGGATAACAATCTAGTAAAAGTTGGAGAACTTTGTTGCCAAACAACAGCTTTCAACGTGTCAGTTTAAATGTAACATCACCACTTTAGAAAGGAACTAATTGGTCTACACTGTTGAATATTTTATATTGTTTCTATCTCAAACGAACCAGTGATATTTTCAAGAATAAAGAATTAAATTTTTCTAAATGTCTTGTAGGTCTAAATTGGCAATAAAAAGAAGCAAATTTCCATTCCAAATAAAAGTCATAATATTTTATTTGGAATAATAATAGTTATAAATGTAAATGTGAATTTTATTTGGAATGGAAATTTGCTCTTTTTTATTGCCGATTTAAACCTACAAGACATTTAGAAAAATTTAATTCTTTATTCTTGAAAATATCACTGGTTCGTTTGAATGATACTTTGACAAGATTTTTCCTGAAGCTTCTATATTTCAGAAAATTGGGTTCATTCATTACAAGGGTTCAGTGAAATTGACCTCTATAAATGTAAAGAAGCTATCTTCTTTATACAGATCAGGAGACAGTGCAGTTTCTTACGACACCAGCTCAAAGAAGGCCAGACTGGACATTCCACTGAAACTGAATAAACTAGATGTAAGTATTCTGTTCAAAAATGAAAATAGTTGAAGAAATGAGTGATAAAACCACTGTGGTTTTACGAGTTGTTTCATTTTATTCAAGATTTATTCAGAATAAAATATCACTAGATTGACACTTTTTGTATGAACTGTTTTCAAACGACTCTTCCATTTTAGTTCATTTGAATTATTGATTTTTTGTTCGATTATTGTACGAAATATTAGGTAATTCAAAGTAATTAACTATTTCCCAAAAAAAATTTACGTCATTTTCAAAAACAACTTCAATTGCAATTTTTATCATTTTTTCAATTACTAAAGTGTTCCAGGAATATTATTGAAAAAGACACCCAAAAATATCAATTAAGACTCAGATATTATCTGAGGATTCCCAGAAATTCAATAGGTGACCACATCTCATATGATTAGATGAGATTCAGATAATTTAAAATTAACTGATGTGTTATTTTTGATTTTTAATCTCGATAAATGAAAGTAAGATTGATCAAATTTCAATTTTATTTCATTTTGCACTATTCACGAATCGAATTTTATTTCTTAATTCTCAATTGATACTAGTAAGGGTAATTCAAATTATATGGGTGATTTTTTTAGCGTAGTTTTTTTAAATCGTATAAAACACTCAATTTGCATCATATATTCAAAATTGATAACTTGGTCTTTCCATTTACGTTTTAAAGATAACTTCATGTAAATGTTGTTCGCGGTTCCGTATCAATGGTCCCTTCGGAAGGTCCAATTTTGCGTCACTTTTTCGAGCATCTCGAAAATTGTGCGTGTTATCCTGTTAAGCTCCAATCGACTTGTCCACATACACTAACGACTTTACATAACCCCACAAGAAATAATCCAGAGGCGTCAAATCTCATGATCTTGACGGTCAAATCAAAGGACCATATCGAGAGATGATACTGTGATGGCTTACCAAATTCATCCTTCAACATGCCCATTGTTTCACGAGCTGTGTGGCATGTGGCACTGTCTTGATGAAACCACATGTCAATCAAGTTCAACTCGGCCAACTGGGGCAAAAAAAGTTGCGTATCATGTCTCGATATCGTTCGCCGTTGACGGTAACGTTTCTTCCACGGTCGTCTTTGAAGAAAAATGGACCGACGATGCCACCAGACCATAAACCACACCAAACTATCGTTCTTTCGGGATTCATCGGTAATTCTTGTATGGCATGTGGCTATTCATCACTCCAGATGCTTACAGTTTTGTTTATTTACATATACGTTAAGCCAGACATGAACCTAATCGCTGAACACAATTTTTCGATAAAACATCAGATTTTCATTGAGCTGTTCTAAGGTCCATTCACCAAAAAGTAAAGGTTGTGGCAAGTCATTCGACTTCAATTCTTGCAGAGGTTGAATTTTATAGGATTTCAAACCCAAATCAACACTCAAAATTTTCCATGTGATTGAGTAACACATGCCCAATTGCTGAGAACGGCGACGAATTAACATTTCACGATCCTCATTAACACTGTACTCTACGGCTGCAATATTCTCTTCGGTACGCATTGTACGCATGCGAGACAATGGTTTAATGTCCAAGAAAGTAAACTTAGTGCGAAATTTGGTGATAACAGCACGAATTCTTGATTCACCAGGTAGATTATGACGACCATAATATGGTCGTAACAAACGATACACATTTTTCAGAGAGCACAAATTTTGATTGTCAATTTCAACAATTTGCAATCGTTACTCGCTTGTTAGTATTTTTATGATGAAATGGCAGAGTATACTGAAAAGTTTTCACTTTGACAGATGACGTTTGGATGTCATTACCAACCAGTGCCGCCTACCTAAACCTGAAAAACTTAATTCTTAAAAAATCACCCGTCAGTTTATTCAATTCCAAATGAATCGTATTAGTTAGCAACGAATTCATAAGAATAATTATTTCTCGGGGTTATCATTTCAAATTTGTACTGATAATTTTTTTTAGTGAAAGTGTAAAAATTCAGTTCGACATTTTAAAATGAAGAATCATGATCGTTTCATTCATGGACCACGTGAAATAACTTTTCATGAATATTCCTCTCCATTCTTTCTTTTCTTCCAATACTCCTCCATTCGTTCTGCATGCTTTTTTTTCTTCTATCCATTTTGCCCAATCTTCTTTTTTTCTTCTCTTGAAAACACCCAAATCTCTTGATCTTCTTCCTAAATTCTTATCTCCTCTTCACATCCTCTTCATCGATTTCCGTTTCTTCGATGTCTCTTCTGACCTCCTTGATCCATGTTATCTGAGTCTTGGGGTTTCTGTTGAAGTAATTGAATAGTCTTTTGGTCAGTCTTCCTTTATTCATTTTTCTAATGTGTCCGTAGAAAGTCACTCTGCTTAGCCTCACTGTGTCATTTATCACCTCTGTCTTCGTGTAGATCTCTCTATTGCTTCTCAGTTTCCATTTTCCATCTTCATACTTTGGTCCCAGGATTTTCCGTATAATTTTTCTTCCTTTTTTTTTAAATATAATCATAATAATTTTAGGTTAGTTGTGACTTCAGAGCAAAGCTTCCTCCTATCAAAACTCATGGAAGTATTACTGGTGAAATGAAGGATGTGAACATGATAATGTCAATAGGAATAGATTTTAATACGAGGAAGGCATTTAGTATGCAGTATAAAATAACTAAATCAGGGTGAGTATCCTTCTCTATAAAGATTTATTAGAAGAAGAAGTAGTTGATATGTTATGATATAATATGCGCAATGAAATGATATCAATAGAATTATTTACTTCGATATAATACGTATGTTGGAAAATCAATCAAAAAATGTCATATAGAGCTGGTGAAAATGTATGATCTGATGCCTCCATCGATCTTCAAGAGATCATGTTAGAGAAATTTTCAAATTGACGCCCAACTCGATGGAAGCCAAGACGGACTGTTTAATTATATGTGGAACTCATCATTTGTGTCACGTTACCCAAGTTAGGTAACGATTTCAATCTCCACTCAACATCACAATCAACACCTTTTCATAACTACAAAGTCAAGAACCGTAAATTAATGAATAAGTACTTCACAAGAAAGGAATCAACAGAAAGCATCTCTCAGATCACAGACACACCAAGCACCGAGTGTTCACACATCCTGCACGTAGATATCTACTGAATTGCAACATTTATTCGATAAAAATGTCACAAAAGAATAATCATATGGGTAATAGGTTTATTGGACGTTTCAGTGGTTTCTCCTTCTTCCTCAGCAGAATAAATATATGATTTTCCAGATGTTTCGTCGCTTAACTTGGTTCAATTACAACTAAACATTTACAACAATAACGATTTGACAAGTCACGAAGAATTACCAAAATATTGGGAAATTCAGCGGCGTATGTACATAATATTTTGATGAGGGGGCAAGACCAAGGTTATGTTATGTAATTTTGGTAACGAAGTAGTTATGTATACTCAATATTTCTCGTTAGTTTTTAAGGCCAATTTCGGTGGGTAAATTACAACAAGAATATTTTAATATTGTTTTGAAACGGTAAAACAAAATGAATACAAGAAAAGGAAAAAACAGGTTGTATGTTATAAGGACTTGTAAAAAAAATTGTATATTATAAAGACTTATTGAGGAGTCCAAATTTTTGGTATACTTGAAAATGTAGCAACAACTTCCTGGTCACCTACAATAATATCCCTGTGGATGGAAAGTGAAGCTAGTCCGTTTAGCCTATTTTCGTATGCACTGTTTCTCAAGTAGGTTTTTAATCTTCTCAGGCGGGAGAAATATCGAATTTTAACGATCAAACCGCTTACCGCTCACTGGTGACCCGATCATCTATAAGATCTTTCAAATAATGCATTTCAACAACTCACATGAGTTATAGATGTAAAAGTAGAGATTTCTTTTCACTCATTCACATTTGTTCATCCATCAAAACTCCACATTATCCTACACTCATCATTTTTACATACGTTAATTCCATATTACGCTCTTTAATTTCAAGGGGTGACTAGGTTCCCCTTGATATTCCCCTGAATTAGTTCTTCTTTGCAAATGATTGTTATTAAACTAAGTTAAACCGTGAAACATCTGAAATAAATTACATCTCATGTTCAGTCTGTAATATTTGTATTGCAGAGGTAGTAGGTTTGTATTGAAGAGTTTGAGTATTTATAACACCATGTCAATAATAAGGCTTGTTTGAATTAACAATATATTTATTATAAAATATAAAATAAAATCATCATAACATAAAAATCTTGCATCCACGACACCTATCAGCTTCCTTAGCAACTACATATTTACTGCTACTTCACTGCTCTATATTAGCGCTTTGTCTGGTCGCGGGAAACGTGTAAACTATTGATGTATGAAAAGTTGCATAGTAAAGGATTTATTTCTGAATTTTCGATCGATTTTTGATGCAGTCTTAATTTCTTTGATAATATTTCTAAAATGATCAATAAATGGCCTTCAAACCTTTACCAATTTGAAGTTGAATAAATTCTCTAGGGGGTCAGATATTTTAAAATTGTCCAATATGAGAGTGAATATTTTTAATTAATTCCTAAATGTGGACAATTTATGCGTAAAAAATAGCTATTTGAAATTTTGGTTTTTCGAACTATTGATGGAATTCTTCAATTTTAAAATTATTTAGCGCCCTGGAGAAAATATTCAAGATTCGAAAACAGTTTTTAGATTCAAGAAATTTTTTTTCGTTCAACAATGCTATCAAAGTTTTAAGACTTGTTTCTTTGAACGGACTAAACCACAACCTTAAACTATATTGGAACACGAGTTACAAGTCTATTTCTGGTTTCCGTCATTGCGTCCTTCGTACTAACCGTACTAACTTTGCATAGGTGCCAACATATAAAATTGACAACTCACTACACTTTACACAGTGATATGATTTTTACTTTACAGAAGCATCAAGGTCCACTTCCACGTGCACAAGATAATTAATTGGTTAATGAACCTAATCGGTAACACAGCTACAAAGATGTTCAAATCGAAGATCATCAATAAGTTGGATAATGTTCTCAATAAACTTATTCAAAAGATTGTTGATGATATCAATCACATTATTTCTGACACTGTTACCATCTGGGCATTATCAGGACATAATTTGAAAGATACGATTGATAGTAAACCTTCGAACATTGAGTCTCAACTCTCTGAAAGTTTAATGTATTCTTTTATGAAAAACTGATGTTTGTTGAAACTGTTAATTTAAAATACATTTATTGGAATTTGAAGGGTGTTGTCATTGAATTACCATCACAAAATTTTAAACACATACTGTTGATGAGAAACCTGTCTCATTAACATTTTTGTTTATATCATTTGAATGGAACAACATTCAAAAAACATCGTGCTTACTTAGAAATTTGATGAATAGTTTTTCGATTTATCAATGCTGGTTCGTCTTATTGTTTTAGTTGATGATGGACGGAATATAATATCTTTAGTTTATTCCATTTTCTTTATTACTTTCAATCATGCACACACATTATACTCAACCCGTTCCATTGTTTACCATACGACCATCCCGAATATCTCCTTAGGACCCGATGTGATGACGCCGAAAATAAAAAGGACATTCGAGTACAAGACGTCTTGAGTTACAGTTATAGATTAGCAGTAATATAAATTGTTGAGGTTTTTCGTAACATTTTTACAGACAATAATAATGCCTTATTGCTTTATAACGGCGAGAGATTCCAAAGAACACTTTCACATTGTCCTTTGCCATTTTCAAACCTTCTGGAATTAAATCAAGCTTCAACAATATTAGGTATTTATTGAAATCAGAGAAAACTAAAAATATCATAGAGTGAGCTAACTGCTGAGTTTAAGCTTTAATAACGTGGACATTATAAATTATACCTAAACTCTATAAAGGTGCAATTTTAAAGACAAATATCATTCTTGTATAATGAACTCTCTGTTCAGAAGTTAACTAACTCAATGATCCAAGCATAAATTCTATGGGCGTATATCTTCCACAACTCTAGATAATGCGCATAGCACAATTCTCCAGTTTCTGTATTCTCTTCTGTGATTCTTTTCGCCGATATTTAAGAGATATCATCCTTCGACCTTTCAGGATTTCACAACACATTCTTGCTCTAACTGTTCAGAATCTTGAAGATTTTGAACAGATTTACATGGTTAGAATAAGGAAATACTTTATATTTATGTATCAGGCAATAAGTAGGTAAACGCAACTTTTGCGAATATCATGGGTTCACCACACTCACATGAGTGTGATGAACTTCATTTTAGTGGCAAAGCAGTTTCAATTTATGTATAAATACGTTAACATTTGCTTAATAAAATCAGTTGTTCATCATTCGTCAACTATTCACCCGACTAAGAGTATGCAGATTGAGGCCCTGTCAGCAACGTACCTTTTCATACCGCTTTCCAAGAATCAGGAGAATTGGGCCTTAAATTGGTTGTCCATCAGTCGGCAACTATTCAACCCATTGTCAAAGAATAGGCAGATTGAGGCTTTGTCAGTGCAAAATTTCCTTGTGAAGAAATAGCCTTCCATATTTCTATTCATGGTCTTTCGAGCTACAGTTGAACCACTACAAGACTAGCAACCAAGAGGACCTGCAACGTCTATCAAGGGGAGGTCACACACGAAAGGATCCACAGTTGAGGTCCTTCAACTGAACTACAAGACTAGCAACCAAAAGGACCATCAGCGTCTATCGGGGGGCAGTCACACGCGAAAGAATCCACAGTCCAGGGCCTACAACTGCAAACTACCAGAATAGCAACCAAGAGGTCCATCAGTGTCTATCGAGGGACAGTCACACACGAAAGAATCTAAATCCAGGTCCTTCAACTAGAGCATACAATGGAGCTACATTCCAGGTCTTTCAACATTGAAACAAATACAAGCTGAAGTTCACCGATCAAGAGAGTCACATTGTAAACCGGGTCAGATGGGAAAATTAAGAAAAATCATCGAAATGTAGCCCTTGGTGTTAGATCATCGAAGTCCTCCAGCATTTTGAAAATCTTTGAGATTTCGAACAGATTTTCTATACACAGTTAACAATAGAACAGTGTTCAATAGGGGAATTTAGTACAGAATTATTTTAGCCGTGTGATGAAATTCTTGTTGTTAGATCCTCTTGTGAGAATCTTGAAGATTTTGAACAGATTTACATAGTTAGAATAAAGAAATACTTCATATTAAGTACGTTAACGCAACTATTGCGAATATCATGGGTTCACAACACTCGCATGAGGGTGATGAACTTCATTTTAGTGAATAAGCAATTTCAATTTATGTATAAACTCGGTAACATTTTCTTAATAAAATCAGTTGTCCATCAGTAGTCAACTCATTCCCCTGACAAGGAGTAGGCAGATTAAGGCTTTATCAGCAACGAATTCGATACCGATTTCCAGGAATCGGGAGAATTGGGTCTTAAATTAGTTGTTCATCAGTCGGCAACTAATCAACCTCCTGACAAGGAGCAGGAAGATCGAGGCCTTGTCAGGATGAAATTTTCTTGTGAGGAAATAGTACTCCACATTTCTATAGACTAACTTATTACTGAAGTCTTGGCAATAAGTGGATTATAAATTTTAACAGATTTGAATTTGAAATAACTATCTAGTTGTTTTGTCTTTTTGTATACCTCTTGCTGAAACAATAATCTATCTTTGTCTGTTGTTTTATCTGATTGATAATACGAGTACAATAAGCTGAATTATGAATTTTCAACACATTACACTTTGATCGTATCGATTAAGATGTGAAGGTTTTGATAAGCAAAATAATATAAAAAAGAATTGCAATATCAGTTTAGCCTATTGAGTGATATAGTTCATGTGTTTATAATCAAAAAATGAAAGCGTTTTGTTGTTTAATATTTCTTTGTGGTATAACCACCATTACCTCTGCTGATCCAGCTTTGGTTGTGAATGGTGTTAAGGTCAATGATGAGCAGTTACAAATGCAATGGAATTCTTTGAAGTAAGCACGTCGATAATACCTGACAAATACTGTAAACAGTTAAATTTTGAATATTTGGCTAATGTAATATAAGATAAAATTCAAACACTCGAACTTTTGATTTAAACTTTTATTGAATACAAAGCATGACGCGTTTCGTCGCAATAAACGACTTCTTCAGACGCTACTAGAATACTATCTCACCTCAGTAGTTCAGTAGCTCAGTTAGTCAGTGTTTGAATTTTATCTTATATTTATATAATGGATTTAAATCAAGTAAAAGCCAATGCCATTCAATATTTGGCTAATTATCACAAATTATTCAAATCGCTCTAAATGTGTCAAGAGTTAAGAAATAAGTTAAATATATTACTCTTGATAATGAGCCTACAGCCCGAAAAATATTCGAGTAATGGAATGCCTAATGTTAACAACATTTTTACAAGTATAAGACACTCAATAATGTTTCAAACAAAATTATTTCTATCCAAAATGAAATTTTCTTCAAAAAGTCCCAAAGGCTCGAAAATTTATTTTTATCAAACTTACTCACTTTAACACACATAGCTATTTATAAACTGAGGTCTAATAAATCATGCAAATTGAAATAGAATATTTGCATATGTTTGAGATTTTTACGTTATCAATTTTCATGATGGATTGAATGATACACATTGGTTTAAATTTTACTAAAGCTGGGTACACAGCAAACGATTCTTAAAAAATAGTTGTCACTGGTAATACTGACACCACATTTATAATAATGAAGCACAGAGTTTATTATTATAATACTGAAAATGAAGGATGAGCCTTCCAGGATATACCTTCATACATGAAAGCTAAATTGGGTCTTATTATTTGAATCTATCAAGTGATTAAATAAATCATTTTATTATTGAAAAAGGAGATTTTTCACTCCTGCACAAGGATAAACATAAATATTATTGGAGGATTTATTAATTCATTTCAATACTGATCGGATATGTTCATTTTCAAATTCTGAAAATTAAAGAAACGCAAAATCTAAAGTTTGGAAAATTTTTTTTTTTTTAATTTTAAAACAAAAGCATAACATAAATATTAACTCACTGCCAGGTTGGGCGAAGGAGAAATTTTGACAGCAACAGTGAACGACTATACCGATAAACTTCTGGAAAATTTGGGCAAAATGATGATAAAAGAAGGTGCTGATCCTTTGTCTTTACCGGATGTTGAACAGCAGATTCGAAAGGTAATATAATTTTAATGAGACAAACACTGTCCACATATTTCACAAAACTATAATGATTCGGATCAAGAAAAAATTTAACGTTTTAACAATTCCAGAACAAAGAAATTCGTAGGCTTTGTTAAAAATTTTATATAAAAGCCTCTCAACAAAAAATTATAAAATTTTTAATTGAAACTATTTAATTATTGGGAATCAATCATCTGAAATTTTCAATGAATAACATGGAATAATGAAAAATTATTTTCAGTCAATATCATAATTCATTAAAATATATCACCAATGATGGTATATTTTCTATATATTCTTTGTATTTTATCAATACATACATATAAATTCAGTAATAAATTGTATGTATTAATAAATAGAAAAAGTGTTAAAACATCTATTATAAAATTATTAAATTTTGATACTATTTATAATTGGCAAAATAGAGAATATTTTAAATCAAAAATAAATGAATTAATTTAAAAAAAAATAAAATTAATCTTTGGTATTATTTGTAATTGGATACAAACATGAAAAGAATTTACTAGATATGAAGAAGAATTTTTTATTATTTCATTAAATTCAAAATATTTTTTTGTTTCGTATTTTTAAGGGTTTAAATCTTATGTTCACGTTATTTTTTCTCATTATTATCCTATACAGGGGAAATGGAGTAGGTACATTGATAAATATTTTTTTTCAGAAAATTTTATTCATTCATTATAAGGGATCACTAAAATTTACCTACCTGAGTGTGAGCGGCCTTTCTTCCTTGAGCAGATCAGGCGACAGTTCAATAACATATGACATGAGATCTAAGAAAGTCCGATTTGACATCCCACTAAAACTTAATGAAATAGACGTAAGTATTTTGTAATAAACAGACAAAAGAAGCTGTCTTGTTTTATGTGATTCCCATTGTTAATTTTTTTATTTTATGTCAATATATGTTTTCACTTTATTTATTTTGCAATATTGAATGTCTTTAGCAATATTCTGTTCGTTAGATCCGAATACTTCTTCATTAACTTGAAACAGACAAAAGAATACCCTGCAATTCTATTCAGGGTATACAACAGTCGTAACTGAAAATGAGAAGATTGTATTGACTTAAAAATATTGGGAAGATTGTGTAATCTTCATTTGAATATCGACAAATAAAAAATAATATACTGTAGGATATTGACTAATACAATAGAAAATGTGACTCTTGAAATTATCTGTGAGGAAAAATCACTGTTTGTTTCAATTTGTAAAATCTGCTTTGGACTTAATCTCTCATTTCAATTATGGACAATTTACGTCAATTATGATGAAAGTATGTATATGCTGCTTATCTAGTCATATCGCATCTATTTTATAGACGATAAAGTACTTTGGGATTGAGTGTTGATGACCACATGAGGACTACTACAAGGTTCAATGAGTGTTCCTCACGTTGTTTTACAAGAATAACTTTGTATTCAATAGATAAATATGAACATTTTTGTACACTGCTACGAAAAGAATTATTTTATGCCTAATTCAGAATGAAACTAATATTTCTTTTTCCTAATAAACTCAGAAATAAGTGGATGGTAACGGGTGTTTTTTTAGAGGTGTGTATATATATATATATATATATATATATATATATATATATATATATATATATATATATATATAGAACTTTAAGTTGGCATTACTGTTGAAGATGGCAATTGATTCAACAGCTGAGAATTGATTTATTCTCAGTTTGGTTTGGCAATTCATCATGAATAGACTCAAGCCTGAACAACGCTTGCAAATAGTGTCGAATGGGACCATAACGAGATTGCCGTTGCTCCCGATATTCATAAGCGAATTTTGTTTAGCGATGAAGCGCACTTCTGGTTGAATGGCTACGTCAACATACAAAACTGCCGCATTTGGAGTGAAGATAATCCTCAAGTGTATGTCAAAACACCGTTGCATCCAGAAAAACTGACTGTTTGGTGCGCTTTATGGGCTGGTGGGATCATTTGTCAAAAACGATGATGGCCAGAACGTTACAGTCAATGGTGATCGGTATAGAGCCATGATTACTAACTTTCTCATTCCTGAATTGAACAACCATGATGTCCAGGAGCTGTGATTTCAACAAGACGGCGCAACATGTCACACAGCTCGTGTCACAATCGATTCATTGAAAGACATGTTTGGTGACCGCCTAATTTCACGTTTTGGACCTGTGAATTGGCCTCCAAGATCTTGTGATTTAACACCGCTAGATTACTTTCTGTGGGGCTATGTAAAGTCATTGGTCTATGCGGATAAGCCACAAACGCTTGACCATTTGGAAGACAATATTCGCCGTGTTATTGCCGATATACGGCCACAAATGTTGGAAAAAGTGATCGTAAATTGGACGTCCAGATTGGACTACATCCGAGCCAGCCGTGGCGGTCATATGCCAGAAATCATATTCAAAATGTAATGCTACAAGATTATCTTTCGAATAAAAAAAGATTCTTGTCAATCGAATGATCCATCGTTGTTTTATTGCAGTTTAAATTTCTATACCTCTAAAAAACACCCTTTACATAGTAATATACCTATTAAGATTTGATCATTGCATTTTTTTCCCAGGTAACCTGCCAGTTCAAAGCGAAACTTCCCCCATTCAGTTCCCATGGAAGACTCACTGGTGAAATGAAAGATGTGAATATGATTACCTCAATTGAAATAGATTTGAACCAAATGAAAGCTTCTCTTTTAGAATATAAAATAACTAATTCTGGGTAAGTTTAAGTTAGACTATACCAAGTGACCATGAACTAGAACAGTTCCCTTCTTGGTTGTAGGGGGCACACATTTAAATCAATCCTCAAATATGAGTAGATATAACAAAAATAATTGAGATCTCTCGTAAATTGTTAATTGATAGTTGTGATAAATAACTTTCACATGTAGAGTATCCCAGAACTCATTATTTTTAAAGTGAAAGTAAACTATTAATAGGCCAGAACTGCTTAAATGACTTATCATTGAAAAGGTAGTTCTCCATAAAAATACTGATCTTTAGAAGAGTAGATTCACCTTGAAGACTAACACACCCTTTGAATAGATGTATTGATTTCGTCACCCCTATCAAAAGTTTCAAAAGTCTGCGAAAGTCAGCACTTGAAGGAATTTCAAGTCTGAATTTCCAATACTGGTTTTAACGATTGAATAAACTCAACAAACTTTTCACTTCTTATTCATTTTATAGTACCATCAAAGTCCACTTCCACGTTGGCAAAATCATTAATTGGTTAATGAATCTCATTGGCGACGCAGCTACTGGAATTTTCAAATCTAAAATCAACAAAGAAATAGATAATGTTGTAACTGAAGCTATGCAAAAAGTTGTAGACCTCGTCAATCAGATTATATCTGTCTCTGCAGATAGTTCAAGAATTCAATAACACTGTTGCTGTACCAAGATTGTTCCTACACAAATATATCATAACTTTTATTATTTGAGTTTTATTGGTAGTTGATCCTTATCCTTATCCTTGAATTAACAAAAAATAGAAATATTAATCGATAATTTTGATATTTCAAATACTTAAAGCTTTCTCTGTATATTCAATGCCTTTTTCACCAAATTCAATTTACAATTACCAAAATTTATAATTTATGTAACTTTAGCGTTTGGTGGAAAGTAGTTGAAATGTCTAATGCTCTGATATAATAATAAAATCATTATTGGATTGGAACGATACTTAATGAAAATCTAAATACATAATTTAAATAAAACTAAGTATTTTGATTTTCACTATAATTAAGTTAAACATAATAATATTGTTACACTCTGTTCAAGATCTCAATATTCAGAGATTTTATAGACAATCTTTCAACTAGGTTGTTTGCTTTTTATCATTATTATTAAATTTAGAAGAGGTCAGAGACCCTTCAATGAACAGCGGATACAAGACCAGGAACACACTGGGAATCGAACATACACTCAGTGAGGCGAAAACTTTATAGGGTTACTATATACTGTTCGGCTAATGAGCCTATTATTACATTCATTTGTAACGATTTATAGCTGATTCCTCCATGGAAACGCTTACAATCAATACGAACTGAACCTCAAATAACCCTATCAGTGTGACATAACGTCAATGTGTAGTTCGGAAAAATTTATTCATAAGGTCACAACTTTTGGGTTAAATCTTCTGAAATTTGAATATACATGTGATGAAATAGAGGATTAGAATGTTTTCTTTCCAAGCAGACGAATGGGGCTGGACAAAGGAAAAGAAGAGCGTTACTTACGAACGAGGACATACGATACAATTTTCGGACAGAAGTACGATCATATCTGACAAAAGGAGAAAAACTCTCCATGCTGGAAAAATAAAATTGCCTAAGAAAGATGAAGAAGAGGATCATGAATTGAATGAAATTTTGTCTTTAGGTAAGTCTAAATAAATGTTGTGGCTTTTGATGTTTAAAATAATGTTTCGGGCTAATAAACCACTACCATGAGGTCAATGCTATTCAGTGAATACAACTATTATTATTGAGATAAGATATCATTACAAGTTCGGTCAATTTTATTTACCATGAAATTATTGAATCTGTATAGACAAAAACTACTATATCTACAAAAAAATTATATCACATGCAAAATGTTATTATTTTTATATGAAAAGTAGAAGTTATAATTTGATTATTCAGAGTTCGATATTGACGAAAAGTTATAATTATGATTATTATTAATATCCTCGATTTCAAGCCTTGCGGCTTTCACAGGGGAGCTTTCACTTGTACCATGTATTAAATATCGCAGGGATAATGCTCTGTGGGGGTCCTTTCCAAATTATCAGGCTCGTGGTGGCGTTCTTCACGGCGGCGACCTACGTGGATTTGATATCCGTAATGGCAAGTAGCAGCGATTTCTGTAATTCCTTCAAGAGATGTTCGCTGAGTCCTACCTCTCTGATGTTTTTAAGGAGATCTGTCGGGATTATACCAGTGGATCCCCAGAAAATCAGAACATCCCTGAGAACTTCCATATACCTCTGTGTCTGCACTTGCACTTCAAGTTCACGATATTTAGAGATTTCATCGTTTTCTTCTCAATTAGGTTGTTCACCCTTGGAATGGTTACCTTCATAAATTGAGTTGTAATTCATAATGGGTTCATATCCGGCGACATAATCCACAAGATTACCGCTGAGTGGAGTAAATGGCGCGAGCTTACCGGAGTCTTATGTGATCCAAAAATGCAAAGGACAAAAGGGAAGGTCTATAAATCAGCTGTCAGACCAGTTTTTCTTTATGGTAGCAAAACAGGGGTCTTAAAGAAGATGCACAAGCAAAAATTACATAGTATAGAAATTCGTATGTTGCGAAAGGCAGGAGGAGTTACAATGGGAGACAAAACAAGAAATGAATTCATCCGGGGTAGTTTTAAAGTTGCATCGATCTCGGACAAACTCACCGAGTCCAGGCTAAGAAGGTATGGTCATGTTAAGCAACGTCCCAAAGACCATATAACAAAAATGTACCTTTCCATTGCTACACAAAAGAGAGGGAGTGGTAGACCATCGACTTCATGGTTGACGAATGTCCGGAGGGACATGAATAGGTTAGGGCTATCAGATGACGATGCTAACCAGCGGAAGGAATGGCGCCGCAAGATCAAGAAAGTCGACCCCGTATAACGGAACAAGACAAGGCCAAAGAAAAAAGCAGTGGATTCCAAGATAATTGGAATTCATTCAACTCTATTCTTCTCAATTAGGTTGTTCGCCTTTGAAGTTTCCACCTTCATAAATGTAGTTTCCCTCGCTCTTCTGTCAACCAGGTCAGGCCTATTGTGGGGAAATGTTTGATCAGTCTAGATAGTGCGGTTCCAATAGAACCTAAACTGATAATTCTCCAAAATTGGCTCTGAAATTTATTTGTAGTAAGACACCTTTTCCTTCTGTAGAAGATGTAATTTTAATGGCAGTTCCTAATACACACACTTCGCTATGGCGTCGTATCTCTCTTCGTATTCCATTTGTGTGATTATTTGACATACCCCTGTTATATGTTGGATTGTCTCTGATGTTTGGCATCCGTATCGGCATCTGCGCTCCCTCACTGTTGCGTCTTTAACGGTGTGTTTCAGGTAATTACGGGTTGAAATAACCTGGTCTTGAATAGCTAGGACTCTAGCCTCAGTTTCAGGAAACATTTTGCCTGAGACCATCCAGTAGTTCGACGTATCCTTGTCGACATTTTCCGTATTAACACAAAGATGTCCAAAGACTACATACTACTTAGACTTAATATTGTCGGGGAATACGCCCTGTGGAATTTCATTTC
Source organism: Henosepilachna vigintioctopunctata (assembly GCA_030704895.1). NCBI lineage: Eukaryota > Metazoa > Arthropoda > Insecta > Coleoptera > Coccinellidae > Henosepilachna > Henosepilachna vigintioctopunctata. The sequence goes on along the minus strand of JARQZJ010000001.1, from coordinate 7,461,120 downwards.
AGTAGTTGAAGATTCATAGATCACCATACAGCATCATTCATGTTTTAGGTTCCATAGACATAGAACCAGATCAATGTCAACTCACGCCTTTAATAGCTATGGTCATGGCTTGCTTGGTGGATGATGCCGCTGAAGCGTGTTGTATAATGGGCAAAACTTTTAGATTGCCTGATGTAAACATTGATATGACGCAAAAATCCCTTCAAGATAGGTAAGAAGTTGAGAATTTGTGAATTTCTCCAATAATAATAAATTTGAAATATGACAAAAATTCTTTCCGAAAGTTTTGTTTTCATTTAATACTAACGGAAAAGAAGAAAAATTGAACTGATTCTCTGATAAGCATAACTAACAAAATATATACCATGCAAACGGTTTTTTCTTTAGGTTATCGAATGATATATTAACAATTTAAAAGTATCCTATCCTATATAGTATAGTATCCTATATACCTCGTAAATATATTTACAAGATTCAGTTCTTAACATTATTGTATTAGACATTTTTTCGTCGAATACTATTTTTAATTTGAATTGGTAAACAAACAGAATAAAAACTGACTATTACGTTGTGCACAGAGTTAATATCGTTCTTCCTACTTCTAAAAATCAAATTCAATATTCGTTTCAATCTCTGCTTAATATTCGTAATATTTTTCGTAGAAACGAAGAACTCAGGTCGTACAGCACACTATTCAATCCAGAAACGTTGGAAGATTATTCTAAAACACAGGACGAATATAGAATTAGAAAACTCCATACCGATATTGTTTTCCTGCAGAATATTTTGGTCAAAGGCGTCAAAAGTCTGTTGACAGATAACAATTTCCATCCCTGGCTTATGTACATCGATAAATATGATTTACAGTTGGAGCAAGATGCCAGGCTCCTGCAAATGGTTGAAAAGAAGATTCAAAAAAGAAAATTGCTCAAAGATCAATTGATTTATGATAAAATACAGTCTCAAGTAGATAGCGACAATCTGTCTTTAGCAATTGGAAAAGCTAGAGACAATATGGAGGTAGTGTACAAATTCAAGCTACGATTTTTTCGCCATAATATCGGATTATTAGTATTCAAAACGCTCAACTAATTATTTTTTTCGAAGGATTTCATTATCCAGGCGGAAATTGAAAGGGTATATTTGGACAATTGGGAAAATTCCAGAAGGCAACAGAATATTCGTGTTAAAACCGACAAAGAGAACTTATACGAGTCAAGAGTAGAGAATGCAAGAAAAAACATAAAGAATGAGACCAGAGTTCATATGGACATCGAATCGTATATGACAAACTATTTTAAAGTAAGTGGAAGACAGAGATATTTGGAAGACGCGAAGTTATGAACGTTTTATCTTATAATTAATTTAAAATCTGTACTATAACTCCATTAGTAGTTGGGTTTAAACATCGTGCCTTATAATATTCATTTATACTCTATTATATTAATCAACAATTTCAGGCTGCAGATTATTCTTCTTCTCTAATTTTTCGAGATCGGCAATGAAATTTTTCAGAGGGTAAAATTTTGTATCAACTATTCCATTTGAATCGCCAAACTACCATTAAAATACTCAAAGTATTTCAGGATACTGAAGACGCAATTCAAGACTGGATGAACACATATGACAGAGACATTGAAAATAAAGAAGAAGAAATTATGAAGATGGGCTTTAATATCGAAACCTTGGGTAACCAGTTGACTAAGCTACAAGAAGATGTTTGTATTCAAATAATAATATAGATTTTAATGTTCAAGAAATTCATTCTGCATAATATTTATTCATTTCAAATTATCGATCATTTTTCCGAATAATTTGCGACATAATATCATGTCTTTGACTTCCTTCTGCTTCTATTTCTATATTTTCTTTTATCATGTTTATTCTAGCAATGTTCTAGATGTGTTCAATGAATGACATCTTATCGCATGAGTCACGAATCCTTTACTTTATCTTCTATTTTAGTTATTTATTCATCTTTAGTTATTATTCATAATTAGTGGTTCAAATTTATTTACCGCATCTCGCAGTCTATGTTGAAATATAAGTATTTATACTCGTATATCTAATATAAAATTCATAAACCTGTGTATTTGAAATTGTTTATTTGGTCATTCTAGTTTACCAAAAGAACAGAAGATATAAACAATTGGTTAGAGAGAAAAGCTGAAAAGAGACGCATCGAAGAAGAAAACAGATTCCGAAACCAGATGGCAACAAAAATTCAAGCTTGGTGGAGAGGCACCATGGTCAGGAAGAAGCTGGGTCCATATCGGCCAAAATCAAAGAGAAGAAAAGACAAAAAGAAGAAGAAAAAGAAGTGATCTGGATGAGAACATCTGTTGAACTGCTTCGGTTTGAAATAATAAAACGAATATTTATAGAGTAACATTTAATTTTTGTAAATGATACATGAAATGACGAAATTTTATCTACGCATAGCTAAATATACTAAATATACTGACATGACAAAACTCTCTCTGTCTTGAACCAGTCCGAATAATTGTTGTGTTTATATTATGTGTATCTCGGTTCATTATTATTATCTCCGATTTCAAGCCTTAAGGCTTTCAAACTCCCTCACAGGGGACCTTTCACTTATCCCAAATATTATGTATAAGAGGGATTAAGCTCTGTGGAGGACCTTTTAGTCCGGTCAAAATAGACCTTCAAGGCTACATTAATTCGCACCCAGCTAAAAATTGGCATGAGTATTGTGGACCCTAATACACACAATTTGTCAATTATCCACATCAATCCAACCTGTGGAAAAAAATTAATTTATTCAAGGTCAAATGTTGCAAAAATCTTTCAGCTAAACGGTAAGTTTCATTATAAACATAGGTGAAACAAAAATTATTCATCATGCAATTATCTATAAAAATTGTTCTTACACTTTTTTCCTAAGAATCACCATTTCGGAGATATAGCGATGCAAAATAATGAAAAAGTTATGTTACTCATAATATGCAGACGTTTCCACGCCACCCGTGAGGTGAATGGAAGATCAGACTCAAAACTGAATTCAGTGCTTTTGAGAGCATTCTTCTTAGTTGTAATTATTGTATCAATTGGATGAGTGTAATTTTACCATGTAAGGAATGTTTCTCAATAAATTTTATTATTATTATTATTCGTTCTGGTTAAATTGAATGCCCCATTTATTTACCTATTTTTCAAGTTCTTAAATCAGAATCTGAATGAAATGAGGTTAACATAAGGAGATAAAAATTTTTAAGCACATTTATTTACCTATTTTTCAAGTTCTTAAATCAGAATCTGAATGAAATGAGATTAACATAAGGAGATTTCAGAACTTTCACTGATAGTTCGAAATTTATAGTAGGTTATGTAAGAAGAAAATAACTATAAAATATTTATTCATAAATGTCAGGTTGACTTGTGAATTATTAAGTTTCACAACATGGACGTACTTCACGTAATATACTTCTTCATAATCATACGTGTGCCAGTTTTTGGAAAAACTTTGATTCATATGGAGTACGAAAAACGCAGGTTTGAAAAAGAAGATACTGATGAATCCAGTTACCCTGAAGTAAGATATAAAGTGGAAAAATCTTCAACTGATTACAGGAATGAAGCATCATTTTCATTTTAGGAAGATACGGACGACGAATTAGAGCATAGGAAACGATTATCAAACATTCTTCTAGAGGGAAAATGTAGTGAAGTAAGTAACAGTACTACTTTTAAAATAGGAAAAAAAAAATTGGCCTCCGTGACTTAATCGGAAAAACCTAATCGGATTATTTAATAGGGTTGGCGTTTACTTGAAGTAAATTCATTATAATTGAATATAAACTATAATTCAAACACTTGAACTTTTGATTTACACTTTATTACAACATAGTATGACGCGTTTCGCCGTTACAAACGACTTCTTCAGATGCTAACAGAATACTTTGTATTATCTCTGAAGTCTTCTGTAAGCATCTGAAGAAGTCGTTTGTAACGACGAAACGCGTCATGCTATGTTGTAATAAAGTGTAAATCAAAAGTTCAAGTGTTTGAATTTTAGTTTATATTCAATGATGATAATTGTTGGATAATGTACACTGATTACAAGGCCAGTGTCCAAATCGGCGTTAAACTCTAGGTCCACTGAATTAAAAAAAAAGACAAATTGGTTGAGGCTTTCGCGGCCAGTCGTTGAACTAGTGTTGTACTGGTTCGGGTCTAAGGGTCGTCGTCGGTTGGAATTTCTTCCTAGCGTTTCGCTAGCACGAGTGGCGAGCTTTTTCAGAGGTCGTTCCATTTCTGATTCTGGAAGTGGACTCAGAAGAAGAATTCGAGACAACAATAGTTCAAAAAAAAAGAGTTAATTACTTCTGGACTACTGTATTTAATTCTATATTTTTTTGTGTTTGTCATTATCAGGAAAAAGTTTTTGTAGTGAAAAATTTGTTGTAGAAATTGTGAGTGGATAAATGAGACAGCAGACTGTGAAAAATCTTCAATATATTGATAACACATTGAGAGATTAACATTACTTTTCATCCCGTAACTTTAAGAATACTGACAGTATAGATAGATTGCCATTATTTCTGCGATTATAGTTTTTTTCTCAACTGCGAAACAGTATTTTCTGTGTTTTTATCGTTATTGATTTGGAAATCCTACCAATAAAGAGTCGAAATATTATGGCAAATGTTGTGTTATCGTTATGATAAATCGTTGCATTACAACGTTGAGTCGACGTGTTTCAAGACTCAGTCTCACTAATTTTACCCTATTACATGAGATATCGATAGCAAATTAACAATAAATCAACATTCGATGTTTTCGTGAAAATTTACAATCAGGTGTTTTTCCAAATGTTCGCTTCTATGTTTACAACTATTCAAAATATTTTCACATATGGAAAAATATAGTTCCACATCTACTGAAGTAACTGGGTGGAGCTTCGATTTTATACTGGTACTTTTTACATGAAATAAGTCTTATTCCAGGTTAATTCACAATTACTTCCTGATTTGATTCAAGAGATATACGAAGCGAAAGATTCGAATGCTGATTTGAAATGTGTTAGAGAAATTTGGGATATACATAAAACTGAAGTGGGAAAAGAAAATTTGAAGGAAGAATCGTTAAAGTATTTTGAAGGATACTTTCAAAAAGTACCCAATGCCGATGTTGCCATGCTGGCTTCCAGAAAAGATGCCGATTCAACATTTTTTGGTAACTAAATATCGAATTGAATTTCATTTTTTCATATAGTAAATAAAAACACTTGGCTTAGTTTCACTAAATTTATAACACAGGCCAACAAAATGAAAAAAAAATTTGGTGCCAGAAATCTAACATCTGATTTTAGATGTTTTTAATGTGCCGATTCCAAAAATGCCACCAGATTTTTTCTATCAGCTCTAGTTTTTGAGATACACGTTACAGGTTAAATGATATATTTTTTTCTGATAAAGGACAACAAATAAAGAGATAAATATGTACTTAATCGTCAAAATAGAAATTTCCCAGAATGTAATTAGCCAAATGGATACCTGGAATTGTCCCTGACCAATGTTCCTATACTAGGAACTACTCAATACAATGCTCTTAATTACTTTTATACCTGTAATTGCCTATGACCCGATCCTTCTATACCTGCTTGGCTGTACTTGATTTAGTATATTACTGAGTTTTCCCAAGTAAAGTTGTGCTATCATTTTGTGTAAATTTTGGTCGTTTTGTTGTATCAAGACACTAAACTGAAACAATGGCATCCACAAGCAGACGTACCTGTGTAAATCATCCCGATGTTTTTTGTTATGTGTGTGGTGAATACACTTTGAAAGAGAGCAGAAAAACGATTTCTGACTTTGTGAAAAGAGCTTATCTTGCCTATTTTGGCGTTCATTTAGGATATCAAGATAAATCTTGGGCCCCACATTTCATATGTAAAACATGTGTTGAACATTTGCGACAGTGGACAAATGGAAAGAGGAAGTGCCTAAAGTTTGGTGTACCAATGGTTTGAAGAGAACCGCGGAACCATCATGACGACTGCTATTTTTGTCTCGTTAATATTAAAGGCATAAATAGAAACAATAGACACAAATGGACATATCCTGATCTAGATTCTGCAAGAAGGCCTGTAGTGCATTCGGAAGAAATACCCGTTCCATCATTCAGCAGTCTACCTGAACTGACAGAAGATGATAGAGAAACATCAACGTCTGACGAAGTTGAAAGAATTCAATCAGAAAACGACAGCGATTTTGAAGCAGATTTATCAACTCCGCAGTGTTTCAATCAAGAAGAACTAAACGATCTTATAAGAGACCTGAATCTCTCAAAGGAATCCGCTGAATTACTTGCATCCAGATTAAAAGAAAAAATTCTACTTTGTCTAGGTACTAATATCACATTTTATCGTAAAAGAGAGTCCGCCACATGATGGCGGACTACTGCTGGAGACTTCAGCGAGACTGCCCTAGTAAACTCCATTCTAGAAAATCGTATAAAAGAAAATTTTTATGTGATAAGTGACTAATGTAATTATGTAAATTAAGTTTTTGCAATAAATACTTAAATCCATGTGTCTTTGTTTTTTTTAACTGTCAATAGTAATATTATATATTATAACAGTTATAACGTAAATTATATACACAATTTTTTGAAAAATCTCAAAAACTAGATCTGATAGACAAAATCTGAGAACTTTTTTACATTCTGCATCCAAAAATTACTCAGGAACAGTTAAAAAATCGCAGGCACCAAAATGTGTGTTGGCCTGTGTAATAAATACTTGACAATTGTTTCGGGATGTTACCCCATTTTAAAAAGTTAAACTGAGTTGAGTTTAATTAATTAATAACACTTGGCTGAATTCCTCACAATTCTTCAATACACTCGACATATAATTCGGGTAACTACGCTATTATCAAGATGAAAATCAATGCCAAGATTCTTCAATTACGCTAATTGAACTATATTACAGGTAAATCGGATTTGCATCTACCTTCATCAGCTGCTAATTATAAATTGGGAATAAATAACAGGAGACCTCCTTCTGGAGCCAATAAAAGAGTATGAGAAATACAAACATATTAACGAACGGTCTCTTCAGTTTTGCAACGAGAACTCTTACAACAAGAAATGTTGGTCACTGTTCGTCAATATGTCGATCTGTAAATCCGAAACCGGTTTATACTATGTTTCAATTGATAAAAGTTTAGATAGCAAAACAAAAAACCAACAAAAATAGTAACATTATAAAGTTTGTTCAAATTATTTTTCGTGATGTTTAACTAGCATATGGTGAAAATCCAATCGATTTTCCAAGCGCTTAAGCAATCCAACAGCTTAATATAGCCTGGTTCACATGTACCTTTTCTTGTAAAATTTTTCAATAGTGTCCGGAAATTACGAGCATGGTATCATTCGATTCGTATTGTTACCTAGAAAGTTTAAGGAAAGGTCCCAAAATACGCTGAAAAAAATTACAAAAACTATAAACAATAAAGTGGAAAAAAAGACTCAACAACGAAAAAAAATAATTTGAAATGAAGGAATAACAAAATTCATGGAGTGTTGGGATACATAAATGAACAATAATCAGCGGTGAAAAGCCCGTTGTCTCAATTTTAACATAAATTATGCATTTGTAAATTGACTATTTTTTCTGAGCTGAAAATCAATATTAAAACCCAGATAATTATTAAACTAATACCCTAGAATTTTTTTTACTTAGTTAAGTCATTCTTAATAGTATAAAAATAGATTACCATTACAATAATGGAAAAATTATGATTTTCCAATTTTTTATTCAACAATTAGAAGTTATAATAATAGTGAATAAGAATTTTTTTTTAAATTTTTTCAATGGACTATATTTAGTCCAGTTTTCGTTCTTTATCAAGGAAATTCAATATCTTGGAAATGACCATTTTTGAAAAGATACTGCTGAGTATTTTGCTTTATGAAAAGATGTTTTGTGATCTTCTATTCTTTGTCTTGATACTTCTATCAGTTTGTTAAATTGTAGAATACTCGTTTATTCGAATGGATATTCGAATCTCAAACCTCGAACATTATAATAATTCAATTAATCAAATAATTTCAATTTCAGGAAAATTGAAAAATTTGAGAAAACATGACACAGCGGTTATAATGGCTGGACTAACGTATACCCACGAAAAAAACTTCTATGTAAATCATACAAATATAAATCAACTATATGCATTGCATTGTGGCACCTCACAACACGTACTACCTGGGATAAGTGATGAAGATTATACTCTAATCAGTGGTGAAGTTTTCAATTCGTTGTATCCTTGCTCCCTTCGTCGTCTACGAGTGAGTTATTTTTTTTTAGTCTCTGTCATTAATAATAATAATAAGTTCTTTATTCCCATTCAGGTATAATACACAATTACAGAAAATTATAACATGATGTTGAATAATAACTGAATAAATGAAATAAAAGAAATATCGGGTGTCCAGAAAGGGTAGGGGGTTTTTCAATTTAATTTTTTTCCAAAAAACTAACTTTAACGAGCAATTTTTGAAAGTTTCATCAGTAAAATCACTTAAAGAATTGTCCGAACCACACAAAAAACACTTTTTAGCCATTTTTTATCACAACAATACAGAATAACACTTGTTATAGTATTATAATATTATTATAATTATTATTGTTTACAACTCAAATGTCAGTTGCTCCAAACTAACGCTCACTGTTCACCATAGTATCGCTGTCATTCTCTGTCGTATGAATACCGAGCACGCACTTTCTTATATTCGAGGTCCCATTATATGCGACTCGCGTTAAAATTGAAATCTTGAAAATTCGCAAACCCTTATTAGGACCTAGTTTTTTGCAGACAACCCTATATCAATGTGTTCCCAATAAAATAACGTTTACATTGATATAAATTTTTTTTTATTATCCAATCTAGTGAAGGTAACTAGCATTGACATACCTGTTTAAACCTGACAACCGAGTAGTTTGTCCAGGTAAATAATAGGCAACCCAACGGCTGCACATTCTATACGTTTCATACTTTAAGTCAGGGAAAAAATTTTCTTATTATCATTATGTTGCAACATTTAAAAAAAAGTTCATTTTTCCAAAATAATTAAAAATTGTCTGTCCTGGATTCTTTGAGGCAACCCCTTTTTAACATATTTTCTAATATACTAAATGTGTTATAAAATATGTTTCATTCTATTATCAGCTCGGTGAAGATCGTTCTACTATTATGACTGACTCCTCTCTGTGGATATATTTGCTATCATTGTTAGTAACTATTTCAACCTTCCTTGTTTTATTTGTTTGGTCATTCTCTTGGCTATCTACCACACGTTTTCAGGTGGCAATGAAATCTTCCAGACTATTGTGTTTGTATCACGAAGCAATCTCAAGTATACAATTCCTGGAGAGTGGTCTCGAGAGCTTCTCTCGGGCCTCTATTTCAGATGAACACTTTGCTTTCGATTCATAAATAGCTGTTCTTTAATTTGAAGGACATTACATTGCAGCCTACAGTTTAACGTTGGTTCCGATCACAACAGTTAGGTTTGAGCCTAACCCATCAAATGAATAAATATTTCACACCAAAATCATACACACGCACACAATAAGTACAGCTTTTCCAAAGAACTTATACAACCTTTTTGTAAAGGTTGGAGACCTCTTTTAAGAAAGCTACGCTGTTGAAGAGTGAACGCACAATGTAAATTTACATGTAAATTAGACGATCTCTTTCATTATAACTGTGATAATGACTTTACAGCGAGTAGATATATCAATAGAAACAAAATGTTCTATTATACGAAACATATTTGTTTTACTATGAAAATTACTGAATAATCGATTCATTTATGAATGTAAAAATGAAATCAAAATGAGATAAGAGCAAACTGTCTTCTATGTTACAGGTGTAATGGAATAAAATCCTAGAGCTATCTAACATAACCTATTTTCACATGGATGAAACCTTAGGTTCTCAGTAGCGTCTCATGTGCCTAGAATACCCTCGTGCTTGTGGAGCTCGCTTTGTGACACCTGGGCAGGTACCAGCTGTTTAAAGTCGTCCGTGGTAGTATCGATAAGTGTCAGGCACTTTCCATGAACCAGAACGTTTATCAGAAACTTCAAAGCTCTACAAAATATATAAAAAGTGTTTTTTTTTAGAGGTATAGAATTTTAAATTGCAATAAAACAAGACAAGAATTTTTTTCTATTCGAAAGATATTATTAAGGCATTAAATTTTAAATATGATTTCTGGCATATGACCGCCACGGCTGGCTCGGATGTACTCCAATCTGGACGTCCAATTTTCGATGACTTTTTCCAACATTTGTGGCCGTATATCGGCAATAACACGGCGAATATTGTCTTCCAAATGGTCAAGCGTTTGTGGATTATCCGCATAGACCAATGACTTTACATAGCCCCACAGAAACTAGTCTAGCGGTGTTAAATCACAAGATCTTGGAGGCCAATTCACAGGTCCAAAACGTGAAATTAGGCGGTCACCAAACGTGTCTTTCAATAAATCGATTGTGGCACGAGCTTTGTGACATGTTGCGCCGTCTTGTTGAAGTCACAGCTCCTGGACATCATGGTTGTTCAATTCAGGAATGAAAAAGTTAGTAATCATGGCTCTATACCGATCACCATTGACTGTAACGTTCTGGCAATCATCGTTTTTCAAGAAGTACGAACCAATGATTCCACCAGTCCTTAAAGCGCACCAAACAGTCAGTTTTTCTGGATGTAACGGTGTTTTGACATACACTTGAGGATTATCTTCACTCCAAATGCGGCAATGTTGTTTGTTGGCGTAGCCATTCAACCAGAAGTGCGCTTCATCGATAAACAAAATTCGCTTATGAAAATCGGGAACAACGGCAATCTCGTTTTGGGCCCATTCGACGAATCTACTTTCTTGATGATCGTTTAGCTTCAATTCTTGAACGAGTTGGATTTTGTAAGCACGCAAACCAAGATCCTTCCGCAAAATCTTCCATAAAGTGGATGGACATAGATCCAATTCCTGTGCTCGATGGCGGATGGACTCATTCGGGTCTTCAATGCTACGCTCTACAGTAGCAATAGCTTCTTCTGTACGCACCGTACGGCATCTCTGGGGATGCGAGTTATCAATAAGAGTAAACGTTGTGCGGAAACGTTCCATGACTTCTAACTTTTACAAAATATAAAAATTTCATTGATTGCTAAATTCATTTAATTCGATGTAGTGAATTTGTTCTCATCTTTTCCTTCACATGAACTTAAAAGAACAGTTACAGAACTTTCACTTTTGAATAATTCCCTATCTTCTACTTACATAGATGAAGTCATGTCAGTCGTTAATTTATGCATCAAACAAAGTTATTTCAAATTCAATAGAAAGATATATCAACAAACAGACGGTTCACTAGGTTACTGAGCGATATTTTCATGACGCATTTTGAGAACACATTATTCAGTTCTGACAATAGTTTATCCAAAAATGTATTTTTCTGGAGAAAAAATGTTGACGATATATTTTGTGTATGAACTGGTACAGATAGCCAATCAACTTCCTTTTTGAAATTTTTGAATTCAATCTATCCTTCAATTAATTTCACTCTGGAATCAGAAATCAACGAAGCAATTAGCTTTTTTGATTTACATATACGTCGTTCCCTCCATTCCATAGTTTTTGACATTTACAGAACACCAACTTATTCAGATATATTAATACATAACTCAAGGTGTTATTCGCAAAAAATAACAATGAATGCCTTTAAATCATTAGTTCATAGATTACTTTCGTTTCCGTTGTCTGCTGATAATTTTAGAAAAGAAGTTTGTATAATAAAAACAATTGCTATTAACAATGGTTATAAACTTAATATATTTATTGAAACTTGAGCCAAGTGTGTTAATTTTAATTTATTGTTTTTAACATAATGTTTCACCAAGAGATAAGCGAAACCTTCGTGTCATTTATTCTGCAAAACGTATATAAAAATCAGCCATACAAATTTAAGTTGAGTTACTAATATTTTTAGTTACCTTTCTCACATGTAACTTGTCCAGGTGTCACAAGGCGAGCTACACAAACACGCATATATTCGAAGCGCATGAATAAGGTTTCATCCGTGTGAAAATAAGTTATGTCAGATAGAGTAAAAGAAACTTACGTTGAAAACCTACACATTTTTCTATATAACAGCCGTTTACATATGTTTCAAGGTTATTGCCTATCGTCAGAACGGCGTAGTTCAAGTTAAAGATGATAGTTCTTGAAGAGATATATAAAAAATTAATATATAAAACACGAAACACTGTTTCGTACACGTTTTATACACCCAAAACATTGGGAAGAGTCAACACAACGTTGCAGACGACAATGAAATACCGTCCGGCTTTTGTGAGACTTTTATAGCTTCTGGAAATCCCAGACAATCTTAACGATAAAAGAATTATTCTAAGAATTATATTTAATGCAGGTAAACTAAAATTAAGTAAAAGAAACTTACGTTGAAAACCTACACATTTTTCTATATAACAGCCGTTTACATATGTTTCAAGGTTATTGCCTATCGTCAGAACGGCGTAGTTCAAGTTAAAGATGATAGTACTTGAAGAGATATATAAAAAATTAATATATAAAACACGAAACACTGTTTCGTACACGTTTTATACACCCAAAACATATTGGGAAGAGTCAACACAACGTTGCAGACGACAATGATTCTTTTACTTAATTTTAGTTTACCTGCATTAAATATAATTCTTAGAATAATTCTTTTATCGTTATGTCAGATAGCTCTGTGATCTTGGACTATAACTAAAGATGATTTGATTATCTCGGAGTTCTTAATATCTGTGTTCCGTGTTTCAGTGGTTTCTGAACAAAATGATGAAGTCATCTGTTCACGGTCCTCCGCAGATTTGGAACGCTGATATTATAGAAAAACTCGGCTTGCTTCTATTGACTCTATTACCTCATGAATTGAGATCTGTGCGTCCAGATGCTTTGGTGAAGATATCGCCATCTGTGATAGCACAAATGGATATGAAATTAATAAGAGCTTTATCAAGTGAACAACGGCAAAAATTGAATTTTCCCGCATTTCTTGCTTATAAAAGGAGGTTTTATTTCACCAGTAGCCAAATTTATCATAAGATAAATTTTAATTTTCAAATAATGTTCTTCATAATTTTATTTTTCATGTATTGATGTTATTATAATATATCTATTTTCTGAAAATTATTCTTTGATTTCAAATTTTCAAACTTTCTGAATTTCACTTGATTCAATTAAAAAGAAAAAGTTTATAATTTGTTGAATATATATTACTTCGCTGTAGCAAGATAATCTCAGAAAAAAGTATCTACGTGAGTAAAGACAAAAAAATCCTTTCGTAAAGAATAATAATACGAAAAAATTGGAAAATAAAAAATAGTAATACCTAAGTCTCATTCGATCATTTAGAAAATTATCAGATTCTCAGAACTAGGATCCTTTAGACAAACTAATATCTTGGAAACCACAATGAATGGTCTTTCGTACATTGTAATTATATTTGCAAGCTCAGGTAGCAAAAGATCGTAGCGTTATTGAAAATAAAGCTACGATCTAGCTATAGCTACGGTAGCTATTTTAGGTATATATATTGTTATGATTATAGAGTTACAAAGTTAATAGTGAACAGAAGTGCAAGTAGTGTTTATGAAATTTATGTTTAAGAATATACGAAGGAAGATAAATCGTGAAAAAAGCTGAGTTTGGAATTGTTTGGCTACAATAGAGTCATCATTACTTCATTGCTATAAAAGAGGTAAATCAATTAGATATTTTTTATATATATAGGTATATTTTGTTTGAGGTTTCTTTCCAAATTTCTGAAATGTTCAACAAATGAAACTTGCAATTAATTTCAACTCTAATTTATGTTGAATATTCCAGAAATCTGTAAATTAATTGTTTTTGTTTTTTGCTTTTGAAATTTAAGTAATATCAACTAACTAGAAGTATTGTTTTCACCTTTTTTCTCAATTGATTTTACCCCGGGCCTATAAATCAAGGTAGTAATCTTTATTGAACGTTTTTCTGATTCGATTACTTGTTACATACAATAATAGTGTAATTTAAAATTTCACGTCTTTAATTTTTTCTTTTTTGTCTAAAATAAATAAAAAAACATTCTAATAATCACTCATAATTGAACAAGATTTCCGTTTAAGTAGGTTAAGTCGTACTACTGTTTATTCTACAATAACATTTGGTAAAGGTAGGAAATTAAATAATCTAAATGATTTTACTTGAAATTAATATATTCAATTATTTGACTTGATAAGTTTGTATTTGCCCCAATTTCTTATTGCAAAATCATTAATTTTCCTAATCATTTTTTCATCCTAATATAAAATTCACAACCGAAATAGAATCTGATAACTCCATTAATTTTTTAGACTTGACAATCACAAGATTAAATAATAAATTTGATTTTTCCATATTTCATAAGCCTTTCCATACGGATACCATAATCCATAACTCCTCATGCCACCCATATCCACATAAAATGGCAGCGTTTCAAGTATGATACACAGATTAACCAATATATCTTTATCAGAAGAAAATTTCAATAAAGAACTGAATATCATTAAACAGATTGCGGTTAATAATAATTATGAAAGCGAACTAGTGTCAAAAATTCTTGACAAAAAACTCTATCGGAAAGCTCTACGATTAGTATTTCTTTATCAGTCGGATAGAAATCGTAAATATAACAGTTTAACATACTTTGGAAACGTCAGTGGAAAAGTCAAAACCTTTTTAAGTAAACATAATTTTAATATTTCATTTAAAACGAACAATAATTTGTCGAGACACATTGAGAACAATAAAAACAAAATTAAAAGAGAAGACAAATCAGGTGTTTATCAATTGAATTGTGGAACATGTCCCGGTATATATATATATATATATATATATATATATATATATATATATATATATATATATATATATATATATATATATATATATATATATATATATATATATATATATATATATATATATATATATATATATATATATATATATATATATATATATATATATATATATATATATATATATATATATATATATATATATATATATATATATATATATATATATATATATATATATATATATATAGGTAAAACTAGTAGAAATTTCGGTACTAGAATACAGGAACATAAATATAGCTTCGCCCATAATGAAAGTAATTCGAATTATGCTAACTATTTATTAATAGAAAACCATACTTTGGATACGAATTTCAAAATTTTACACAATATAGAGAGAAGTAGTCAATTAGATTATTGGGAAATAGTGGAAATAAATCGGCTTAAAAATTCTGGAAATTTGCTCAATGAACAGATAAAATTAAACAATTCACCCTTGTTAAACCTTTTCAGGTAATAGAAATTATTTCTCAGAATGGAATATCTTAGGTAAAACCAAAACCATAGAATCCCAAAATTCCCTGATATTTATACCTGTGTTTTTCAAAATGTTGTTATTATTCTGTAAGCATCTGAAGAAGTCGTTTGTAACGACGAAACGCGTCATGCTGTGTAGTCAATAAAATGTAAATCATAATTTCAATTGTTTGAATTTAAGTTTATATTCATTAATTTTCCGATTATCAACAAAACAGAAACATATATAACGTCTTACCTCAGTTTAAATTCATTTTATACGGGTATTTATCAAATTATACTGATAGAACGTCATATTTAATCGTAAAATTAACAAAATATTGATCTAATAAATATAAGTTTTCTGGACTTGTACACTGGAAATATATCACATTTAGGTATACCTACATATTATTTCATAATAAAAGCTAGGATTATTATAAAAATCAAGGTTAAATATTATAGTATGTACTCCATTCCACCCTCCCAATATTGCTAAAAAACTGAGTAACTAATTAACTCTACACATATATAAATATAGCAAAGATTAATACTGAAATAATACATTCAACGTTACTAAAAATATTGAATTAAGTGTTATGTATGTTCGGTTGGTTTCGAGTACCTACGCCCGTGAGATGATTGATAATATTTCCGACGCCACCTCGTATCTAAAATAATAACACATTACTTGTCCTTGAATGCGTTCTGCTATCTAGTGCGTTAACGCAATCGCTCTACTCGGTTAAATTGTTCCGAATCCCGTTAAAATATTTTTTTGTTTATCAGATACTTGAAGATGAATACTGCCTTGAAACGCCTGTTTCTTACTCCTAGATGGACGTACCAACGATCCACATACGCAACACTTCCAGAATTAACAAAGGTGAGTTATTGGTCTACTTCTATTATGTACTGTACAACTCTAAGTACAATCTATTTCGATAATGTTCGTTCAATTGCCAGCGCGGTAAAAGTGCGCGTCAATAAAATCACTAGTATGATATCGAATATATCTCCATGCTATGCTTCCACACCCGGCATCGAAGTAATATAAAATGTGTTTAACTTTATTAAAAAACATGTTTCGGGTAGTTAACCCATTTTCAAAAGTTAACCGTGGACAGTTCAAATTCAAGTGGAGTAACACTCTGAAACAATTATCAGCTAAAATATAATTCTATGAAACTAAATCGAAAGTTTTTCTTCAATTTATATTAAAATACGTTTCACCAAAAGGTTCAGCGAATATTCAATCATCTTTAGCGAAATATGTAAACAATTCATAATTGTTTTATAGGATTAAATCGAATGAAGAATACAATTAACTTTGGAGCATCAATATGCTGCCGTAAATAATAGAAGGCAATTCAAAAGAACTGGTAGAATCTCTACATAATGGATTAATATATATATATAATATATATATATATAATATATATATATATATATATATATATATATATATATATATATATCGGGGAAATTAAAATTTATTTGTGAAATTGTTTTGAATATTCGTATCATACAGATGTTCGTTAAATTTTAATAACCTTTACTTGCTATTTTCAATAATAGAATCCAAAGAGCTGGTCAGAGGTATTATATAGGCCTTAGCTTTATACCTACCTTTTATTATCTTGTTTTCTATGTTCAAGTGTAATTTTTTATTGTTATAAGTGCAATTATATTTCCTTTATCTCCTGGTTTCTATGATCAATATTTTGATTATTAGATTATGTTTTTTTTTATTGTTCCATGTTCTGGCACTTTTGAATATCTGTATTATTAAAATTGTACCAATGCTAATTTATCATCCGAAGAAGTTGTACTTTGAAGTTGTACGTGCGTATTATTTAATATAATCGAAAATTTAAATTATTATTTGTTTTTTAGTTCGATAGCTGCAATCCTCACAATATACTTCTATATCATTTCATTTTGTCAGTTTAAGTGTTTATGATTATGTAGTTAGTATCAGAGCAGTTTTGCGTATGACAGCCTAAAAATTTTATATTACTGTTGTGCAGTATTAAGAACACACTGCATTCAAATTCAAAGAATTTTATTCACTTTCAACCTTATATTTTTTTCTTCCAGGATCGTTATCCCAATGTAAAACGAGCCAATTTCGAATATATTAACCAAAGTCACCTGAATTTTTTTACCGATCTGCTGGGATCGAACCGTGTCATTACCGATGAAGCAGACTGTCTACCATACAACACAGATTGGATAAAAACCAATCGAGGTCAAAGTAGTTGTGTGCTAAAGCCAAGGACTTCCGCTGAAGTGTCTGCCTTATTGAAGTTTTGTAATGATAACAACCTTGCAGTTTGTCCGCAGGGTGGAAATACTGGACTAGTTGGTGGTTCAGTGCCAGTATTCGACGAAATTGTCGTATCCACATCATTGATGAACAATATTATAAATTTGGACGAATTATCAGGTAAAGTTTCACGAAACGACGTGATAACTGCACTGATGTCACTATAACTCATAATATATAAAACGTAAAACAATGCATTTAAAGTAAATGTATAATGTTACGTTGAGTCCATGAAATATTTTTTTACAACAATCATCAAACAACTTCACCTAAAAATATTCCATACGCCTATGATTTAAAGAATCAGCATTAATACAGAAGGTACAAATATTTAAATTTAATGCAGAAATAGAGAAAAATCTAAACTAAAAGCAAACCGGAAGTGATGATACGCTTACACCAAATTATAATATTCAACAAAATTTGCAGGAATATTGTAAGTTTTCTAATATCAAATATAAAACACTGGTTCGAGGAGATATAAAACTACTATGGTATTTCCACTTGAAAAAGATTTAAATTTTGAAAGAAACAATAAAAGAAGAACTCTTATTAAAATTTTACAAATAAAAATGAGAAATAACCATGTCAAAACAAAACAATATATCAAACGTTTTCATGCAAAACGTTAATACATAAAGTACACAACTTAATCACTATTAGATATATTATATATACTGTATATACTACATCAAAGTATATGTACCATAAGTATTAAAGTATATATACTTTAATACTTTTATATTTTAGGTTATTACACTACAACAATTAATGACAGTCGACCTGACACTTGACTTACTGTTTGTAAACAAATGTTATTTATCAGCAGTCTAATTCAAATTTTTAGACTAGATTAACTTGTAAATTACGGTTTCATTATTATTATAACTAAATTTGAATTGAAATATTTTTACTCTGTTTTTTGAAGGGAAATTTTGGGTTACATTAACCATCTTTTTCAAGTTACCATTAGAATCGTTAACTGTTTACGATTATTAAAAAAAATTAGGAATACTATCATTATTTTTCCATAGGTGTTCTTACATGCGAAGCAGGATGTATTCTAGAGAATTTAGAAGATTATTTGACCGAACGCAATCTCATGATGCCTCTAGACTTAGGGGCTAAAGGGTCGTGTCAAATTGGTGGAAATGTATCCACAAATGCAGGAGGTCTTAGACTGCTGCGATATGGCAATCTACAAGGCACTGTTTTGGGATTGGAAGCGGTGAGTAAAATATTGCACTTATTATCGACGTTTATTCAAATGATTCTAGTTTATTGATAATAAAACAAACATTATCACAACTGTTTCCGTAAATTATGTAATAAAATAACTCTTATACATTTAATATTTGCGAATTTGCACCTATTTTTCATGTTAATGTACACATTATGTACCACATATTTGAATACCATCGTTTTAATGGGGAAACATCGTTATCTAAACTATATTTGGATGAATTCGAAAGTCTCTTGGAAATACAAGGATTTATTTTAATATAATGTTTTTCTTTGTATAGGTAACTGCAAGTGGTGAAATACTAGACTGTTTGTCGTCCCTCAAGAAAGACAACACAGGTTTCCATCTGAAGCATCTATTTATTGGTTCAGAGGGTTCCTTAGGAATTGTAACAAAAGTTGCCATACAATGCCCACCTAAACCAAAGGCAGTTAATCTTGCATTTTTGGGTAAGTTTCTGATTTGTACATATACCTACCCTCAATACCATTCCCAAGAAATTAAATTTTCTGACCAAGCATTTACTCCCTTAATTTATTAGTTTGGGAAGTTTTTGGTTAAGTTTTTCGGTGTTTTTCAAGTAGAATTTTATAATACTTTGAAATTTTAGTCATTTGTGAATAATTTTGTGAAGAGATATATATTTTATGGTCATTTCAATATAGTTTGCAGAAGTTTAAACAAAACTATTATTTATATAATTCAGTGATTCAGTTTCCTGCTTTGATGTGTCCTCAACTTTTTTTCATTTTTCACAGGTTTAGAATCATTTGAAAATATATTGGAAGTATTTAAAAGATCAAAGCAAGGGGTAGGAGAGATTTGGCATCATGTGAGATGATCGATGCAGATACACTGGATGTCTGTACAGGCCATTTGAAGATAAAGTCCCCACTTCCAGATTACCCTTTTTATATGCTGATAGAAACGCATGGCAGCAATAATGACCATGATGAAGAGAAACTCAACAAGCTGTTGTCAAATGTGATGGAAGATGGCACTGTATTGGATGGAGTTGTTACTAATGAGCCCAGTAAAATGAAGGTATGTATAATTACTTAGTTATTATAACTACTTCATTGAAGTATAATTCTTTCTAACATGATTTTTCATTACTTTTGCTATAACTCCATCATTTTTATTGGGTATTCTACCTTTTGTCAAATAAAAATGTAATTCTTGTCCACAATTCATGTAATATACAATATTGAGAGTGTTCTACTAATATAAAAATTATATTTTCTCTGCTATAAGTCATATACATTATAATTTGCAAATTGAAACACCTGTTTTCATTTTAGTTTTATATTTCTCAAAATTACTATTTCACACCAGAATTTCTGAAATTGACATTTCAGGCAAAAAATTATAAATACTTATACATAATTTTTTTTGAAAACTTACAAAGCTATAACATTCTTGTTATATCTGACCTTATAACAGGTATGTTTGCTGACCCTTTTCAGAGTAATCTAATGTTTCTCATTGAGCAAATCATTCATTAAATCAATGTTAATTTGTTTCACAGGCTATATGGGAACTAAGGGAAAGAATAACTGAAGGATTGATGCATGATGGATATGTGTTCAAATATGATTTGTCGTTGCCTCTGAAGGAGTTTTATTCCTTAGTGCATGTAATGAGGGAAAGAGTTGGAAAGGATGCAATTAGGGTTACTGGATATGGACACATAGGTAAATGTTATTAATTTATATACTTAACTATGCACCTTCCAATAATTTATGGAAAATGTTGAAATAAAAAATAAGTTACGTGAGAAAATAATGATTTTATATTTAGATACAACAAAGACCTCAATGTTTTCAATCATAATTAACTTATTATTTCAACAATTTCGAAATTAATTCAATATTGAATTTCGTAATTTCTTAAAGCATATTCTTTTTTGATATAAATATGTAGACATTTTGATAGAATGCATGGCTAATGATAGCAAATTAGAATATGCTTCAGATTATTTAAAAAGTATAATTCTCAATATAAACTTAACAGCGCAAGAAGAAATATACAATGTAATTAAGATTCTGATCATCACCATAATTGGACAAGCACACAAACTGTTTTTACAAATTTTCAGAAAAGTCTGCTTTATCAATTGTATATTACCTAAATAATAGTCAAACAAATTATAAGCATGTTGCTCAATGATAAATGGAACTTTCTCAAACGGTAACAATATATACAGCTAAGCAAATTTGAACATATAACAAGGAATAATGCTTTCTTAAACGTACATCAAATTGAAAACAAAATTACATATATAAACCATTTTAAAAACAAATATATAGCTCATTACTTTATTTAATTTAAGTTTCCACTGAACTAATCAACATAATATCCAATAAAACTTTCACACCTAATAAAAAATTCTTCAAGTATTTTTTAATGTTAAAGGTAATTCATTACGTTAAACAAATAAGAAACTATTGGCTTAGTTATAATAAATGTTACAAGGTAATCGACAAAAAAGGCGTACATTTCTAGAGAAAATAAATATTTTACATGATAAAATACCCATTTAATTTATTAAATGATGAAACAAATATGTTTTTCCAATGATATTTTCAGATTAAACATATTTATGTCTTATATTTGTCTGTTCTAGGAGATGGAAATATTCATCTTAATATTAGTATCAAAGAATTCTCACCTGATGTTCTGCATAAAATTGAACCCTTCATTTATGAATATACATCAAAACTGAGGGGAAGTGTCAGTGCAGAGCATGGCATTGGATTCAGAAAGCCAAAATATATGCACTTTTCCAAAAGTGATACGTCTATCAATCTGATGAAGGACATTAAGAAAATGATGGATCCTAAAGGAATTTTGAACCCTACAAAGTTCTTCCACCCTAAAGCAACAAAGTTATTCTTTT
Organism: Henosepilachna vigintioctopunctata; assembly: GCA_030704895.1. Taxonomy (NCBI): domain Eukaryota; kingdom Metazoa; phylum Arthropoda; class Insecta; order Coleoptera; family Coccinellidae; genus Henosepilachna; species Henosepilachna vigintioctopunctata. The sequence continues at coordinate 7,439,212 of JARQZJ010000001.1, read as the reverse complement.
CAACCTTTTAAGTCTGATTTATTTATTTTCCATTCGAAAATAATTTATTCTATTGAATTTGTTCTACTTTGTCATATCACTCTATCAAATAAGTTTTATTATTTATGTTAATTTGTACCTTAATTTTTTTTACTTAATATTTAAATCCAATGTTCTTAATTGAAATGTTTCACCTAAAAATTGTACAGTAATGTATTAGATGAGGATTTTATATCTAACTGCTACAAGGTACCTACTATCATATTTAATCCTCAGTGATATTGCATTTAGAAATTAACGCTAATATTATTTGTTCATTTTGTTATAAAGAATAAATTTATGGAATCTCATATTGTTTAATTCACTATATTAATATTAGACAGATAAATTGCACATATTTACAATATGATAAAAAAATAAGTTTTTATGGTATAATTTACCACTGATGTTTTTATTTTCTCTTTTATTTATTGGATCGTTGCAATGAACATTTGAAGGTTACGATAATAAGTAGAAAAAATCTACTTACTCTTGACAGCCACAATAGGAGAGGCCATTAATGATAATTACATATGTGAACAGGTAAAATAGGTAGAAATCTGTTGTTTTTTTCAAACATCGGCAGAAATTTGGTTAATTTTGATACTTTTCTACTGGTTCAACTTTGCTAATATGAAGATAAAAGTTGTGTTCTTTAGAATAGTGTACGATCCATCAGAAATGGTATTCCCAATGTTTTCATCGATATCCGTAGTAATGGTGGGAAAAAAATGAACAGAGTCAAAACCATATGCGCTAGTCTGAATTCTATTTGCTAAATGTAAATGCTAATGTAAAGAATATTACGATTGTAATGGGCAGTATTCACTTTATTGTATTTTTTATTGAAAAATATTTTTATAACATGTATAAAGTATTTTATTACAAATTATATTTAATCAGGTGTAGTAGGGTTTCTTCTTAAACCAAGGCTGTAAGGCTCCAAAAAATATTTCGCATGATGACAGCATTACCAGCAATATGGACAATAACTTCTCTAATTTTAAAACCGGCGACATCAATTTCAACATATAAAAGTTGCAGGCCAACGTTCCAAAATTCATGAGAATTACGAAAGTGGAAGAAATTCCTACAAAGAAGAATTAAATGATAATCCTTTTTTTCAAAACAAACTATTAACTTATTTTATAGTTACACTTTCTGATTTTAAAATATTTGTTAAATATTCATCAATGCGTTACGGCTTTTATAATTAAAAAGTCCAAAATTGCATATAGGTAACTCAAACTGGATGATTTTTACGTTCCATGTTAAAAAATTGTTCTGCGAAAATATCCGAATATTTTCAAACTCGTATATTTTAATAAAAAGAATTATAACAGCAACATCTTTCAAAAAACTAATTCGAAGTTATTAAAAATTAGTATTTTTAAATAGACATGGAAAGCTACTTTTTTATTATATCTTTACTTCAATGCTAACAGTTTTACCCAAGAAGAATAAAAGTAGTTTACATTAAAGATATATTACACATATAGGCTCACACATAAAAAAATTTATCGTTACTGTTACTGCGTTAAGTGTAGTATAACGTATGCAGTGACTGCCGCCCAATATTAGCTCTTAATCGATTTAGCTCTATGATCGTCGAAAATGTTATTTTTCATTTTTGCACAAGGGTTTTTTAAAAACCATTTATAGCGATGAAAAGGGCAACTTGATAGGTTTGAACAATACAGACCGGACTGTTTTTTGTGAAATTATATAGCGTTTATACTTTATTTAAAATGTGTTAAATATTGAGAGATTGGGTTTTGTATTTCTTAACTCAGAACTGAATGTACCAGTTTCATTTAAACTCTTAAATTTTCACTTACTACTTCATCTTATGATTGAAAGATTTTTTAGAATCCTTCCATGTTCTACAGCAGATCTCATCTCTTTTTCGTGTTAGTTTCATTTATATCACAAATACCTATCTACATACGAAAGTTTTTCAAAAGCAGAATATAAAAAACTTTCAATAAACATTGGAAATATAAGTAATTCTCATTAATTTTCCAGTTCACTTCGAAAAAACTAATAACAATGACTTTTTTCCAAAAACTATTTTGAAATTGTTTGTAGATAGTTCTTTTTCGAATATCTTATTCACTCAGAGTATGAACTGCCAAATGTACATTTATTTACAGAAGCCATTGTTCTTTCATAGAATATCGAAAGTTCAATACCTACTAATGATTCAATAAAGTGTAATTCTCGTACCTCTATATTTTTCCTTGTACTTTTTGTAGACAATTAATTTTAGAAACTCAATAGCAAGAAGAGTAAATGTTACTGCAGCATCCCTTTCTATATCTGGAGTGGACACAACACTGAAGTATTTAGAAGTAGTCATGACGAAATTGCAAGAGAAGAACATTCCATAGTAAAAAGCATTTATATATAATAAGCAATCAAACATAATCTCAGCGTCAAGCTTCATTTTATCGTATTCTCTTCAACTTCTCAGTCTAAACTGAACAAACCATGCATCTATTATAAATATATATATAGATGTAGAAAATTATTTTTAGATTATATAGAAAAGGTTCACAGAGCGCTTCTCTCATTATTGGAGAGTTCTTATAAATGTTGTTCTCATGTCTATTATTGAAAGTTTTGAATGAAAAATAAATTGTTTTGTCCAATTTATTCACCAAACATGATCAAACTATCAAAATTCACCGATGAGACCAATTGAATAATCGTATTCAAAGGATGACAATCAGTATTGAAATGAAAATTATGACCTACTGTTTTATTTCGAATTGAATTAAAATTTTATTGAAAAGTAGATACCTATGCAATATTTTATCCGATTTACAACTGTAGGTGTACTAAATATTTATAAATCAAGTGGAACTCATTATGAATACCAATGACGCTATAGTGTCATGTTAATAGTAGGAAAAAGTAAAGTTCGTTGTACTTTCAACTAAAAGTGGAAGTTTTGACCTCGCACTGAGATGAATTTATTGGATCAAGGTGAAATTTATTTTCATACTATAAATTATAGATTATCAAAATTTTTGTTTGATTATTCAAAATATAATAACTTTGAAGAAATTACTAGTAGATCGCATTTTTAAAGGATAAACTGTTAACAAATAAAAAATATGATCGCAAATATATGTTGCATTAAAAATCAGTAGTGCAAATTGTTTCTAATACTCTAGTATAATGTGGAGTGGAAGACAGAGTGGCTTACAAAAGAAGCTTAATGTTAGAACCTAAACATAGATCCTAATGTCCTAATACTGCTATATATTCTATTCAGACTTTAATATGAATTATATCTATACACATAATTATTATTTGTTACATAATGTACAATAAAGTTACATGAGCACATTAAAGCAACAAGCACAAATGTGCTTCATCTCCTCAAAAATGCCCCATCTCATATTTTAATCCAGACTGAAATTTCAACAAGTTATCTCAACTAAATTAAGCACCATCACTGCTTAATGAATCAAGTAAATTCATTACTTATGGTAGGTTTTTCAATTTTTGCATTTGTCATGCAAATTTTTTACATAAATTAATTTAATACATTAATGTTCATACAACAATTATGTATTTTCATGGAATTATAAAATAATGGTCATGAAACAACAAACATTTATTTAGAATATTACATAAATAACTTAAAAATAACTTATATTAGAATAAATGTTTTATTTTATTATCAATTTCTTGAAGAACAACAGGGAAATCTTCATTTCCATTGATTTTTTCAATACCTGGGTCAGACATGTTATCATAGGTCAACAGCACACTAAAAGAAATCAAAACATACATTTTTTAAAGATGTTCAAATATATCTTTATATATTATGTACTAAAGCTAGATAGCAAATCTTTCCATTAGTTTGCAACAAAACTAGTGAACCTTAAAATTCTGAACGGAAAGTAGGGATATTTGTGATTATAATAGTTTGAAAAATTTACTTAAATTCGATTTTTTATGATAATTCATGAAGTATACTAACTTTTTTCTGAATTTTTCTTTGGAACTTAATAGATTCTCTTGTTCTGTCTTTGTTTTCCTTCTTGATAATCTATTATTTCTCACCTCTTCAGAAACGTCAAGAAAAAGCACAATATCAGGCTTAAGTAAATCGTTTGGCCATTTATAAACATCACTAGATTTATCAGGGAGCTCAGTACTCTTCAACACATCAAAGTAATCTTCTTTCATTTGTGCTAATGCAAATGCAGTTGTTGAATGCCAAAATCTGTCCATTACAACTGGTTTTTTCTGAAGAATTTCATCAACTTCAAGAGCAGCTGCATAATTTCCCAAATAGTAGAAAGGTGCATGCAAACAGAAATGACCATCAAATTTACTTCTAAAAGTAGACAGTGATTTTGGAGGCGTACTTATCCTTTCAGCTCCCAATTTCTTTGCTAAACGCATTCCAACAGTTGACTTTCCTACAAAAAATGAGTAATGAATAAGTTATATCATAATTGTTAACCCTACCTGATCCATCTAATCCTTCTAGTACAATCAGCGGAAATCTTCTACCATTGCGTTCATACTTATTAGAATATGTTTCCCGAATTTTATTATATTCTTCCAACAACGCCTGAAGGTCTTCATGCTGATCCTAGAAACAATGTATACATATACAATATAATTACAAGTTTAATTGTGAATTAATTACTCACTTTGTTATCTTCCAGCAGCTTTAATAATGAACTTAGACAACTTCTTGACGAATTGAAAAAATTAATAGCTTGTTCAGCTTTTTTGCGTCTTTCCATAGTGTGATCACCGTAAGGACTATTTGACTCGGCTAATTCATTCATAACTATGTTTCTGTTTGAGCTTGAAAGCTATAATGCATATAGGAAATTTTATATTTAATTAATCGAATATAACTTACCTGTAATAATAAATATATACTAAACTGGACCTTTTTTATACGTGATAAAATTTGGTACTTTCCCCACGAACAAATATCAAAGTTAGATCTGGCAACAGAATAACCACGCCTCATAATATCCCTAAATAAAATTATAGGGAAATTCAAATTTTTCAAATAATTTTATATAGAATTCCTGGTATATCGGAACCTGTTGAATGAATTAAAATATGACGTTTATCGAACGAACGCTTATTTATTTAATCATAGCATAGTATATCAAGGATTAATTGTAGACAACCCCGCTAACAATTTTCATATGCATATTCACTATTCAGCAAGTGAGTAAAAACATTATGGAAGTGCAATTTTCCTGCCACAGAGTTCAAATTATTTATATTATGATATTAAATCATCTGTGGTTCTAAATTTCTATCGCACAATTTGATAATCATATTTCATAAAATATCTATTTAAGTTAAAAACTCTTTTGCAATTGGAATACTGTCAGCAGATCCTCATCAACATAAGCAAGTACAACAGGAAGCTAAACTTTGTACATTGTTTTTTATTGACTCTCTTAGTATTAGGAGCAGTACACAAATTTCATTTTCAGCAATGAGTTTTATTTTAGTTTTTGTTTGTAGTTACATTTGCAAGCAAGAATTGGAAAATAATCTTTCTAACAAAAATACTTTTATTACATTACATTTATTTATCGAATATGCGAAAGCATTTGCACTATTGGAATAATCAATGCTATCCCAACTTTTCACTTTTCAATTAGTGCTTACGAGATATAATGTTGCAGAGGAGTTATACAACTTCTTCAGTTGAAATATACGTAGTTTACAACGTTTAAAATACGTTTTATTTAATGCTTAGAAATATGAAAATGCTCATATAATTTTTATTAATAAATAATTGTTGTGTTTTCATTGAGTCATAAATTACGAAGGATTTTGTTAAAAATTTGTACCAAACAATAACACATTGAACACGGATTTCTTTTTCAAAAACCACATATTGTTTTCTGAAACATAAATAATGCAAATTTGACGACTTAGCAGGGCTATACGGCAATATTCTACATAACTTAATATAGCAATGATTTGACTCCAAAAAAATCAGTAACCCATTGTTTATGTCCAATTTTTGTTGTGTTAATTGAATGTTGTAAGTTTGGAGCCTTTTTCATGAGTATAGATATATAAAGCTTCGTGAAAATTGCAGTGCTTGACCACGATGCCGAATTGAGTTTTTGTGTTTTGTGTTATATCTGCTTATTTTTCAATAACCACAATGTTTAGCCATTCTAGCGTCACGCTACTCGTTAAACTCCCTGAATTTTTGAATTAATCTTTACATAATTAACAAAGTTATAATCTTATCCAGGGCAAATTTCATATGAACCTTTCGAATTGGGATCGTATATCATACTAATATTATTATTATTTTCATTATTAGTCAATAATGAAACACCGTTGTATTGAGTAAAGTTCCTTTTTACTACCCCTAAAATCAGTGCTATTTTTAAAGTTGCCAACAATTTTTTCAATAAATGGCGGAAAATTCAAATCTTGTGATAATTTTGAGACAACCTTCAGATAGCCTTGTCATTTGATACAATCTAAAGTTGATGTTGAAATTTTTATCTGGAGTTTAACCTTAAAATATATATTAGCTACTGTATTGGATTGATTGGGTATTTTGCTATTGAATGAAATCATGGAGAGAAATCCTGGATGCGAATTTGGTGAGTATCCATTTTCAAATATCCTTCCTTCTGTTTGCTTCTTTACTTGGCTAAGAATTCTTTTCAGATTTAAGTTGGATTTCCAATGTGAATATTAATTCCAATGCAATTAATAAATCTGTTGAAAGTATAATTGCAGACAAAATTTTGAAGAATGAGTATGAAGCTGCATGGCTGTTAAAAGCAGTAACTTGTATAGACCTCACAACTTTGGGTGGTGATGATACTGAAAGTAACGTAGCCAGATTATGTCAGAAAGTAAGAATACTAGGAGGGTTATACACTTTATCTGAGTTGAAATAAGACTGAAAATATTTTATTAATAGGCTGCACAACCGATACATACAGATATATTGGAAGGATTAGGTTTTAAGGAAGATGATATTAGAACAGCAGCAGTTTGTGTTTATCCATCTAGAGTTAAAGAAGCTGTTAATGTATTGAAAAAAATTGGATTATATGGAAAAATAAATGTTGCTTCAGGTATTGATTTCATACACCTATTCTTTTCTGAATAAGATTACAATTTCATGTATTTTCATATTCAAATTTACTAAATGTAATATTTAGTGGCAACAGGTTTTCCAAGTGGCCAGATGCCTTTAAAGTCAAGACTAGAAGAAATTAGGTTCGCAGTTGAAGAAGGTGCTACTGAAATAGATATAGTAATCAATAGAACACTTGTTTTGACAGGGAAATGGGAAGAGTTATATCAAGAAATTAAAGAAATGAAGGAAGCTTGTGGTCAACAGGTTCATATGAAATCAATACTTGCTGTTGGAGAACTTGATACTTTTAAAAATGTAGGTAATATTTGGTTTTTATTTTTTGCATCTTCCTAACAGAAAAATATGCATTTTATACACATATATAAAATTAAATCGTTAATATTCAAGTTTATCTTGAAATAGAAGTTGAGGACTGAAAGGAATATTTCCTTTTTTCATTTAAACTAATGCAAAACTCTTCCAGATTTATAAGGCATCTTTAGTGGCTATGATGGCAGGATCTGATTTCATCAAAACATCTACAGGAAAAGAATCAGTAAATGCTACTCTTCCTTTTGGTTTAGTTATGTGTAGGGCCATCAAAGATTACCAGGAGACGTTAGGATATAAGGCAAGTTTCTTAGTCTTCATTTATTGTTTTAAAATTCTATTCATTCAATTAAGACATCAGATGAAATTTTTCAATATTGTCTTTAGGTGGGATTGAAACCTGCTGGAGGCATCCGGACGAGCAAAGATGCAATTAATTGGTTTATATTAGTCAAAGAAGTGTTGGGAAAGGACTGGCTAAATAGTGAATTGTTCAGATTTGGCGCTTCTGGTTTACTGGGGGATATAGAATCATCTTTATATTCTTTTGTGTTTGGTCGTAAAGCCCCATCTTATGTATTTACTATGGGTTGAACAGTTTAAGTATAAGTGTTCGCTATAGTTTTTTGATGAAGAATCATGCTTATTGATTTCATGTAGCAACTTCATTATTTGAATATATTGTGATAGAATATGCAGGTTTTCTCTTACCATGTATATGTGTGAAGTAATTTTCTGAAATGACGTATAAATTCTGCTATAATGAGATGTCATATTTAAAAATAGTTTTATTCAAAATAGTACATAGTACATAATATAATATTTTATACATATATTGATATAGGTGATATAGAAATTATATATATATATATATATATATATATATATATATATATATATATATATATATATATATATATATATATATATATATATATATATATATATATCACAAATGAAGTGGTGTCATTGATTTAAAATATTAAATAGATTTTCTTCATTTTTGATGAAACTTTCTTCAGTTAAAACTCTTCAATACACATTCACAGATCATTGAGTCACTCAAAGTTTTTCAATACTCATTCATTATTAATTTTCATTATTTGTTGTAGCATGAAAACCTTCATGAGGATGAGCATTATAGTTAACTGTTTGAAGTTTTCCATCCTTATCATAGTAACCATAATGACCCTTAACTATACCAGTTTTATCTTTCTCCTCAAATCTGAACTGTCTGTTGTACCTGTAAGTTCAAATGACAGTTAGATAGGTGTAATCATGTGAAGAAGAATTATTGAATGAAAAATATTTGGAGGGGTATTGATATTAAATATAATTAATTATCTAGAAAATATTTTAGGTTACATACATTTATATTAGCATTATAGACATCTAATATTACAGAACATACCAAATATAAATATTAAGGGTATATTCTGTGTCTAATATCCTAGTTAGGGCAAATACTAGTATACATATACTAGTATTTTTGTGTTTATTTGCAAATAAATTAATGCAATATTACTTAACTTTAGGAAAATTTCCATGAAACTATAAAATTATTCTGAAAGGTCATTATAAATAATTGCTCTACTGACATAAAAGATTTCTTGGTAATGTATTTATTATTCAAAATGTGATATTTTCTTGATATTAAATAGCCACATGTACATATGATTGATTAGTGTTTATAAAGTCCATCTCAAGTTCAAAACGTTTATAGATTGATCGTTTCTTAATATCAGTTATTTGGATTCATAACCTTGTATGGATTCCTATTGAAAGTAATTACCATTATTACTGTAATGCATTTCTTTGTCTATTTGTTTCCATGATATTTAGAAAATTGATAATTTTATGTACATCGAAATCCTTTGAAACATCAGGGAACTTTAAAAACAAGGTTTTTCGTACTTATTCGTTATTATCAACTATAAATAATCACTGACTTCATAATTATGGAAAATATTGGTTGAATTCTTCAATATAAAGGCTGAGCTAGATTTTAGTTTTGAGGAAACTAATCCAGTTATAAAATACTGCGCAAGGAATGAGTATTACTACACGAGCTACCAAGTTGAAAGTTTCTTAATATATTAACAAATGATGGGGTCACTATAAAAATAGTAAAGAAAACCCGCAAATCGAGAGTGAATAATAACTGTTAAATATAAAATTGTAATCGTCAAAAACCTTATGAAAATTATGAATAAATTAATTGATGTACGGGTCAATGAGTTTAAACATAACTCTCATTTTTTCTGCACTTGAAGGGGGACCTTATACTTTGTAAAGACGACCCTGATTGTGAGTTAGAAAAATCATTTTAATATTCTTAAAAATGTCAGTTCATTTCTTTTGTTTTTGTGTCGTTTCATATTTGAGTCAATCTTCGATTTTGTAATCCTTTCAATGGTAAGTTTTTGACCTACACAAATAGGTAATAAAAAGTGTGTTACCCTTTGCCAGTGTCATATCCCCATTTGTAAGTGTGCGGTCCGTCGTGTCCAACTATGTGAAAAAGAAGTCTGTTTTTTGTACTATCGTGGTGAGGTATACCAATTGAAGACGTCAGTTCTACATTTAGACCACGAGAAAAGTCGTGATTTGATTCTTGAGGAATTCTGTCGTCAACTTGTCTGCTCGCTGCTATTGTTGGTTCGTCTTTTAGATTTGAAAACGCCTTGATGTGAATAAAATAGTTGACGAAATCAAAAGTGAACTAATAATATGAACCCAGCAAACGGAAGTTTGTTATAAGAATTAATACGAATTATAGCACTATACGAATTAAATAGGTTAGCAAAAAAAATTTTGAAGCATAACACACTTTTTGAATAATTGGTAGCTACATAATAATAAATTTTATTCAAACCTCAAGCTTTAATTATCTTCAAATAGTGATGTGTGCTAAGTATTCTGTTGGTTTTATGAAGCGAAATATGGAGATCGTTTGCTGGGTCGATAAAACGAAATTAAACATAGTGTAAAATGAGATAATGAGCAAGTGTATAATTTTGAGACGTATCTATAATATATACATTTTATATTCAAACTGCTTTTTGTCGTATCAAATCTTCGTTGTATAATATTCTTACCTTCAGGTTCTCCAATTCCTTCTGATTCTGAACTTTTGCTAAACTGTCGTATTTTTTTTGCAATGTGTTTTCTTTATAGATTAGCTCTTTTTCCTCAATGGGAACAAGCTCTATCTCGATTTTAGGCTGAGAAGATAAAGCTTTTCCTTTTGCATGAATATCTTTGTTATATTTCTTAGGGAATTTCTTCGTTGGTGTCTCCAGCTTAGTCAAGGATGCCGGAACTTCGTAGTAATAGATAGGGTCATTGTTTGGGTTCCATAGAGCCTCTGATGGAGCTCTTAGTTCCGAAGATGGTACTGGCACCTCTACGAAGCTGACAGCCGGATTTTCGTAATACTGTGGTGGTTTTAGTTCGCTACTGGGAGCTGGCACATTGAATGGAATTTTTGGCACTTCAACGCTGGGTAATTGTTGATTTGTCGTTGGAACGTATGATTCATGTTGTGGGAAATAGTTTGGGACATGTTGTTGTTGTGTTTCTTCAGGGCTTCTCACAGTTCTGGCAGTAACTATTGCAGAAATACATACCACCAAAACCTAAGATGAAAAGAATGTTGTTTATGGCGAAGACACAAAAATCTGTTTCGTAGATTCACATATCTATTCAACAATTATAATGTACGAATCCCCATTACGATATATTTGAATGATCTTTGAAGCGTAAAAGTAAAAAAACATATAATTAAAAAAAGCTTAAACAACTGAAAACTTAATCTCAATTTATTCACAATTTTAAGATTGATTTAGTTAATGTTATGCACTCATGGTTGCATAAGTGCATAACTCCTCACGTCATCTAAATAAGACGACCCCGATGGAAGATGATCCGCTTAGAACAGGCTGTGTTAGCTAATCGAATTCAATGGGTGCACTCTTTGTTGCTCGATATTCCTATAATTACTTCTAGTGTATTACTTTTGATAAATATTTGAAAACTATTGGTGAATTATATACTTCTTTGTAATAATAACACAATTTAAGGATTTGTAATAAATTGTCTCAGAACTAGATACAAGTATTTATGACATAGGTTAGTTTACTAATGTTTTTATTGCCAACGATTTTTTAAAATTATATATTCTGACTAAATAATTTCGTGGCTTTGTATCTATATTGGCCTAAATGCTATTCAGGACTGATATGATATAAATCTTCGGTATTTAATCTTCAACTTTTACAATTACATCTTAAAATTTTAAACCTACGCTTTTTTCGAAACAATTGATAGGCATAGGCAAAACAATGGCTAAATAAATTTTTCTTGTTTATGCATATTGTTAAGAAATAGAATTGAATTCAATGCAGATGGTTGAGCAATAAATATCAAACTTTCTTGTGAAATCGTGACTATGGATGATATAATAATGAATATAGGTACTCTCCTAGCTTTGTTTATAAAATGTATTTCACTGATTTCAGTTCATTAATGGAAATCTTATTACACAATCTACTGAAATAATTCAGTTTTTTTTTACGTTTCTGAACGGCCAAGGAAATTCCAAATTATAATTTCCTAGAACTCATCAAGAGATTTCTATGATGACTGATTTATATATATATATATATATATATATATATATATATATATATATATATATATATATATATATATATATATATATATATATATATATATATATATAAACGATTTCAACCTCCAAGCATCTTCTTGTGACTTCAAGTGAAAGATCGTAGAGTAATGAATACTCTACAATTCCATCTATAGAAATCAGTAGAAAACACCTCTCTCAGATTACAGAGCCACCAAGCATCGAAATTTCACATATCTTCTATACCCGTAGGTATCTACTAATACTAAATTTAGTAGATACATACTTTTATAGATAAATATATATATATATATATATATATATATATATATATATATATATATATATTTAATTATATGGACATGCCATTTCGTAAGTGCTACAAATTAAAATAGACTGATAGGTTTCTATCATAATAAGTTAGGCAGTTTGAAAAATAAAGAATTTATCTATTGTAAATAAATGAGTATGCTTTCACTTTTGGTAAATTAGTTATGAAATAGTTCAACGTTTTCCTTTGATATTGAACTTGATGAATATTTCAAACTTTCTAACCCGATAATTTATACAGCATATCAATCTAATATGGTTACGCCTTGGGCTTCAATTATGGCAAAATTTATTCAGATCAATTTTCACCGGTGCAAGGAAATGAAAAATTTAATTTGTCGATTACTACCGGCTATTTCTTATGTTTACTTATCTGGTTTTACTTCCCCATTGCGTGTAATTGATCTGCATCGATAACTACCGTAGACCCAGTTTCAAGATTTTTAAATAGTAAGGAAGTATTTATATATATATATATATATATATATATATATATATATATATATATATATATATATATATATATATATATAATGAAATTTTATTTAGCAATTTGGTATCGCCATACATTTGAAAATATTGTTACAAGTAATAAAATTTAACATACAAATTATACAACATTCATTAGAATACTCATTAGATGCCAGATATTTAATAAATATCAATATTTCGTTTGATAATGTTGCTTTACTTTGCTGTTGAATTCTGCCATTTTTTTTGCACTATTTTATATTGTTAGGTAATTTATTATAAACATTTACTGCCTTACAGAATTCAGAATTTTGAGTGAATTTTTTATTTTATGGTCTAATATAAAATTTTCTTTATTTCTTGTGTTATGATCGTGGATGTCTTTGAATGAACTCAACATATTTGTTTTTGATGCATTGAGTTTCAATTTATTTATCTTTAGCCATTCCACTATTAGATTTAGGTCATCTTGCAATTTATCAACTATATCAAGAGAGCATCCTGTAATAAATACAACTGTATCATCTGCAAATAGATGATATCTACAATATTTTAAATTGTAGCTCAAGTCGTTGATATAAATATTAAATAACATTGGACCCAGGACCGTCCCTTGTGGTATTCCAATATTGTTTTCTAATTCACTTGATACAAAATTTCCACATTTGACAACTTGCTTTTATTCTGCAAATAGTTTCGAAACCACCCCAAAACTGATCCTTCAACACCATATTCTTTCAACTTTTTGTTTAACCGTATGTTTTATATGTATATATAATGGTTGATTTCTGATTTATAATGCCTGTCTCATTTACCGATCATATCGGTTATAAATATTTCAAATCGTAAAATACAACTGAACAATCAAGAATCATTTAGGAATATTAATTGGACATCCAAGTTTGTATTTGGATAACATAACAGATATGTTCTGACGATTCCAAGGGTGAGATAAAGAGAAAATATAAACATACAATAAGTCGGTGAGTAGTTCTTTGCTTATTTACAATATTATACTTGCAGATATCAAGGCAAGTTGTTCAGTGACTACTGCGAACCAAATAAGATCGTTCTTCTATCTAGAATAATAAATCTGGTGCTGCATATTATTAATTCAGTAATGAATACGTTTATGACGTCCAAACAATTAAATGTTGGGAAAAACTTCATTTGTTGATCCTTGTTTTGGGATCGAATGAATTAGGAAACTAAATGAAGACGACCAGTTTTATGTGCGTTTTACTTTATGTCAAGGTTATGTTGTGGTTTGGTGTAATTATTTGATGATACCTAGTTCCAGTTTTACACCGGTGTGAAATAAATAGAACCAGATGAAACAGCTATCGAACAATAGACCAGAAGTAGTTTCAGTGTTATATGAAACGAAAAATAATGAAACAAAGAAATGTTACCTCAAACAAATTGAGGTGACGTAAGGGTGTTTTAATTTACAGTTGTAAATTTTGAGTTTTTTTGTCTTAATAGAGAATATTAACTGTGATTTGTTAAAATTATGTAATGTGAATGAAGGAATCGACGTTCTTCATGTAAAAAATATAGCAAATAATGATTTTTTCGAATAGAAATAACAAAGTATTTTTTAACAACTTATACTTTTAAAAAAAAACTGCGAATGCAATTTATAGCAGTTACGTGAAATGTCACTTGATGTTAATAGGTTAAATACCTTATAACTAATATTATTGGGAAATAAAACATATTTATTTGAAAGAACGTGATCAATATTTATTGGGACGGGAAAACACTTTAGAAACATTGAGTCGCCAATATATTTTGAGTATATGTAGCCATATCTCCTGTGATACAGGTTTTTGTAAATCGGAATATTTTAAATCAGTAGGATACTTTATTTGATTTTATTGGCAATCATTATACTCAATTTATTTTAATTTTCATTGAAAATGTCAAGGAATCCTTTCTTTTTAACTATAAGTTGTATAAGAGAAAATGATGATCATTTGTCAATATTCTCCTCTATTAAAATCTCGTTAACCCCCTGTAAGTTAAATATTCGTTTTGAGTCCGTAAAATTTACTTTTTGATTCAGTGAATACAGCTTCTTATATGTTAACTTTTTTCCATTAATATTAACAAAAGTACCAACGAAAATGAATAGGTATAAGAACAACAGCAAACAATTTCGATAGCTACTGAGGCGCAGAAAAAGTTATTTGAATACTGGAAACTTTCCCTCAACAAATTAGAATTTTCTCGTTCTGAAAGAATAGCGGTAAATTAAATTCGTAATCCGCAGACCGTAAAGAGATACTTGCTTTGATGTCAATGAGAAAAAATTTGTCACAGCAGTGTTACGGTGCCCATTGAAAAAAATATTAATCATTAACGAAACGAATTTGATTTTTCGGTTTGGAGATAATTACATACTCTTGTTCTTCACTTTCATCATTCATATATATATATATATATATATATATATATATATATATATATATATATATATATATATATATATATATATATATATATATATGTATATATATTAAGGCAAATATCTGGTTTACAGTTCGAGCTTTCTGTGGTGGATATAAGATTCACTACATTTTCAAATTTTAAATTTTTTCACGATGAATGCCTGATTTTTCTCCAAAATTCCGACGTTTATAAATCTGCTGAATCTTAAGTAAGCAGTCAAACTTTTTTTTGAGAAACATTTGGTATTTCAAAATATCAAGAATTAAATTATGTTAGTAGGAACACACATAAACGAAAATTGTACATTTCGAAGATATTTTTCTTCGCAGGTAGAGTCAATGAATTTTATGGATATTTTTCAAGGATCTGAAGGTTCGCTTTACGTGTGAAGAAATTATAATTTTAATTTTTATATAAATTGTGATCAAGCAATGGCTTTTTAAATAATAACTCATTTTGAACTTGATTTTTTGTCTATATATATTGTATAGTACATTATATTCAACTTACAGTATTGTTCGAAAAAATATTTATTTTTGCAATGCATATTTTTTAAATTCTTCACTCAATAAATGTCCGCATTAGACAGAATTCAGATGTAACCATCAAAAATATTTCTAGTTTTATTGAAGAAACGAGAGAGCGTCAATAGTTAAAAAACAAACAAAAAATGAGAAAACTCTTCAACAAACAAAAGACAAAAATGTTAAATATTAAATTAAATTAAACTCTTGGCTTAATGTTTTACGATTTATTTAACAATTTGAAATAGTCAACATGTTTCGAGCGTTAGCTCATTTTCAAGACAGAAATGTTTTGAAAATGAGCTAACGCTCGAAACATGTTGACTATTTCATATTGTTGAATAAATCGTGAAACATTAAGCCAAGAGTTTAATTTAATTTAATATTCAATTATGTTTCACCAAGAGTTAAGCGAGAATTCAATCTCAGCCATTAAAAATGTTGAACATGAGGTTTTTGATTTAAAGCAATTTTTTGAAGTTCCGTAATTTTTATTGCAAAAATTCAGTAATTTTCGAAATAATTCCAAAAGAAAATATTATAAAAAATGTATTTAAGATCAGAATTGGAAGTTATGATTTTCAAAAATTAGTACAAGTTTATATAGTAGCAATTTATTGATAGATTGCATTGGAAAATCGTTTTCCAGTAAAACAATATTTCGGAAATTCACAGTAGAAAAGAATTATTTTCGGAAATATATAAATGAATAAATTAGTGAATAATATAGTAAATACACGTAATTTTGTTGTGAAAAAATCTTCGAAAATATTTATAAATAGTTGCAAAAAAGTTTGAAAATGTTTAAAATGGCTTTACAACTTACTAATTTATCCATAACGGCAGACATTGCGAGAGATAAACACTTCACTGCGTTAATATTTGTTCAACGCGCTATAAAACAAAACACCATAGAATTGCGCTCAACTATTTATAGTTTATTCCATTTCTCCCCGACATATTATTGCTACGTCATAATAAGTGTTATATTATTGCTTATTCTGAAACTATTCGATATAATTTCTTGATCGTTGTTATGTTACTGAAGAAGTCATCCAAATCTCAAGACGTAGTCTCGAAGAAGAACTGAATAAAAATATTTTACGTTTATTTTCAAAGATAAGGAATTTTTCCTTATTAGAAAATTCCTTTTGGTCACCATCTTCAATTAAAAATTTCAGATTTAATTTAAAAGTGTCCATAAGTCATTTATTCATATTTCACATTATACAACAAAATTCAAGCAATCATTTTGCGTAATAAACTTTAATCTTAAGCCTAAAATGACTCGGCGTTAAAAAAAAAATAACGAGTTTCAAATTCCGTGAATGGCATAAGTCGTCCCCGCGAGAAAACGAATATCGAATCTCCCAATCCGGGGAGTTCCTGGGGTATCAGCGAATGGACGAATGTCCCTTGTAGGTTTTTCTGCAATGTTTATGCATTCTGTGAAGTCAAATATTATGATTCGATCTGAAAAATGCTTTATTGATATTTGTATGCCTGTTTTCTGTATAATATCATTCTTTGTGTTTTGAAAATTACTCAAACCAGAAGACCACATCTTAACTAAACGGTGAACATCTTTCGCGGTATTCTTCCTCGTTAACATAAACGAAAAGGCTTAATACATTGTGTTAATTAACTTCCCAAATCGTCCAGGTTTAATTGATTTTAACTAATTTGGAATAGTCGGCCTTGAATATACAAATGGCGTCGGCAACAACTGAGATCTCTGATTTTCCATCAAACAATCAGAGGTAATTTTGTTCCATTAAAATTGCAACAATACTGTTATTATTCCGGTTTTGGAGTTTTTAATTGTATAGATAAAATGCTAAATTCGTTATATTTCCGTCGATTTCTGTAGATGTAGATAAATGTTGAAAATTATTATTTGATGTTATTCGTACAACATTTTAGCTATCTTATGTAAAAACATTTTGCCAATCATTAATAAATAAAATCTAATTGAAATAATGAAAAAAATGAAGGATGTACTGGATAATCAGTCAGGTTAGTCTACAGTACCAGTTGAAGGCCACATGAGGTCCTCGGATTATAAAGGGTGTTTTTTTAGAAGTATAGAACTTTAAATTGCAATAAAACAACGATGGATCATTCGATTTACAAGAATTTTTTTTATTCGAAAGATAATCTTGTGGCATTACATTTTAAATATGATTTCTGGCATATGACCGCCACGGCTGGCACGTATGTAGTCTAATCTGGACGTCCAATTTTCGATGACTTTTTCCAACATTTGTAGCCGTATATGGGCAACGACACGGCGAATATTGTCTTTCAAATGGTCAAGCGTTTGTGGCTTATCCGCATAGACCAATGACTTTACATAGCCCCACAGAAAGTAGTCTAGCGGTGTTAAATCACAAGATCTTGGAGGTCCAAAACGTGAAATTAGGCGGTCACCAAACGTGTCTTTCAATAAATCGATTGTGGCACGAGCTGTGTGACATGTTGCGTCGTCTTGTTGAAACCACAGCTCCTGGACATCTTGGTTGTTCAATTCAGGAATGAAAAAGTTAGTAATCATGGCTCTATACCTACCGATCAACATTGACTGTAACGTTCTGGTCATCATCGTTTTTGAAGAAGTACGGATCAATGATTCCACCAGCCCATAAAGCGCACCAAACAGTCAGTTTTTCTGGATGTAACCGGCGTTTTGACATACACTTGAGGATTATCTTCACTTCAAATGCGGCAGTTTTGTTTGTTGACGTAGCCATTCAACCAGAAGTGCGCTTCATCGCTAAACAAAATTCGCTTATGAAAATCGGGAACAACGGCAATCTCGTTTTGGGACCATTCGACGAATCTACGCCTTGCTTGATGATCGTTTGGCTTCAATTCTTCCACGAGTTGGATTTTGTAAGCACGCAAACCAAGATCCTTCCGCAAAATCTTCCATAAAGTGGATGGACACAGATCCAATTCCTGTTCTCGATGGCGGATGGACTCATTCGGGTCTTCCTCAATGCTACGCTCTACAGTAGCAATAGCTTCTTCTGTACGCACCGTACGGCGTCTCTGGGATGCCAGTTATCAATAAGAGTAAACTTGGTGCGAAAACGTTCCATGGTTAATCGAATTAACTGCTCTGATGGACGATTTTGTCGACGATAAAATGGACGTAGTGCGCGATACGTATTCCACACAGAAACATTATTTTCGAAATGAAATTACACTATTTGCAAGCGTTGTTCAGGCATGAGTCTATTCATGATGAATTGCCAAACCAAACTGAAAATAAATCACTTTTCAGATGTTAAATCGGTCGCCATCTTCAACAGTAATGCCAACTTAAAGTTCTATACCTCTAAAAAAACACCCTTTATTTGTAGGTATCTACTTTTTGTAATGTAATATTATTATCATTATAAGAATTGTTCCTCATGAGGAGAGCGATTGAACTTGAATTCGTAATTCTTAGGGCTTTTGAATCATCTTTTTTTCCTCCCAAAAACGCTTCATGCTCTCGGACTGCTCTTTCTTCCGTTCATCTGCCCATTTTATTCCAGGTTGCCGATTTGATTTTTGCTCAAATTCAGCTGCAGCGTATTCTATCTCGTATGGTCAGGACCATCATGTATCTTTCTATACTCCGCTGGGTTGTTCGAAGCTTCTGGATGTGAGCAGATTTCAGGGTCCAAGTTTCGCTGGCGTAGGTCATCGCTGGCAATAAGCATTGGTCAAACACTTTGCTCTTTAAGGATATTGGCATATCTGATTTGAAGATGTGTTTCAATGGGCCAACTGTACCCCAAGCTGTTCTGGTTCTTTGCATTATCTCCGGTGTAATATCCCCGTTTCTCGTGACAATCTGTACCAGATTTGTGTAAGACGCTGCTATTTCTAATGAGGATCCGTCCACCCCCATTTGCTTTCTGGTGCAGAAAGGGTTCAGCATCATCTTTGTTTCTGCAGTGTTTATTTCCAGACCTATTTCCTTGCTCGCGATGTTCAGTTCATTGATGCACATATTCAAATCCATATGTATTTAATGCTATCTAAATTCAGGTTTCACTGATACACTCGTCACAAAGTTAAAACAAGATAACTAATAATAATACTGTAATTAATGAAATTATTAAATTTGTAAAAGATAAATTAATGAAGAACTAACATAATTCAAAATCAAATAATATACCTACACGGATTTTAAATTTTTCTTCATCAGTTTAAAATAGCTATTTGTTTTTTGAAAACATCCAATCTATTTACTTCTAGTATTTTGCAGTGGTTCGGTGTTGTAGGCATGGTCTAAGAATATCATGAATAATTCTCAAAAATGAATTGAAATCTTATCATAACATTGGAAATATATTCTATCTTATGTTGGGCAAATGATAACTAAACGAGAATGAAAAATTAATATAAAAAAATATTTCACAATATTTTCTATTTTTGAGTAATCAACATGAAATTATCGAATTATTCTTATCTCTGTGAATAAAATCTTTCCACATAATTTAAAAATATTTGGTATTAGGATTATTGGTGTAAGTAACGAAGTTTTTGATATGCTTCTTTTTCTTATGCATTGTCACCCATGCCATTTATATTAATTATTTTAGCCATTCGTACTTTAAACCAATTAATATACAAAAAATAATTACTATATCATAAATAATAGTAGATGGCATTACTGGAAAAAAGATTGGTAATTAAATCCTATTACGTTTTACACTTTTTTACTGTTTATGAAACTTTGATCTCTAAATTCCACTGTATACAAAAAACACTCCACGGTATGTTTTCTCGTGAAAGTAAGGAACTATATTCTAGAAAGGAAGGAACTAAGCTCAGTGGAAATAGTGAAGGTTTAAGATATGGTAGATCTGGGTTCGACACCCGGTGAAAGAACGTACGTTGTTGTGTGTTACTGTTATGAGTGACATATCTTCAATTCCCTACAAGTACCTACCAATAGAATTGGAACTGAAATAGTTATCTGAAATTAGTCGTTTCAAACAATTCAAAAACACCTTGAATATTAATTCAAGAACTAGTTCTAAAAGGCATGTCTTTGTTAACATAAAAACAAGAATGTTAATGTTTTAATTTTATATATTTGTGCGTTTCACAACTGCGATGATTAAATTTTAGAAAATTTTTCATAGTCTAGTCAAAACTCTGGCAATTCACCCAGAAGTAAATTCGGTCCTGTATCCAACGATCATTTCAAACTAGATATGAAGAAAGAGCCTATACGGAAAATAAATTTCGTAGTGTCATTGTAGCACTCAGAATAAATTGTAAAATTGAAATACAACTTTTACAATTTTCTTGTCAATACAACCGCCATACTCCAATTCAGTACAAGTCTTTCTTTAAAGAAAAATCAAAGGGACGTAATTTCGAATTTATTACCGAAGTAGCTATAATTCTAGTTTAAATATAGTAGTCATAATAAATAATTTAAATAGAATACAACCCTCTGAATTGATATTTTGATAATGGGAAAGTATAACAGAATATTTGGTCAATTTATCGAGATTAACTCTCATTGACACGTACAGATAGGCAGATAGGTAAATAAAAGCGAATATAATCTGAGAAAACCTGACGTGCTCCTTGAGTAAACACAAGGAATATGAAATGTTAATGCGTGTATCAGTATATTGCCAGTGAAATTGTTTACGCTCAGTGATTTTCAATTTCGATAGGAGCTGACAAAAAACGAAATATTTATGCCAGTTACATAAATGCTTTATTATAAATAATTTGAATACAGACTGAATGCGCCAAGAACTGTTATTGATGCGGTTTCCTTTTTTACGAAACGATACTTATTGAAAAAAGTTGATCACTTCAGTTCAGGTGCAATGAAGAAATAAAAGATGAAATTGGTGAACAAATCATAATTTTAATTTTAGCGATTTCGAAATTCATACAGATGATTCAATCCACAGAACATAAATCTATAATGTTCTGTGATTCGGTCAAACACAGAGGGCTGTTTTAGTATCGTTTATTGAACCATAACCTAACTCTACTTACGTAAATGGAATTTCCAAATCGCAGATTTGGAATCAATTACGTACTTATATCAATAAATGCTATCAATGAATTTAGGGTTTGGTTATTTTCACATAAATGCTTCCTTTTTCCAAGTGCACTTTATTATTTTCATAGGATGAAATAATTTGTCTTTACTGATTCACACTTTAAAATATACTTGTGTCTAGTATCAATCTTCAATCAATGCAGAAATGATTCATGCCGAATAATTTGAGTATCTCAAAAAAAAAAAAAATCGAGTGGCTTAAACAAGTTTCCTTTTTCAAATTTGACCTGAAACTTCATACCTAGACCCCGGTGCTTTAGTTACATAGTTTTCTTGGTGTACAACAGATCATTAATTGAGTATACATTTATGCTTTACTCAAGCGCAACACCACTTCTAAAGTTTTTAATCGATAGATCCAAATATTTGTTTAGATCTGCTAAGAAAGGCGATAACGACGTTTTTAGTGTAGTGAGTTGCTTTTGCGCTATTTATTCGATGAAATTGAATTCCATTCAAAGTCTATTAATTTTTACAAAATTAATAGCACTTTCCTCATATTTTTGTCATCTAGTTATTTGTAATACCACATTTCTGGCCGAAATTATCAGAACTTTAGACATCAATAGATGAATCAAGGTGACTATTTGAGAATAAACACACTGATTATTGTTTATATACTAGTAAAAATAAAGTCAATAGTGACAAACAATAACCGAACTTTAGTTATTGGTGTTACATTTAAATAACCGCCGTATGACATGTTTCGTCAGAATTCGCTATGGATAACAGTAGTTTTAACGACTGTCTCTCTTACAACCAACTATATTCAATGTGTAAACAGCAAGATTCATGTGCGGTGCTATAACTAGGAGATGTTCTGTTGAAGAAAAATAAGAAAAGAAAATTTCTGTAGTCTATAAGCACGTGTAGTTCAAGTAGTAAGGTATAAATATACAAAATATATTTTTATTTATTAAACTTTTAAATACATGTAATGACTTAATATTTGTAGTGATGAAAACAGTAGACGATATGGATGTTGATACAAAAATGATTTCAAGATTTAAATTGTTTTGTGAAATCAATGAACAATTTAGGATTGCTTTTGAGGTAAATATACCATATATATTACTATTAGGATATACCATGTATTGATAAATCAAATTTTATGATGGTTTAACATATATTTCATGATTTCAGCAAACTGAGAAAAACGCTAATGCCATAAGGTCCCATTTAGATGAAACATATATTTATTATATTGGGCATCAATTGCTGCACATACCACAATATTTGAATGATATTGTCAGACTTTTCAGTGAAGAACTACCTAAGCTTCTATCAACTGCTATATTCTTTGATGATGAATCTTACAAATTTACTCATAGTAGACATCTTTCGAATTGTGTACTTCTTGGAAGGTTATTGAAACTGAGACCTGATATCTCTGGGTAAGACTTAGCATGCTACATTTTTCATGCAATTTTTATTTATTTTCCAATAGGTACTACAAATATTTTTATGAATACCCATATCAATGTTACAGGTATGCTTTAAAATATTTTGAGTTGTATGGTGCTCCTTTCGAAGAATATCCTGAACAAGTTCCTAAGAAAGTGAAGCGAAATGGAAATATTATATGTGATCTGGAACTTGTTGAGTCTTGTCTTTCATTTTTACTGTTTAATCCAAAATTCTTCAGAAAATGGAATTGGTCCAAACTTATTGCAAACTTTATGAAAAATCCTGATTTGAGAGTTAAATGGTATGAAGGCTAGATAAATTGATATATATATATATATATATATATATATATATATATATATATATATATATATATATATATATATATATATATATATATATATCCACATTCCTAAATTGATTTATTTATAATCTATTTTTCCACTTCTAGGATTACTGCTCAATGTATTTCTATTGTCTGTAATATGAACGAACTGGAACAGAGAAAGTTTATTCTCTCCTTAGTGCCGCAAGAAGTACATGATAAGTTCACATTCACTTATAATCAAAAATTTACTTTAATGGATTTCATTGAAAAGCCAGATTTGGATTTACAGCCACTTGTAAATTCATCAGTGAAAGGAGTTATTCAAACTAAATGTATATCTGGAGTTTATGTCCAAACAAAACCACATTTGTTACCTATTGACACACATTTGATTGAAGTAGAATCTACTCAAAATAATTTGAGGAAAATTGCATTAGCATTAACATTAAATAAAGCTGTATGTGTTCAAGGACCTGTTGGTTGTGGAAAAACAACTCTAATTGAATATTTGGCAGCTAAAACAGGAAGATTTATTGGAAAAGATTTTATAAAAATACAACTTGGAGATCAGATGGATAGTAAAATGCTACTAGGTACTTATAGATGTACAGATATTCCAGGGGAGTTTGTTTGGCAGGCAGGAGTCTTGACTCAGGCCGTTATGGAGGGAAATTGGTTATTGATGGAAGATATTGATTCTGCTAACATGGATGTGGCTTCTGTTTTGACAAGTTTGTTAGAAAATGAAGCATTATCTATTCCTGGATTTCGAGATAATGTTCCTATAACACCTGGTTTTCAATTATTCCTCACTAGGAGATACATATCAACATTTTCTGGACACCATAAAAAACACTCAAATTCAATGACACTCATAAAAAAGCACGTAATTGAAATAAATATTGATCCTTTCTCTTCTGATGAGTTGAAACAAATAGTGCTTGCAAAATATAGCCAATTTCAATTTATTACTGACAGATTGATAGAAATATTCAATTTATCTAATGTACGTTGTTCACAATTACCTCAATATTCAGCTAAAACTGTAAGGCTTACTTCAACAAGAGATTTCTTTAAGTGGTTGTCTAGAGCAATTGTTGATTTTAATCCAAAAAGTCACGAAAGTGCTCTGAAAATTCTTCAGGATGCTATTGATGTATTCTGTTGTGCTTATCCAAATCTTGATGAAGCAATAACTTTGGCCAAAGACATTGGTGTATTTCTTGGAATTGTAAATACTCAAGCAGAGTATTTTTGTAATACTTATAAACCAATAATTGAACTAACAGCAGATACATTTAAAGCAGGTAGGGCAGTTATGCTGAGAGATACAAATCAATTTACCAAAAACATGAAATATTCTTTCACCAGACCATCCGCCGTATTGCTTGAGAGAATTATGTGTTGTGTTATTTCTGCTGAACCAGTTTTGTTAGTTGGAGAAACAGGCACAGGCAAAACTTGCACTATTCAGTACTTGGCAAGTACCATTGGACAGAAACTTGTTGTCATTAACATGAATCAACAGTCAGATTCAGCAGATTTACTTGGTGGTTTCAAACCAGTGGACTTAAAATTTGTGATAGGTCCATTGAAGAAAGAATTTGAAAGTGTGTTTTGTGAATATTACGTAATTGAGAAAAATCGAAAGTATTTAGATATGCTTTCACTTTGTTACAATAGTGAAAGATGGTTGGATTTGATGAAATTAATGCAACAAGCTTATGAAGCAGCTATTAGACGTTTGAGACATGATATCAATCCACTCAATGAAAGAAAGCGACCCTTAGGTGAAGAAGAATCATCAACAAAATTAGAGAAGAAAAAATTGATAAAATTACGCTGGATGTCAATAGGTGAAAAATTGGAGAAGATCAATTTACAATTGAAACAGAAAACTGCATTGGCATTCTCTTTTATAGAAGGAACCTTAGTTAAAGCTGTTCAGAAGGGATATTGGGTATTATTAGATGAAATTAATTTGGCAAATGCTGAAACTTTAGAATGCCTTTCTGGATTGCTTGAAGGTTCCAATGGTTCTTTGTGTCTTTTTGAGAGAGGGGATAAAGAGCCAATAAAAAGACATTCCAATTTCACTCTTTTTGCATGCATGAATCCTTCCACTGATGTTGGAAAAAGAGATTTACCCCCAGGACTGAGAAATCGATTTACAGAATTTTACGTTCACGAACTTACTGAAAAAAATGATCTTATGCTTTTGGTAATTAATTATTTGGAAATGTTAGGTTTGAAAGAAACGGAATTGAATAAAGTTGTCGATTTTTATTTGAAAGTAAGGCAGGAGGCAGAGTTGAATTTACTTGATGGAATTGGACACAGACCCCATTATTCTCTGAGATCATTGTGTAGAGCTCTAGGTATAGCTGCAAAAAATTTGTGTGGAACTTTGAAGAGGAACTTGTATGAAGCATTTTGTCTCAGTTTTTTGACTCAATTAGATATGGACTCTTATAGTATCGTGCAGAATTTGATTACTAGGTAATTTACTCACAATTCTGTTTTTTGAATATATTTTATCTATAAAACACAATCTCTTCATTAAAGATATATTCTTGGAAATGATTCTGAAGCTAAAGCAATTTTGAACAAGAGGATACCTAAACCTGAATCATCTGGGCTAAATTATGTGCAGTTTGAAGGTTATTGGATACAACAAGGAGAATTGGATTGTATTATTACTGAGGACTACATTTTAACCGATTGCGTTAGAAAAAATTTGAAAGATCTAGCAAGAGTAGTGTCTATTGGAAAGTTGCCAGTTTTATTACAAGTAAGTATATATGCAATACAAAAATTTATTAAATTTGTAGGAAGTTGTATATGCAATTCGAATGTATATAAATTTCAACAGTATATATAGTTTTTTCTGAACTATTTTGTTATAACAGTTCTGAAGATTTTGTTATAACAGTTTCTTTGTGGTTTTCTTACAACTTATTTGAATCTAAATAAGAGATCTCAAAGATTTTAATAAAATAACAGTAAGCCTTAACAGTAATATTGTGTTTTAAATAAATATCATTGAATAAATCTATTTCTGAGGAAGCTATTATTATATTGTATCACTTTATTTTTGCCCGATTGTAATCATATTTTATATGGTAACCATCAGTGATATACTGACATCACATATAATACTGGAAAATTTCATTAATTAATGGTTTCAGTGACAAATAATAATAAAATAATATCGCAGTTTTAATTAATTCAGTTTGAGAAAGTTGTTAATTTTTTTAGGGTGATACATCTGTAGGAAAAACTAGTTTAATCACTTATTTGGCTAAAGCAAGTGGAAATAAGTGTGTGAGAATCAACAATCATGAACATACAGACCTTCAAGAATACATTGGTAGTTATGTAGCAGACCTTGATGGAAAATTGGTTTTCAGAGAAGGTATGGTTTATTCTGTTTCCAGTATCTTTCTGTGTGCTTGTTTTCTTTATGTTTCCATCTTTCTTTTGAAGGTTTGTTAGTAGAAGCAATGCGTCAAGGTCATTGGATAATACTGGATGAATTGAATTTGGCTCCCACAGATGTTTTAGAGGCACTCAATCGAGTTTTAGACGATAATAGGGAATTGTTCATACCAGAAACTCAAGTTGTAGTGAAGGCTCACCCGAACTTTATGCTTTTTGCCACTCAGAATCCGCCGGGTGCGTACGGAGGTAGAAAGATGCTTTCCAGAGCATTCAGGAATAGGTTTGTGGAACTTCATTTCACTGAGATACCTCCAAAGGAATTGGAAATTATTTTGCATAAAAGATGTAAAATTTCTCCTTCCCATTCAAAGAAAATGATTAGTGTAATGACAGAGCTACAGGTATAGTTTCACAATTAACACAATTTTGATTTGAGTTTTTCTCTTCCTTTAAAATTATTATTCAAAATATCAAATAATCTGAAAGAATTGGTACATTTCTAATGCAAACCATATAAAACTTATTATGTCAACATTCTTTCCTCATAGTAATTCTTTCACATTCCGATGAAAAAATTATTTCATATATTTCAATTTCAGAAAATATAATTAATTTTTTTTAATCATATTTATAATTTTTTATTTTTATAGTTAAATTCTAATTTTTTGGACAGTTTTCTTATGATTTTTATATTCATTGGTTTTTTATCGCTTTCAATATTTGAGAAATGAACGTTTACAATTGTCTGCAGATGAGAAGGCGTGGTTCCGCTGCATTTGCTGGAAAGCAAGGTTTTATAACTTTGCGAGATCTCTTCAGATGGGGTGAGAGGTATAGATTAGCTCAAGTCAATGATGAACTGTATGATTGGGATCAACATATGGCAGATGAAGGATATCTGGTATTGGCGGGCAAGGTTAGAAAGAATGATGAAAAGATGGAAATAATTAAGGTGATGCAGAAATATCTGAAGAGAACTGTTAACCCAGAAAATCTATTCACCTGTGAGTATGAATTCGATATATCCCTAATATATTATATGTTGCAAATATTGTATGTGGCGGAATGTTGAAATTTGATTGTTCTAGTGTCAGACACTACCTCTTCTGTGACAAGAAAAATTCTAGAGGACATCTACGAGAACAAAGGCAACTACAAGAACATCGTTTGGACTTACAGCATGAGACAACTAGCGGTCTTGGTGGCCAAGGGGCTTCAGTTCAAGGAACCTGTCCTGTTGGTTGGTGAAACTGGAGGGGGTAAAACTACTGTGTGTAAGATTATAGCAGAAAACAACGGACAAGAATTGGTGACGGTCAATTGTCACATGCATACAGAGAGCAGCGACTTTATCGGCGGTTTGAGACCGGTCAGAAATCATACGGTATGAAGATATTTCTATTTTAAACAACCATAAAATCAGTAATTTTATATGAACATAGCAGTTATTTTTGGCAATTTAATTAGTTATTCAATAACAGTTGCTCATCTTTACTTTCATAAATTTATTTAACACATTTTTTCGTGCAATATTTATATTCACAATGGTGTAGGCACGAAGGCTTCGATGTTAAATGATTAAAGTTTTGTTTTCATGTTTTCATTGTGTTAATGTTTTCAGGATAATAATAGATTATTTGAATGGGTGAATGGACCTCTCATTGAAGCGATGCGTAACGGTAGCATATTTTTGGCAGACGAAATATCTTTGGCCGATGACAGCGTTCTGGAAAGACTCAATTCATTACTGGGTACGATATATTTTCGTTGTTAATCATTTTAATGAACTTTTTTATACTTATTAATAACTTTTTTCACGCTAGAGCCCGATAGATCACTTCTATTGGCCGAGAAAGGAGCTGACATCAACAATGTGGACTCGAGCGAACTTGTTAAAGCCCATCAAAATTTCCACTTTATCGGAACGATGAATCCGGGCGGCGACTTTGGAAAGAAGGAACTCTCACCTGCACTAAGAAATCGTTTCACGGAGATCTGGTGCGAATCTTGCACATCCAGGGACGATCTTATCGCCATAGTCGAAGCTAACATCAAGCGGGGAGTCTCTTTCGGCAATCAGGAAGATGGTACCAGCGGAATGGGTAAGCTGATTTTGGACTTTGTGGAGTGGTTTAGAGCCAACGATATCGGCAAGAAGTTCACTTTTAGCATCAGAGACGTATTGACTTGGGTGAATTTCGTGAATGTTTGTGCGGAAACGGTCGACATATGCGAGTCGTACGTTCACGGTGCCAATTTAACTTTTCTCGACAGTTTCGGGTCCGGTACTACTAGCGGAGAAAATCCGAGGGCGTTAAAAATTTTCAAAGATATGTGCATTTCGTTTCTAAATGCCCAAGTCGAAAGTTTCCGCATGGATCAGGATTCCGTAGCCCGTCGTGCCGAGGATATGCGACTAGAGGTGATCGAAAACAGGATCGGCATTCAACCATTCTTTATCGATTTCGTGAATCAAGTAGATATTGTCAGCGATTTTTTCTTCAACGCTCCAACTACTTTGGTAAACTCGATGCGAATATTGAGAGGTATGCAATTACACAAGGCAATATTGCTTGAAGGAAGCCCAGGAGTGGGAAAAACTAGTCTGGTGAAAGCCCTTGCCGAATTTTCCGGCCACCATATTTATAGAATTAATTTATCAGATCAAACGGTGAGTTTTAGCAAATTACTTCATTTTTCTTTTACATCAAAGTTGTTCATTTAATAATTATACTTTTTCAATTGAAATAAAAATTTTAAGTACTGGAACTTTTATATTAAATGCTACTTTCTAAATTGATTTAAACAAATTGATATTCATTTTATAGTTTTCAGAACATTTTAACACCAGAAAAGTTGACTATCAATATGTTTTATCAGGTTGTGTAGTAGATATTAACATTTGTGTTATTATATAGTGTGTTGGTTCCTATATGTAGCAGAATTTAATATTTAGGTTCTTTGTGTTGGGATTGTGAATTGTGTATTTTATTCTGGAATACATTATTTAGGAGCTGCAGGGGTTGAGGTGTATCTCACTGGGCATCGGAAGTGCAGAGACCATTATAAAGCACATGCATATTTTTGACGGTTATATTTCTGTTGCAGGATATTTCTGATCTTTTTGGAGCCGATCTTCCTGTAGAGGGTGGCACTGGCGGTCAATTTTCCTGGAGGGATGGCCCTTTGTTACAAGCTCTAAAACAAGGCCATTGGATACTATTGGACGAATTGAATTTGGCCTCTCAGTCCGTTCTGGAAGGTCTTAACGCTTGCCTTGATCACAGAGGCGAGATATTTATTCCCGAATTAGGCAAGACATTCTCTGTCAAGAAGGGCACTAGGTTTTTCGCCGCCCAAAATCCTCTCAAGCAGGGCGGATCTCGTAGAGGATTGCCTCAGTCGTTCCTCAATAGATTTATACAAGTCTACATGGACGCTTTGACAAAGGAAGATCTCCTCTTCATCCTTTCTAAACAATTCCCTGAGTTTAATCTTGATGTATTGAAAAAGATGGTGGAATTCAATCAAATACTAGATACGGAGTTGACAGAACACAAGTTCGGCCACAAAGGGGCTCCGTGGGAGTGCAATCTTAGAGACCTCACTCGTTGGTGTGAGGCTACTATCTTTCATCGTCGCTCCGGTAATCTAGACGATTTTAGACCAGAGGCGTTGGTTGATCTGATATATCGAGATCGTATGAGAACTTTAGCCGACAAAGACAAAGCTAGGGAAATTTTTGAAAACGTGTTCGAGCGGAAAGTGACCGGCACCGGTCCGATTCTTTACATTGACGGCGAATGTGTTCATCTTGGCGACGTGATATTGCGTAGGAATGCGATTGAAGAAACTCAGCGTCCACATAGCGGTAATGATAATTCGAACTGTCTCGTTTTGCGGTCTCAATTGGCAGTGTTGAGAAGTTTGAGTTACTGCGTTAATTTGGGATGGATGAGCATTTTGGTGAGTATTAACCCATAATGTGCGATTTTCAAGTTAATGTATTAATCTCATAAATTTGAATGCGAATTTTTTTGTATATTCACGAACATAAGTCATGAAATATCAAAATTTTGAGTATTTGCATTTATTAGATACCTCTTTTTTATAGTGAATAATATAGAAACAAATGATTAGTGATACACAGAAACAATGAAGCTGGCCATGTATATAAAATTCTTTTTTGCTAACTATCTCATTTTCATAATAATGTAAAAATAGGTAAAGTTTATGTTAATAATTTTTAATAATACATTTTCTGACCAGGAAAGTCCTATAAAAATAGCAGAGTGATAAATTTAAATTTGAAATATTCCGCTGTGAACAGACATGTGAGGTAGAACGACAAAAAGATTAGTAATTGACAAATTTAAATTTTTATTGTTTATTGTAGAATAAAAAATACTCAAAGAATGTCTCTGGAATTTAAAAAACAATCAATTTTTATTGTTGTTTTCTTGCATTCAGTAGTGTTTAAGAGAAAGATTTTTACTTTTAAAATATCCTTTATAATTAATTAATAATTATAAATTATTTGAATTCTTTTGAAGGTCTTATTCTTAATATTTTTTTTAGGAACTTCAGTTTTTAGTATATCAGTTTATAGCCGTTTTCACATTTTTATGTGTTACAAAAAATATTGCATATTTTTGTCAATGAAATTCAGCGGAAACTTAATGGTTTTGCTTAAATTTGTTCTCAGGTGGGGAACTCCGGATGCGGCAAAAGTGGCATAGTTAAAACGCTTGCAAATCTTGCTGGTAAAAACTTAAAAACGTTTCCTGTGACATCAGCTATGGACACGACTGATATACTTGGGGGATTTGAACAGGTGAGTGTTGTAATAATGTTTGTTAATTTAAATGATTTAAATATTAAGTTTTCCCAATTTTCGTTCTCCCTTGACGTTAAATATATATATATATATATATATATATATATATATATATATATATATATATATATATATATATATATATATATATATATATATATATATATATATATATATATATATATATATATATATATATATATATATATATATATATATATATATATATATATATATATATATATATATATATATATATATATATATATATATATATATATATATATATATATATATATATATATATATATATATATATATAATGAGTGAATACGAATTCATTTTCTTTATACCTACCATAATCGACGAGTCTCTAGTGCTTACAAAAAAATGTACTCGTTATATATCCGTGGATGGGACCCGTTTCGAATTTTTCCGAATTAGCATACGGATACGGCGGATTCGGCTTATGACAAACAGGGCCATAATTCACTTCTCGCAACTTTCCCAAGTATTGTATAGTAGGCGACGATTTGTCATTCGCCCTCTCTGTAAATTTATGGCGCGCAAACTTCCAAATTACGGCCGTACGGAAATTTCAAACTCGGATATTAGATTGCCGAAAGTGGACATTTTTTACGTTTCGTAAATGCCTGAAAGACCGGAAATATTTAGGGTCGATACGAATTAATGGAAGCTTTGCCTGATGACATACTCCTATAAATAGATATCTATAATACAAAGTGAAATTTAATTTAACATATATGATTCTTTAAAGCACAGAATGGTATAAAATTTTGTTTCTTTGTCTTTGCTTATCTCGTAGAGACCCTTCAGTTTTAAGGAAATGATATGATATTATAAGTATAAATTTTTATACACTTCAAATGCTATTTTATTAACTCTGTTTGTAGAGTTGTGTACTTACATCGGCCTTCCCTTCTCATATATCTATACATATAACTTTCGTGGAAATATCTTAAGAGTTGTTTTTGTATAAAAATTCGGCTGTTGCAGTTAAAATTGTAAAATTATTCAAGAGTGTTACATTATCGAATATCTATAGCAATAAATCATCTGCAAGTATTTCTCTGATTTCCGAATGAGTGTTAAAATTCAAGTAGAAACTACTGTGAATCGGTTCATCCGATTTCAGAGAACTTATTAAGATTGAAAGATCTGTTCGTTAATTTTTCATCATACAGGACCTAGAAAATATTATTAAATTCAATAAAGTTACTATTGTCGCCATCTAGCGGACATCAAAAGCGCTCCATCTGGTGGACGTAGAACGCGCGCCATCTAGCGGGCATCGAACGAACGGAATCGCTCGAGGAGTTAAAAAATAAATTGAGAACAGCAGTGGTTTGGCAATATTTTATTTTTCTTTCTACAGTGGGTGCACGATTGAGTATCAGAAAACATAAGTGAGTGCATGAATAACCAAAAAATATACAAATTTCCATCTATTTCTACATACATCGAGGTTTCAATCTGATTTTCGTAGTCGACATTATCAATCTATTTGCGAGTAAACTCAATAGCGATTGCTGTATGAATTTTAGATGAATTTAAACATGTCGTTTCTAAACTAATTCAGTATTTTACTTTTTTAAACCAAATTTATTTATTTACAATAGCTTCATGTTTCAAACATCAATATATTCAGTTCTTTTCTGTGAGAAGTAATAAAATATTCAGTTATTTTAGACTGATATAGTTCGTAATGTTACTCTTCTAATTTTACAATGGCAATTGTGTTAGTTAATACATTATAATTTGTAAACAATATCAATTCCTAATTTAGGCGGTATTATTTAATTTGTTGATTATCGGTCATTCCCTTTTTTCAGATCTTTTTCGATCTGAAAAATGTGTTTCAAAAAATTTCAAACAGTTCAGGTATAACTAAGAAAATGAACAACATAATTTGTACAGTTATGTTTTTGGTTTCGAACTTTTAGAGATAGGCTTGTCGAATTTTAACAATTCGTCCAATATTTAGAGCGTGGAATGTTTTCACTCATGAAAATAGGCGGTGTGCCTTTTTTATATATTTTCACATGAACAATTCGTGGAAGTAGCATGACAGAATGAAATAAATAATATATCGTGCAAATATCCAATATTTTTTCTGTAGTAGAGACGAGTATTCTTTACTTTTTTCAAATTAAAAATTATTGTTTTTCAATTAATTTTTTTCTAACTGAAAACATTTTTTCAATTGAATTTTAGGTCATTGTCGCTACCCCCTGTGTGGGTTTTCTGTGACTAGCGACCCACTTTTCTAATAGCTACTTTGTAAATTTTTCATAGAGAACAATAATTTATTAGGACAAAATTAATGTTTTTCAATTAATTTTTTCTAACTGAAAACATTTTTAAATTGAATTTTTTTGGTCATTTTCCGCTACCCTCTGTGGGGCTTGTCTGTGACTAGCAACCCACTTTTCTAATAGTTACTTTGTAAATTTTTCATAAAAAACCATAATTTATTTGGAAAAAATTAATGTTTTTCAATTAATTTTTTTCTAATTGGAAACATTTTTTAAATTGAATTTTTTTGGTCATTGTCTGCTACCCCCTGTGTGGCTTTTCTGTGACTAGGGACCCACTTTTCTAATAGTTACTTTGTAAATTTTTCATAAAAAACAATAATTTATTAGGACAAAATCAATGTTTTTCAATTAATTTTTTTGTAACTGAAAACATTTTTTAAATGAATTTTTTTGGTCTCTTCTGTGACTAGCGAAACTTCGAAAAACACTGCAGTATCGTATAAATTTTCATTTCCTCAATGCGGAGCTGCTTCGTGGTACTATAAATCTCGAATTTTGCATTGGATAGGATCAAGAGCTTACTTTAATTCTTAAAGTATTAAATTGGCGAGAGTAACAGTAGCAAGTCGAACAAAGTCTCTCTCTGATTGATGTTGGTTATTTGTATCGCCGTGCTGAATTGTCGAAAGTCCGAAATCTATTATTTGCCTCTGAAAAGAGCATCGTTTGATTAACGTTCTGGGCACAAATTCATTGTAGAAGGCCTTAGATTAATTCGAAATTTTACCAGAAACGTATTATAAATGCTTCTAGCCGAATAACAATTGAAATGTCAATCTTTGCGACTGACGATGAATTTCCAGAATGTCTTGCATGCCTGAAAATAGGTTAATTCAATCGATGATCCCTTATTTTTAGTTGGAGAATTTTGGTTCTTGTATTTTCATATCCTGGATTCATTTCTCTATTCCAATTATTTACATGTTATGTAATTTTAAATTTGAAAAAGTATGTTCAGAGTTAATTCAATACGATCAGAAAAGTAAGATCATATAGTGTTTCTGATCTTAATGTTTTGCTGTAATTTCTGATTGCAGTACTGAAATCTCAGTTTTCTTATGATTCTTTTATTCACATTCAATTCTTACGAAAAAACTTTCTATTTATTTAATTTCATAATTAATTTTGTCCTTAAATCTTTATTGATTGTGTTCTTAATAATTTTTTTTTCACATGTGGAACGCTTATTTTTGATAAGAAACGTGTGACTACTATAATTAGTGAATGATAGTTTCTTTTTTCTCCACAAAAAGTTTAAAAATTTCTTGCACAAAAATGAATAGTTGCTTTTCGTTTTGAAGCATTTACATGATCCTTCTTCAGTCTCTCTTCTCTATATTTTATCTGTGGATTCTATATTTTAATATGTATTTCAGTTTCTTTATAGCTGAAAAGGAATCTTTTCCTTCGATTAACATGTCTTTAATGGTTTTATATAACATTTTTAGCTTTATAACAATTATAGTAACATCCGTACAATTTTAACCCTTTACGTTGAACTTGTACAATATACCATTCAAATAGAAATGAAATTATATCAATAATAATATATAATTGGAGATAATCGGGTAAATTCATTTGAATGCAAAGATCGACCAGTTTTGTTCCCACATAAATGTGTTCAGTGATGTGTTTCGGAAGTTTTTCCCTAAACATCCCTTATTTGACGAGTGGCTTGTTTTATTTCGATGTTTGTAGATTCACCCGTGCTCTAGGAGTTCGTCAGGTGTTCAGTATGCGGGCCGAACAGTCGACAGTCTCATACATATGCCACCCTTCTATCTGCTGATTGCGCCGTGACTTTCCCTTTGATGTCGACTACCCGCCGCCCTTTTACATAATTTAGTAATCAAGTTTCCGGGCAAGTTTTGGGAAACGTAAATATTAATTCTGATTTCGATTTGCAATCGTTTTCGAAAAGGGATGTTTCAAATTTAAGGGGGTTTCGATACTGTTCTTTGATGAGAGATCATCGACTAATATAGAGCAAGTCGGCCTTGTGTCGAACCGAAGTTAACCGAACACGTGCGGACTAGATTCTCCAATTACAACACACTTTTTTATATATAAGAGGGTGGAATGAAAAGTTTCCGGTCTGACCAAAAGATGGCGCCAATAGGTCTACTTTTGGCGAGGCGTTCTACAGTACCATTTCTACTTAGCTTGTATGTAAAGTTTCAGACCAATCGCTACGTAAGTTTGCATTTGAGAGCACATTAAGTGAGATGTGTCGGTTGTTTTCGTGAAAATGGAAAAAATTAGAGAAACGTGCTGAAATCAAAAAAGAAGAGAAGGATTCAACAGTAGAAGACTCCCCATCATATTCAACTATTAGTGTTTCTGAATTCAAAATGGGTTGTGTGAGCACCTCTGACGAGTATCGCTCAGAACGGCCCATTGAGGTCACAACTTCAGAATGATTGAAAAAATCCATGAAATAGTATTGGAAGACCGCAGATTGAAAGTGCATGAGATACCTGAGACCTTTAGGATGTCAGCTGAACGTGTGCGAAATATTTTGCACATCATTTGAGCATGGAAAAGCTGTGTTGAAGATGGGTGCCGCGTTTGCAAACGCTCGACCAAAAACTGATCCGAAAAAACATTTCTACCGAAAATTTGGCGCTGTATAGGCTTAATCCAAACGAATTTTTGCGCGATTCACACCTGTTGATGGGACTTGAGTTCACCACTACACTCCTGAAAATAAAGAACAGTCAAAACAGTGGGTTGGAAAGGGGGAACCAACTCCAAAGAAGGCAAAAACAATTTTATCGGCAAACAAGGTTATGGCTACTGTTTTTGGGATTCGAGAGGAATTATATATATTAATTATCTTGAAAAGGTTATGGTCAATACTACGCAGACTTTTTGCAACGTTTGAAGGACGAGGTGCAAATTAAACGACCTCATTGGGCGAAAAAAATAATTTTGTTTCATCACGATAACGCACCAGAGCATTCGTGGATTGTTGCCATGTCCAAAATCCACGAATTTAAGTTTGAATTGATGTCGCATCCTCCGTTTTCTCCAGACTTAGCCCCCAGCGACTATTACCTATTTCCTAACCTCAAAAAATAGCTTCTCGGTAAATTATTTGAGAGCAGCAAATAAGTTATCGAAACTATAAATCAGTATTTTGAGGAGCTTGAGGAATTTACGTTTAAAACTGGTATAACTAAATTAGAACATCGTTATGAGAAATGTATCAGTGTTGATGGAGATTATGTTGAAAAATAAAGCAAAAAAAAAAATTTAAAATATCGTTTTTCTTGGTGCGGCAGGAAACTGTTCACCCCTCCTTCGTATATTTCTCCCCAAGCTTTGTGTTTTCCTATTTGAAAAAAATTACAAAAATTTAAAAAATAAAAAAAAATCTTGGGAATTCCCATAAAGACTTTTATCTTATGGTTGAAAATATTCAAGTGAGGATTTCTCCTCTCAGATATTTCGCGTTATTAACAACCTTATGTACACCTAAGTTAAGAATATACATACTAAGGCTTGATAGTGGGTGACCACCTTTAAATGAAATAACTGTCGTATTATAACGACGACATAACCTATCTAGAAATAGAATGAAACGTCCGCTTAAAATTAGAGAACACACTTTTCCATCGAATAAAACCGATGGCGGGGAATGACGAGTTCGTCTCTTGCTCGAAGACCGGACCCGTGTTCCTGCCCTTAGATCCGGGTGGAACGGTCCCAGTCTGGATGCTAGTCGGTGTCCGGGGGCGAGTCCGGTTCATCGTTGTACCGGGGCGGTATTTGTATCATCCCGTCCATGGGATCCTGTCCCCACGGCATCAGATCGGCGTCTCCCTGAAACGTAAGAGACTCGTTAGTTGGGAACACTGCCGGGAATGATCCTTTGTTTTACTAATCAATTTTTGTCTGGGATATTGCGAAAAGCTATCCACACAAATTATGTGTACGAAATTTTATGGTTGAAGAATTTTACGAGATCTTTATTTATTTATTCATCTAAATAACAGAAATTGAATTGTCGCTTTCGTCTTGGTGAAACATGATTGAATAATAATTTAAATGAAAATCTTGGCTTAATATTTCACAAATATACTTATATAAATATAAGAATATATTTGTGTAACATTAAGCCAAGACTTCCATTTAAATTATTTTTCATTTATATATTAGAAGTAATTCACATACGTCAAAGAGAGAAATTAAAAAAAAACCCTAAGATAATCGATACTGAGAATATTCACAACTTTTTCAGAATTCCATTAACTATAGATTTTAATAAATGACACGGAGGTTTCTCTTATCTCTTTGTGAAACATTATTTTAAAAACGATAAATTAAAATTGACAAACTTGGCTTAAGTTTCACTTAATATTTACTTATTTAAACATTTTTTACTAAAACTGAGAATTTAAAATATTCTTTAAATTAAAGATTTCAATAGAGAATCAGGTTTTTCTATTGAAATTCAATCAACCTTATTATTTATTACATCCAATTCATTGTTCATCACATTTTTCGATATATTTTCTACCGGTTTCATATAATCAGGTACAACTTTCAATGCTCTAAGAGTACATCTTTTTTGGTCTCTCTCAATAATTTTAGCTACAACTTTATCTCCCCTTAAAGGAATGTAACCCTCCAACAAACAATCTTTAGTGAAATATATTGAATTATCTAGAATCCCTTCATCAATAAAGGGCCCCTATAAATTTTAATTTAAATTCTGCAACATAAATTATGATTTGAAGAAGGATGACATGATGAAATTAATCCAATTGAACTGAAAACACTAAAGAAGATTAATAATTAGTATCCTGATGGCCGAAACAGAAACATAAATGAATAAAATAAAATAAATTGCAAATAAAATGTAATAAAAATAAAAATTAAAAATAAAAGTAAAATAAATAAATTCTTATCGTACAAACGGAGGGTTGAATCAGAAATCGAATTATCACGACGTTTCGGTTAGCAATGTATCTCTGTCCGTTCTCAAATGAAAACTGAAAATTTATAGGCAATGGAAGTCCGACTAAATAGTGAAAAATCTACATTGCCAACATTCCTTTAAGCAAGCACTGTTGACTAAACAGTGTTTCAAATACTTTTCTACAGAATATAATAAATTCACCAATAAAACGTTTTTCGTTCTCTTATTTTGTAATCAACACTTATTTGTAATCATTAATCGATTTGGCACATACTTGATGAAAATCTAAATACATAATTTAAATAAAACTAAGTACTTTTTCGATTTTCACTATAATTAATTCAAAAAAATGACAATATCGTTTCGCGAACACAGTGGCTTCATCATCAGTTTATCATCAACATTTGATGAAGCCACTGTGTTGGCGAAACGATATTGTCATGTTTTTGAGTTAATTATAGTAAAAATCGAAAAACTACTTAGCCTTATTTGTGAGTTTATAAAAATTGTTGACATTTGAAGAAAAAGGAGTGCTTTATTTATTAATCGTTTCAGTGATAATAATTTGCATTTTTTAGAAATATTTCACTTAGTTAAATTATAATCAGTTCAATTCTTTTAATACCTTTACAGGATTTTAAAAGGGTTGATGTAAAATATTATTTGATTTTCTAAGATGAGCCTTTTTTTCGTATCTTGCCATTACTTTCTCGTTAAGTTTAAAGTAATGTTGAAAACTAGCATTTATTTCGATGATATTCTTATGATATGTGAGTATATCGACAAAATAACGTCGGGAAAATTCCTGGAATGTTGTGGCGTACCTACTTTAAATTTTGATAAAACTCACTATATGTGGTTTAGATTATTGGAATCTTTTTTGCAAAAATGTCCTGTATTCCGATGTAAAATTTTCGTATTAATTCTGTAAGCTTTTACTATCGTAAAATATGATCCAATTTCATTCTTTTACAAGCCCGTTTGTGGGTTGGGTAGATAAAAACGGGAATGGGGAATCTGGGATGATATATTCGTATCTACTGCACCCGGATGCCTTATCAATATGGACGTTGCAACATCAAGTCATTGATTTTGTAATCGCTTCACCGGGGGCAATAAAACGGAAGCCAGTATGAAACAATGTAGTTTATTTCGAATTCCGTCAGAAACAAACAAATGGCCTTAACTGAAACCAAATAAATTTCGCGTCGTTCAGCCATTTGACGAATTACGTTTTGTCGTAAAATTCGTGCTTGCGCCCCGGATTTGTCGCTAACGATGTCACGAATTTTGGCAGATGGATAGTGCAAGTATCTCGTAAATCTCCGGCACCTTCGCCATTTCGTAGGTAATTATAGTTTTTCGATTTGCGATGCCGGATTTTTTTGAGTTTGAGAGAAATCGCAACGGTTGCTTTGACCTATTTTAAATCTCAGAATATTTTTCGTTGACAAAAGCGGGATTTTCAAAATGAAATGGACTTCCTACATCTGACTCCACTGCAATAAATCAAGCGCTGATACTGACTTCATACAGATCAGTTTATTATTCTAGAAAAATAAAAATATTTCAATTTAGTTTTTTTCTAGTTTTTTTGATGAAGTAGGAACTTGAGGGTGTCTTTTAAGCAAATCATATCCGTGTTTACACAAGTGAGTTAATTTAATCAAATAATTCGGCTTAAAACTTTTCCTCTGAAGCACATGTTGAAAAACAGAATATATGGAGGTGAAGTCTTATCGTGGGTATCGCCAAAAATTAGAAAACACAAATAAAATATTTCTTATCGGACTCACGCATTATAAACTTAGACAGGCCATTGTAAAGGCAACTCAGATCAACAATATTTTATTACTTGGTAGATAACCTATACCTCCCTCTAAGGGTTGTTATGGTTGGATTTCAGATTACCCTTATCATGTTTATTTCGAAATTTTAGGTATTAAAATTGTTAGTAGGATTTAAATATAATAAGAATCTAGGCTGGTAACATCTATGGTAAAGACTTAGGGGTTGTACCTGCTATCTACCTCAAAACACATTCTTCCCATACATTTATGTTCATATTCATTCTTAAGTTTTTTACAAATTCATATCTCATATCAAAAAACTAAAAAGGAACATAAATCTATAAATTCATAAAAAATTTGTCAGTTAATTTGTTGATAAAATTATATACACATAAGATTATACATTGTGCTTTATACATTACGAAGAAAAGTCTTCTTTGCCAAGAAAGAGAAAAAATCCCACGAAAGAAAAATTATTGAAGAACAATTAGCTCAGATTTTTCGTTCTATTTTTTCTCTTATAATTCATTATAATTTATTAAACGTTTAGGTTTGAAATGAATTAAATAAAGAACAGTAAGCATAATTTCACAGAATTTTATGAATTACAACTGTTTTGGAGTGTTTTTCAGAAGAACCAACAACCATTTTAAAGACTATTGTTCATGTTTTTTACCTAAGCATTTGTTATAAAACGTAGTGGGAGAAAGATAGAGTTAAAAGAGGTATTCACTACTGAAGCAATAATGCAGATGGTTAAAAGTGCAGCAATTGAGTTTATGAGTTCAAATCTACGAACAGATTATTTTCCAGATCTTTTAGAAAAATTGGAAATGTCTGAATCGTACTCACGCCCACAACCAATAAATGATACTGTTATCTTCAGTTTGTCACCATTATCATTTTCTTCGCATTAATTTCTTAATTGCAATTTCTTTTTTTGCGAAACCTCCAACTTTGAAAATTAATGCTTTTTTCCTAAACTCTAATTCTCTTCTAACACTATCTTTCCCATACTACTTTTTTATAATAGATGAACAAACAATATACATAAATAAATTCAATGGACGATGAATCAACTCGTAGTTCACATTTGAATGAGAGGTAATAATAAATACTTGTTTAAAAATCAGTAACTGACCAATTCTTTATTCGACTAGTTTCGCCTTTTACGGCATTATCAAGAATGAATACATATTCAACAACCTTTAAATATTTGCATATCTGGCAGGTTTGCAGATCAGTTGTCTTTGTAATATGTATTCATTCTTGATAATGCCGTAAAAGGCGAAACTAGTCGAATAAAGAATTTTTCAGTCAGTGATTTTTAGACAAGTATTTCTTATTACCTCTTATTTAAAATATATAAATGTTAGTTTTTAGAATTCTTCCGTTCAATTTTTGTAATAGGGTAACTCCCCCAAAAAAATGTTTAGCGATTAATATAACTTCTTGAAACTAAACCACGTGTTTTTAAATTCTAATCAATTTATATTAAGTCATAATTCATCAAACTATCATCGAATCATTAATTAACTGTAATAATGTTTTATTAATATTTTTTCAAAAATTTTGAAACTATATTGAATTATATATCAAATAAAAAAACTTTATCATAAAATTTATAATATACACTTGACAATTCGGGGTGTTACCCCATTTTTGAACTGTTAAATTTTGAAAATGGGGTAACACTCCCAAACAATTGTCAAGTATTTATTATTTTTACTTTTTCTATTTTTTTATTATTTATTCAAAAATTTTTTGAAACCAAGCCAAGTGTTTTTATTTAATATATTAAACACTGTTTCACCAAAAGATCGCCGAACATTCAATCAACTTTATATTGGATTAATTCGAGAAATAATTGTGTGTTCAATTGGCAATTCGGTGTATTTACAGATTCGTTCAAATTCGCAATCTATGCTGGTCGAATACTAATTTCAAAATCTGGAAAAATAATATCCCTACGGAACCCCGTTATCAACTCGTGAAAAATTACGTGATTGTAATGACATATCGAATGCCGCACGTTTTAACCTGAATTCGAACGTAAGACATAAATCTAGAAAAGCCCACCAGCTGT
Source organism: Henosepilachna vigintioctopunctata (assembly GCA_030704895.1). NCBI lineage: Eukaryota > Metazoa > Arthropoda > Insecta > Coleoptera > Coccinellidae > Henosepilachna > Henosepilachna vigintioctopunctata. The sequence goes on along the minus strand of JARQZJ010000001.1, from coordinate 7,396,074 downwards.
GCTGCAGCGTCTATTATATTTATTTTATGAAATATCGATTTATTGGTTCTACGACTAAGAATTGCCATTTTAGTTTTATGAAGAATGCGAAAGAAGCAGTTTTGGTATGAATAATGTGTACTATACATATAAAAGCTAATACTTCTTGTTCATTTGAGTGGTTCCTGTAATGAAATATAGACAGTCATTACATCGGTATTTGGGACTTTGGATCATAACGTAATATTAATGAAGAAATATAAGTGTTGTTTTTCATCTTGAAAAATTTAAATACTCTTTCCATTACAATTTTGAGTTAGAAAAGACGATGGATTTCTATAATTTTGCTGGCATAGTTTTGAAAGCTACAAATTTTAATCTGAATTCAGATTTATTATATATCGCCTTCTGAAATTTTTTTTTATTATTTATAATCTTAAGAAAAATGAGTCTCGAGAGTTGTCTTGAAATTGCAGTAAGAAATGGACCCCCTTCATTTCAATTTTATTTCTTTTAGAACTATTTAAATCTGGGAGGCGGTAGATCCCCCACCATCCTTTTCTGCAAGCAGTACAGGCAATTTTTGACTTGATTTGATTTGAAATGATTTCATTCAATTTGAACTAGTAGTTTGAGAATTATAACTTAATTTTGTCAATCGCTGACCGACCGATCATCAAAGCTCTAAGGCGCTTCTACCAGACATAAGCTTGGAATTTAGATACCATTAGTTTTTAGTGAATGAATCGAAGAAAAAATAAAACATCTTGTAATTTCGGTCTGGTTTTCTAGACACAACAACCAATTAACTTATTTAGACCCTACTTAAGAGACCTTCTGCCTTAAGTTATTACGTAATTAGCTAATCTAACATCTTATAAAGACCATATCAATATTAAAAATCTTTTTTTTTAAATAGAATAGATTGACTTGGACATTGCATGAAAACACATGTATCTCACAAGTAGGTTAGGTTAACTAATTACGTAATAACTAAAATTCTCGCTTACCTCTTGGTGAAACACGATTCAATAAAAATTTGAATCAAACACTTGGCTTAATGTTTCAAAAATTTGAAGAATAAAATAATATTACGACGTTGTTACTCCCCGTCTTAGCCAAGATTCCCTATCGGCAGTCTTTCTCTTCCAGGTAACGCCCAGCCAACTCACAAGCTCCTTATCCCATCGATCGTGAGGGCGCTTTCTTGGTCTTACCCTGTCTCTGGGCTCCCAATCACCAACCACAGCTGACCAACACTCACGACATCCTTCAACATTATTTGACCTTTTATCCAGCTGCAATGTTTCTATCTCGTATGGTTAGGCCCATCATGTATCTTTCTATACTCCGCTGGCGTAGGCCATCGCTGGTAATACGCATTGGTCAACACTTTGCTCTTTAAGGATAGTGGCATATCTGATGTGTTCTAGTCGGCCCACTGTACCCCAGGCTGTTCTGGTACTTTGCATGATCTCCGGTGTAGTATCCCCGTCTCCCGTGACAATCTGTCACGGGATATGTGTAAGACGCAGCTATTTCTAATTCGGATCCGTCCATCTCCATTCGCTCTCTGCTGCAGAAAGGGTTCAGCATCATCTTTGTTTTTCCGGTGTTTATTTTCAACCCTATTTCCTTGCTCGCGATGATCAGTTCATTGATGCGCTCTTGAAGATCGGTAGCATCGTGGGAGAACAGGACTATATCGCCAGCGAACCTCAAGTAGCTAAGGTAGCGGCCATTTATCTTGATTCCTTTCTCGCTCCAGTCCAGCTTCTGGAACATACACTCCAAAGCAGCTGAGAACAGTTTTGGGGAAAACGGGTTTTTCGAATATTCGCCTATTTTGATGGTTGCTGCGGCATATTCGTATATGAGGGGGTTGCAGCTAGAGTTCTAAGCAGGTCAAATGCCTTCCTATAGTCAATGAATACCATATATAGAGGAATTGAATATTCGTGCATATTGATATCACTTCGCGAGTGGTGAAAATGTGATCCATCGTACTGTATGACTTCCTGAAGTCTGCCTGTTCTATTGGCTGATTTGTGATACATTAAGACAAGAGTTTGTTTAAATTTTTAATTGCTTAATATCTTGAGACAGAATGTCCTTTAAGTGAGGAATGAGTAAATTAATCGTCGTGGTATTGAACTAAGTTCGAGACTTTTGATGATATTGTAATTTCACATGCATAAAATTGAAAAATAATAAATAATTTATCTTTGTTTCTACATATTTATAACCATGATATATCGCCATAGAGAATCTTTGAAGGGCAATAGTGAAAATAATTTCCATTTTCATTGCGTTATATCCGACGACACGAGGGCTTAGTTGCGAAGGGAAATACGGTGGTAATTCAAATAAGAAGTTGCTAAGCATGAAATGAACAAGCCGTTGTACACAACTTACATATAATATTTAATTACCATAGAACTATCGGGGTGGGCGGAGATGGGCAGGGGCGGCTTCAGCAGCGATATGTCGGCCGGTGGCCTGGTGGGTGGGCTGGGAGGTGGCGGCAAGTTCGCCGCGGGTCCGAGCCAGACGGGGATCCAGCCGCAGCAGAGGTCCAGAGTGGCGCGTCGAAGTCCGCGGTGCAGAACGAGAAACAGCGTCGGATTGACGATTGCGTGCACGTATGATATGTGGAGGGTGATCTGAAACACGAGGGTTGGTTTTATATTCGTAAACATCTCCTTTGTTTGTTTTTAGTTGCTAATCTAGTTAAATTAGTTGATAACCGTGATGATTAAAAGTGTTTTTTCTATCAATTAATATTTTGTTCCTTTCATTGTTTCATTTATTTCGAAACATCTAGATCAAATATATATCAAATAAGGATTCATAATCCTTATTTGTTTTAAAATTCGCCGAAGGTGTCGATCACGTAAGACAAAAATATAAAAATAATATCAAAACTAATTCAGATACATTTGAAATGCTTTTCACAAAAAATTCTTTCATTTTATTAAAATTTCATTTATTTTATTCATTTTATACACGATGTAACAGCATAAATCTTAATGAAAAAACGAGAAAGACTGCTTTTGAGTATATGCTACCAAACTCAATATGAAAAGTACAAAAGGTAATGAGAAAGAGCTTCTGAAAGAAAATGCAAATAGTTACAGATAAATATAAAAATATAAAATAACTATATCCAAAAGAAATATATGAACTATATTGCACTATATATGAATCGTGAATGAACAATTATGCAGATTGTGATTTAAGAAACTTTCCTCAATATCAGAAATAGAACAGTTTAATATATCTAGCTTAACCCTCAAAATATTGCACTGTTGTCACATTGTGCGTAATTGAAAAAGTTTGAAGAATTTTAGTATATTTTAATGTTTTGAAAGCTAGTTTCATTTTATTTATCCCGAAGGATATTCTGAACTGAACTAAATGAGGACATATTGTCAACTCATTCGATACTAAGTGGTTTGCAGTTAGAGTGGGTGAAAAAATCTTTGTACAATTGGAAAGTCGTTAGGACCTTCACTTATAATTCAAATATATTTTGTGCCTCTTCAGTGTTGCCGGAAAAGAGGGGGTCTAGTTTGCAATCCTTCATGCTCAATTTGGGTGATAAATTGTTGAGTCTAATGACGTTTAATGACCAGTAACTTCGAGAAACCGAAGAAGAAAAACTCTATCGAGATAAAATCGTACGATATTGATGGTGATATACGTTATATCACCTTTGTGGGGGATAATCGGGAATGAATTTACCCCATCGTTTTCTTGAAGATCATTTGTGGGGTGCCGTCCGTCGGAAAACATATTTCCTGGTTCTATACTTCTTGTAGTTTATTGTGTGAAAGTCTCTCGAAGTAGGTATTGAAAATGTTCGTCAGGGACATGACGACAATTCGTGGCATTGAGTTGGCATTTGGTAAACCCTTTTTTAATGGTGTGGTACCATAATCAGGAATTATGTGAATTAACGCATCTAAGAAGGATTTTTCGGCCAGAAATTAGATGGTAGTTCCCCTTCTCAGACGGGTTTGTCTATGTCCATTTTCTTCTGTGTCTGGTCCATCGTAGCCTTAATTTTGTTAGATCATACACTAGTAAGAAGCTTTAAAGATTGAAATTATGAACCAGATAAGTTATGCCTGTTCAACGTGGAAATTATCAAAATCTCGAAATTGCTAATTTCAAGTATTAACCTTAATTTTTGGTTTAAAAATTAAAATTCCTTTAATTTTTGAATCTCTATATCTAGCACATCTATCATATATTAGTACTTACCTCGTGTCCTAGAGGATTTCCTACGATAGGATGATTGACCAGAGTGACGAAGAAAAGAGGACCCCAAAACAACACGTATGCGGCCGTTATTATCAGAAACATCTTGACTCTTTGCACACCGTCTCGTTCCATTCTGTTCAGGTACTCCCTCATTTTTCGATGCTCTTCCAAAGCTCCGGTAGCCTTGAAATATAACGAAATCAAAATTTGACATATTCTTATTTTTTTTTTTAAATATTTAATAGTGTTGGCGTTTACTTGATGTAAATCTATTATAATTGAATATAACTTAAATTCAAACACTTGAACTTATGATTTACACTTTATTGACTACATAGCATGACGCGTTTCGTCGTTACAAACGACTTCTTCAGATGCTTACAGAATAATAACAACATTTTGAAAAATACAACCGTTTACGCCTCAACTATATAATCAGGTTAGGATTGAATGGTCGAAGCCTCTAGAAGGATATTGCCCATAACATCTAAAGTACATATAATTCAAATATTTTCTCTGAACTGCCTCCAAGTCGACAGTAGAATTCATGTACACAGGAGACCAAATTATATTTAGCATATTCCAGTTTACTGTGAATAAAGGAGTAGTACAGCGTTTTCATTTTGCAAAGATTAGTGAAACTGCCCCAATTTCTGACCAAATAACCCAGCATCCTAGAAGCAGAAGCCGTAATATAAGTTATATGTTCAGAGAAGGACAGCTTATAGTCGAAAAGTACCCCCAGATCCTTAAACTCAACACATCTATCTAGAATGTGACCTTCCAATGTATAACTATGATGAATTGGAGTCAATTTTCGAGAAAATCATAAAACTTTACATTTACTGATATTCAGTTTCAGCAGATTGCTTTTACACACAAATTTTTCAAGAGCCGATTGTATTTCACAATCATATCGTTAATAGCAGCAAATATTTTTGAATCACCTGCAAAAAGTAATGAAACATAGATCTTCCAGATAACTCAAAATAGTTTTCTTTTACTTCATAGTGCATCTTTGGGCATTTACAGGTACTAATTTCATCATTTAAACATGTAAATTGGGTTCGTATCAATAAAAGAAGCGTATATAGAATCTTTATTGTGATATTTGTGTACTGGATTTCGCTACACGAAGCCTCGAAATGTACGATCCAACTGTTATTTTTCATTCGATCGGAAAACAAGGCCATAGAAATGTAATGTATTTTTCAAAGCAAACATATCGAACTCCAATTCCTGTGTTATCGCGACATTGTAATCAATTATCGCCGTTATTTTCGAGAACGTTCTGCATCCTATCTCAACGGGACCTCATAAATTTTCTCTATGCATTTCGGATGCTGTATTTCAAGCGGTGAAAGTTTATCCAGAGTTTCGGTATTGCAGTTTGCACGTCGTCTGCAACTTTTCACTCCGCTCACTTGCGGATTTAACCGTGTATATTCAAGTTATGTCGCTTTAATTTGTGTCGAAACCCGTTAAACTTGAGGATTTCCATGTGAAATTCTTTGCTAAAATGGTTTCGCGCGGTTTCTGGAAGTCGAATAACATGAGAACTTTGTAGTTTTGACTTAGAAATGTCGTGTTTAGCGAATTCCAATTGCTCTGAAATAGAATCCACGGTATAATTGTGTGACTTTGATATTGTTACTACATCGGACTCGTGTTCAGGTGTTTTCTATTACGTAGTGGGCGAGTTTGACTCGAGATTACGATAATTCGAGAATGCGAATTCAAATTGGTCGAAATAAGCTAAAGGGACTAATTGTCTGACTTTGACCAGACAAGTTAATTAACCGTGGAATTCCTCTTTGGTGCTGTCTAATCTTTATCCAATTGAGAGCAATTTGGATAATTTTGGTACCTAATTGACATTGTGGTGTTCTATTCTTAATTTTCCGATGGTTTGTCCGTTGTTTGGGAAGGTAGTGATCATCATAACTATTTGACCTCTATTGGCAATTAATCTAAATGATAATTGACTCGTGCGATTTATAGTGGGTGTTTTTTTTAGAGGTATAGAACTTCAAATTGCAATAAAACAACGATGGATCATTCGATTGACAAGAATTTTTTTTTATTCGAAAGATAATCGTGTGGCATTAACATTTTAAATATGATTTCTGGCATATGACCGCCACGGCTGGCTCGGATGTAGTCCAATCTGGACGTCCAATTTTCGATGACTTTTTCCAACATTTGTGGCCGTATATCGGCAATAACACGGTGAATATTGTCTTCCAAATGATCAAGCGTTTGTGGCTTATCCGCATAGACCAATGACTTTACATAGCCCCACAGAAAGTAGTCTAGCGGTGTTAAATCACAAGATCTTGGAGGCCAATTCACAGGTCCAAAACGTGAAATTAGGCGGTCACCAAACGTGTCTTTCAATAAATCGATTGTGGCACGAGCTGTGTGACATGTTGCGCCGTCTTGTTGAAACCACAGCTCCTGGACATCATGGTTGTTCAATTCAGGAATGAAAAAGTTAGTATTCATGGCTCTATACCGATCACCATTGACTGTAACGTTCTTCTATCGTTTTTGAAGAAGTACGGACCAACCAAACAGTCAGTTTTTCTGGATGTAACGCTGTTTTGACATACACTTGAGGATTATCTTCACTCCAAATGCGGCAGTTTTGTTTGTTGACGTAGCCATTCAACCAGAAGTGCGCTTCATCGCTAAACAAAATTCGCTTATGAAAATCAGGAACAACGGCAATCTTGTTTCGGAATAAAATTGCATTATTTGCGAGCGTTGTTCCAGTGTGAGTCTATTCATGATGAATTGCCAAACCAAACTGAAAATAAATCTTTTCTCAGCTGTTAAATCGGTCGCCATCTTCAACACTAATGCCAACTTAAAGTTCTATACCTCTAAAAAAAACACAGTTAAAATAGATCTAGATTAAAATGGTATAAAAAACTCTGTTTTCTAGATTTACACAATTTTTTAAAAATTTGAAAGATGAAACGGTTTCTTTGGACTACCTCGAATAGACTGCTGATGAATAGTTTAAAGAACTGTCCATATCATCGTGTTGGTGAAACGTTTGTGAAAATTGTAATGAACGTGTCTTAATCTAGAAAATAATGTTTTCTTTACCATTTTATTTTTGAAATGGATTCAAAAGTGGCCCTAATTATTCACACATTTAAGAAGTACCTATAGAACATTAGGGAACTTAATATTCTGGCGGTAGCCGCTCTGTATATCTTTGAGGCGCTCTAGCAGTATTGCTACCCGTGGACTGCATTAAAATCGTCTAAAGCACCACCTCAGTTTATAAAAAAAATCCATTATTTGCTTTTATACGTTTTTTCAATTATTTACCAGAAATCTTGAAGCGTATGAACTTAAAATCATTCAGAAGGGTATTCAAGCGACATTTGAGATTAAATCATATTCGATTGACGAATATCTTGAACTTCTTTTGAAGTTTTTTTACTCTTAAATGATAAATATAAAAAATTAATGGTTACATTTATTAATTGCCTGTATATTGTTAATGTTGATGCACACTTTGTATTCAACATTTTTGAGTAGATATGTCTGCTATTGTTATAACTGACTTCTGACAGTCAATATTGCGCTAGCATCTGAAAAGTCGTTTATAACGACGAAACGCGTCATGCAACGATGTCAATAAAGTGTAAACTAAAAGTTCAAGTGCTTGAATTTTAGTTCATCACTACATAGTATAAAGCAAAGTCGCTTTTTCTGTCCCTTTGTACGCTTTAATCTTTGAAACTACGCAACGGATTTTGATGCGGTTTTTTTAAATAGATAGAGTGATTCAAGAGGAAGGTTTATATGTATAATAACATCCACTAAATAGTGGAGAAGTACTGTTATTTTTGAGGTTTCTAATGTGATGTTGTAAATAATCACATTTTTTCCGCTTACATTGCAAACGCAGGCTGAACCCTACGAGTTTTATCAAAATAATGTACTAAGTATTGTACACATTGAAAAGGTCTACAGAAAAGTCCGTGATGGTATATGTCTATCTCTTATGGATAACCCACAATAACTTTTTTTTGTCATTTACTTTTTGCGACAAATAATGGCTAATTTTCGAAGCGATTTTAACCCATACAGCATTAATCCTTAACCAATTAAATACCTTGAATACATTGTTCATTTAATATAGATGTATATGGCCCTTTACACCGTATGATTTAAGTGAACATTTTCGAAGATATTACAGATTTACAGAGAAAGCAACTTTGTTTTATGCTATGTAGTGATAATTTTATGGCAAAACAACGTTGGCCGGGTCAGCTAGTATTCAATATAACAATAATTATCCCAATTCGTTGAAACGATTTCACTTAATTACTCTAGCGAAAATATTTTTGTGTCGGTTTTTTCGAAAGTCGGTGGACTCCGAGCAAGGCCATAACTCTTTGCTAGCAAAATTGACGTTCAAACATTATCGAGCTTAAAACAACTCGCAAACTTTGCGCGAAACATCGACCGCACTACGGCTTATGGAACGTACCTAATCCTCTCTCGAACTTCGCGTAACGAAAAAAGTACAGGAAAAAATTTGCCCGCTCATTAATCTCGCCGAAATGTCGCTTGTTCGCGATTTTCGTTTTGGTAAACATGTCGCAACTTTACGCCCACGGCGTTCGATAATAAAAGCGTCCGTCTTCGAAATTGGCTTTTTTCCGAATCCGATTTGTTTTTGTTAACGTAAACTGCAAGGGAGCGAGGAAAGTCCGAGTCCAAGTTTTATCGTAGCCGAGAGCCGTTCGGATAAATCGAGTTATACGGTGAAAGTGAGAACGATTGGAGTGGAATAGAGACGGAAATGAAAGAAGGAAATTCGTGCAAATTACGTTCAAAAGGTGATATTCGAACAACTGCACAGGCCAACAAAATGAAAAAAAAAATTTGGTGCCAGAAATCTAACATCTGATTTTAGATGTTTTTAATGTGCCGATTCCAAAAATGCCACCAGATTTTTTCTATCAGCTCTAGTTTTTGAGATACACGTTACAGGTTAAATGATATATTTTTTTCTGATAAAGGACAACAAATAAAGAGATAAATATGTACTTAATCGTCAAAATAGAAATTTCCCAGATTGTAATTAGCCAAATGGATACCTGGAATTGTCCCTGACCCAATGTTCCTGTACTAGGAACTACTCAATACAATGCTCTTAATTACTTTTATACCTGTAATTGCCTATGATTCGATCCTTCTATATCTGCTTGGCTGTACTTGATTTAGTATATTACTGAGTTTTCCCAAGTAAAGTTGTGCTATCATTTTGTGTAAATTTTGGTCGTTTTGTAGTATCAAGACACTAAACTGAAACAATGGCATCCACAAGCAGACGTACCTGTGTAAATCATCCCGATGTTTTTTGTTATGTGTGTGGTGAATACACTTTGAAAGAGAGCAGAAAAACGATTTCTGACTTTGTGAAAAGAGCTTATCTTGCCTATTTTGGCGTTCATTTAGGAGATCAAGATAAATCTTGGGCCCCACATTTCATATGTAAAACATGTGTTGAACATTTGCGACAGTGGACAACTGGAAAGAGGAAGTGCCTAAAGTTTGGTGTACCAATGGTTTGGAGAGAACCGCGGAACCATCATGACGACTGCTATTTTTGTCTCGTTAATATTAAAGGCATAAATAGAAACAATAGACACAAATGGACATATCCTGATCTAGATTCTGCAAGAAGGCCTGTAGTGCATTCGGAAGAAATACCCGTTCCATCATTCAGCAGTCTACCTGAACTGACAGAAGATGATACAGAAACATAGACGTCTGACGAAGTTAAAAGAATTCAATCAGAAAACGACAGCGATTTTGAAGCAGATTTAGCAACTCCGCAGTGTTTCAATCAAGAAGAACTAAACGATCTTATAAGAGACCTGAATCTCTCAAAGGAATCCGCTGAATTACTTGCATCCAGATTAAAAGAAAAAAATCTACTTTAATATTCTCGGCTGTAACATGAGTATAAAAGTTCACTACCTCCACAGCCACCTAGATCGTTTTCCAGAAAACTTAGGTGGTTGTAGTGAAGAACAGGGGGAAAGATTCCACCAGGATATTAAAACTATGGAAGATCGTTATCAAGGACGATGGGATAGCCATCGTCAAGACCATGTCTTGACTTTGAGAGTTTATGCAGCCTTTTTCCGTACTGAATATCTAGATGCGAGTGAGTGGAGTAAATAAAGATGAAAATGTGCGAAGGCAATTTATGTACTTTCCGATAAAACGGTGGCAATAATAAATAAGGATTTTTTCAGAAGTTAACTGATTAAAATCTCTGATAACTTTTTCTATTTCTGCTTATCAGGTATTCTTGTTCGGAACTTTGGCAATCATTGTATGCGATCCAGATCTCAACTTCATTTATGCAACCTTGCTCATACTGAATATGCAGATTCGATTGATATGGGAAAGGCGTTAACTAATGCTATCAATAGTGACGAAAATGCGTGACGGCAATTTATGCTGAAGTTGATTGAATGTTCGATGATCTCTTCGTGAAACATTGTTTAATATATCGAATAAACAAGTCAGTTTAGATTTTGGAAATGGTGTAACACACTGAAACAATTCTCAAGCTATTAATATTATTTCCATGAAACCAAATTAAATGTTTTTTATTCAATATGTTAAGCAATTTATGCTCTTTGAGATGTAACGGAGGGTATTGCAGGAACACGGAGTTTTTAGAGCAGTTAACTGATTCAAAATCGCTAATTTTTCTACCAATTTGTCTTATGGTCACCTTGCTTGGGAACTTGAATATCTCTCTCTGATTAAAAATTGTTATATCTTTCATGCTTAAGAGAATTTATACAGTCATACCTCAATTTATGCAGCCTTTGTTCATACTAAATATCTAGATTTGTTTGAAATAGGAAAAGCGTTAACCAATGCTATTAATAGTGACGAAAATGCGTGACGGCAATTTATGCTGAAGTTGATTGAATGATCGCTGATCTCTTGGTGAAACATTGTTTAATAAATTGAATAAACAAGTCAGTTTAGATTTTGGAAATGGTGTAATACACTGAAACAATTCTCAAGCTATTAATATTATTTCCATGGAACCAAATCAAATGTTTTTTATTCAATATATTAGACAATTTATGTACTTTGAGATCTAACGGAGGGTATGGCAGGTACACGGAGTTTTTAGAGCAGTTAACTGATTCAAACTCGCAAATTTTTCTACCTATTTTTCTTATCGTCACCTTGCTCGAGGGGATGGCAATCTGTCTCTTTTCACAAATTGTCTTATCTGTCATACTTCAGAGAATTTATGCAGCCATATCTCAATTTATCCTTTGTTCACGCTATATATCTAGATTATTCCACTATGGAGTCTTTTCTTGATTTTGACTCAAAGTGGCGTGAAAAATATTGTTTTAATGAATGTTGGAGTAGTCTTCACTATTTGTACTTACTACAATTTTTTTCAACTGTCTGATTAAATCCTCAATGATTGATATCCAATAATCGTTATTTATTCGATGAATTTATCATTAAAATTAATTTGATATCGTTCAAATCAGTGATTCGTACATGCAATAGTATCGAATTCCTTATTTATTTCACCACGTGCACTTCAATTCGGAAATTTCTTTTAACAAATGTTACTCACTCTTTCTCCAGTGGCATTCATGGCGGGGCCGCCTCCAGTCACGTTGACCAGCGTCGTCACTAAGCCAGCGACTCTTACCGCTTCCACATTGGCTTTTGTCAAATCTTTGTGTAACTTTTTCAAATGGAACAACGTCAAAAATACGCATACTAAATTGACTCCGATCCAAAGCGCGTTCAGGATGTAATGTCGAAGCGGGCCGTGGATAAGGGGACACGAGGGGGCTTTATGGCCCCCCTCTCCTTGGGCTGCAAGGGCACCTAAACAAAATTCAAATCTCAGAATGTTTTCTCAATACCGAGAAAAATCATTGATTAATGTATTTAGTAACTCGTGCGTCTATGCTCCGGTAGATAGTTGTTAATTTGACGTAACCTACCTGACAAAAATGTTGGTCCCAGATTGATCGTGATCGACGCGAACCAGATCATGAAAGTGCCGAAAAGGACGCACTGCGGCGAGTCCATCAGAAGCGGCGCGTCCGTTATGCCGTCGGTGTCGTCTTCGTCTTCTGGAAAAATCGGCGAATCGTTGAGTACCGTCGTCAGCATGTTCACTGTGGCGACGGTGACGAGCAGCAGGAAAGCGGTCTCGACGAGGGAGCATTTTTGTACGGGCTGACAGTGGAGGATCGATATTCCAAGCGGTAGGAGGAGCGCGGCTCTGGCGCAGTCTACGACTCCCTGATGGAAGAGAAGACCTTGGGACCACCTGGAAATCAAGATGTTACGTTTATTGTCTCCGTTAACTGCTCTCGCTTTATTTGATTAAGAAGCTCGAGAGTGAAGTGAAGCTAGTTATGTCACTTTGTTTCATGAAATAAGGGCGTTTCTTGAGTTATATGAGTTAATTCTTTGAATCATTCAAATGCACGAATATCTAGAATGTGTAAAACGCAATAATTCAAATTTTAAAAAATTTAAATTACGAAATATGTTGTACGAGGGTAGATCATTAAAAATTCACTGCGAAGTTACAGTCAAAGTCAAATTCAAATCTATGTCATTTTACACAATTTAGTGGAAGTGGTTACTAGTTTTTTCAAATGGGATTTATTGGAGTTGATTTATGGATAAGTATGTTAATCAAAAATGACATGAAGTTATGTTGCTAGATGACAAAATACGCCAGTTGGCAATATACGTTGCCTACTACGTCAAAATAGCTCGTTTTTCTTATATTGGATGTAGAGTAAGTAGGATGGTAATTAGAGAAGACTTTGAGCTCCCGCGTCTTCGATCTCGTTCATTTCCTGTCGTATTCAGTTCGAGATAATCAAATTTTCCGAATTCGATAATACACAAACTCGTCCGCCATTTGTGGAACGACGATCGAGTTAATTTCTCGCAGATGATGCAAATTGAACCGACCTTATCTTCCTCTTGCAGGAATATTACAATTTTACTCGTGAATAAACTATCTCCTTGATCATTGAAAATCATCAATTGAAAATCTGACATTCGACCGAATGGCACGTAAAGATGAATGGGCCACTGCCGCACCTTTAAAATATGATTTAAATTTTTTTTTGTAACAATATAATTAAGTAGCACAGGGTTGAAGAAGGTCGCAAGACTTACTTGTAGTTGAAAAATAACAATGAATTGTAATGATGAAAAAAATCTCAATAAAACGTCTTTTCATTCAATCATTCCTTGATCATCGACGGTACTGACGTCGACTGCCAAAATTAAGTTCTTAACTTAATCGAAATCGGATTATGTTTCGTAGTTCTTGTCGATCAATCGAAGATATCTGGAATCTAATAAAACGTTGAATGTTGTAGATAGTAACACGTATTCGGAAAATTAAATGAAAAATTTCAATAGTATTATAGACTATAGACGTAACTCACTTCAATTCAAACTATAAACTCATTTTTTTACCTTAGTTACGTATATTTACACTTTATTTCGGATATCGAATTTCCAATTTTCTCCTTTAAAGGGTTTTTCGATCTTTTTTTGAAAATAACATTCGGTTGATTTTCTAGACGGATGACTACGCGACTGAAACGCCAGCAGTAAAATATTCTTCGTAAATATGCTCACAGATTTTTACTTTCCTTACCGCTGGTTTAGTTCTGCATAATCGAAATAGCGCGTTTTAGTTGGGGAAAGTAGAAAAATGAATTTTAGTATTGTCTAGGTGGAGCAAAACGCCGCAAAAGGGAGACCGCGAGACGTCGTTTCGGTGAAAATTGGAATCGTGCCAAGAGATACAGGTCTGCGGAAAGTTGCTCGTTCGCATTCTAATATCGCATTCGTTCAGAATATGTTTCACCTTCTGAATGAAAATCGCGATTTTCCTGTTGCAATGCCCGATAAAACGATTATCACTTCTTTCTCGACTGCATAGGAATATTGTAAATTAACTCACTTTGCATCGAATGTCCCATGTCATGAATAAAAATTATTTTTTATGTTTCTCGGTACGAGGGAAGTTCTGAAAGTAATCGGTTCTTTTTATGTAAACTAAAAGTGCCTATTTAAATTTTTTATGGTACCGGAAAATAGAAACTAAGGTAGACCACGATAAATTGCTTCAATGTTTCTGAGGTATTCATTGCCTTCAAGAGAATTAATTTCATATATTTATGATAAATTTCAAGAATACTTATTTGTGAATGAAATTGTAGTAGTAAGGGTAGTAGACCTGAACCATTTACATATTACAAATTCCTTGTAGTTTCACGGGTAAAATAAATATGTTATGCATGAATTGGTCACTTACAATCTAGTTAAACATTGAAATGAACTTTTGAAGTATCAGTTACACAAACTTAAGTATTTGGTGTACATTCAAATATGAAGAATATTCGCATTTATTTTCAGAAAAATCAATTTTGGTTTAAATATGTTCGTAATACACGTGTATGTGACATTGTGATTTGGTTATCAAATTTACAGAAATAAACTACTATTACTTATAGAAGAATAAAAATAAAAAAGTGTTTTTTCCGTGAGAAAGTTTCGGGGTCACTTTGAAAAGTTTGAACAGTTTTTTTTTAAAATGCCCTCGGAGCCATGGAACCATTCCAAATTATATGGTGATATGAAGTTATTTTCATCAATTGGGAATTTTTTTGTGGACCATCTCTCGTATGTTGCTATAATTTCAATTATTTTCCACAAAATTAAATAATATATTATTCATATTATAATGTGTGTTAAACAAAATTTTTGTGTACTTTTTGGGGAATTTGAAGGGCCCATTGAATTATATGGATAATTCGAGCACTTTGGTATTTTCAAAAAAATCGAGAACCATTATGAAATGTTCGAACTTGAAGATAGTGAACATTTGGGATTAACTGAATCAATCAAAATATGAGTTTGATGTGCAGAGATCCCAAGATTTGAGTGGATACCGCATTAATGACCTATTGACCAACGTCCGGTTTCCCAATTTCCTGTAGAATTGCCGACTTGCAATTCCAAGTCAATTTCAGTAATTTATTTTGCTCGGTTAAATTCCCATTCAATAATAAAGCAATCTAGCCAGCTTTTGTTTGGAAAATTAACTCGTTAGAATTTTTGTTTAAAATTGTTCAATCGATTACGGAATGTGCGTTTCTCTGCTATACCCCTATGAATATTTTCTGATGACTTTTTCTGTCAGGCTAGTCAGTTTTGAGGTCAAAAATTTGAGTTGGGTTTGTGTATTTTACGGAATATGAAATTTAATTTTCGGCTCATTGTGAGACGATTCATATACAATATGTAATTTATTTTATTTTAGCATGAAAATGAAAAATTTTTTTATTTTACTTTTACGAGATAAATTTTTCCAGATATTTCAACAAAATATTCTTGCTCAATTTCAAACTGCTCGTTAACTCTTTGTAGCCATATTACAATGAATTATGGAAGTGAAATTTAATTCAATGAAATTCATTCATTGAAAGAGTTTCTCACAATTTTAGCCGCAAAAAACTGATCTACCTCAACACATCGAAGCTCTATCTTAATTTCGATAGTTTGAAAAGTATTTTTCTCGAATACAATATTTTTTAATTTTTTTTAAATAAACAAAAATAAATAAATAATATAAGAGTTTTCTTAGATTACGTAGTTATTTTCAGATCTTCAATTTTGATAAAATTAACATTATTATTAACAAATAATCCAATTCAGATCATCAACATTTCTCAAAATCAAAATGAAATTGTTATTCAAATTATAATGAAATTGAATGAACTTTATTGGATAATATACTTTTTATGACGTTTGTTCTCCTTGGAAAATTCATTGAACTATGTTGCTATATATTGAACTCAAAAAGGAATATAATAGTCTAATTTTCTAACTAAACCTGTAATTTTCGCTCTAATGGTTGAATTGATTCAAGGTATTGGATAATTTAGGGAACAATTTGCCTTTCAGAGTTCTCAGATTATTTCTTTTGTTGTATTCGTTTACTTGTTATATTATTATTGGGTCTACCTCTTGTATCTTAATTTTTTAAATCTCTTTGCTGCTCATACGATATTATCACTATCTGGAGAATTATGCCTGAAAATGAAATTCAAAATGTAACTTCTCTCATTTCTTGTAAATTTGAAGCAATATCGTTGATATTCTGGCTTAGTTAGTTATTTATGAATCAAACTGTTGAACCTGATCTTTTCGTTCAAGTTTTATGTTGTAGCCAGGAGGTCCTATCGAGCCTCCCAAAATATTCTTATTTTCGTTATTTTATGCAACCCTTCCTTGGGTATTAAGTAGTGCAGTTTGAAAAAAATGGTGAAACCGATCATTTCGGTCGATTTCGCCGTCTTTGCCATCTTCGGAGCAGCTATATGCGTAAAAATAAGTCGTTTGGACTTCCGTTAGGTCCCTGAGGTATAATAAATGTGGCCACTGCTGAAATACTCGTGGGTTATAAAATCTGCGAATTTTGTACAAATACCGCATCGACATTGAATAGTACGAGCTTGTTGTTCACTGTAACTATAGCATTTACTCAAATGTTCAAGAAATAAAAGGTGCAATTCATATTTTGTAGTGTTTGTCAAAGCCTTTAAGCTCTCCGACTTTGAGTCATAATGTCATCGAATACTTGACCAATCTTGACCAATAATTTTATCCCCAATATCTCTGTAAAACATCTAACGAAAATTAAATAAAAATTCAATAGATCCGTTCGTTCTGACTAATTTTCCGAAGGTATTTTAAGTTATTATTCATAAAATGTATGAAAACAATCAATTTCTTCATGCTTTGAATAATAATTTGTTAAAAATATATATAACAATATTTTTGTTAAATTGATATTTGTGAGTATGTTTCAATCACAATCAACTTATGATTGTTAAACTGTTTCTACTTTTCTTTCTTTTCATTCGTGTATATCGCTTTCAATTTTTTTATACAAGATTTTTTAGCAATTATAAAACATTGCGTCCTATATCGTCAATTTTTTGAAATAAAAAACAATATTGAACACAAATTTTGGCTAAACCTGAAGAATTAAATGAAAAATTTGGCGGAATATTAAATAAAATAAACTTGGTTCAATATGGTTTCACGATATTTAAGATTACCTTAATTGACATGTTCAAACCTGATCATGAACTACTGACATAAGGAATGTCTTACCACTTCCACCAGGGGCATCCAGGAAATATAAACCATCATTTCCATCATCAATGTATCAAAAACCTTTTGATACATTCTTTTGTTGGTGATTCAACAGATGTGCATTTGTTTGAACTATTAAATCTAATTCCTGGTGATCATATTCACTTTCCCGTTCAAATTCTTGATTAAATGCGTCATTCATTTCAATATTTGGGAACGTGATGAAGAGTGTCCTATGCCCTTCTCCTGGTCCTTTTATATATATATATATATATATATATATATATATATATATATATATATATATATATATATATATATATATATATATATATATATATATATATAGATTTTCTTTCAAGTTGCATGTGAATATGTAAAACAGTGAAAGATTAAGTCGTTTGTGCTGCATTCAATAAGTTATTAACAGTTTTTAAAATAATTTTTTTCCATTAATAAATGAAACACATTCTAAGAATTTCAAGAATATTGTATCCACAACAATATTGTTTCGGTTATTCAATAATTCTTAAAAGGTCTTCAATTTATTGATCGTTTGACATGGAATTTCAACACGTATCTCAATCCATTATTTTCTAAATTACACGGAGGTTTTGCTTATCAGTTGGTGAAACATTACGTTAAATAATAGAAAATTAAAACACTTGCCCATTATCAGAGGTATTCAATAATTTGACTGAATATTGTAATACTCTTGATAATAACAATAATTACTGTAATATTGTTGTATACTCTTGATAATGGACTAACCACCCAAAAGTAAAGTTCTTAATATATTCAGTGAAACTTAAGGCAAGTGTTCTATTTTTTTTCACTGTTAAGAATGTTGATTGTACTATTTTTCTGTGTTGTGTATTTGTTAAGTAACACGTTCACGTTTCCACAATTAGCCACCCAATTTCGCAAGACTTGGCGCATAATTCAATTCGAAATAGTTAAGCTCCATTTAGGCGAAGCCACGGTTAAGTTTTCACCGCGGTGTATCAATTGCCATATATAACATAAGGGTTCATTAGGCAAGTGGAAACGACCTCTGGAGTAATGCAATTTTAATGTACCGCCAAACTATTCTAGGTGCGCACTGGAAACTTGAGCACTATTAGCTAACGAATTGATTACTTTGATCGGAATTCATCAGAGTATTGCGTATTGATCTTTCCCATGTTTTAATAATGTTGAAATTTCATCAGGGTGTTGTCAAACAGTTGTTTGCGGATAATATCTATTGCATTTTGATTGTTTCGTTGAATATGGACCTCAATTTCATGATTTTTCGATCATTTCATCTTCAGATGATTTTTTCAATTCTAGTAACTATAAAACGATTTATTTTTCTATCAGTGCGTCTTGTAGTGACGAATACTGTAACTTTTTTCAATTCATGCTACTCGAGTAGTCATATAATTAATTATTATTAAACAGATATGTACTGCTCTTTATGCAACTCATAGTTTTTGTGCTTGTTCGGAATTGTAAACAGCAACGTTCTAATATGAAGTCTATCACACTAATGGCCTACCGATCTTCTGATTTGAATCCCATGGATTATTTTCGTATGCGGCTATCTCATTTGTTAATTCTTCTGTAGCGATAAATGTTGAAATAGCGACTTTCAGGAAGGGAAAGCACCCTGGCTCAACAACAATAAGTGTTTTCAAGATCCTTGAATACAAGTAGATACTCGTAATAATAGTCACTCGGGATATTTATTTTAAATTGAAAAACATTACTCCTTGTTCTATATCCTAAAATTGCATAAGTATTCGAAAATGAACGAAACTAAAAATGATTTACGTTCAAGATTAGCATTTTATGTTTTATCCATGTGCTTTATTAACAACTTGTATCGATAATAATTAATTGTTGCGTTGTCCGCGATTTCTATAATTTTTTTCATTGAACAACCATCAACGAATTTTAAAAACAAGATTTATGCCAAATTTTTAAAAAATAGACGCTTTACTCTATTTCTTTTGGTCTTATTTTATTGACTTTGTAATATATAATATTTTAATATTATTAAGTTTTTTTTAATTTGGTTACTGTTTATTACTATTGCAAATGATTTTAATTTTATGTTTGTTGACTTCATCAACTACATTTCACCAGCTTCAGCTGACTACGTGTGACTTTGTAATAGATTATGTCTTATTTTTAGTTTGTTCCATTTAGTTATTGTTTTTTACTATTTCAATTAAGTTCGATTTTATTTTCTTATTTATTCTCTTATTTTTTCATTTTATTTTTTTTATTCGCCTATGCTCTCTTTGTTTTTTTTATTTTTATTTGTGTACAATTTGTAACTTCTTCGCGGATCTATATCTGTTGGAAATGAAATTTTTGTTGTTATTATTATTATTATTATTATTTTATCATTAACTTATCTGGCCGAAATTGTTTGTATTATTTCTATGAAATATGGTCATCTAATAATTTGTGGATGTGTTCAATGACCATCATACCATCAACAGGTGGTATATTTTACTCTTGATATTTGTGAATAGTATATTTAGAATGTTTGGAGTAAACACTAAGAGAGACAATCGAATTGTTAATTTAATTATAGGATCTAAACGTGTTAATAGTATAGAGCATTGGATAACTCGGTTTATTATTTAAGACATTAAAATTTTTTTTTCTGCTCATTGTTTTGTATAGATATTTTCAAAACTTACATATTCAGACACTTTTAGGTGTTATCATAACACTTTAAGGAGTTGTACTTATCTAAGATACCTACACCTACATCTATATTAGGCATTTTATTTCGAAAATATTATCGAAATGATTGATACTTATTCGATGTACTTTGATTCGTTATAGATACAATTTTCTCTGTTTTAAATGTATATCGATCCGATTATTTTAGGTATTATTTAGGCTTATTTTGGCAATGCCGCTTCTTCAAAGGCGAATGAAATTCACGGTTTTTATGAAGACCTTTCTCTGGCAGAGTACATTATGCGATCCGGATAATTAATAATATCGTGAAGTTTTTGTTTGAGCTCTTCCATTCAGGCCTTTGTGAACCTTCAGGCCTTTCCCCATTTTTATTGCAAAGAAATGTTGTCAAGTTTTCGCGATTTAACGCCTTTGCTACATTAAAAAATAATTAGGGCCTGCAAAATTTCCTCCATGGTCGTAGAAAATATGCAGTGACTTTCCCAATTCATCCTTCGGTTTCTTTATATAGTAAAACCATTGCATTATTTTTTTCTGTGATTGTTTCTTCTGATTGAAATAAATTACGATTCTGAAATTTTATTATTGTATTGTAAATATTATTGTATTGTTTTATTCATTATATTATTTCAATTATAACGATTATTTCCCATAAAGAGGGCGATTGAATTGGAATTCGCAATTTTAAGGGCTTTTTGCTTCAGCTTTTTTGCCACCCAAATACTCTCCATTCTCTCAGAATGTTCCTTCTTTCGTTCATCTGTCCATTTAATTCCACATTGGCGCGATAATTTTTGCTCAAGCTTTACATGTGCGATTTCATTCTCTATTTTATTCGATTATTTTCTCTCCTCTTTTAATTATATCGAGTAGTTTCTTCGCTATTCTGGACGGTTTAGAACTTTGCTCGTCGTTTTCTGATTTCTTCCGTTATTATTCAAATAACGGAAGAAATTTTTATTGGTCAAATGTTGGTCAACATTTGACCAACAAAGTATTCAAAGTATTCTTTCTATGAAGTTTCCAATATTTCGATGACGAAACTTGTGTAGCCTATAAAGTACTCCCATGTAAATTGTTGGTGATCTAAATTGGTGATCTCCATTGTTGGTGATGGGCTAGCTCTAAAATTTTGGGAAACGAAATTCGCCTGCTTTATGTACAATATAGGCAGTGAAACTAGATAATTCTAAACAAAATTTCTATTCGATATCGTTCTGATTAAAGATTACAAACAAATATCACAATAATTGTATCCATACAAACTGAAATTGAAATTGAACAAAAAAATGAAATTGACAGATCAATGTAGAAGGCTACAAAACTTGATGCCTAATAAAATGTTGAAAGAAAAATCACTTATAGTAACTAAACTCTATAAACCTTTAAGACTTAACCTAATACTACAAATAATAAAAATTATTAAACTCTCAATATACTGATACTTAAATATTTAACCTTCCTTCGGTTATCAGTTGATTGTACAAATCAGTTCAAACCTTATAATTTATCAAAACAAGTATCTGATTATAATAACAAAACTCATACAAATAGGTATCAATTATAATAAAATGATTTCCTTTATGTTTCGTTCTTTACAATTCCAATGAAATTGAAGTGCAAGTACGCTGACCTTGTGAATCCAAATAACTCAAATCTTTTCTCTCTTACTGAATAAGAAAAACTTTCAAATTCTTCTTGTGTCCCTAATGATTCATATAATACTTTCAATATCTCGAATGATGATCCTCTTTTCAGACATCCACGTGCTCGAAACTCCAAATAACTCCAAAATAAAATTATAATAATTTTCTGTCTCAAATTACGTCTATTGTTCGTATAGAATCAAACCTAAAGGTCAAAAGGGCAAGATTGATATTTAATCCGACAAAGTCGACTTTATTGGCCCCAAATTCCAAAATACGTAAACCATATAACTAACCATATAGAAGATTAATATACTGACCAATAAATATTCAATATGACTGAATTCTGATTATTCCGAAATGAATCGATATATTATACTTCAAGAAATCAGCTACACTCAAAACTTGCCTTGTTTTCAACTCAAGACGCAAAATCAAAAATGGTGAAAAATCAGATTACAAAATGTCAGGTTACAAAAATATCAACAGAAAACTAATTATATTGATGTATACTGAATTACACGTAAAGATGAGGTACTTCCATACCATAGGTGGCGGACTAATAATAAAATGCTAATAATCTAATGTCAAGTTTCAAACGTGACACAAATTCAGATGGAAGATCTCTCTCATCTTGAATCCGGTTGTTCTCTACTTGTTCAGAACGCCTATTTTCATTTTCCACGTGAATGATGGAACCAAATCTTCAAAGCCAATCGAAATTTCGTGGAACCTCAACTCCAGGGGATATGGTGAAGCCCTAATTTGAAACTCCAGGGGATAAAGCGCTTACGAGCGCAGTAAAAATTCACAACGATAAAATAATTATATTTAACAATCGGAAAAACGATTATTTCATGCGATGCGGTCTTAACAATTATCTCTTTAACCAGTGTAAAGTATTTTGAAACGTTACAAGCTAGTCTCTTGGGAATCTTGTCTGATTCATTTCGATTAATCATATCAATTTTCCAGTATTTTATTTATAGTGTCCGCATAACTGAAAACAGATACTTGCTGTCGATATTTGAAATTCTTATCGTGCTTTGTGAAGGCTTCGTCATTCTCGCTCATTTTGAGCCAAACAATCTTTCAACTGATTTATCATTTGACGACGGATGTCACACAATTTCGTAAAGTCATTTCGATACCTTGACGCGTAGAATTGTTCTATAAAGGGCTCCGGCTTCTGCGATGATATCGAACTATTGGCGAATGTCCCAAGCATTTCCTCTCGATCTTTGATTTCTCTTTGTGGTTCCGTTCGCTTTACTCCGGGCTTTGTTGTTAGACACAAGTGAACTTCACACGTAACAAGTAACTATTATCGGCCGAAATTGTGGAACTCTATCTACCAAATTGCGATAGGTGGATTATTTCTTTTCACACATACACAACTAACAGATATAGTTAGACACAATAACATATCTTCAATTTTGTTGCCTAAACAAAGATTATACATTTCCTCACAAATACCGTAGCCTTTGGTGAGTGTAGTGACGAAGAATGTACATTTATATTCAGCAATATTTAAATACATACTGGCACACACATCAAGGTATCTATTTCAATAATTAGAGAAAAAACTTACATTATGAAAAGTTGATAACAAAGTTGTGGAGAAGCGAATAACAATATCACAAAAATGTATAACAATATTACATATTTTTCACAACCATTTTAGTTTTTAAATGTTCACCAGTTGATGAATGATATATCTGTTTGAATATATATATATATATATATATATATATATATATATATATATATATATATATATATATATATATATATATATATATATATATATATATATATATAAATATATATATATATATATATATATATATATATATATATATATATATATATATATATATATATATATATATATATATATATATATATATATATATATATATATATATATATATATATATATATATATATATATATATATATATATATATATATATATATATATATATTCAAACTTCACATCTGCGATTTTATAGCGACACTAAGTGCGATCTTCGAGATTTTTCTAGATCTTTTTGGTCCTGTTTCATCCACTCTGTTCTACATTTACTTTTCATGATTATATCGAGTAGTTTCTTCGGTATTCTGGATTGTTTCATTCTGTATACATGTGCATAGAACTTTGCTCCTCGTTGTCTAATTTATTCCGTTATCGTATATATATATATATATATATATATATATATATATATATATATATATATATATATATATATATATATATATATATATATATATATATAGATTAAGGTTTAATCAATTTTTGGACATACGAAAAAAAACTAGAATTTTATTCTGCTTGAAATAAACCTGCCGTTTTAAATTATATACAGTAAAGGCCTTTTTTTTCTTTCAGGTAAGAATGATTCATCAATCATCGAATTATGGGATTGTTGTATTTGGGGGAAAGTAAGTAAGTTTTGAATTGTTCAATATAAGCGATTTTCCTCATTCTCTCTTTGAATATACGTCTCGCATAACTGCTGCTGTATTAGTTGACAAAGTTTACAATATTTTTTTCAGTAAGTTTTGTTGCTTTTCATTTCATTAATTTGTCTGAAGTGATGGTTGATTTTTCAACTTTATATAACATACAGATATTTCCGATAGAAGAATTGAGATAAAAATAATGGATAAAATTTACTTGCGATGCAGTGCAATAATTTCAATATTTTGTAAGTAACTTTCATCTGGCTCGATAAGTATGCAAATTGAATTCGAAACAAGTAGTTAAATACCATGAAGAATAGTTTCTAGCCACAAAGTCATTATTAAGGGAGCTAAGTTAGTACCAAGTAATATATGCGAGAGAAAGAGTAAAGAATTTACATTGCCCAACTCTTTTAAACATATGAGAGAGTATTGAAGTTTCGCGCCAATTAGACAGGGCGTTTTCAATAGATTGGGGATAACATTATAAGTCACTAATCGATTGGGCCGATACTTGTTGAAAATTTAACAACAAAATTTGAATAAAACTAAGTAGTTTTGTAATTTTCACTTTAATTCAGTCAAACATGACAATTGTTTGTCATCTTATTGGCACCGGTTGGCATCTTATTTATCTGTATCTCTATCTTTATGTTTAACTTAATTCTTATCTTTTTCTTCATCTTTATCTGAATTAATCCATAAACTTATCACAGATGGAGCCACTGTGTTGGCGAAACAATATTATCACGGTTGACTGAATTGAAGTGAAAATTAGAAACGACTTAGTTTTATTCAAATTACGTTAACATTATAAGAAGTAAAGTGCCCCACAAATGTTTTACAAGAAGTCAAATGATAATTTTTTCGAGAAAAACAGAATTCCATGCTGATGCTTTATTTTTATCTTCAAATAGCATAATTAAAGTATTTTATTCATTCTGTGTAGATGTTATTCACCAACTGCGAAATTACAGCGGTCGGAAGCAGCTTTATATACATAAAGAATTGTAAATTCCGCAATGACCGAAAAATATTCATTTGTATTCCTTTTTTTTCCTCTCAAACGACCGCACAAACATAAAAGTATCCCTTGCCGGTCCAAATTATAATATCCGTTTCTGCAAAGAGATTATTCGTCTACTTGAAGAGTCGTAAATTCAAAGAACTGAGTAAAACAAACGGCGAGTTTTACAATGAGTAGCTGAAGAGCATTTTCAGTATTCAATAGAATGAAGGTTTTTAGAACTTTCTGTAGGATATCTTCACGTAATATTTGACGATAGTCGTTTCAACCCCCTGTGATTGAATAGTAGTTGTGATAACATGAGACAATCTCGCTTGAAGTTACATATAAATGAAAAAAGACGGTAGGTTCTGATACGAAATTTTATCATAGGCAATTATTTGCGGTGATCAATATTCGAACAAGTGTTCAACGATATTGTGCGAGTTTCAAGATGTAGAATAACATATAAATGTCATCTATTTATCTTAAATAATATTTGTGCACTGAAATTGAGATAGTATATCTCAAAATTGAAATGATTTAAGTTCAAAACAAGAAATTAGTATCGATCCAATAGGAGCTTCGAATAAAACGAAAGAACCACTGAAGAAGCAAGATGTTTTTCAAAAACTCGATCAAAAACATACAAACTGTGAATTTCAATTAGAATTGGCAGATGAGTTATTTTACTTCAATTTCCTAAAATCTCACAAAATAAATTTGTCATTATTAGAGATGAAATTTGTATTTTCCCAATCTTCAAGTGTTTAAGAACTTCAATTCACCCCCTATTTTATTAAAAAGTGACGTTTTGATTGGCGCTGTGTTTGATATTTTTGGGTTAATAAGGCTTCTGTTAAAAACGTAACATTTTGTGATCCGAAATTCACACTTTGAAATTTCGTTCAAGTTTTTGAAAACTGCAATTCAATATTCAAAGAGATACGAATCTATTACAAATTAAACAATTAAAAATTTTGTGAAAAGTAGTCAGTTACTGGCTTTTTCATGCTTATTTACTCGAACAGCAACCATTGTTTCACTAGGGATTCTAGTGTTTCCTATAATGTTGAGTGTCTTTTTGAATATTTTGAAAATTACGATTTGTAAAATTTTTTAGGCAAATAATTTCCATTACTCGAATTTTCAAATATTTCGTTTCAATTCAAAATCTGTAAATTTGTCAGCTATAGTGTACGGCGATTACTTTCTTGATTTTCGAGCCAATCTTCAACGAGAAAGTTTAATTAAGGGTCTATTTTAGGGCCAATTTGAATTACTTTATCACAAAAATGTTAAATTTTTTTGTCCTATATCTTAGTTTTCATCAGCGATTTCCGAATTACTACAAACTAAATTTTTCAGTAAATAGACCTTAAAATATATAAAAAATTATGAGATTTAGGAATGAATTTATTAGTGATAATACATTTGTTCCCAACTGATTAACACTCTATTTCAGAGATGAATCAACAATCAATCAAATGAAAAAGCAAATAGATACAAAGTAGATAAGTAAACGCAAAAGTAATGACTTTTCATATCCAAAATAAAATGAAATAGAAGTATATAATTATAATAATAATAATAAAAATTGTAATGAGTTCCGTATTCTCAACAAATATAATACCCAATTACAGAAAATAATAACATAATGTTGAATAATATTTGAACAACTAATTTAAAAAAATTTAATGAAATACAACAAAGAGGTCAATCTAATATAAAGAAAATACGAAAGTAACTAATAACTAAATAATAAAATTGAAATATTACAAAGAACTAATCAAATTCATTTTCCTTGTTCACATAACTCCTTATAATTACTGCTACGTAGTTAATGTCACATTTATTAGCAACATTATTGAATTAAGATTGCAAAAACCAAATGGTGGATTGTTTTAGCGAGTTGGTTCTTGAAGTCTCTTGGTGGAATAATTCTGTGGTACGAGAATTTTGTTTACAAACACAAAATCTCAAAGCGGTCAAGAGGGGAGGACAATCAATACTGTTGTGTATAATAAGTTGTCACAATATTTGAGTGATAAAGTTTGTCTGCTTCCCTGCAATGAGATTAAACTAATTCGACTCAATAATTCATTATGATTGACTGCTCTCTGGGGATAAACTTTATCCACCCTCTAAACTAAGAATTTCATTGTTCTCTGAATGTTCCTAAAGATGGTATTGATGCCAAGTAACTATAAATATGATGCCAGGTCATGCTACCACACTCCACAATAATGAAGTGATATAACAAATAAAATAGCAATTTCTCGTCAATGAAATAAACAACAGAAATAAGTGAAGATATTGCGGCATCCCATTATGATATTTTAAATAATATTTCAAAATTACGGGCAGTTTATCAAATTATACATTAAATGGTAATAATAAATACTTGACTAAAAATCACTGACTGAACAATTCTTTATTCGACTAGTTTCGCCTTTTACGGCATTATCAAGAATGAATACATAATAGAAACACAACCTTTAAATATTTGCAGATCTGTTCGGACCACAGAATACACCTTAAATTCGGCCATAGAGGTGGGAAATTCCAAACTATCAAATATTTAACAGCGGGGAGTGGTTTAGGTCTAACTGGTCATTGAGAAGATTTATCGGGTTTTTGGAGTTTAGTTATTTCCATGACTTCATATCTAGGTAGTTCATTCTCATACCTTTTTCACAATAATGGAAAATATTATACATGGAATTAATGATACATTAGAAAGTAATTTACTTAATTCTACATTACATCGTCATAACAACACACATCGTATATATTATCTCTGATCTCGAGAATCATCCGAATCGTTCACTTTGAATATAAGGTTTTGGTAAATTTCGTTCGATCCGCGTGAGTGAATCTATTACTCGTTTCGAGAGCGTTGGTCATAAAACTAAAGTTTCGTGAGTCCTCGTCATTGGGTTTTCAGGCGTGCTGCATCCCACTAAACAACATTGAAACATGAAACGCAAATTAGAATATTCCGTGGAAATTATGCCGCTTGTTCAAAACTGAAACACCCTGACGGCGTTCTCGGTGCAGACAAAAATGAATAATTAAGATCTCAGTTTTTGTTAATGACTGGGAACAGATTTCAGAACAAAACAATTCTGGAACCTGAGAGATGGTTTTATGCTCGACGCCGACTTTAGTATTCGCAAAGTCTGTCACGAATGAAGTTTTATGTCTGTTTCATTGAACGCTGGATAATAACGAAAACTTGTATGTACGAGGTTTGTTCAAAAAAAGGAAAATTTTGAATTTATGGAAAAGTATTTATTTATTCATCAATATCCATTTTGTTCCCTTCAAATTGATCACCCTCAGATATAATGCTTATGCCAGCGCCTTTTCCAATCCCCAAAGCTTTCAGCTCGTTTTTCGATTCCGACCTTATCTCATCAATTGTGGCAAAACGCTTTCATAGGTCTCTGCAGATTTGGGAAGGCACAGGGAGCCATATCTGGTGAATACGGTGGTCGAGGGATGATTAAGGTGTTGTTTTTGTCCAAAAAATAAAAAACGTTGCATAACTTCCTTGTATTATTCCTTGATAACCGTACGAACTATTGGCAAGACCTCATGGCGCACCACTGTAATCGAACAAAACAGTGAGCAAAACCTTCACATTTTATCGAACTTGGCGTGCCTTTTTTGGTCTTGGATTTTATTCTGGCCGTTTCCAAACGGATGATTGGGCCTTGGTTTCGACGTCATGACCATATAAGCAAATCTAGATCGTCTTTGACGTCATTCAATAACTCCTGATCGATACTAATGCGACTTTGCTTTTGCTCGAAATTCAGAAATTTCGGAACAAACTGCGCTACCACAAGTTTCATGCCCAAAACATTCAAGAAAACTGCATGACATGAGTCGATTGATATGCCAACATCCTCTGCAACTTCTCCAAGAGTGACTCGACGGTTTTCCGAAACCATTTTCTTCAGTTGTGAAACATGGTGATATGATATTCCGGGCTGATTGGCCGTGGTCAACTGGAACTCCTCCTTGGAACTCCTCTCGCAGTTAGAGACGAAACGTCTGGATGAGGAGGAGTTCTAGTTGACCACGGCCACCAGCCCGGAAAATTATATCACCATGTTTCACAATGAACACAGGCCGTGAAAGCCTACACGATTTAATTTCCTCGAGTATTTCGATGTTTTCTTCGCTTGTTGACTTTGTTGCAACAAAGGGAGTCAAGCTCAGCTTCTCTGCCTTCTGTAAAGCGCTTGTACCCGTTATAAACATTTTTTTGGGACAAAGTAGATTCACCGAATGCCATAGTCAACATTTTAAGTGCTCCAAGCACTCTATTACATTTCAATGCAAAATTCAACAGAGATTCTTTGATCTATTTTTTCAAAAGTAAAACATTAAAAAACACTCAAAAAGGTAATATGCTTTTCTCTTGTCAAAAACAAACTGCCGATCCAAATTGGCTAATAATCTTAACGTACGAGCAACGCATGTGTACCAAAATAACGAAAAAAAAATTTCTGTAATCGAATGTGTAGAGCTTGCGAATATTCAAAATTCGCCCTTCTTTTGAACAGCCCTCGTACAAAGATATTTCCGGAAGTAGTCGCCCTAACAGATCACAAAGGGTTAGTAGAGAGAACCTGTCTTCTATCAATGTTCGAAAGATCTATATTTTTTATTTTGGAACTCTTCGGACAAACATAAAATGCAGACTTTAGTCTACTGTAGAAGTTTTTTCGAGAAGGCATTTTTCAACTTTGGAAGAAATTCGTTGGGCACAAAGCATTTCGAATTCTCGATAGCATTCACCTTCATTATAACATATGTACATTTATAAAATAACACTTATTTTTACTCGTATATTGAACTAAATGTCTTGATTTGAAAATCACGTTTAGTACAGTATTATCTGTTCATTAATGAATAGTCTCATATTTATGTACTGAAAGATTTCGAAAAATTTGCGAATAAATCTCATGCTCATACCGCTGAATTCTGATGAATAGGAAAATAAACCTCGCAGCGAAAATTCTCCTTCGAAACTTTCTTTCATCGAATTTACAGCGGAAAATGCACTTCAGTTGGTCGGTCTTCAGTAGGTCCTCTGGAACTAACGGAAGAAAATAATGCTTTGATTCGCTCGAAAATTCAAATTGACAATTCAATATTCAATCCTTTTACGGGGAGAAATTATTCGTTTAAAAATGAAGTGTCTTCCCTTTTAAACGAATAAATTCCGAAGTCGTTTCATAATTCCGAATTCGCTTACCTATTCGGGGAAATTGGAGGAGATTTTTCGAGGTTTGAATAATCTTCAAAATAAACATTGAAAGTTATAATTCATTAGTCTGGCTTATAACTTAATGAAGTTTGTTAATTAGTTTATCGAGTAAATAAATTAATAAGTCTATTGAAGAGAAATCATCATTCATTTTGAATCGAAAGGCCTCCAAGCGATACAATTAGTTATGACTGTGTTTATCTCTTGAACTTCAATCTACTTGTTCTCAAATTTATTGCATTTTCGAACGATGCTCCGCTCTATAACGGAAAGACGGGCAGATTTTATTGCGAAAATAACGATAAAAGAACAATATTGACGGGAATATTGGAGGTTAAATATAAAACGTGAGTTTAACTGTGCAATAAATAAAGTGAAAAATATGTTGTAGTGGTAGTTACGGCGAGCAGAGAAAATAAGCAGGAAGATAACTAATTTTATTATAGTTGCATTCAACGTCAGGACTTTTCGAAGCAAAATTTGAATATTTTCATTTCGATTTGATCAAATAGACACAAATATTTCTAATGTTTCACACAAGTTGTTTAGGTTGAAATACTGTCTTCTGTGAGTATAAAGTAATAATAATAATAATACAACTTTATTAAATGACAACTCATTACATTGTTTCCTTAAATATTAAAGAACAAGTAGAAGCACATAATAAGAAACGGAAAACCATTTGAAAAGGTGGCTAATATTGGCTTTGGTCAGTCTTATTACAACAGTATCTGTATCACAGTGACTGTATTACAATACAGTCACTGTATTAATCCCATAAACTCAGTATATTATTGCTAAGAATGTTTTCCTTTCCTTTTTTTTCTGTTTATCTAACAATAACTTTTATTTGTGTTTTGATATTTTATAATTTAATGAATGAGATTGAATTCTCGCTTAACTCTTGGTGAAACATAATTGAATATTAAAATAAATTAAACTCTCGGCTTAATGTTTCACGATTTAAACGATTAAATCGTGAAACATTAAGCCAAGAGTTTAATTTATTTTAATATTTTATAATTTGATCATTTGTATTCGTTATTCAGTTGGTTTAAATTAATATATAATAAATATTTAATATCATTATTTATATATTTTATTTAAAATTTATAAGTTGTTCAAACGCTTAGTGTATCTGCACGATTCACGTAAACGTTGCGTGAATTTATTTATTTCAGCAGCCTCTTGGAAATTATTGGAGAATAGTACCTACATCAGACAAGGGTGAATAAACCGTTGGTGGAAAAATCGAAATATCTACATAATTTTCGAGATGTTCTAAACTCTAATTGATTTCATTGATTGTATCAGTTTTTTTTTTGTCTTCTCGATATTTCTAGCCGAGAACTTTCGGTTTTGAAAAATAATAATGCACCAATTATTGTAAAATATTTCAGGAAAGTTCTGTACGTATTTATTCAATACCTTTTCTTCCCATTGTCTGTGATTCAGGTTACATTTGAACCGAAAGAAAAACGTATAGGGAATCATTGAAGTTTTTCCAAAATTTGATTCTATTTGAATTTTCCGCAATGAAAATTGTGCGTCATAGTTATATAAAATTTGAACGAATAATTTTAGTTTCGTGAAATTTAGGCTTCCTATTGTGTGATTTGACATATTTGTGAAGATAATTTCAGTTCTTTTGATATATTTGGATGTTACTGCTGTTTCTTGCAAATCTGTAGTTTTTTGAATTTCGATTATTTCTGAGTTTTCGTTTGTAGAAGTTGGAATTGCAGTGATATCTGTTGTTAGTTCTTCACTCATTTGTGTTTAGATGAAATTTCGTATTTCAGTATCATTATTTATATATTCTCCTCAAAATTTTTATGATCAATTCGAACGCTTAGTGTATCTGGACTATTTACGAAAACGTTGCGTGCATTTATTTATTTCAGCAGTCTCTTGGAAAAGAATGGAGAATAGCACATGGAAGGCTGAATAAGGTATTGGTAGAAAAATCGAAATACAGTAGAAATACCCACATAATTTTGAGATGTTCTAAATTCCAATTGATTTCATTGATTGTATCAGTTTTTTTTTTTTCTCGATATTTCTAGCAGAGAACTTTCGGTTTTGAAAAATAATAATGCAACAATTGTTGTATAATATTTTAGGCAAGTTCTGTACGTATTTAAGTTGATTATATTCAATTCCTTTTCTACCCATTGTCTTTGATTCCGGTTACATTAGAACTGAAAGGAAAACGTTATAGACAATTATTAAAGATTGTTCAAAATTTAATCTTTGAATAATCCGCATTGGAAATTGTGCGTCATATTTGAATAAAATTTGAACGAATCATTTTAGTCGAAAAATTATTTTATCAAATCGGAACAATTATAGCGATTATATTCGAACTAGATTTCCCGGTTTTATCGTGAACCAGCCTTACAATAAGGCGATTTTTTAATTAAATAATCCTCTACTCTGGTAGACTCTGCATAGACTTAAATTTTTGCAGCCATTTTATTTTCTACGATGTAACAGTTCATTACAGTTTCACTCGAAGTGATTTTTTTGCGCTTTTCACTGGCAGAATTTTTAATTGGGACCCCTCGAAAATCTTCAGCGGCAACAGCAACAGACTACTAATATTGTAGTTACGGCAGTAATCGCCACTATCGCTCCAACGGAAAGTTCTGCATTCATCTGGATTCTCACTCTGTCATCAGATTTCACTTTAACCACATCCCCTGCCATTTTTCTCTTTAAAATTTCACGAGAGACTGATGATATTACACACGCACATTACTTTGGAAAAATGTTAGAATCTCTCAATTTGACAATGTCAATGGACAATCTGTGTCATTTTTGGGCAACGCTTACTTATTTCCAATCCATACCTTTATGTGGTGGTTAACATAGAGCCTTTTAGAGCATTAGAACAAGTTTCTATGAACTTTATGGTCGTAAATTTGTAACTAATTTAAAAATATATTTCTCGAAATGACATAAAGTTGGCAGTAACAACAAATCGTTCATTTTGAAGATATTATTATTCTTTTTTTTAGTGAAATTATATTGGTAGTATTTTACCATTCAGACCCCTTTATATGGACAAATAATTGACTTCTTTTATTTACATTGGCGACTCAAATTGATATTTAAATGTCAAGATAAAATGCTTATATTTTAGAATAAGTTAACGTGTTTAGGATA
The DNA here is from genome assembly GCA_030704895.1 of Henosepilachna vigintioctopunctata. NCBI lineage: Eukaryota > Metazoa > Arthropoda > Insecta > Coleoptera > Coccinellidae > Henosepilachna > Henosepilachna vigintioctopunctata. The sequence goes on along the minus strand of JARQZJ010000001.1, from coordinate 7,362,311 downwards.
TATATATATATATATATATATATATATATATATATATATATATATATATATATATATATATATATATATATATATATTTAATCGATATATTGCTCTCAACTTATTGACAAATATTAAATGACATTTCATTTAATTATTGGTCTATCTTACACGAATATGGTAAGTTTTTTTCATTCGTCCTCCAGATGTAAATTTTACAAAGTTGCCTATATAATTTCCAAGAAGTCCATTCTTTTTATTTCGTACCTTGATGATATTGGATAAATGAGTGAAAGATGAAATAATGCAAAATGGTGAATGCCATGCATCACCTCGCTAATCTTCACATTAAATATGATGCAATTCAAATACACATTAATTTTTGAAATCAAAATTCCATTATAGCATCAAAATAATTCAATGATAATTATTATTATATTGAAACTCATAACACTTCACTTCTCATATTAATTTTTTTTCGAGCTTCAATTCTCTGAAGTTTTGATAATCGATTCGTTATCGTTGTCTATTTTGTTAAAACAGCGATCTATATATATATATATATATATATATATATATATATATATATATATATATATATATATATATATATATATATATATATATATATATATACCTAAACATCCATAATAAACTGAGGTTGAAAATTTGAACGTTGTGTGTTAATATACAACAGGGTTGAACGGTTATCTACAAAATTAATTACGTATACCTATCAGAAATGTTATTTGGATTTTCGAAATCCCTGATAAGCTAACAAACATTTTCGAATAGACCACTAAACGAAAATTGTAAATTATTTATTGATTATATTGTTGATTAGCAACTTCGAATGTGAGCATTTTCGCATAAATAATTAGTACATCAATAATGGAACGTCGCAGTTAATTATTTTCTAGTTCGGCAGAGACTTGTCTGATTTGCGTAACATGATATATGTTTGCCAATCTTTTAAAGAGATAATATAGCGCCGTATTAATGATATCGCGCGTATTTAATGAAAGAGTGTGCTTCAGTTAATGAATGATGAAGTCAGATCGATAATTGCTTAGTTACATTGAGCATAACGCATTTTCGTTACGTTACGATAATATTTGTTGGACCAAAATCTCCAAAAGTAATCAAAAATGTTTTTATGTTCTATTTTCTTTGGGGAAATGTGGAATTTCCCTTTCATTGTCCGGAAGTGCCTCGAAAGTTTCCGAAATAACGAACAATTCGGGAATTATCTCTGATTTAACTTGATCGTACTATCATATGACGCTTGTGCATCGATTCGCCCAGTATTTCCATTTAGATTGACGTGACGTGTTCTCTTCCGACTACTAGAAACTAACTCACGTCGACTGGAAGTTTGTCGATTTCCGTTTCTCCCTTTCTTGTTCCCATTTCCATCGTATTATATCCGTACCAGTTTCAATGCAAGGATTAATTTCGGCTTATGTCCCGACTACAGCGTCGCTCTGGATAGCTTCGTTGTCGACAATTTTGCCGGATTTATTCGTATTCTAGTTTGTTATATTACGAGAGTTTGCAAGCTGTGTGAATTTTCGAGCCTTGAAAATGATATAAAATAATAAATGGAAAATCAAGAATGAAGTGTATAGAAATACGGAGCGCTATTTCCTCACAAATTTTCCCCTGACAAGGCCTCGTTCTGCTCACTCCTTGTCAAGAGGTTGATTGATTGCCGACTGATGGACAACCAATTTAAATCCCAATTCTCTCGATTCTTGGAAATCGGTATGGAAGGGTTCGTCAAGTCCTCAATCTGCCTACTCCTTGTCAGGGGTTGATTAGTTGCCGAATGATGGACAACCAATGTAAGGCCCTCTTCTCCCAATTCCTGGAAATCCGTATGAAAGGGTTCGGTGCTGACAAGGCCTCAATCTGCCTACTCCTTGTCAGGGGTTGATTAGTTGCCGAATGATGGACAACCAATTTAAGGCTCAATTCTCCCGATTCCTGGAAATCGGTGTAAAAGGGTTCGGTGCTGACATGGCCTCTATCTGCCTACTCCTTGCCAGGGGTTGATTAGTTGCCGAATGATGGACAACCAATTTAAGGCTCAATTCTCCCGATTCCTGGAAATCGGTCTAAAAGGGTTCGGTGCTGACAAGGCCACAATCTGCCTACTCCTTTTCAGGAAAATGAGTTGCCGACTGACGGACAACCAATTTAAGGCCCGATTGTCCCGATTCTTGGAAATCGGTATGAAAGGGTTCGGTGCTGACAAGGCCTCAATCTACCTACTCCTTGTCAGGTGAATGAGTTGACGACTGATGGATAACTGATTTTATTAAGAAAATGTTTCCGAATTTATACGTAAATTAAAACTGCCTTATCGCTAAAATGAAGTTCATCAAACTTATGCGAGTGTGATGAACCGATGATATTCGTAATAATTGCGTTAGCCTACTTATTGCCTAATAATAATTGTAAAGTATTTCCGTATTCTAAATATGTAAATCGGTTCGAAATTTTCAAGATTCTGTACAGAAGTTTTTGTCACAATTATCGTGTACTTTATATTCATCAATTTTCTGCTAAGAATAATAACTTTTGTGTATTTGAATTTCGAGTAATTTTAAGAATGAAATAACTATTGAAATGTGATGGACTTCGTTTCAAGGTTTCTGATATGGCTAAAATAGAGATAATCCGTAAGGATAAGATTGAAACATTCTGTTGAAACTTGAGAAATATCAGGAATTCTTTTCAAGGCCCGTAATTCGACCTTATGTTGGATTCTTGAAGAGAATACGAACGTATGCGAAGAAGTAAGCTCTGATAATAGCTTTAGGGCTATTCTGAACATAGGAGTAGTTCTGTACGGATTTCTAGGAAGTATCTATATCCTTTTAAGATGATTGCTGTCAGTTGTACACGATTCAATCTGGTATCTGTCTAAGGCAACGTTTACAAATTACGTAAGGCTGTGTTTTCAATATTTTTTGCCCCCTACCCCCATGTAACGAAACAGAAGATTAGGAGATACCTTCTCTCTTGCAAAAGAAACGGCTATTAAAAATAGAGAAGACAATTTAATGTGCATCAAAAAGTTCTAACCTAATGACATTTGTATGAAAAGTAAATAACTGACATATGTATGTATTATAATGAAACAATATTTGGAATTTTCTCATAATTTAATACAAGTACGCATGACGACGTTTCGAAGTACTACTTTATCAAATACTGAATTAATACTGTATTAATTCTGTAATAACACCCGAGTTTTTAATATATTCATTTAAACTCGAGTCAAGTGTGAATTTATAATTTTATAGTTTTTAACATAATGTTTCACCAAGAGATAAGTGAAACCTCCGTGTCACTTACGTAATTTGTAAACGTTCCCTAAGCACGAAGATTTTTGCTGCTTGACCAGCCTTGTAGTAATTCAATTCTGTCAAATCAACCTCCGTAATATTCAGAATAATATGTATATATTCAGAATGTAATTAGAATAGTATTTTACTTTGTAAACTTTACCTTGTACTTAATTTATAAATAATTTTCCTTCGTTCATTTTTCATTTCAATTGGCTAACTTGAGTAGAAATGAGTGAAAAATTCACCGTTCTGAATCATCAGTACATTTTAGCAATACGAAATTTCACGATCTCAATACAGGGTGTTAACTAATTGAATGTCAACATTCAAAATGATTTATTCAGATTTGCATGAATCAGAAAGGTTGAACACAAAAGTCTCAGATTAAGAGTTATCTCTGAAACAAAATTCGAAAATTAAATGAGTGTTCCAAAAATTAAATCAGTTGGAATAACTTCAAATTGCTAATTAGACATTCAAGAAGTATCAATAATATTCGACGTTTCGTTTAATGTATCTTGAACTAAATCTTTAATTTTCAATTAAATTTGAATATCTTATTTGAAAAGCAGTGTTTTCCAAGTGAGGTGTCCAGCTTAGTTGAACTAGGTGAAAGTTCGCTTTTAACGCTCAAATAGAGCTTTTTACTCATTCAATTGGATAAATGTCTTTCAAACTATACCAGACCATTCGAGTAAAAATATCAAGCGGTATACACCATAAAAAATGTACCTACTTCAAAGAATTGAAATACTTCTTTCGTTAGGTAGATAAAAGCGAACGGGAGAAACGTATAGTGTCATTATATATCCGTTTTTGTCTTTCCGTATCGGCAGCGATTCCGGGAGATGGAATTCTCCGGAAAGAAGGCTTACTGTCGTCGCGTTCAGAATTAGCGACGAAATAAGGGAAAAGATTAAATGTCAAAAATCTATTTCGGATTTTAGAACCTATCGGAGGTCGCAGACTACAGATGAGCTTTCCACTACGATAAATTCAATGAAATCAGAAACTTATTCGACTGAAAGGGGTCCAATATAGTACGAGGGTAGTCTAAGCCCTAACTAAGTAGTGTAACATCAAATCATTTTATGATTGTTTTTCTTGATTTCGTTTATGATAATTATAATTCTAATTCTTAATAATTCGCATAATCTATGTCATTTCACATATATCAGCAGGTTTATGGTAAATCAATATATTCACATGACAAAGTAATTGGCATTATATTCTCATTTGTCAAAAAGTTTATCAACTTGCTATACTTAGTTACTGTATTAATGTGATGAGGACAATCAAAAATAGGACACGATCAAACAAATATTTTCATTGCAAATTGGTAAAAAAAAAAATTAAAACGACCCACTTACGCAAAAAAACAACCATTATGTCAAGATCATCATTTTAACATTTAGGGGTTGTATTTCCATTGTCCACCCCGAGAAGTTTCCTGAATTTAAACTGGAGAATTTTCTAATCACCTGAGCAGGCGAGTATTTGTTCATTTCAGCGACCTCTTATAAATGAGCGGTGTTAAAAAAATAAAGTTTCGATAGAGTTATTGCGATTATAAGGTTTCTTCGAATTTGGTTATGTATGGTTGAATTTTAATGTTACGTAGATGGTCAATATTGGCAATTTTGAAGAAAATACTATGTTTTTTTAATTTTTTATTCTTACATAAATGGGCTCACTCAACACACAGACAGAAACTGTCCTATAAAAGAGGAGCATATATTACACATGTTAATTACAAACTAAACTATTGTAATTATAAGTTTCGCCATCTATATATACGAAACTGACGTAAACTGTCAGAAAATATGCTTTCATACTAAAATTCAATTTTGGTAGAAATATATCAGCAATATGTTCACATTTGTTCCAGAAAAGTATGAACCTCTAGACCTAGAACTACATGTCGATTGTAATTATCTCTTCTCCAAGTGATTAAATAGATTTGAGATTTAATTTTTTCGTATTTCTATGAAAATTTCATCTCTTCTCTGCATTCGGGCAGCAATTGCATCGATTCCCAATTGAACAAGTGGGCCGTGAATCGCTCGACGGGAATATCCATTCGTCACGGTCCGACGGTTTTATGGCCTTACCGGACGAATAATTAACTCGCGTTTCATTTCGGAAAAACCGACAGATTGGTTCCACGCTCCCCGAAAGAATACGAATTAATCTGTGCGCCCTTGATTCATTCGCGCGCACCGAAATGCCCGAAACGAGGAATTCTTTAACGAGGGCTTGTTCCTTTGAGTGAATGATTTTCTATAGTTCGTTCGTGAAAGTAGAAGAATGGGACTTTAGTTCTTTCAGCTTTTTGATGAATTTCTTCTGTTCGTATAATGACTTGTGCTGTTCAATCAATTTGGTTGCTTTAACATCAGAAGTGGGATAGAAAAGAATGTTTCATCTAATGAGGCCATGGTTTTTTAATGAAGAGGCTTTATTTCGATAGTCCATGATACATGATAGGACATGATAATTGAAATCTCAAATTGAATTTATTTCAAGTTTTTTTTTATTACTGCTATAATTTTTTCAATTGGGAAATACAAGTTTCTTTGTGGAAATAATAATTTACATGAACATAAAAATTGTATCATTATTTGTAGTAGTTTTATAAATGAGTTTGAACACATAAACTCTACAAATATGATCTCAAAATGCAACAGGTTTTATTAATTGTTCTTGGTCCTCAAGTCTTTTCAAGTCAAGTTCATGGAAATGCTCGTTGTTTTGTAAATGTTTGTTTCAATATCAAAAGTGGGATAAAAGAGAATATATCATCTAATGAAGCCATGGTTTTTTCATTGAAGAAACTTCATTTCTGAAATTTTTATTTTTCACCGTAAATTTATAATTCTTTTCTAAAGATGTATTTCATGAAGTAACATAATTAACGATGGTATTTTGTCGTAGTTCTAGAAATGAGTGTAAACACATCAACATTACGAAGATTATCATAAAATGGAACAGGTTTTATTGTTCTTGGTCTTCAAGTCTTCTCATTTTCATGGAAATGCTCGTTGTTTCGTCGTAAAATGTTTGTTTCGTATCAGAAGTGGGATAGAATAGGATAGAGGATATCATCTAATGAAACTGTCGTTTTCTCATTGAAGAAGCTTTTTTGCGGAAGATGATTTTTTTTCGCACAATAAACACTATTTTCTTACGATCTATTCGATAAAGTAACATAATTAACGCTGGTAAGTATTGGGATAAAAATAAAATTAAATGCGATAAAAGATGAATGAAAAATTAAGATAAAATCATATTTTAACTGAGAGGTAATAAGAAATACTTGTCTGAAATTCCCTGAATGAACAGTTCTTTATTCGACTAGTTTCGCCTTTTACGACATTATCAAGAATTTCACATTTTAAGGTGAAAAGTGAAAGGTGAAAGGTTTCACTTTTCACCCGTGAACGGCGAAACTAGTCGAATAAAGAATTGTTCAGTCAGTGATTTTTAGACTTTAGTATTTCTGAATATAACTTAAATTCAAACACTTGAACTTATGATTTACACTTTATTGACTACACAGCATGACGCGTTTCGACGTTAAAAACGACTTTTGAAAAAAATTTTGAAAAATACAGGTATATATATCAGGGAATTTTGGTGTTCTATGGTTTTGGTTTTACCTAAGATATTCCATTCTGGGAAATAATTTCTATTACCTGAAAAGGTTTAACAAGGGTGAATTGTTTAATTCTATCTGTTCATTGAGCAAGTTTCCAGAATTTTTAAGTCGATTTATTTCCACTACTTCCCAATAATCTAATTGACTACTTTTCTCTATATTGTGTAGAATTTTGAAATTCGTATCAAAAGTATGGTTTTCTGTTAATAAATGGTTAGCATAATTCGAATTACTTTTATGCTCGAATTATGTTAACCATTTATTAATAGAAACAGGAACATAAATATAGCTTCGCCCATAATAAAAGTAATTCGAATTATGCTAACCATTTATTAACAGAAAACCATACTTTTGATACGAATTTCAAAATTCTACACAATATAGAGAAAAGTAGTCAATTAGATTATTGGGAAGTAGTGGAAATAAATCGACTTAAAAATTCTGGAAACTTGCTCAATGAACAGATAGAATTAAACAATTCACCCTTGTTAAACCTTTTCAGGTAATAGAAATTATTTCCCAGAATGGAATATCTTAGGTAAAACCAAAACCATAGAACACCAAAATTCCCTGATATATATACCTGTATTTTTCAAAATGTTGTTATTATTCTGTAAGCATCTGAAGAAGTCGTTTGTAACGACGAAACGCGTCATGCTATGTAGCCAATAAAGTGTAAATCAAAAGTTCAAGTGTTTGAATTTAAGTTATATTCAATTATAAGTAAACGCAAACACTATTAAATATTTAGTATTTCTTATTACCTCTCATTTGAATATGAACTATCACAGAGTTGATTCATCGTCCATTGAATTTATTAAATCATATTTTGATTTAGTATCTATTTCAGGTTTACATTTTCCGATAGTTTCCCGCTAAGCCTTTCGTGTAATAAAGTTGCAAAGCGCAAAAATAAGAGGGATGGTGTGCCGGCCTTAATGTGTTTTCGATATATTACCGAAGAAATATAAAGTTACAATATCGAGATTTCTTGTTTCAGCTCAGCGTTACAATTTTAAATGAACGCACGTATTTTCCGCGGTCGGCCTCTCTTCCTCTACATGTACTACGAACTTTGTAGGCGAATGCGAAAATTCGATCGGACACTTCGGATATATCATTATCCGGTTAGAGCGGATCTTTTCTCGTACCGCTTTCCGCCCGCCGTACGTGGTCGAAATAAATTTCCGACATATCGGGAATTTCGACGGGAGATATTTTCAATTTGGTAGTTGCTTTTCCGTCTTACACGATTTTTCCTCCCGACACGGGCGGAGTTGTCGAATTTTCCGCACAAGCGACGTAGAAGCGATCTCTTCGGATATTTGATCTGAATTCTCGTACATGTAATTTTGTTTCATGGGGTGCTTTTTCGGTTTGAGAATGTTTCGATGTAGATTTTTTATTGACTCAAAGATCATTCGTTGAGCTTCAATTTATCATAGCTGTAGCATGAAATATTTGTTATATACTTATTCGAATTTTTAATGATTTATTTGGTATGTCCTCACACACGTTTTTTTATATGAATGTTTTCATATTTTTTACGGACGATGCGAAATATTGTTTAGCAAATTTTCAAAGGTGAATAGTTCTATTGGTGATTATTTTACTGATTTCATTGTCTCAATTCTTTTCATTTGACATTCTTCACCAGAAGCTACTGTTGAATAAAAAATTATCATAGTAATGGTACCGAAATATAATCTTTCCATCGATTTTTTCGCAAAGATTTAGGTGAAATGTTTTGTTATTTTTATTGAGAATTTATGAATTTGAATATTGCAAGTTATAAAACAAGATAAAATTAAAATCAGACTTGAATACATATTTCTAATGTGCTGTATAAGTTATTCAACTTTAAGAGTCTTTAATACTATTGCAAGGTATAATTTAATACCTTGCAATAACAAATATAATATTATATTTGTATTGCAAGTTTTTCATGCGTTTAGAAATCCATAACATCAATATACTCCTAAGAATCAACAGAGTTATCATACCATCTCATCGCTCGTGTAAATATAAGGGTGGTTTCCATCTCTGGTGAACTGGACGTTACCCCATTTCCGGCAGGTGAAGGCCCCTTCAGGAAGAATTTCAAGCACCGTTTGCTGAATATATTGTCTTAGATTTTCCTTTTTTCTTTTTACATGTCTTTAAATATTGATTTTGATTTGATGTCATGTATTCCAATTCATGGAAGAGTGGAAAAATGCTTCGGAGAACCTTTTCCGGATTTCCTTCTGTGTATTTATGCGATCAAATTGACACAATGAATTCATTCATTATTTATTCGAATCATCTCACTGAAAACTTGAAATTTTTTTTGAACGTAGGATATTAATTATAAATTGTAGTATTCATGTTCCGTATATTTTTTAGTCCTGCTGCTTCACATTGAAATCGTTATACACGATTGTAGTCCATCAGCTCTCATCCCAACAGAATATCGTTATTGTTAATCCTAAACACAAGCCATCATCGATTTTGCAACGTGCGAAATGTTCCCAGGAATCGTCAACTTTAATCCACACGGCGAAATGACGCGGAACATAAACATAATTCCATATCACCGGATTCAATCTGTACCCTATGTTTCGTTGTAATACGACATAATCGGATCAGAATTCGTTCCGATGTGCTCGCTCGTCCATATTTCATCAACGTTTCTGATTTTGCGGTACCAAGATAGGCGAATATCTGCACGATGATCAATCTACCCAGTTAAATCGATTTGAAATGTGTTGGTTGCCTATATGGTGCGAAATATACCAAATTTAACGACATTACTAGCGGTTTGTAATGAATAATTGATCAGCAGGTTTTTTCTCATATAACGGGTGATTTTTTAAGAGCTAAGTTTTTCAGGTTGGCGGCACTGGTTGGTAATGGCAACCAAACATCATCTGTCAAAGTGAAAAGTTTTCTATTGAATTAAAAATTAACTCACTTGACTTGAGTTTTACTGAATATATTAAAAACTTTACATGTGTTTCGGGTGGTTAACCCATTATCAAGAGTATACAATATTGCTCATAATAATAATGGGTTGATAATAAAGATAATGGGTGAATGAGTAACTGTTGATAATAGGTTAACCACCCGAAACATATGTAGAGTTGTTAATATATTCAGTGAAACTTGAATCAAGTGTGTTAATTTTTTATTCTATAGTTTTTAACATAAGTTTCATCAAGAGATAAGCGAAACCTCCGTGTCATTTATGAAAAGTTTTCAGTATACCCTTCCATTTCATTGTGGAAAGACTTACAAACGAGCAAAGATTGCAAATTGTTGAAATTTACTATCAAAATTCGTGCTCTGTGAAAAATGTGTGTCGTTTGTTACGACCATATTATGGTCGTCATAATCGACCTAGTAAATCAACAATTCGTGCTGTTATCACCAAATTTCGCACCAAGTTTACTTTGTTGGACATTAAACCATTGCCTCGCATGCGTACAGTACGTACTGAAGAGAATATTGCAGCCATAGGGTACAGTGTTAATGAGGATCGTGAAATGTCAATTCGTCGCCATTCTCAGCAATTGGGCATGTGTTACTCAAACACATGGAAAATTTCACGTGTTGATTTGGGTTTGAAAGCCTAAAAAATACAACTTCTACAAGAATTGAAGCCGAATGACCTACCACAACGTCTAATTATTGGTGAATGGGCCTTAGAACAGCTTAATGAAAATCCGCTGTTTTATCGAAACATTGAGTTCAGCGATGAGGCTCATTTCTGGCTTAACGGTTATGTAAGTGAACAAAACTGTCGCATCTGGAGTGATGAACAGCCACATGCCAAACAAGAATTACCGATGCACTTCGGTAAGCTTCGTGTTCTTGTCTTGTGCAGGGTGTTCCATTAGGACATCTTATGTTGGCGGACGTGTTTTACAATAGAATTCTATTTTAAAAACGGAACTCAGAGCAATATGGATATTAAGTAACACAATATGTGTTACTTCATTATTTAAATTCATTTCTTTTTTAAAATTAATATCAGAAAATGTCGGATGTAAAAAACGAATTTGAACCTCGCAAACAGAAAGGGACGGAAGGAAATATAATGATATTTTGAATTTTTTGTAGCCATTATAACGTAATAACTGTCTTATGCATCAAAAGAGTTCTCATACAGATTTTCGTTACGATGTTTGTTTTTCAAAATTTTCTGCGAGCTCTCATTGTTATTCTAATGTTATGTGATTGTTTGAATAGACGAGGAATATTCTGCAGATACAAACTTTAATTTGTTTTTCAAATGAACTCATTTGCAAAGCTTGAGGCATCCATAACATCTCCTCGGAAACTGGCACATTTCTATCTGGAAATTAATGACGAGATTCGGAGGATTCTGCCATTGGGGAATTGAAAATGGCAGCGTTGGCTTAACAATGGAGATGAGTTATCTCTTATTGAAATGAAACCTTATTTTCTTTACCATAGTTTCATGCTTTTTTGTCGCGGAAAAACTTTAATAATCGGTAATAGGGGTACGAGCAGCGGAAATGAGTTGTACTTGGGGTTTACCAAAATCAATGCTGACCAAAACGTTTTGATTAGAATTTGAAGAATTATGAATATTCCCCTTCAATCTATCGATCTGCATTCTTCTTAACAACTTTCTTTTCAGTTTTGATAATTTCTAGTACAAAGTATCTACATACGAGGGTTGGGTGAAAAGTTTCCGGTCTGACCAAGAAAAACGATGTCTTAAAAGTTTTTTTTGCTTTATTTTTCAACATAATCTCCATGAACTCTGATACTTTTCTCATTTATACCAGTTTTAAACGTAAATTCGTCAAGCTGTTCAAAATACTGTTGTATAAATAGTATTGACCAGTGATAGTCTTACCTTTTTCAAAAAAATCAATGTATATATTGAACATCTCGCAACCCAAAAAACAGTTGCCTTAATCTTGTTTACCAAAAAAATTGTGTTTGCTTGCTTTGGAGTTGGTTCCCCCTTTCCATCCCACTGTTTTGACTGTTCTCTATTTTTAGGAGTGTAGTGGTGAACCCAAGTCTTATCTACAGTTATGAATCGACGTAAAAATTCGTTTGGATTACGTCTTTACAGCGCCAAATTTTCGGTAGAAATGTTTTTTCGAATCACTGGAAATAATGTCATTATAAAATCTAAAAAATTGCAGAAATTCTTAGAACAATACAGTAAATTACAGTAGGTAGTATACTATTTAGTGTCATAAAAGGCAAAAAAGCAGCCATAACATAGGTGTACCTGTATTCACGAAGTTGAAAACACTGTTGAAAGTATTTGCATATTATGAATAAATCATGAATTGTTTATATTTCGAAGTTATTCATATCTACGATTGTCCCTGATCAAAATATATCATTCGATTACGGCAGACAAAAATAGATGGTGAGAGTAGTTTCGGAAGAAACTAATTCCTTTTAAGTCCGGATGGCTGGATATGTATCTGTTCGATCAGCAAACTTTGATTGTGTTATCGTGCTCGAAGAAAACTGTACGCGTAGAATCAGTGCGAACTACGCCCGGAAAGATCTGTAATATCCCCGGAGAAATCGCTAGTCGACCTCGTCTCGGAAAATGACTAGACATGTTTCATTCCCGGAAGCAACGATTCCCTCGATTCAGATGCGGCCTTTCTTCTATTTCATTTTGCATTCGTCTAATGAAACGGTCGCATTCGGTATATAAGATAGATAAATGCGGCCGTTACTCCGGCAAATACGTAATACGTAAAATCTGACGTGAAATTGTTACCGGAATCTCGGAGCGGAAAGATCCAATCCGTTTTTGATCGTTTAAATATTGATAGAGTTGACGATAGTAGACTTTTAATGTTGTTTCTAAGTCGAAGTGTGGATCGGAAAAGAGCCGTTGACGTAGAACTAACTGGCGTAGTTAATTTTCAATTGAAAAAACTGATTTTACCTCTGAAAATTATCAATACCCTCACAAACTTCTAGTTAATTCTCTCAACGAATTGTTTTGTCGATTTTTTTGCATAGTTTCGAAATGAATTCAGGTATTGAATGAAGAACAATTAGCTGAGTGTTGCAAAATTATATAAATAGCTCAACGATAAATTGTTTTGTGGGTGTCACCATATTTCCTAAAGTTGAACTGTTAAAAATTCCAGTTAAACTTTTCGAAATGGGTTCAAAATCCGAAACAATTGTGAATATATTAATATAATTTCGTGAAACTGGACCGAGTGTTTTCTATTCAATATATTGAACGATGGTTCACCAAGAGATCAGCAAATATTCCATCAACTCTATTAATAATAATTAGGTTAGTTCAGATATTTGAAGCAATAGAACAAACTAGAAGAAATCAAAGTAATTTCATATCAGTTAGTGATGAAGATAAAATTATCAATTTTGATTTTTTACGAACGATTAGTCGATGTAATTTTATTTTAAAAATTGAAATGGTAAGTTTTCAAAGGAGCCATTGTGAAATGTACGTAATAATTGTTCTTAAAGGTGTGTTTATCTAGAAGAACGATTTCGTTTGCATTTCAATTTTTTTTAGTTGTTAGGAATAATGAAGACATACAACAGTTTTTGTTAATTCAGGGACGTTTATATGTAAGAACTAAATACCTCTAAAAGGTAGGTCTGTTCTTAACATGTACAATTAGAAAGATAAAAAAAAGAAAACCAAAAAATCCAATCTACCAAATAACAAAAATTGCTTGAAAATCCATTAAAAACGCAAATAATTTCGAATGAGAAAAATTGGACCTGATGCTGTCTATTAAAATTAAGTCAGAAATACTTTGCAAGACAATGCTTCTCAATTGTTGTCTCAGAAGTAAATTATCGTGAATAAGTACTTTATATATTCAAATTTCATAACAGCGAAGTTGTATTCTCATAGTGAAAGAATCAAATTATAAAAAATCAAAAAAATTTTCAATTAGTGGAAAACATGAAATAAATAAGTATAAAGCATATAATTGAATCGTATCTTCAAAAAAATTATATAAAATTTTTTTCCCGGAATTTTTAATTTCTCAAAATATTTGCGTAGAATTATGATGAAACATCTCAGACAAAACATATATTTCTGGATAGAAAATTGTAAAGTGTTTTTTCAATCTGAATATCCCATTCACTTCATTTTCTCATCAATATTCCGTCGTGTGAGTAATAAAACGATTGATTATTCGAAACACATTTATTCACTTTGAAATTGAGTGATCCATCAGGGAAGATCGGGATAAGCCGACCTCTCCCGCTTAATTCCATTTCGTCCCTAGTCCCCGTCGTCTGCACGTTACTAACTCACCTTCTGAGCTGCCTGTTGGCCAGGATGACTCCCATGAGCGCCAGGTTCGCCGCCATTCCCATGGTCCCCAGGGCGAATATCAGGGCGGCCTCGGCTGTGCCTCCGGGATGACACTGGAACACTTTGGTGGAGTTAAGCGATGCGTTCGCGGCGCTGCTGCCGAAGCGCAAGTTCGCCCCTGGAAAGGCGACCGCAGAACCTTGAACAGAAAGAATAAAGGATGATTATTATTTTATTTCGAGTCTACTGAGATTTAAATGAATCGCTGTAGCAGGAAGAAGAAATGTGGGTTCTGTATTAGTTTTATAGTATTTATTGGACGAAGCGTGACTGAATTTAATACTACGTGTTTCACTTTTCTAACTAGATCGAATAGAGTTACCCAAAAGTAGGGCCACATTCGATAAGGGGGCTATTTTATTGTGGAGGATCTACTAAAAGAGTACTACTTTTCACAATTTTATTGTGAAATGTAGTCGACACAACTTTTTCGTACTCTTTCATTTCATATTTTTCACCCTTTTCGGGTGCATAAGAATTTTGAAAAGCTTCAGGTGGGGCATGGCACAAAAAAGGTTGGGAAACGCGAAGGTAGAAGGACATATGAAATTTTCATTTCTAACTGGAACACTTTTCATTTATATCAAAAAAGGATACTCAAATACTTTCAATCAAGTTATCTTGGAAGGAATAACTCCAAAAATATTTTCTTGACTACGGAATGTTCAAAATGTTTGAGATTTCGAACAGATTTTCTATACACAATTAATAATAGAACCGAGTTAGATGGGAGAAGTTAGTACAGCCGTTGAGATTAAGCCCTTGTTGCTTGATCCTCGGAGCCTCCCAGCATGTTCAGAATCTTGAAGATTTTGAACAGATTTATATAGTTAGAATAGGAAAATATTTTAATAATGCATAAGGCAATAAGTAAGTAGGTTAACGGAACTATTGCAAATATCATGGGTTCACCATATATATTTGTAGATTCTTTAAAATCATTACTTGGATTTTCTGTTGCACTAGGTTATATACAATTTTTAGTACTAAGGGTATAAATTGATATTTTTCTCTGAGGAGTATGATTTTCTTTCGGATGAGGGAATTCGTGAGTAGTTTTATGATCTGCATTTATATTTATGGTGCAGTCGATATTTTATTGTTTAGTTCTTTATTGCAATGTCGATATAAATGAACATTGAACATAATAAGACAACGAAATAAAATTGTCATTTAATCGTATTATTATAGACAATATCTTTGCCATTTACATATTGCCAAACGTGAATGTTAATATTCAGTTATATTTGACACATATGAAATTGCTGAACATTTCTTTATGTTCATTCTGTTTCACATGACATTCAGAATTTTTCCATGGTCTTATTCATATTTTGAATATTGTAAGAGAGTTAATCTAAGGTTTTCCTTTTTTTTGAAGTTCATTGTATGATGTAATTAGCATCATTTAATACCATGAAAAGTTTTCGCGTGGATTCCAGCCCTCAATTCCAATTAATTTGGTAATTATACCAATCATCAGTTTCGAGATTTTCCGTCCTCTTTCTGAAATTAATCTCATTCTGAATGTTGGCATCATTTTGTAATTGTAACAGACCTCTTATTTTTCTAAAGCCTTAAGCTGTGCCAGATCGTCAACCTTGCTCGTATGTAGTGTAGATCAGAGCATCAACGGAAAATTGGATATTTGATTAAAGATAAACACAATAGTGCCTCCGGGATTTCCTCGAATATTTGAATAGTTACATGTACCTATGTAAAGTCGAATGTAAAATTTACGGTCCATATACGTTTAATGTATATTATTACGATCTAATGAAAGTTTCCGTCGGTTAATTCAAATTTCAGTATAAAGAGCGAATGCGGTTGGACACTAGAATTAGAAATTTAATCGATGGGAGGCTTACTTACCTACCAACTGAATCATTAAGCATTATGGAAAATATTGCAGTTGTTTGAAATGTTTCGGATATTTCCAACGTCCTCACTCGTATGACCTAAGGACGATAAATGCGAAATGAGCCTATGTAAATTCTAAATGAAATTATATGTAACCTAGTATATTGTTGTTTCTCAATCTTCAGTATGATTAACTTGTTGCAAACCCACATGCTAAATGGCGAAAGCGCTGGGTGTAATGTTTTCCATTACGGATTCAATTTACGCATTCACCAACTAAAGTGATAATTGTTTTTACGATTTCTGGTTAGATTACATATTTACCATCGATTTTGTATGGTACGACTAAATTTATGCTCAATATTTTTATGTATGACGAAATTGTCTATCAATTGTTCGACTTATATTACATTTTGAAGATAACTTCATGTAAATGTTGTCCGCGGCTTCGTATCAAATGGTCCATCATGGCTGTTCATCACTCCAGATGCGACAGTTTTGTTTATTTACATATCTATTAAGCCAGAAATGAGCCTCATCGCTGAACACAATTTTTCGATAGGACAGCGGATTTTCATTAAGCTGTTCTAAGTCCCATTCATCAAAAAATTAGACGTTGTGGTGGGTTATTCGACTTCAATTCTTGCAGATGTTGAATTTTATTGGTTTTCAAACCCAAATCAACACGTAAAATTCTCACAATCCCCATTAACACTGTACGCTACGGCTGCAATATTCTCTTCAGTACGCAGTGTACGCATGCGAGACAATGGTCAAATCTCCAACAAAGTAAACTTGGTGCGAAGTTCGGTGATAACAGCACGAATTGTTGATTCACTAGGTCGATTATGACGACCACAATATCGCCGTAACAAACGATACACATTTTTCACAGAGCCCGAATTTTGATAGTTAATTTCAACAATTTGCAATTGTTGCTCGTTTGTAAGTCTGTCCGTGATGGAATGGCAGAGTATACTGAAAACTTTTCACTTTGACAGATGACGTTTGGATGTCATTCCCAATCAGTGCCGTCAACCTGAAAAACATAGCTCTTAAAAAATCTCGCGTTATTTCTCACTTTCAATTTCTTCTAATCAGACACTGGATAAATTAACAGATGGACTCGGTTTCTTTCCGGCTACGATTCATCGTTGCCGTCCGGAAAATTCATTATAACTTCGGTAATTCCCCTCGCTTCGATAAATAATTTTTATGGCATTTCTTTATTGTTATTTCTTCGGAATGTACTGCGCTAGTTGACCGAGAGCGCGATAAATTTGACGAACTTTTCCGTCGTAATCTTCGTCGAGAAGCGAGAGAGTTTTCTCCATTTAATTAGCTGATAAATGAAGTCGGCCACGAAAAATCTCGTTCCCGATGTTGAAAACGAGGACGGCCTTGTGTGATAGAGCAAAATTGCTCCCAACTCACCCGCACGAGACGACAGATATAAATTTCTGGAGTGTTGGACGTCGAAACGTCCGCGCCTACTTCAGCAGGTAATTTTTCATGTTTCCTTAAAGTATGCGGCTATAAATCAACAACAATAATCCGAAACATTGATATATTACTTCAGTTTTATCATAATTCCCGATTTTCATTGAGAAATAATAGTGAGAATAATGATGAATAATATAGTGCAGATAGATAGTCCAGGAACCCTGGAGCGTTTTGGAATTTTATTACTATCAAGCTAATTTTCCGTGAGTAGTTTCATTTTGATGAGACGCCCAAGAATTTTTTGTACGAACCTCGGTTGTGGTAGGTAACAGAATGAAATGTGTTGATTTGATCATTCTGAAAATATGTATCACTACCCGATTTTTTTTTGTTAAGTCTTAAGATAATTATCTAAATTATTCTAAAAAATATTTGACCTACAAAACCTATGGCTTGTAGCCAGAAAAATCCATTGATTAAAATCAACTATTAAAACCAGCTGATTTTTGTTTTTTTAGTTAGTTAAAACTTATATACTTCAATAATCTCATTGTACATTATTTGAATTCATTTAGTAGCTAATTTCAGAAAGTATTTAGTAACTTTAGGTTTTCATTTAGGCTGCCTACCAAAAGGTCGGATTTCTTTATGGTGTTGATAGTGTGTCATCGATTATGTATTCCAAATGATTAAATTAATGAAGAACATATTCAATTATTGATTGAAATTAGATTGATTTTGTATGTCATGACTCAATCTTCAGCGAAAACGGCCAGGTTAAATTTTTACGAAACGAATCAAATCATTAGATAGAAAAATGTTGTCAGATCGAGGTAATTGATGATGATGGAAAAATTCTTCGAGGATATTGAAAGTCATAACTCTTGCTAAAGGAAAGTCCAAGTCATGTTTCTGCCCGTAAGCGGTTCAGTGAGCTGTGAATGTCAACTTTCAACGTTTAAGATACGAACATTTAAGTACACATCCGATTTTTCAGTTCATGAAAAAAATAATTGCGTTCCAGCGTAAATATTTTTAACGTTCTTTATCTAATATTATTATCCTTCTCTCTAAAGATACGAATAGTTCAAATCAATAACTATTTAAAGAGATAATATTTTAGTATATTGAATAAAAAACTCTTGGCTTGGTTTCACAAAATTTATAAAGAATACTTGACAATTGTTTTGGGGTGTTTCCCCATTTTCAAAGGTTAAACCAAAAGTTTAAAAAGTTAAATCAAAATGAAAATGGGGTAACACCCCGAAATAATTGTCAAGCATTCATTATAAATTTGATGAAACCAAGTCAAGTGTTTTTCATTTAATATATTAAACTTTCACCAAGAAATCAGCGAATATTCAATCAATATTTTAGTTATATATTGTTTATTGAAATGTTCATGGTGCAATTGATTAATAATGAATATAAGACAATTTTATGATCAGAAAGCTCGATTGTTTTGATTATATTTATTGATGTTTATTTATTGTCTATGAGATAACGTTTATAAAAATACAAAGAAACCAGCGAATGAAATTCAATCGATACTGACAAGAATGCTGTTAATCTTTATTTAAATTTGAAAAAAAAACCGCCACAAAGTTGAATGTTCATGGAATTCTTAGATGTTTTCAGGTTGCCTCAAGAATTTGAGACTTCATTTTACATCCAGTTCAATCCCAAAGACTTCAATAATAGAGCATAAATTATAAACATCGGTTTTTTGAGAAAATTAAGTCTTGAAAAAAAGTCTTGATTTAAGCCGAAAATATTATTGAAGTTACGCAATAATTTCAATAATTTATACTCAACGATGTTGAATAAATAAAGTGACATTTCCAATATTCAACATATGTAAATAAGCGAATTTCAATGTTTACTTTATTTTGTACAAAATAGTATTTATATAGTTATAACTAGTCATATTTGTTTTTCAATTGATCACGATATTACCTAAAAGTATTGTTAACTCATAGAATATGAAACATTGATGCATATTTTAACAAGGGTGCCGTTGAACTTTCGAAATTTCTGTATTTTCTATGTTGAATTAATGAATTTTTTTTTTGTCAAATATATTGAATTTTTTTTTCAAATATATTGAATTTTTTTGGGTTATATAGTTCATCAAAAATTTCTAGATGTTATTTTCGGGACTCTATTTTGATATTCTCTTTTTTTGTTTCAATTTGAGAACCAATGAGTTAAATAAACCACGGACAAGACTTGGGACTGTGTTTACATTTCATCTATAAATTGGACATGAATTTGATTAGTCTATAGTTAATATTAAAAATAACTTCCTCTTGCTTGAATTGAAGTGTACAATTTACAATGCATATAGTCAATAAAAAGGGTTTGTTAATTGAAACACAATCGTTTATCAATAGATTTCACAAAGTACATTATAGAATGTTTGAGAATGACCTAAGACGCCCGAATACGCAATGATCCAACGAGTTTAGGTCCTTGGGTCGAGAAGGCCAAGAGTGCGATCCATGAATGAACCAACGTTATCAGCAAATTTCTAAAATTACGGGAAGCCACACTAAAACGCGTAGTTTAATATCATGCATCAACTATATTACATCTCTATTTGCCAATGAAACCAGAAAATCATCCATCTTCGGTCTTCATCGCCTTCAATGATAAAACATTCTTGAAATGGTCCAAGAAATAATTCCTTAATTTTTTTCGATATAAAATATAACATCTTGCTGGCCTTAATTCGAGATTTTCAATATATTTTCAGCTTTTTATGACGGACCATAAACAAATGATTTTCCATCCGCAGTAGAAATCGTCGTTTTGAGTAACATTTCACGGTCACGCCGAAATGGCACCTATCGTCTCCAGTTTTTTCTCACTACTTCTGGAGTCGTCTCCGCTGTCGCACTATTATTTCGATTTTGGCCGCGTCTTATCAGTGCGGTTCGACTTGTTCCCTCAAATGTCTTGACGGACGCGATAGGGCGACATCTTGTCGCCTCGGAATTCGTTATATCCGGCAGAAGCCGCGGCATCTCCGAATTTCTAACGAGAGGCCGCGACGCGTTCTTAAGTTCTCACGTGTTAACTCCGCACAATTTTCGACGGGTGTTTAATGAGTTTCATAATGGAATTTCGCCAGAACGGTCGACAATATCGCATTACTTGTCGTATCGCGACAGCCTGTTACCCGACAGAAGCGATTGGGTTTCTATTTTCTGAACGAACCGTACTAGTTAACGAAAACTCTATGTCGTGCTAATGAAATATCTAACGCTTTGGGTACTCATGGCTTCTTTTTATGTCTCGTTCAGAATATCGAAATTATCTTCGAAATTATTAATCTAAAATTCAAACTTCATAATGGTTTTTTTTTCAATAGGTTTTTCTACTGGTAGGTCTCTCGAGATCAAAGTGATTCTACTTATATTCGGTAGTGCTTATTATTTGTTTATTCATTTAATTTATTTCACATACACAGTTTCACAATCCTAATGAAAAACAGGAGAGACAACAAGCTAGTGAAAATATAATCAAATTAAATCAAATTTTATTTAGCTATACTCGTATCAGCTATCATATTATATAACTTATTATTATTATATAACTACATCACTACCTTACTACATCAGCTATTACTTTTGAAGATTGCTGGTAACCTTCAAAAACAATTGTGAAGCTATTTGATTCTGAGAAACTAATTGATTCAATTATGTTTTTCATTAAACTTTATTGAAGAATGTTTCAACAAGAGTGCAGCGTATTATCAGAAACTTTAGTAATCAATTTAGCATTGATATTACGAAATTTAGGCGAATATGTACGTCAATTCTGGGATTTTTTTAGACCGACATTTCAGCGTTTTCATAGAATATTTGCTATATGAATTAGAGAATTCATGGATTGTGATTGAATAAAAAATCATTTTCGCATTTCATTTAAAACTTCCTTATTGTGTCGATGTACTATATCAAATCAATGGCAAAATCTTACTGTTTTCGGATTATGCGAAAAGGATAGTTAAGTTTCAGACCCGTTGTATTTTCTTATACGTATGTTCTCTTTCCCTCCACACAAAATAAACTCCGGTCGTGTATTCGACAAGAATTTGTGATATCTGCGAAGTATTCTCATTGTCAAACAGCGTCCTCATCGTGATGCTTTGTTTTCTTTCAAAATTGCCTACCACTGACGGAATTTCAACTTTCTATATTTCAGGAATACTTTCAGGAATGTCTTTCAGCAACTTCAATATTACATAAACTTTCATTCTTTATAGAAACTCCACTAGATTCAATAATGATTTAATTGATATCTAAATGAGTGAAGAATTTTCGTCCTCTCAAAGGATTATGAAAACGTAGATGAGGCTAAAAGAGTAGTTCATAACTGTTCTGATATTTCATGAAGTTCATTGAATATCCGCTGATATCTTGGCGAAACATTGTTCATAAAAGCACTTGACCTGGTTTCTCAAAATTTATAATAAATACTTGACAATTGTTTCGGGGTTCACCCCATTTTCAAAAGTTGAACTGTTTGTATTTATTATGAATTTTGTGAAACCAGGACTAGTGTTTTTATTTAATATAATATTTCTTTAAAATCCCCTGGTTGATTCTTATGAAGCTTCTTCGAAAACTTAAATACATGTATTATATAATAGAGGAAATCTCTAGGAGGACATTTTTCGATCAAGAAGATAAGTCTTCTGTGAAAATTATCATTGTAAAAAATGAGATGGATGATTATTATTTCATCAATTTTTTTTCATATAATAATTTTGTATTGTATTATAATAATGCCTCTACAATTTTGTTGAAAAAGATATGAGTTGGCTCATTAATTTTCATTATTTTGGAAGGCATACTTCAAATTGAGATGCGTGCTCGACAAAGATTTGATGGATCGTTCGTTGATGTAAGATGAAGTTATAGCTGTTTTTGGTCTAGAAAAATCGTACATGAAAATAACAAATTCTTATGTTATATGAACGGTTGTTATGTTTAAATTTCAATTGTGAATTAATTTACGGTCGACTTACTGATTTATTGGAGTCCACTTATTCAAGGAGTCCACTTATTCATGAAAATTTAGTTGAACATATTTTAAACTTGAAAATAACTGACATTTCATTAAATATTTTTCCCTAAACCTTGTCTTTTTAAAAACGTCCTTTGACCTACATTATACATGCAATTGTTCATGTTGAAAATATTTCGAATGATTATGGAATAGACGTGTAATTATCCACTACAGTTTCGCCTTCTCTGGGATATTTTTATAATTTAAATTGAATAAACAAATGTCTGAAAGTGGGTCATATAAAAAGTAGAACAATGCACTTAATATATAATTATATATTTTTATTGTTTTGGGTCTGAGTGAATACAGATTTTTTTCATATTTTGAACGAACAATACAAGTCTATATAATATCTCGTATAGCAGTAGCATATACTCGTTTCTTTACCATTGAGTTAATTCCGAAATGCTATACTCCCGCATTTTCTCGTATATTTCGCCAGAGCTTCCATCCGAAACACGTAGGCATTATTCAATGTAGTCTGAATGAGTAATGGTTTAAAAAGGTACGTCCGCAATGAAACCATGTAAGGGAGCACGACAAACGTAAAATAACTCGCAAACAAATGAAATATTCAGCGAGGCTCTCAGAGACGAGTAGCGTAACGAACGTGACCGGGTTCGAGTCCCGCACAGTGACGCGGACCGGGGATAAGCGATATGGCGGACGCGTAAGACAAATGTGAAATTGCGAAGCGGGGATAATTTTACATAATAAACTAAATTGCGTCGAGTGAGCCGAGTGCAACACGAAGTAAAAGAGCGTCTTTGTAGGAGTTATAGAGCGAATGGAGTATCACGGGGCGTTCCAACCTTACGTAATTTCCACGAAATTGAGATTGCTCGCTCGGGTACTATTCCAAGGCTTAAAGGGAAATATGATGTATGTTTTCTCATTCGGGAAATGTGGAATGATGTTCTTGGCGAAAAACGATTGTCCAGAGCCATTCCGTTTTACCATATTGTTGAATGGGAACGAATTGGTCTAAACATTTAATTGAATTTTAGGCAGTTAGTCATTCAATTAAAAATCCAAATTTTTATTCAAAAAGTTTCATCACTGGGTATTTTATTGTGAATTTAGAAAGATTCATCTTTTCTCTTTTTATAAAATGAGCAAGGTGATAAACCTAACAACTTTCTAAATATTTATGTAAATGAGAGGTAATAATAAAAACTTGTCTGAAAATCACTGACTGAACAATTCTTTATTCGACTAGTTTCGCCTTTTACAGCATTATCAAGAATGTGATATTCTGATACATTCTTGATAATGCTGTAAAAGGCGAAACTAGTCGAATAAAGAATTGTTCAGTCAGTGATTTTTAGACAAGTTTTTATTATTACCTCTGATTTAAATATGAACTATCACAGAATAGATTCATCGTCCATTGAATTAATAAATATTTATGTATCTTGACTGATAATTTGGTATAGTTTTTCACTTGCTGCGTGAAACTGGATTCTTATTGATTGATTCGATCAAATCATCAATCTTTTGGTTTTACCAAACTGACTTAGTCGAATGAGGCCAGATTTGAGGCTTTCGAATTAACAAATATAGCTGCTCAAATTTCATAAATTTGATATTTTATTAGAGACTCTAAAAGCCTTCAGTTTTATTAGTTTCGATCATAATTAACAAATTCGATATAAGTATAGTACATTCAGAAATTATCTGTTGGCGAGGTTCATTTTGGCCTTTTTGAAGATATTTATTTCTTAATAAATCTTAACGCAATCTTCATGGCAAATATTTTAATAATTCCTCAACATTCATAATACTATTTAATGCCCTAATCCGTAGCAAGTTGGAGAATGGCAGCATGATCTGGCATCTCATTTACACTTGCCATCAACTCCGTCTTGAGGCTATTTAGAGAAGGTTCTTGAAATTCTTAGTTTGGAGGGAAGATAAAGTTTATCCACAGAGAGGAGTCAAGGCAAATTATTGAGTCGATTCAGTTTAATCTCATTACAGGGCAGGAGAGAAACTTTATCACTCAAATTTTTGTACAAATTACTGCACAACAGTATTGATTGTCCTGCTCTCTTTTCCGCTTTGAACTTTCGTGTTTCTAGGCAAAATTCTCGTACTACAGAATTATTACACCAAGAGACTCTAAAGACCAACTCGCTAATACAATCCCCCATTTGGTTTATGGAGTCTACATTCAAGAGTTGCCAATAATTGTGACATTCACTTCGACTCCATAGAAGTTATTATTAGGTGTTATATGAACAAAGGAAATCGACTGAAATGAATTGATTTAGATTGAGTTCTTTGTAATATTTCATTAAGTTGTATCAGTTATTAATTATTAGCTATCAGTTATTAGTTACTATTTTAGTTTTTTTCAGATTGGCATCTTTGTTATATGTCTCTCATATTATTCATTTAGTTATTATTCAAACATCATGTTTTTATTTTTTTATTTTATTTATTTTTATTTGGTTCTTTAAGGGTAGACCTTTCTCGTACTGTACTATGTATGTCCTCTCGTAAGTACTCAACGGAAAGTCGATTTTGATAAGTTATTTATTCATCATTGGATTCGTCTTAATGACACGAGTGACGTTTGGTAAATGAAATTTTTGAAACTCAAAATGGCGGGTTTGTGCCAGCAAAGTGTAAGTCGTCAAAAAATGTTATCCATTCGAACCTGTCGAGTAGGGTATCAAAAAAATTGAGGATCTTGAAACGAGATTACGATAAATTAACTAATTTGAAAGACTAAACAGACAGAAAGATTACCAAGTTTGAATGATTCCAATCATTACATTATAGCTACAGTTAGAAAGCTCAAAATATATTATGTATGTAATTAAAAATACTAGAAAATCCGACTAGGGTGTGAAAAATACCAAGCTCAAAGGATTTTAATCATTGCATCAATTAATAAATCGGTGCAATTGATAGGTATAACATAAGAGTTCATGGTATTTCTGTTAAATAGCCTTTGTTATAATCATATTAATGTAGATTAACAGGTTATACTGAAGAAAGTTGATATAAACGCAATCAGAACATTACATTCTCACCCTCATCTACCTTTCAATGTAGTTTATTATAAATAGATTGAAATGAAAATTCAGAATAGATTGTCTATATGATACATTAAAAATGCAAACATTGAAAAGCAAGTTCAGTAGTGGGTAGGACGAATTTGAAAAAAATGAATGAGTTCCGGGCTGTCATAAGTCCAAACCTCACAATTTTATTCCTCTCCAATATATCATTACGTTTTGTCGTATAATCAAGTTCTTTTCAATATTATAATTCAATAATTCTGTTTATTATTATTACCTATTTAATTCACCGTAAAATATGAAGTGCACTCAGAACTTGACAATTAGTATTGTACCTAAACCAGTTCATCTTATTAAATTTTATAAATGGATAGTTTCAAAACTTTCTACAGAGGGATAAATAGAATTATATTCGCTCTGTGGTGATGAAGAGCACCGAATTTAAATTCACTAAAACATTTGAGTTTGTGAAATCCATATAAATATGAAGAAACAGCGGATCTCCATTACTAGGATTGAAATTCGCATAAAGGACGAATTTGAAATAAAACATCCGTTCTTTTACTCTGCTCATTTTTGGGTAAGACAGGACAGAAGTGACAGTTGAAATAATAATTAAATTCAATTGAATAATGAATGATTTCGTTTAAGGCCAGCTTACTCCAAAAAACGTAATTTTTTTCAATATATTTTATTTATAGTAATCAATTTGAAAGCACATATATGAAATTACTTGAAAAATTTTTTTTTCAAAATGGCTGCTGAAACTCATCTGAATCGGAGATGAATGACATCATTTCTTGGAAAAGAATTATCTGAAAGCGAAAAACAGAACGGTTTCATGTTCTGTATCGAATTGGCTATGACCTCAAGCAGATGAAACATTTTCAATTAAAAAAAAATGTGGAGTGGAGTCGTCAGTTTCTAAATAAAATAGCAACAACAACAATATGAAGTGTCATACAAAAATTGAAAAATTCTTGTTAGGAATAAATTAAAAAATGGGCGTGCAATCAGTTCAACAGGCGGTAAAGAAGGATCGGAGAAGTCCAAAAATGGAGAGATTTGATAGCCGATAGAGAAAGGGCCGCTAGTGAAGTAAAGCTTCTTCTAATGGCGATCATTGGTTTGATGGTCAATTAAAAATTGATTTCGATGATCCAAGCAAAGCTGATATAGAAAGGCAGTCTTTTACATTTGCAAGTGTAGCAGAAGAAGGAGAATTAACTACAGAACTTAAAATTACAGAAACTTAAATGAAGAAATTGTGGCAGGACTGTGGTGTACAATTATGTTTTCCACGATCTAGAGAATACCAACTGAACGACACGGTAGCGTATTATCTTAATGCATTAGATAGAATTTCACAACCAACATCCATCTCAGCAAAACGTTTTACGTACCAGGGTTAAAACAACAGGAGATGTTGAACCGCATTCGTCATTTAAAAATTTACATTTTACATCAACATTTTACTTTTTCAAAATGTTTCATGTTGGTGGTCTATGATCTGAAAGAAAGAAATGGATTCATTTTTCATATTTTCTGTGTTGAATTGTCAGACTAGATTTAGGATTAGTAGAAAATGACGAAATTTACCGAATGGTGGAATTTTTGAAGTTATTTGATTCAATTTGCAACAGCAAGTTTGTATCCACTTCGATCATTCTATTCCTGAGCAAGAAGGACCTAATCAAAGAGAAAATAGCTCGTAGTCCATTGACTATTTGTTTTCCAGGGTATACTGGTTCAATTACCTTTGGAGAAGCTTCAGCTTATTTAGATTAAAATTTCAAAACTTGAACGAAAGAAAAGATCAAATTTACATCCGTACGGCCCTGGTTCATACTTTAGTGAATATAATGTAAAGATCTTCAATTTTTCAATTTTGTTGACAAGTAATTAATAATCTGCTTCTCGGATTTACTCGGATCTAAGTGTAATTGATGCATTAAAAAGTTTCGCGATTTGTTTGCGTCAACGTTACGAATAGTTGAAGTGATTTTCGAACGCTCCGAATCTTAGCAACGTTTCGCCCTGTTTGCACATCAATTCAGTTCGGGGGCTACATTAGAAATAGGCCAGTCGTGCGACTTGAAATGCGTTACCACAACTATGTTCACTTGTCGGCGCCAATCAGGGTTTGTTATTTATTACCCGACGTAGACAACAAAGACAGGCGCGCTGCAAATGGCATCTTCCTTTCTCTGCCTCACGAGTGATGTATGCCGGAGTCTCTTGATAAATTATACAGGCATTACTGAGCACCTCCGCTCACGAGGAAAATTCGATATTTGATGGTTTAACTTTTTTGCTCGAATTTCCAGTTCTTGTTCTGAAATAGCCCCTTTTTTAGACATTCATTTTCGTTGCTTATAAAAAAGGGAAATACTTTTTGGGCATTTCTCTTGTGTTTGGCTTGTTTTAATTTCCATCGTAAATCTCGATTTGGATCACATGGAGCTTGTTCACGCCTTTAATCAATTAATTTCTGATAATTTTCGAAGAATATGCGTCGTATTCACTACGAGACAGTACTAAAATGGATAGTGAACATTTTTAACTTTTGGGACAAAGTTCTTTCTGCTCAATTCCTAATAATGGTTAGTTCATACTTAGTTTCTTCATTTGTTGCAAAATTTGAAATTTTCGATAATAAGACTTCATAATTGTGAGTGTTGATGTTGATATTGTCTTATTTTTTTTAATATAATGTTACTTTTCTCAATATATTTGTAGTTCTTCCAAATTCTTACTGCCAACTTTTTCTGATTCAATTATGTTTTTTCCATGTGTTAAAAAAATTTTCCCTTTTTCAATCTAACGTTTCCATAGTTTGTGGTAAAAAGAAATCATTCTTGTTTGATTATTTTCCTTCAATAAACCAATTTTTGAATTTTGTTCAGAAAAAATTTCTAAAAGGCACCTGGTATTGATTAAACAACAGGCTTATTCGTTTCATTTTCAGAAGGTACTAAACTCTGTTGCAATGTGAGATTGTTCAAAAAAAATTTGTCCTTTTTTGTTTTATGGGGTAGTCAGATTCTCAAAACATTTCTGAATGTTACATACCCAGGTTTTTTCATCTTTATTAGTCCTTAATCTTTTTTTTTGACATCTCAAACTATCTGATTAGGGTACTCTACGAGTATAGCTGTATGTTTAATCCATTAAATATAAGAAAATAAATGTAGTTTCTTCATGAGGAGTCAGTTTTTATATGTAGTCCTTATAGAATGTTTATCTTTTTGTCAGGTTGGTACTAATAACATTTATTCATTCAGCAATACCTATTACAAAACTCATATATACATTTACGTACAAAATTTATTATCACCAATTATTTGTTTGAATTTAATTCATTGAATGCATTGAATCCTTCATAAAATATACTATTTAGAAAGTTCACAAACTTGTATGTAGAAAATATCGCAATTTTGTGAGCTATACTGCAATTTTTGTATCTGCGGAGTTTTTTCTTTGCTCAATCCGAATAACGGAACAATATTCAAATTGCGGCATTATTATTGAATCAAAGAGCAACCATTCAACCTATACATAAGTCGTCAGATTTCTTCTAATTCTATTCAGAAAGTTGATTTTCTTGTCGATTTTAAACGATATGAAGTCGATGTGATCATTGAAACTCAATTTCTTATCTAATATAATGCCTAAATATTCAACAATTTTGCGCTTTCAATGTTCTGGTTTTCAATTTCGATACTTATATTTTTGTTAGTATTTACCTTCAAAATTCTACTCGTACCAAAAACTATAACTTTCGACTTTTTTACATCCAACGATAAACTATTCTGTAATAGTGTGGATATTATATGTGGATTATATTCTTACCGCTAACATAATTCATTGTATTATCTGCGAATATTGTATGAAACATTTTTTCACGTGAAAAACAATATCATTAGTGTATAAGGAGAATAGCAGTAGACCTAAGACCGTTCCCTGAAGTACGCCATAATCAATTCCAGTACTGTCCTCAAGAGCACCATTGAACTTGACTTCGTGAGATCGTGAATGTAAATAATATGAATTGAAAAATTCGTTGAAATGATCTACATAAATTTCCGAACGCTCTTTCGAAGTCCACCAATATCACAATCACTACCTCTCCTTTATCCATAACTCTATACCATTCCTCACAAATCGTTTTTTACATGTACTTATCAGCTCATTCCTTTTATAAATTGAATGAACATTTTACGTAATTTCCTGATAAATGAATAATTCCTTTACCGTACAGAAGAGAACTAAGACCTTGGAAGGTTGATCGATACTCCCATCAGTTTTCTGAATTAAATTATGTTAATCTGGACACTTGGTCCAGATTCTCCTCGGGCACACAATGCCGATACATATTACGGAAGTTATTCAAAACGTGCGGATTTGTCTAAATGGAAATTCGATGCGAGAGAAATAAAAGGCAGTTCCGATCGCCAGAGAAATGGGTCGAGCAATAATGGAAAATAATTTATTCTCCCTAGTTGTGCGAAGAAGATTTCGAGGTCGAATTAAAATCGGCCGTTCGTGACAACAATCTCAATGTCCGTCTGAGACGCCTGGTTCGAGTGTATTTCAAATAATTCATTTTCGGATTCGTCTTCGCGTTTTTACCCGAAAATGTACTACTCGGATAAGAAATTTGTATTTTTAAATAACATCGATCTTCGTGTCTAGCTGTCTATTTCCAGGCACAGTTCGAAAAGTGCTCCAAGTTTAATTGATTTGATTTATGAATAGATGCATTTGGTGAATTTTCGGGAGATTCTTTGAGTCGCTACTCGATATTTCAGAAATATTTGCAGTTTTGGTGTTATATCTTCTCGAAAATACATACTCTGAGGAAACTGATTCAACAAACATTCCTAATACAAAAAGAAGCTGGTGATTGATGAGGACGATACTTGGAGAAAATTAATATCCATAATGAAACAATATTTAGAATTTTCTCATAATTTAATCGAAATTAATGCATTTCCACGTATACGATTTTTTTTTTGTTGAATATCAGTTGTATTCTATGGTCCATAGAATACAACTATATCTGTATGTTCTATGACATATATAGTCATAGATCATACCTGGTATGTTTTGTGAAAATGGCTATAAGTATTGAGTTTGTAAAATTACACGTAGTATTTATCCAGAATTTGATAAAGAAGTAGTACTTCGAAACGTCGTCATGCGTATTTGTATTGTTTCATTACAAAAAGAAGCACCTGAAATTTTATGGATTTATATGACAAAATCGTCCAATTGATGAACAACTTTCGAAACATTTCTACATCATAAATAAATTGCTATATCTTTTATGTAATCCAAACATATCTATTTCAAAATATGTTGATTGATTATCATCTCATTTTTGTTGTTCAATCGCCTATTAATTAACATTTGTATGTCATTTAAAGAGTGAACGTCTTAGGTGTATTATAGTCGAATATATCGCCACATTCTGTGGAATCATCGAGTCGTGTTGTTATTAGGTGTTATCCTAGATTGTTGAGTGAAACGAGCTTTACATTTACATGTAATCTAAGGACTATCTAAAACTTTCTTATGTATATACAAAATTGTTAAGTGTTGAACATTGACGGAACTAAAATATGGACTCTTCGCAATTTATATTTATGAGTGAGTGAGTTGAAATATCAATTTCTTAACCCTTATATTTCAACATAAGGGTTGAATATTGAAACCTACTGAAATACTTGTTTGCTAATTTCAATTTTATAGTGTTTTTGCCAAATTGTAAAATCGCACCTTAAAAAAGTTCATATATACTGCATCCCTATTTAAACTCACTTTGGGGTGAAATTTTCAAAAATCTTTTCTTATTACTCATCTAGTGAATAAAAGATATCCACTGTTCACATGTCATCATTCTAGGACCAGGGGTTTCGTCTCCAAGTTGATTATCAATCAGATTCTCCTTCATATGATAATGAATATATTCGTTATAACTGCTATTTAAAAATATATGATATCGAGATGTTACGATTCGAAGTGTTAGCTGCAGATTCACATATAATTAGATAATACTTTCTGTTCTATGAGAGATGTATAGAGGTCGAGATTTTCATGAGATCATCACTATTATCTTCAATCACAAGAAAAGCAAAACATTTTATACAGTTACAACTGTCTTGTTTTTCAATTTTCATTCGAGAACAAGATCCGAAAAAACACAATATTGAAACTGCCATGCAATATTTACAGAAATAGCAGTAATTATTTCGAAATTTCGAACGAAAACTGCAGATCCAGAAGAATAAACGCATGCGGAACTATTTACAAAGCTCTGACGTTTGATTGTGTAATTTTAACGGGTCACTGTGTCTCAAATCGATACGAAAAAATCCTGTGTTACAGGGTTTTCAGTTTATTCTATTCGAAATGTGAGAATAATCTCAAATTGCAAATTAGTTTTTTCATCTTACCTTCTAACCATCACACAATACGAATATATATATATATATATATATATATATATATATATATATATATATATATATATATATATATATATATATATATATATATTCGAATGTTTTTACTAATTTTTTTTTCAATTGAAACAAAATGATATCAGTTTATTTCCAAATTACGTTTCGGTTATTATTTAAACCTTCATCAAACTGGTATATATGTCATATGCTCGCTAAAAAAACTATATATTATCTTTAATTTATTTATTAATTTATATTGTTTTTTAGCGAGCATATGACATATATACCAGTTTGATGAAGGTTTGAATAATAACCGAAACGTAATTTGGAAATAAACTGATATCATTTTGTTTCAATTCAACCAAAAAACCGAAGATTCGAATTTACTGTGTTTTCCAAATGTTTACGAATGTGTAACATTTCTAAAATTTCTCTAAAATTTACATTTTTTGTCTCTTTCAGTTGCTAAAATCTTTGTGTTGTTATAATAAAAATCGCGTTTTTCTGTTATTTTATGTTTATGTAAAGCTGTTATTTGAGTTTTTGCGTATTTATGCGTTTCAATTCTATCTTCGAGATTTTGTGATGTTTGTCCTATATAGCAATTACTGCAATTATTACATGGTATATTATAAACAGAATGAGTTTTTTTCTGAGTTACTCTTTCACTCTTTAATTTTGTATATATTTCTTTGATTTGATTTTTGGCAGTAGGTATGTGATATTATTAAATTATAATATTTAATAGTAGATTATTAAGATTATTCTGTAAGCATCTGAAGAAGTCGTTTGTAACGACGAAACGCGTCATGCTATGTAGTCAATAAAGTGTAAATCATAAGTTCAAGTGTTTGAATTTAAGTTATATTCAATTAAATTATAAGGTTTTAATATTTTAGCAATGTTTGTACTCCATTTTGGAATATATGGTAGGAAAATGTAATGATTTTCGTTAGATTTCCTTTTTTTTACAGAATTCTACAGAATTTATAAATTCTGTTTTTCATGATTTTGTTGATCAAATTTAATGGGTAATTATTTTTCATGAGAAGAGTACGAACTTCTTCAAGTGTTTTATGCCGTAAACATGATGATGTTAATTTGAGTGATTAATTTTATTATAGATAAGTATTAATCTAGACTGTATGTAATTATATTTATATATATATATATATATATATATATATATATATATATATATATATATATATATATATATATATATATATATATGTGTGTGTGTGTGTGTGCATTTATATTCCTCTGGTACTAAAAATCAATATGTGAAAATACAAAAAAACAAATTTCATTTTTCTAAAAAAATAGGTTTGACATTTTGATTTCTACAGTAATTCATACAATTCAATTATTCATTAGTTCTGAGAAATTTGTGATATACAACGAAACGTTAACGAAAATAAAGTTTTTCACATTAAAATAAGCCTGATATTGCTGAAAACATTGAAAATAAACTCTCTCAAACAGGAGCATATTAACAACTTTACGATTATTTCGGGCAGTTGGCCCATTATCAAGAGTATACAACAATATTATTCAGTAATATGGTGGTATACTTAATGAAAGTCTAATCAATATGTATGCTAATACTCCTATTTTGAAAAAACTTCTACAAGTTTTTCTCGTTTATATGTTAAAT
Source organism: Henosepilachna vigintioctopunctata (assembly GCA_030704895.1). Classification (NCBI taxonomy): domain Eukaryota; kingdom Metazoa; phylum Arthropoda; class Insecta; order Coleoptera; family Coccinellidae; genus Henosepilachna; species Henosepilachna vigintioctopunctata. The sequence continues at coordinate 7,328,426 of JARQZJ010000001.1, read as the reverse complement.
TGATTGTTTGGATGATCTAGAAAAGCTTATTTCCGTTTAGTCTTTCCGCAAACAGGAAATTTATCTGCGGGGAAGATTGACCAGATGAAAAATTACAGTTGAAAAATATACCCTGGAAGAATATAAATGAACGTTTAGGGCTGGGAAGCGAATGTGAGGTAACGGTAGAGAAAAATATCAAAACGGTCGTTAAACAGCCACTAGCAGATATATCTGTGCGATTTGCATATTTAGTGTCTCCGCCTCGGGCTGGCTTTAATCTCTGATAAATACTTGTCAAATATTTTACGAAGGCTTCAAATTCCGTTTCTAGATTCGAATAACGACGGTTATGTCGAAGAATATAAATTGGAAATTTGGAAGCTTCACAATTTTATATCATTAATTAAGTGAACAGTAGTTTATGCATATATTCATGGTATTGTACATTATATTATTGTTTTTATAAGGGTTGTTTTTTTAGAGGTACAGAACCTGCAATAAAACAACGATGGATCATTCGATTGACTATATTTTTTTTTATTCGAAAGATAATCTTGTGGCATTACATTTTAAATATGATTTCTGGTATATGACCGCCACGGCTGGCTCGGATGTAGTCCAATCTGGACGTTCAATTTTCGATGACTTTTTCCAACATTTGTGGCCGTATATCGGCAATAACACGGCGAATATTGTCTTCCAAATGGTCAAGCGTTTGTGGCTTATCCGCATAGACCAATGACTTTACATAGCCCACAGAAAGTAGTCTAGCGGTGTTAAATCCCCAAGATCTTGGCCAATTAACAGGTCCAAAACGTGAAATTAGGCGGTCACCAAACGTGTCTTTCAATAAATCGATTGCAGCACGAGCTGTGTGACATGTTGCGCCGTCTTGTTGAAACCACAGCTCCTGGACATCATGGTTGTTCAATTCAGGAATGAAAAATTTAGTAATCATGACTCTATACCGATCACCTTTTACTGTAACGTTCTGGCCATCATCGTTTTTGAAGAAGTACGGATCAATGATTCCACCAGCCCATAAAGCGCACCAAACAGTCAGTTTTTCTGGATGTAACGGTGTTTTGACATACACTTGAGGATTATCTTCACTCCAAATGCGGCAGTTTTGTTTGTTGACGTAGCCATTCAACCAGAAGTTCGCTTCATCGCTAAACAAAATTCGAGCGATACGTATTCCGCACAAAACCATTATTTTCGAAATAAAATTGCACTATTTGCAAGTGTTGTTCAGACGTGAGACTATTCATGATGAATCCGCAAACCAAACTGAGAATACATCACTTCTCAGCTGTTAAATCGGTCGCCATCTTTAACAGTTATGCCAACTGAAAGTTATAATTTATTCTATACATTATCTTATATTCTATATTATACTAAACATTATTCCCCATTAGGAGACCGATGGAACTTGAATTCGTAATTTTTAGGTGCTTTGCTTCAGCTTTTTTGGTTTCCAAAAACGCGTCATCCTCTAATGCTCTTTCTTCCGTTTATCTGTCCATTTCTTTCTAGGTTGGCACAGTGGTTTTTCGTCAAAGTTCACGTATGCGATTTTATAGCGATACCCCGTAAAAATTTTTTGATTTTTTATATTCAGCTGGTGTAAATTTTAAATCAAGTCTTTGTTATTATATCTGGCAGTTTCTTTGCTTTTCTTGACTGTTTCAACCTTTAGACTTGTGCATAATTATTTACTCGTTCTTTTCTAATTCCATACGTTAATGTATTTGTCTTTTGATAAAGTTCGTTCTGAGGTCTGTTCATCAAAATGCCGTTTCTACTGATTGCTCCGTGAATTTTTATGAGAGTTTTTCGTTATTGTTCTTTCTAACTTTCTAATGACCATCAATAATCATTGTTTCAGATGCGTAGATTGCTGCTGGAACAAGCGTTGTGTTATAATGCCTTGATTTTGCGCCTGTCGAAATGCACTCATCATTATAATAAACCTTCGTTAGCTTGTAGGCCCTTTGGAGCTTGTTAATTCTTTGTTTTTTGTATATATATATATATATATTTATATATATATATATATATATATATATATATATATATATATATATATATATATATATATATATATATATATATATATATATATATATATATATTCAATCGATAATGTTTCGTTTATTTCTGATAAAAAGTTTCATCGAAAAAAAACTTAACTTTTTTCTGTGCTGCGTATCGGTATCGTACGTGAGAAGAATCTAATCTCACGTCCAATATTTTATCAAAAGTTGTACAACTGCCTTCTGAATTTATTTCTTTTTTCGCTGAAAAGTTATCAGCTGGGACCGAATTCGAATATGCTATCTTTGAAAGAAACAAATAATTCCATACATTTTCGTAAAGTTAAATGTTTCGGTTCAATTTTGTTCGGTTAGTTCAGTTCCGTCGAAGTTTTCGAAATTGCCTGTTTCATCGTTATTCACTTTAGCTATTTATATGTGTGTTTGTGTTAATGTCGCGTATCTTCTTGAATATCTTCAATTTTCTGAAGTAGTTTCCATATTTCAATAAACCATTCTACTTATAACTTATGATTTCTCTTTTATATCATATTACAAAATAATAACTTAAAATTTAATAAATATATTCCACAGTTGACTAGTAGACCAGATAATCAATCGAGAAAGTTGAAATTGAATTGCTTAATTTTAAGGATGGACATCCAAAAGAATCTTTCAGCTTAAAAAAATCACTTCTCTTAATTTTATAAAACATCAAACAAAATCATGCGAAAACATTTTAAATTCTTAAAATGTTTTCTTAACTTATAAAATCAAATTGTGATTAACTACTAGTCTCATAATAACTCACCAAAAAAATTGATTTATATCTATAAATAAATTTTATAAGTTATTTATATATATAAAAATATCTGATTTCTTTTTATATTTGAAGATAGTAATATTAATATGAGAGTATAATATTAGTAGTAATAATAGGCTTATAATTGATAATTTCGTTTGTTGTTATTGTTAGTGTTCATAGTGAAATGTTACAGGTACTTTTTGATATTAACTCTCCGTGGATTTTACAGTTTTCATAAATATCTATGTATCTAAATATGTTTGTTCATTTTGCCTTATAGACGAAGTGTTCAAACAATGCTTCGAAAAATTATGAGAACGGCGCTTTGAAATTGGAAAATCTCACTCCATTTCAATTTAACTACGTATGTTTAACGTTAGTTCTTGTTTTTTTATTTTATTATTTTCCAATCTTTTATATGAACAATCAATGTTCGAGCTTGAAATTTCTCGTTTCATCTCGACAACCATCGTTGTCACTTTTCTGAACGGAATGTGGAAAAATTGAATGGGACATTACTAGATTACAATATTCTCGCACCGACGTGTAATCTCGACGCTGCTCTAATAGAAATCAACGCATCCTTTGATGTCTAGCTTTTCTGAAAATCGTTAACGTTCGCCAGAGCGTGAGATCGCGTAATACGAAAATTGAATTCAGCTTTTTGGGGGCAAGTAAAACTCGTACTTTTTCTATTTCGGTTTATTCTCATGGATTTTTTTACTTACCTGCCGCCATTTAATTCCAATTTCGTATCCAAACTTCAGCTCAATAAATCGAATTGCTTCGTTGTAGACCGAAAACACCTCACTAGAATCATAACCTCAGCTGGCTTCACTATTCGTTGCGAGCTGTCGAATATTTGTCAAAGGGAAATACGTATATTTAGTTGGAGTTTCCGTAGTACGTGACAGTCGAATAAAATACTCGCAAATATCGAGAATCTTCGAACTGATTTTGACACTTGAAGTTGTGTATTTTCATTTTTGGGTTTTTTCTTTCACTCGAAGTTTTCGTCTGAAATGGTATTTATATTTATTAACAAGACTTCAATTGAGTTTTCTCATATATAGTTTGCGTTTTCTTCCGATATAACTAAAGTTTTCGTTATAACTGATTTTGACTCTTAAAATTGTGTATTTTTAGTTGTAGGTTATCTCTTTCACTCGAAAGTTTTTTCTGAAATTGTGTTGATATATATTAACAAGACGTTAAATGAGCTTTCCATATAAATTTCACGTTTTTTTTTCGATACAAGTGAAGCTTTCGATATAGGTTATTTCCACTTTTAAAATTGTGTATTTTCATTTTTGGGTTTTCTCTTTCACTCGAAGTTTTTTTCTTCAATGGTATTTATATTTATTAACAAGACGTTAAATGAGCTTTCCCGTTGTTATATTTCACGTTGTTCTTTCGATATAGCAGATTTTGACTCTAAAAATTGTGTATTTTCATTTTTGGGTTTTCTCTTTCACTCAAAAATTTCGAATGAAATTGTATTGATATTCATCAACAAGACTTCAAATGAGTTTTCTCATATATAGTTCGCGTTTTCTTTCAAAATATTTGAAGTTTATATCTGATTTTCACTCTTAAAATTATGTATTTTCATTTTGGGGTTTTCTCTTTCACTTGTAGTTTTCGTCTGAAATTGTATTGATATTTATCAACAAGACGTTGAATGAGCTTTCTCATGTATATTTCACGTTTTCTTTCGATATAGCTGAAGATTTCGATATAGCTGATTTTGGCCCTTAAAATTATGTATTTTCATTTTTGCGTTTTCTCTTTCCCTTGAAGTTTTCGTCTGAAATTGTATTGATAATTATTAACAAGACGTTAAATGAGTTTTCTCATATATAGTTCGCTTTTTCTTCCGATTTAACTGATGTTATCTCCGATAATAAAATAACTACTTTAGAATTATTTATAAAATCATATTTACGATATAAAATACATACATACATAAAAACGATATAAAATCGTTTTACTGTAACAATGTTCTAATACGTAAGTTGTTGACAATTGTCAAATTTCGACGTCGCGCACCTTTTAATCATTGCACAATAAACTCGAGAGTCGAAAAGGTGGAATTAATCGAGATGTTATCGAAAAATATCGCTTTATTACGAGATAACTTAACTGAATTAAACGTTCTGATTGGCTGAGAACGCCCAGGAAAAAATGAACATAGAAACATCGCTTGTTTAATATGAAGCTGTATGAAGTCGATTGATTATTCGCTGATCTCTTGTTGAAAAATAGTTCAATATAAATTGAGTAGATAACTCTTGGCTTAGTGTTATTGACAATTGATTCAGGGTGTTATCCCATTTTGGAAAGAGTTAACCCATTTCAACATGAGGTAACAAGCGATACGATTGTCAAGCACTCAATCTAATTATGCGAAACTAAGCCAACTGTTTTTCATTGAATTCCAATAAAACTATATAATTTCAAATTTTCTTTCTGTGTTGATAGGTAAAAATAAACATTGTTAGGCGAAAATATTCTAAAATGTTTCTTAGTTACTGAACTAACAGTAGGTAAATAGAAATTGTGAATTAATTTTTATTAGAGAATTTTTCGTTTCGTAAATTTATTTTTTCTGAGTTGTTACGCTTCACAATTGATATGTATTTCTTTTTAAATCATTCAGTACTTTTCTCAACTTCTTCAGAAACCAACCTGGTTTGATATATCTACTCGACCACTGCTGCGAGGGGTTATCCTTTTTTCGAAAAACTTACCCCATTTGTAAATGAAATAACACCCTACACAATTGTCAATCAATTAATATAATTCTGTAAAACTTGTCCAAATTTTTCTTATTCAATTTATATGAAAACATAGTATATATTGTTTGTATTTTGGTGTTCATTTGAATGACATAATATGAAATAGAATCTAGTCAACATTGTTTAGTTTATTAGATAAAATTATTCTTAAATGTTTCCACAATTCCTCAACTGACAGTTTGATGGAAATTGTCAATTTACGTCTTTTGTATACAGTATGTTCTCCAGTTTATAAATTACTTGTACTCAGTTGTTAGGCTTTATAGTTCTTCTGATTTTTTTTCGAGATCATCTAGCACAATTCTCATCTCTTCAGGAAACCACCCTGGTTCGGTATATATGATTGAGCTAGCGTGAAGTATTGTGAAGATAAAAGACTCGCCAGTGAAATTGTCTGAAACGTTTCGTTGTGAATGTATCGTTCAACTAATGACATATAAAAATGCTCGTAGTCATTTTAGTTATTGCAACTCGTTAACCGGAGTGCAAAATGGCCATTCTAGTCTTCCGGAAAATGCTAGAACGTTCTTGTTCGGTCCACTGGAATTGATCTAGCCAGTGTATTTGTTAGAGAAAAAAGTCCCGGTTGCTTTATTGTTCTCTTCTTCAACGAAGGTAATAACGGAAGGAAAACGGTCAGTTTTCGAGGAGATTTTATTTATAAATATCCCTCTATTGGTTGAATATTCTGGAGAGGCAGTTTCAATATTTAGGTACAGTCTTTAAACAAATTCAACAAAACATGTTGACGCCTTACCTTCTTAACCTGATCAATTGTTCGATAGCACGACTTCTTTTTATTTTATCATTAATCACACCCTATTCGAAGGAAGGTTCAAAATCGACTTGAAGTGGAGAACCAGCTGCAAACTCGATTTGTCTTCCTCGAATTATTTTTAATTTTATACACCACTTCATCAGGATTGAAGCAATTCTGAAGTCTTTATCGACATATCAAATTATTTTTCATATACGAATTCATTATTACGTATTCAACATACATTTGAGTCTTTCGAGACATCAAACCAATGTCAAACACTGAAAAAATTGAAACAAAAAAATTAAATCCTAACACAAAAAAAATTCTGCAACTTCAAAGACTACTAAGAGATTTGTTCTGATAGCTAGAAGATTTCAGCTTATTCATCAATAACTCAAGTTAAAGTTACTAAGACCTGGTATTTCATTTGGTTAAACTTCTGGGCACCTGACCGAAAGACCATAAAATGAGCCTTCGGTCTTAACTGTCGGTTAAGACCGAAGTAATAGAAGAAGAAACAGAACGTTTACTCTAACTAGAAATGAAGAGACGCAAAAATCTGGTGATTAGCAGGTAAAGCTTATTTGTCGCTCAAACTGCAGATGAAAATACCGAACCTTAAAAAGTTTCCAAAATACACTATCGAAACATCGTGTCGTCAATACTGAAATTGAGACGAGAATTTGAGAAGCAACTATGACGTTTTTGTCTGTAGCCCCTGGGATGAAAATTCGCTTAAGAATTAATAACATAATAATATGTTAATAATATGTTAAATTATGTCAATTTATATTTTAAATCATGTAGGCTATTTAAATATAGGAGTTTTTGAATAATTTGTGTTTTAAGATTGTTATGCGGTCGGAAATTCACAAAATGAAAGAAGCAACCAAGCTACATGACCATCGCCTAAATATAACGGTAATTCTTATCGTGCGGCATCTCTGCTGAACCTCATATGGCCCTCTTTCTCACTGGATGGAAGTCTCTTCAAGAAATATGTCCAGCGAAATCGCTAAGTAGGTCATTTCAGGTTATCCTCTTATTTTTCTCTGTATATATTTTTATGTGATCTAATTGATGGAAGGGTGGAATAACATCGGCTTACCATTTTCCCTTGTAAACGCTGTTTTGAATTGAAAATTGAAGACTTCCAGTTTATTTCATGGGTGAATTATTCAGGCGTTGAATTTTTTTGAGATATCAAATTGATATAACAGATTCATTTTATGTATTAAATTATTTCTATGTTTTGTAATACAAACAGTTCTTTGTCGCTTCTGAGTCATATTAAAATGCGTTTCTTTTTTCAGGTAAGGATAATCACCGTTAAATTATGAAGTCGTATGCATACAGGGGTAAGTCTTATTCTTTTCATTCTCGAGTATAATCGACCGTTTTCTTATGTCTCAACTCGCTCGTTAGTGTAGAATTCACGAAAGCAATTCCGAATTGCGAGTTCAACACCGAATGAAAATTTTGTAGTTTTTCACGCATTCAATAGTAATGTATTCCATCCGTTAATTATTTCCGATATTTTTTTCAATTTCTCAACAAAAACTGGTTCTATGGATTTACTGTAAACTATAAAATGATGCGAAAAGCTGGAGTGCTATAACAACATTTTTTTCCAATCTGATCACTTTTTTGTTCATCGTATAAATAATAAAAAATTCGAACCGGAATGACAATAGAGCGTTAGTCGATTTCCTATAATGATTGCCTAACAGTTTATTTTCACGCTATTACTATATAAATCTCTCACAAACAAAAATCCATATTCCGAATATCTAGTCGATAATTCACCAACATATCGTGTCGTAATTCCGATTAATTACTAATCTATGACGCGGATCCGATGCGTTTTCCAGCACGCCGTCGTGATTGAAAGACCAATTTGTCTACCTACATTCCTGAAAAGTCCACAATGAAACGGGAGCATCCGACCCTATGAAAAATGTAAAACACGGTCATAGCTCGGTTTATATGGGATAGGTAGCGTATGATATCAGTTTGCTGCTTAATTTTTAACGAATATCGAAAATATGGAACGTGTTACGTATGTTTTGCTGTCATAATACCTGTACCTGGTACTTCATTTGTACTGGTGTACAAGCTTCTGTGCTTCAAATCTCAGGTTAGGTGCATGACTTTTGAGTTTAGTTGATAATATTGATTTAATTCGTGGTAAGGTACAAGATAACGAGTCATTGTCAGTTGGAAATGGTTAAACAGTAGGGTTCAATCTAATGACTACTGAATTTATCAAGCACAATTTGTCGAGACTAACTCAGAATTGCCGTTAATGGTGTTATATTGAGTAATATTGATATGTGAGAATGAACTCTATTGTAATTAAAAATGAATTTGAAGAACATGGAAGAAATAACAATGAAGGGTTACCCGATGAAGCAATTATATAATGTATCGATTTGAATCAATATCTGGGAATTCTTTAAGAAGTATTACTTTCAACTGATAAATGAAGACATTTCATTTGAAGTAGGTAATGAATTTTATGGATATACAGTGGAGGAAACAGAACTTTTTTACATTAACCCAAAATTCCTTCAACCAAGATGATTTCTCAGTGAACTGGTCTATATAAAGTTTGTTTTTTCTTTGTTATATTTGAAAGGAATTTCTATGTACAAAAATTGAAATTTTCTTATGTGATAGGGTAATTCTATAAACATACCTATTCTTGTTTTTTCTTCTTTTTCATTTCATGAAAAAGCATTTGACTTCAATTCGTATGAAATGATCTTTGTTGAAACCCTTTTTGGTCTATTTCATACTCTTAATTCATATTATCTTCAAAATTTCGTTCAAAATTGTTTACTGATTGGCTCCATAGTTCAATTTAGGTGATTGTATTTTGTGTACGCGATAGGTTATTTATTATCTATTTCATGCAGTAGATCAATCTCGCAGAACGGCGGGATAGGAATAGACGTTTGTTGGCTTAATTCGGTATCCAAGTTTCCCAGTCAGCGTTTGTTTCATATTACATCAATCAGAATTTGTCGATGTAGAGCACATTTCGGGCCGTTTGGCTCGATTAAGAGTATAAATGGGTACGCATAAAGCCATTGTCGGTGTCTCGATGGATCATTTGTTGATTCAACGAATAATTCAGTTATAGCCAGTACAAGGTTCGTTACATGGTGCCAATATCAGATACATAATGGATGTGTCAGAGTGGGAACAAAATTCATTGAAAAATGTGAACTCGTAGATGTGGATTTGGTGATCCACTCTATCTTCACTGAAAAAACACTATCGTGAGTTCGTAGCAGTTATAGATCTCATTGACTAGACTCTTAGATTGTGACGATTCCGAGGAGTTTTACAGGTGTTGTCGACAAAACGAGGGTTCTAGGAGGTTTGAAGTGTTCACATCACAGCTTCAAAATATACATATATAGGGTTTTCCATTAGAGACCATTATTTCCATTCGAGATGCCATCAACATTGCTATTCTACTTTGGTTGACAGTTTATAAAATGGGAAAGATATAGTGTTGAACAAGGCGTCCAAATAATTCAGCTTTATCATGAAAATGGACGTTCAAATTTTGGGAAACACGCAATTTTTATGGTTCACTTAATAAACCAAATGGATGAACAATATTGAGATTAAAGCAGAAGTTTGAGCAAATTGGTTAAGTTTTGAACGTGAGAGCGCCAATTCGTCATTGTCCAGGTCGTTCACAAGAGAATATCGATGCAGTTCGTGAGTGTGTTGAAGATGATTCCAGAATGTCAATGACACGAAGTTTACAACATCTAAACATATCACAAACAACTTTATGGTGATTTTTGCACAATGATTCATCATTAAAAGCTTATAAAGTTACAGGTTAACATGACATTTGGAGATGTTGACTTCAATTTGTTGAAATCACACTTATTATTACGCAAGTTTCTTGCAATGCGTTCACAGTCACCAATGCTGGAAACATAATGAAAAATCTCAAGTTCATCTGCGAACAATAAATCCTCAACATCAATGACATCGATTATATCATTTATGAACATTGTAAAAAGCAAAGGACCAAGTATGGAACCTTGAGGCACTCCAGATGAAGCACAGTATTCAATTGATGTATACCTTCGGCTAAAAACGTGTTGCTTTCTGCCTATCAAGTACGATTCGAAAAGTTTGATGAGATATGTCGAAAGCCCGAAAGTGCCTAGATTATTCAATAGGATACCGTGGTCAAGCCTGTCAAACGCTTTAGAGAATCGTCCCTCAGCAATGTACTGAGTGATACTGAGTTCATATAAAAGTTGATTTTTTTAGCAAGATGCATGAAGTATATGTGTGAATATTTTCAGTTTCGTTTTCATGTTTTTTTCTCCTATTTAGTTTGCCCAATTCATTTTGTTGTGATAACAATTAAGTTTGTTTTCTGGTTAGGTTAAGCAGCCTCTGTTGTATGCATTATTTGTACTTTAAAATGGTGCTGAAGTGATTTTCAGATATGTATTATTAAAATGACTAGATCACATATGTGCATTGGTACTTCTGAATCTAAATATTGATAAAATGCTTTCATTAATATTATAATTTTTGGAGCCAAGTCGGCGATAATAATTTTATTGATTTAGGTTAATGTTGCTTGATTTGTCCGAAATTTCATGATATATCGTAACATTCAACCATTTCGGCAGGGTTAACACATTTAATAATTCAACTAGAAATGCATATTTGTATATTCGAGTCGTGTATGTATTATAATTTTGCATAACTTCATGTCATCGTGTTCCAAACGAACCTATATTAAATTCTTGCTTGACGCGTGAATCGCAAACGGCCATGATTGCCTCCCTTTATCAAATTTACCCTAATACTGAAAGTTTAATCGACCCCCGCCGTCTGTGAATAATGGTTATAATTGCTATTGGTCGTTATCTGGAAATTAATCGAATAGTTCTTAAGTAGTTGGTGGAATAGTCATATCTGATAATAATAATAATATTAATAAGTTTTTCTAACAATGAGCTATGAAAAAATAATTACAATAATTGAAAAAATATTCGCATAAAATGATAACATACCGAGATAAGACTTCTACAATAAAATGTATCAGAGGTTCTCTCAAAACTATAATTCGCACAGTACCCCATAGACATTGGCAAATTATTAAATACAATGAAACCTCTTTTCGTTGTAGATTTTTAAATAAAATGTGTATTGCACCTATTCACTCGAAAATTTTCTATTGAATAATTAGGTAACACATTTTTAAAAAATTTAAAAATATTTTATATATTGTCCACTACAATATTGCTAGTTCTCATCGATCTGATGAAGGTATTGTATACCGAAACAATATTGTAAATATTTTTGAAATTTTTGTTTATTTTAGTAATACATTTTTTTCGTCTTAAGCATATAGCTTAATGTCCTAAACATAATTCTCTGAATAACAATTCTCATTAACTGTGAAACTGATTTTGATTGGTGATACCTCGATTTTGGTAAAATATCAAGGTATAATTTTGGTAAAATTAAGGAGCCTCTTTAGCTCAGTTGAAGAAGCAGTGGTCTCGTAAAGCAGGGGTCGTGAGTTCAAACATCACAGGAGGCATATCAATTTTGTTATGGGTGGTGGTTTAGGTTGCATCCAAAAGAAAAACCTCAGTGTATAAGTTTCACCTGTAAAGTAATTGTCTTACTATTTCGTGAAAATACATTGAATTGTTCAACACAAATTTCACCCAAACCAAAACTATTCATCGTATGTTGACTTTTTTTAAATGAATTGAAATTTTTATTCAATTTTCTTAAAGATAATCTCGACTGTCCTGAGCTTCGGGGTAAACTTAATTTCTTCGTTCTTCAGAGATGTACTAGAATAAACCAGACATATTACTCAAAAACCCACAGAACCAATCTTCTCTAGCAATTGTCGCTTATCTTTGCATGTTCTACTGCAAACCAAGGTATCAAGTTGCTGTGATTTGCACTGGGACTCACTTGTTTCTATCATTAAAGTGTGTATTTAAATTTTAACAGTGAGGTATCTTGATTTCTTTCGATTTGAATTCTGAGTGATTTGTTTTCTTGATTATTATTATGAGTGAATATTTAGACTTTGACATTATAGATTTAGATTATTATATTTGATAATGTTTATTATTATTATAATTATTTTTAATATTTTATATCTATGTTGTTATTGATGTTTTTAGTAACCATATTTATTCTTTATGTATTTTCCTGTAATTGGGAGTTACCTTTTGGAAATATATGCTTATATATTATTATTATTTTGGATTTTTTGCAATATATCAATAAAATTTGTCTGCAAATTTAACAAGAGTTAGGAACAATATTCAACGTGAGGAAGAGCTACTGATTTAAACAATGACAATAATGTACTAGTATCTAATCTTTGTCTTGCTCTGGTGATAAAATGAAATTCAGATTTTCATCTCTAATATATTTTGATTTGTGAAACGCGAGTTCTATACAGCAAAAAAGCTTCAAAAAAATAATAAATCAATTTATCGTCTTCGCTTCTCAAGCATATCAAAATATCACGCTATTGCCATCACGCTCAGTCTAGAAGCAACAAAAATTTTCTCATTTTCAGTATTAAAAGCACATAAAACAGAAGAACACCTTCATTTCCTGTCATTTAAACCGTTGCAAAAATAACTTGACAGGCACACAAAATATTGATCGGATGATTTCTTCAGAATTTTTCCACGTTCCTTTTCATTTAGTATCGTCGGTAAAGTCATCATATTCTATTATCGTTACATAAATTATATTATCGTTACATAAATTATATTGGATTAAAAACTGATGATTAACTCAATGAATTTACGTTTTGTCAATAAGTGTGAAACCTTTACATTCTGCTAAAACATTTGTTTCAGTTTTTTTTATCGTAATTTTGTATTTCTCAACAACCCAAAATTAATGGATAAAAGTTTATAAAATACGAAGTTTTTACTTTTGGTGTATATTACTACAACTAGCAGAATTTTCATTTCATAGTCGTTATAGTGATACCTTGTTTCAACGACCAGAATGAAGAACGAGTAAAAGAGTGAGATCATAATGAAACAATTGTTAAACAAAGATATACACATATATGTTACACATATATTAAAAAGAATACTGCATGACGTACGTTTCGATGAGATTCACCTTTTTCAAATGCTACGTGCAAACTAATATTGAAAAAGGTGAATCTCATTACCAGTATGCAGTATTCTTTTTAATATATGTGTATAGGTATCAGTTTAACAATTGTTTTATCATGTTTATCGATTTACATCAAGTATCGGCCTCATCAATTATTAGAGTGAGATCGGTTTAGATTACATGTCCAATCAAATTAAGCATTATCATTCTACCATTCAACTAATAGACCTCCTTCCATATTTAAGCTGGGATTTGAAGCCAGTATATTTTGTGCTGTTTAAGAGTTCAAAACGGAATGGCATAAGATGATCACGCCAAGGGAGGTTTGGCAGCGGATACCATCTGTTCCAAAAATTGTTGTTTCATTTCGAATCTCGAAAATTTTCATCGATAACTCAGAGGTAACATATGCCTTATATTTCATATCTTCATTTTTCATTCCTTCCGCTTACTTATTCCTGAAAACGATTTGAAGGATTTAATATAGATGTTTCAATTCATCCTCAGAGATCTGGATATCGCTTCGTTTCCTTTTTCGTAGTGCTGGCTGGACAATCGCAAATTCGTATCCTCTTCGAGAGGGAGAAATAAAATAAATCGACCACGAGAATGGTTGAAGTTTTACCGTTCGAGACTATTCTATAGAAAGTATTTCTAATAAAGGAAAAGTTTTCCTATATCCCTTTGCTTCAGTAATGCATTGGATACGTCCATCATTAATTCCAGATCGATGAAGAATTATATTGAAATTAATCTACAAAAAATTATATTTCGATTGAATGAATGTTGAAACCATATAATATTCCCGAAGAGATGTTTTTCTCGAAATAACTTAACCTTCATAATATATTCCTTACAAATAAGTCAAATGTTCTGATTCTTCTGTAAATGACGAACCAGGCTGAGCCAATTAACGTATTTTCATTTCAACCTGTTGTGAGAAAGGTGCTCATGGTAAATATTTCGTTTTTGTATATACCGTGTATTGTTCTGCAAATTTTAATTTTCTAAAAATAAGCGACGTTTAGCAAAACAACCTTTGCAAGTATGCATGAAATAGCCTTATCCAATGTATCCCCAACACCTTTTTTTACATCGATTTACCGGGTTACCTGTATTTCTAGTAGTTTTTACCCTAGGTGATATGAAGTAAAAATTTTCTGTATTTTCTTGATACTTTTTTGAATATTTTGTGGCATCACTGTCCCAAAAGTAGATCTACCTCTCCCGTAATTCTATGAACTTTCAATACTCTCATTGTTTGACCGATAAACACCAGCTAACAAAAGCAATCCAATAAAACTGAACATATCTGTACTGTCCATGTCAATACAATCATTATTGAACACACGTTTACCCCCAATGTTATATTTCAAAATAGTATACATCAGAGGAGAAGGAAAAAGCAATTGGAACTGAAAACTTCCTCCGTTGTAATCTTTGAACAAGAATAACGTGTCATGGCCTGGAATCATATTGATTATGTTTGCATCCGAAGTCCTTTCGTAAGTTGTCAAAGAGGTCTTTACTGCATTTTATTTGGCCATTTTTTAATGTTCTAGAATAGGAGCTGTTTCAGTATCATTTTCTGTACTGTTATTTGATGATTCTTCCTGCTCCACTACATCTTCTTGTTCTGAACAAGATTCTTCCTCGTCTAGCACGACATTCGAAAAATGGTCTTTATCACCGTCTTTCATTTTCTGATATCGATGAAACAACTGAATGATTTATTTATTAATAATTTATGAGGCCGATACTTGATGTAAATCGATAAACATAATAAAACAATTGTTAAGCCAAGATTTACACATATATTAAAAAGAGTACTGCATGACGTACGTTTCGATGAGATTCACCTTTTTCAAATGCTACGTGCAGACTAATGACATTTCTCGAATACATACAATATCTAAACTTAAATTATGAATACAGAGAAACAGGTAGATAACAGGTAGAAGGGATCAAATCCGTAACATAAACGTAGCTTTGATAATCAGAAGACAGATTCACATTATGCAAATCATTTTATTAATGAAAATCATATATTCAATTCCGATTTTGAAATTTTGAATACCGCAAACAAGGAAATGAAGCTTAATTTGTTAGAATCACTTCAAATTAATAAATACAAATATTCTGGCAACCTTTTGAACAGCCAAGTAGATCATACCTCAAGCCCCTTTCTCAATCTTTTCAAAATTACTCAGTTTACTATATAGTACTTCAGTATGAATTGATCCCTTCTACCTGTTATCTAACCTGTTTTCTCTGTACCTATTCATAATTTAAGTTTACCTATTGTATGTATTCGAGAAATGTCATTAGTCTGCACGTAGCATTTGAAAAAGGTGAATCTCATCGAAACGTACGTCATGCAGTATTCTTTTTAATATATGTATAAATCGTCGTTTAACAATTGTTTCATTATGATTTATTTATTTTAGACTTCGACTTCACTAGGGTTTCAAAGCAAGACTCAAACTAAAACGCATTTTCATTCGATGTTTACTGTGAGATTGTTTGGTACACTCAATGTTTACTCTGAAATTGTTATTGTGAGAACAAATCAGTCGCTCGCAAAAAAATATTTCGATAGAACCACCGTAATACAAAATGAAATATCATCATTTATACACAGGGTGAAATTTGACTCAAATAAGTATATATTGAACAAGTTTATGATTCTCTAAATGACTCTCTAAATTCTAATTTTTCCTTGATAAAACCTCAAATTATTATTTAAGCATTTCATTAATTGTCATAAAATATCAGATACAGAAAACGGATATAAATGTATGGAAATAATCAGGATTCTTCACAAAAATGGTCCAGAATTGATCCGAAGACCTTATAAAGGTTAAGTTTCTTGATTGAATATCCTAATTCTTCTTCTATCCATATATTTCAATACATCTTGTAGATTTTTCAGTGGCATTGGTTAAGAATCTTTGTGAGTTTCGAGAAGTATCGTCCAATTCAAAACTCTTGGGTAAATTCGATAAAAATTGCCTAATACGATTTGGTACTTTTGGAATTATACATAATCCCCACTCAGCAATAATCTATCAAGTTTTTTGTGAGAATACAGTTGACATCATTTGTGAATTTTGTATTTATAATGACAAGTATATATGCAATTATTTCCAAGCGCCCTAGTTCCAATCAAATAACTTCAGTGCACTTAAACAGTATTTAGTTTTCATTCTCTTATAAGGACAGTTTGTTTTTATTGACTTCGACTTTTTGAATGAAAGTTTCATGATTACATACCTTTCATTTTGAAAAGAAGTACGAGTACGTTTGCTCGTTCGAAATTATAATGATTTCAATTTCATATAAATCAACTGAAAATTGATCAAATGTGTTTCATTAGAAAATTTGTCAAGACTTAATAAATGCATGGTCCATTTTCTATTATATTGTTGTTACCTTTCAATTGAGAAAAGTCTGAATGAATTTTACCTTAAATTTGTATAATTTTCATAACTTCTTTTTATTTAAAATTCAACAAAAATGGGCGTAGCAGGAGTAAAATTAAGTGTTTATGTATATATTCCAATGAAAGATGTACCTAATATACTCATTTGAAATAAATGTTTCGAACCCATGAATTTTCACTGGAACGAATATTTCTTTCTCATTGACAATTTGAAAGAGCTTGGAACAAATAAAAATAATGGATGTCCATAATATTAAAATATCTGAAGGGGCTCTTCGTGGGATATTCGGCAGGATCGCCATTTTTCATGCCACCATTGATAACGTTTTTGATAGCCGATTGGAACGTAGTAAAAACGAATTTTCCGCACTGGAAAATATATATAATTGCGTGTTTTTGTGTGGTGATGATTGTTTCTGTCGATATCGCTACAACAATAAATCGTACAATAGCCACTTTTTATGATGCCATTTTTAGTGCCGGCATTTGAATAATATCCCCGCATTTTTCGAAAGGATACTGATTCCATTCGAAAAATTAAAATTGTGCAGGAATTTACGAGCATTTCATATTTGTTTCGGTATCTAATCGAATGTACAGGTTGTGTTTCGGATACTGACAGGTTTTTTGACAGAATTTTCCTATAATTTGATAATGAATATGTGGATAATCATAATGTAGGCAGGGCAGGATTTAGATTTTGTGCGCTTTAGTCTATTGTAAATCCGACTCTGGTTATAGTTGACATTCAAAAAAGTACCTTTTTTTTTGAGAATGGTGGAAACTTCTCAAATTTTTGTATGTGTATTTTGAAACAGTGTCGTACTTCGCAAGTAACGAAAGGTTTCAATTTTCGATATTAAATCAATAACATACAACCGATAAATACGGATTGAAAGAGAAGACCTAAATTTCAATTCTGTAAAATAGGAATACGAGAAATGAGATATATTAAACTTTATTTATTTTTCGACGTTTCGATAAGAGATTCGTAGCTTTTTCAAAACATTTACTCAATAAAAATTTTCGATGTTTCGTTTAAAACAAATAACTATGATATCAAAGTATATAATTCAAGAAAATATGTTCTTTATGATTCTGAAACTTAGTGTTCTGTTTATTATACCATGAATGTCTAGATCTATATTTGAAGAATTGAATGAATTTGATTGATTATATTAGTGGATAAATATTATTTTAATTTAAGTTGTTCCATTTGTTAACTGGATAATACCATTGCAATCGATTTTAATTTTATTCATCAAATATATTTCGTTACTATATGGTCAACTTCTGCTGACCATACGCAACTTTGTAATATGCAATATTTGATTTTATTTTTAGTAATCTGGTTATTGTTCAATACTATTTCAATTCATTTTAATTTCATTTTTTCGTCGTGTATATTCGCTTATACTGTTCAGAATCTTGAAGATTTTGAACAGATTTATATAGTTAGAATAGGAAAATATTTTAATAATGCATTAAGCAATAAGTAAGTAGGTTAACGCAACTATTGCGAATATCATGGGTTCACCATACTCGCATGAGTGTGATGAACTTCATTTTAGCGAGTAAGCAGTTTTAATTTATGTATAAATACGTTGATATTTTCTTAATAAAATCAGTTCTACATAAGTAGTCACTTCATTCGCCTGACAAGGAGTAGGCAGATTGTGACCTTGTCAGCACCGAAACTCTTTCATACCGATTTCCAGGAATCGGGAGAATTGGGCTTTAAATTGGTTGTCCATCACTCGGCAGCTGATCAACCCCCTGACAAGGAGTAGGTAGATTGAGGCCTTGTCAGGGGGAAATTTTCCTTGTGGGGAAATACCACTCCACATTTCTGAATATGGTAACAAACTTTTGAACATAAATAGATATGAATTTTGTAATAGGTATTGGTGAATGATTATTATTATTTAAAAAATTATTTCCTTATTCTCAGGAAGTTTATTTTTATACATGTTTCAAAATTTTGACACGTGTTGTTTATGAAATTTCTTGTAGTAGGTATAATATATTATATAGACGAAATATAACTGATGAAACTCGAAGGGGCTATCAATGTGCTCCTTGAATTACAAGAAATTCGAACTTCCTTCGTCCTGTCCGACTGAATGTATATAGTACGCAACCTCCCGTAATATCTCGAGTACCGGTCCGTGTCGTTTTACAAGACCATCGTGAGACGAGAGCGCTGTTACACGAACCCAAACATTTTCGGGTTCATCTACGCGTGCCATTTCGCATCTCGACGCTATTTTTACTCGAATTCTTCGTTCTTTTTCGTGGCGTTTCTTTTTTCTATAACCTTCCCGGTTGAGAGTGGACGAACGTGACTAAGAAAGCATTCAGATTTTTCCAAATGCGTCGCAAAACGTTAATTGTGTTTTATTGGACCGTTATGCCCTGAAATGGACCAATTTATTGATTCTTGATTATCCCGTGATCTTCTATGCATTAATGTTGGTCCTTCAATCCAATTCGTCAATTTTGTTTATTCAAAAACACTTCAATTATCATTTTTATTCAAAATGCTCAACGTATGTTTCAGTCTAGTGTGTTTTGATACTTGACTCAATGACCCAGATGTGTGAAATTCTTGGTAATAGGTTAGTAACCCGAATCATATGTGGATTATTTTGAAGAATTCTTTAGAATTTAGTCGAGTGTTTTTGGTTATACCATATAATATATTTTTCACTGAGAAAATATTCCACTGAGTATTGTATTAACTTCAATCGTTTGATTGCAATTGAAGTAACTTAATATGTCATATTATTTATTTTCTTTTGTTTATTCGTATGTAACAATCAAAGAAAATTATACCGGATATTCCATAGCATTTTGAAATGACTAATTCATTTCTAGTAGAATTGTCGAAAATTCGAAATATATAAAATATTTTATTTCGTATCAAACAGTTTAATTCGGCTCAAAACGGCCCAAATTGTTGGGAAACGTACTAGCTTAAGAAAAAGGTTAATTTATGCACACAAGCGACTTTCTGAGTGGCTGCTGTAATTTCACAGTAAATTTACATTCAACCTAAACTAAGAGTATCATTCTCTTTGTTGATTCTAGCCAAAATGTGTTGTTAACTATAACAAACTTCAATCGGCCTGAGGAACGAGAAGGTAAATTTAGTCAAGCATTTTGTCAAAATGAATATCCCAGCTTGAGTTACATGACTTTAGAATTTTCACTTCAGCAAATTAACTTCACTTCATTGACATACATTTATTAATATCATGACGCGTTTCGTCGTTACAAACGACTTCTTCAAATGCTAACAGAATAATGACTGTAACGCGTCATGCTATGTTGTCAATAAAGTGTAAATCAAAAGTGTTTTGAATTTCAGTTTATATTCAATTATAATGGATTTACATCAAGTAAACGCCAACACTATTAAATAAATTAACTTCAGTTCTTATTTGCTGTTTTGTTATCGTATAATTTCCAAATTCATTTTTTATCGTAATGTTTGTTCTTTGAATTCGATATTTTTAAAAGTTGTGCTATAAATATAAGAATATGTTCTTGTTTTAAAGTTTACTCCTTTTTTCTTCATATCAGCTCAGATATCAAATCAGTTATTCTCAACTCTCGTTTACTTTCAACAAACTTTTGATTTTTTCAACTGAAAGCTATTCCATTCTTCTTTCAAATATCAGAAATGCCAAATTTCTGAAAATTTTACTTCAAGAATTCTCGAATACGATTCATAAATTCTTAAATGTTCGAAATATATTTTTTGTTTTTAAAATTTACCATTTTAAGGTTGGTAGAATATGTTCCATATTTCCACAAAAATTTTGATTTATACATTTGTTGCTCCCATTTTATATAGAAGTAGTCTGTTATTAAAATGTTTCAATTTATGTCAATTCAACTCGAAAACTCAAAAGCAGAAATGATTTGTGGAATTGATTTTTTCAACTGTTTTTATATTGTTTTCATTATTTTTCATCGTAGATTCAATCATGTAATAATCGAATGAGATTTCACATGAAAATTTTGGGATAATTTCAATTAACGTTTTTCAGTTTCATGTTTGTAATTGATGTTAATCATATATTATTTGTATATTGACATATTATTCTTCGATTTTCAAATTCCTTTCACTTTTCAATAATTACACTTGACAAAGTGCATTATTGCTTAAAAACAATTTCTCTAGTCGTTTCAAATATTACTTATATTGAATAAAATTGAAATAAATGTGAATTTCATGCCGATATTGCAATAAATCTAAATAAGATGATTTTCAGATTCAAATCAGTCAAAGAATCTTGGTAAAGTTGAATAGTAATAGCGATATTTCCTTATGTATTTTATTCGAGTTCGTCACGTTACTATAATGAAACTCTCATTCGAAATTTTATTTCAATCATACCGATTCATATTCCATTCGTTACGTAACGACACAATAATTTCCACGCAGTTTTCTTCAATTCCTCATGTTATATGGGCGAGTTTTCATCTCCGCATTCGGGTTATCAAACGATCTCGCACAATAACGTCATCTTTCCGGCGACGGCGTTCACACCACCGCGAGAGAAAAAACAAGGTCGGGCGCCGTTCGCGTGAAAAACCCCGGCGGCGAAAGTCGGACGAACGGACGCCGCTTCCGCGAAAGGATGTTATGGGGTCGGTATCCGCGTCAACACTGCAGGGATGCTGTGTAACGCGGCCTCTGCACGTCTCTCTCGGCCCGCGATGGCAGAAAGAGGTTAAAGGGGCCGTAATAAAGTGTGCGATTTCCGATTAATATCGGGTTCGTCGACCAATTCGTTTCCCTTCAAAAGTGCCAGCAGATGTCGATTATTTCCCAGAATTGATGACATTTCGGGTGGAAGATGATAAGGGGGAGATAGATAATTGATGAAACTTGGCGGTATTCGAGGAAAGAATTTAGAGTTTAGTGAAGAAAGACTACAGGCGTTTAGACTACAGTAAAAGCTCCTCATTCGCCCTTCCTTTATTCGCGTTTTCACTATTCGCGGATTAAAAAATGCGACCAAATTCCTACATTCGCGGCAATAGACTTCTTTATTCGCGGATCTAATAGCTGTTTATTATAACTGGTTCAGGAACTTTTTTGTTTGGGAAGTTGAAACTTATTTAGAAAAAAAGAATTTAGACTTTGAAGCAGATCTAGTTTTGGATAATGCACCAGGTCAACCTCGCGAACTTGAAATTATGCATCCAAAGATAAAAATAACTTCTTTTCCTCCCAACATGACGGCTTGGTTCAACCTATAGAGCAAGGGATAAACCAGGCTCTATTATATTAGATCAACCTTCAAAATCATATTGAATAATATGGAATGTGATCCTGATATGAATGTTATGGATGCTGGAAGGATTTTGACATAGCAAAATGCATAGTAAACATAAAAGAATCATCAGAAGAACTGTAGCCATACTTGTACACACCGAATTCATGCTGGAAAAAACTGTGGCCTACTGTGACTGCGAAAAATGACGAAGAATCTCTGCGCATTCAAACATAGCTGTAATTGCGAATGGAATAGGACGAGATGGGTTCGAACAGATAGAATCAAGTTAACATTCAGATGTTGCTTGAATCGCAAGATGAAGATTTGACTAAACCGACTTGGAAGAAATGTTAACTTCACATCCTATAGAGAAAGAGGCTTCAACGAGTACAGGAAACGTGACATTCAATTCGAAAATTCTTAGTGAAGGTGTAAGAACGGTTTTAGGGGGAAGTAAGTAGACCAATACTTCTTTTATCTCGAAGATAGGTATGTGCTATTTTCCCAGTTGAAAATGAAAAATTCTGTTTAATTTCCTCTCTCTACGCATCTATCCTCCATCCAATGCGTCAGCCTTGTTCATTGCGTAATATCATACAGTCGATTCACCAACTGAGTTCTATAATTTCTGTCACTGCGTATTATGTTCTCCTCCTTTTGTCTTATGCTCCACAATCTTGGTTTAGCTAACTCTGTCTCCTTGCCACATTGTCTATAGCAAGAGCCTGAATTATACATCACCATCGTATTCAAGTTTATTCTCGAGGTATTTCGTTCATTGCTCTATTTGAACTAGATTTTTTCGCAGGTGAATCAGTAAATTTTAACAATAAGCTGTTGTGCGTTTCGAAAAAGGTTGATGATGTAAATTCAGGTTTTTTCGTGCTGTTCTATTTTTCCTCATTGCGTCTCTTGGGAATTTTGAGCTCTTAGCTATATCATTCTCAATGTAGTATTACGAGTAACTTCTCCTCAGAATATTATATAATTTTCTATAAATGACACGGAGGTTTCGCTTATCTCTTGGTGAAACATTATGTTAAAGGCAATAAATTAAAATTAAGACACTTGTCTTGAGTTTCACTAAATATATTAAAAGCTCTACATATGTTTCGGGTGGTTAACCCATTATCAAGAATATACAATGTTATATGTATACTCTTCAATCATATGATGATTTCGTTGATATAATAATCCACAATTTAGCTTTTAATAATCCATTTTTAGCCTTTAATCCAGTTTTTTTATTCCAATTAACTGTTTCAATATAATTGGAATTTTATTTTGCTCCATATAAATGGTTGAGTATTCTGGTCATATTTATTTATAGTTTATTGTCTTGTATTAATGTTGTCTCAAAGTGTAAAGTTGTCTCTTTCTGATATGGTTAGAGATCGTGGTATCGTCTTTGATCAGAAACTTTGCTTCGTTCCACACATCACCTAACTTATTTCATCTGTCTCGAAAATATATGGATTCGTTATACGCAATGGCATATTTCAATTTTCAATAACCTCACCATTTTTAAGACTATTTAATGTCGTAATACGTAGGAAGTTGAAGTATGATCTGATATTCTGTTTATACTTGCCATCAATACCATCTTGAGGCCATTCAGGTAAAACCCGAAGTCATAGAATACCAAATTCCCTGATATTTATACCTGTGTTTTTTAAAATGTTATTATTATTCTATAAGCATCTGAAGAAGTCGTTTTTAACGACAAAACGCGTCATGCTATGTAGTCAATAAAGTGTAAATCATAAGTTCAAGTGTTTGAATTTAAGTTTATATTCTTCATTATTTTCGAATTTTTTGAAGATTACCTGATAGTTTGTAGTTACTACATTAAAACATTTTTACGAAGAAATTTTAACAATTTCATCTCATTAGATAATTACGACTCGGTTTCATGTTATGCTCAATAAATTCATTGGACCCCACCTCTTCCGGGCGACTGGGTGGATTTAGTGCTTATATCCACTACCAATATAGTATTACAGAAACTGATACTGCATTGAATAATGGAAATTTCAATTACATCTGATCGAAATGACTATCGTCAATGACGACTTGATTTGTTGATGGTTAATAATGTCAAACCGTACACGCAGAATAATACCATGAAATTATTGAAAATGAATAGCCTGAGTTTAATTGGTTTTTATATATATTGGTTTTCATACAAATACTACGATAAAATATCAATTGGTTTCATCTTATCGGAAATTCAAAATTAAAAAACTTTCCTATAGTTGATTCTCAATATTCTAACTGAAAATCAATATTTGTAGCCATGACAGACTATAGAAGTAAATTTATTTCTTGTTCACGTTTCGCTTTTAAAATTCTTGACTTGTGGAAAGTTTGTAATTAATTTTCAAATCAATTAATTTCATAGTAATGATATTGCTAATATTAAATTTTTACAATGCTACAATCTGTAGTAAAACTTGAGAGATTAAAGAGTAAATTTTTACAGTCTTCGATTTGCTATGAATATCAGTTTTCATTTCATATTGCATTGGATTTCTGAAAGTTTTTCTATTTGTCAGTTTCATATGAGTATATGAAAGTACAAATTTCACTTCAAAATGAATGAAAATAATCATAAGTGATTAATAATCATGAAAATAATAGTAATAATATTTATTGTGAAACATCCCTCACATTGTACATATTACAAACATTCAATCAATATGGTAGTTACAACTAAGAAGAATACTCACAAAAGGACTGAATTCAGTTTTGAGTCTGATCTTTTTATTCTATTCTATATAGTTATTATTTCTTCTCAAATATGACACCGATTTAGCGCTTTTTCTCAAGAATTAATTCTCTACATACTTCATTATATTTCGTCTCGCGGCAAATCCTTGTCCTACTAGTTTACTAGTGTACTAGTTTACTAGTAGTCTACTAGTTTATTACATCCGTTGTTGTAAATAACAATTGGCGGGAATCAGAAAAAAAATGAAATTTCGTACTTTTGAACTCAAGTGAGTGATAATTTTTGTATTAGAAATATGAGGAATAAGACTTACAATTTTTCTTCGTATTTATTTTAGGAAGCTCTTGTAATAAATTCTGGCGTCAAAGGAAATGATTCATTATCATAAATTAATTTATAATGAATAAATTATTTTCATCATTATTTCACTTATTATTCAGATATATCTCTTTCACAATTATTCAGTTCATTATCAAAGTATTATTGATAACGAAAGGTTGTGCTGACTAATTCAAAGCTAGGTGTAAAGGTTTTTTGAAATTTTTCTGGTGTACATGACTGTTGTACTAAAAGGTTGTGATTATTACATACTCTGCATGTATTGTGATTTTGTTATTGTGTTTATCAGTTTCACATTGTGTTCATTTGGTTAAAAAGAAGTAGCGTAAGCTATATAACGCTATTTACGTTTGGATCTTTTCGAATTTTTTATAATTGAATTTATTGTTATCAAATCATTGTTACTAATTTCAATGTATAAACAGAAAAATTGATTAGGAGTATCATAGGCTAGTTTTCGCACTGCAAAATCTTATTCGTACGAATTTGTGCTTTCAATGAAGATATTTTTATCCGTTTTTTCTATTATAAGTTGAAAATTCTGTTCCGATTTTTATTATTATCATCATTCATGTCTACATATGCTATAAATTTCGGCCCTGTTACATTGACCGAAAATCTAAATTGAAATCTTGAATGAAAAGTACAATCTATCAGGTACTTGCAAGACTGCCAGACTTTGTAAGACTCTTGCAGCAAGACCAAGACCATGTTTGCTCACATGCTTAAGGGAATAAGTAGCAAATCACTGTTCCTTGTTGAATACTCATGAGTATTATTCAGTTTAATAAACCTATCTTAATTTTCTTCAACGTATAATAAACATTTATAAATGTATAAACACGGTAAGAGGAGTAGGTAATTTTTGTTGCAGATAGGTTTGCAAGATGTTCGTCGATGAATATCGAATATCAATCGAACTATTCGCTTCTGTGTAATGAAAACCTTATTTATTTCTGTAGAGCAGCCCCACAGAAGAATATTATAGTTCAGATAACTATATACAAGTCTGTAATATGTCCGTTCATAACGTAGTTTCTAGGTACCATGTCTTTATTCTAGAGATTTCAAAAAATGAGTTACTCAATTATATCGTTATTCATTTAAGTTTAGACTAATTATTAAACAGAAAGGTGGAGAAAACTGCGATATACTTGAGATCTCATTCAAACTTCTTTTCAGAAAAAATGGAAAAAAGTGGTTGTTGTTCAACTTTCGCCCTTCTAATAGCTAACAGCCACTTTCATCTCGAAATAACGTCGTCGAGAATACAAGCCCGCATCAGAAATTCATGTTTCGGGATTCAAAGTTCCCGTAATAAAGTGCGAATTTCGATTAATTAGTTTCAGTGCGGTTTTAACTACAGGTGCTCGAAGCTTTCCACCCCGCCGTGGGGATCGCGTTTATGAGTTCCGAATTGGGTAAGTTCGACGCTTATCGTAGCTTCGCGTTCTCGGAACGAAGAACTTTACGTTCGTAAATCATTTCCGTGCGGAATTTAGTTGGGTAATTGTCGATATTCAAATATACGTACGTACTAGTAGACTTCGACGGATATGTCAGTAGGGAAACTCTAGTAACTAATTTCCATTCTTTTATAATGTCAAACGGCTCCTCGCGCAACATTTGGTGCAACATTATTCGATTTATCCTTCAATTAAAAACACTACGGAATTACGTGAAATTGTTTAACACACTCTATATTAAAATATATATATTTTGCTCTACTAACCCCACGTCAAGAGTTTGCTACAATTGTTATTTTAAAACGTTTAATGTTTAGTAATCCGAAACATATGATGAATAAACTGAACTTTTTCTTCTTCTTTGGCCTCGCCTTGTCCCGTTACGCGGGGACGACTTTCTTGATCTTGAGGCGCCATTCATTCCGCTGGTTAGTATGGTCATCCGATAGCCCCAACCACGGCCACCTCTAATACAGGCCATGAAGAGCGTAGTCCCTCGGTGTTGCCAAATTGTGCACAGTGGTATACTATCCTAGTCGGATGTTCCCGTCCAACAAACAAGAAATATTTTTAGTATTTATAATATATAGAATATTAAATTAGGTTTTGTGAGCACATATTTCTGTAACAGAAAAATGTAAAACATTCATTATTGCAAGAAAACAACGATGTTTTCGATAAAACCCCACTGCGTAAAAAATACTTCTATTAGTCAGTGGGATTTATTTACATGAAAAGTTGCCTAACCAAATTTAATGAATTATTTGAAAGAATAGGAACCTTGAAAGAAACGCTGTAGGAATTACTCAAATTGAATTATTTACCTAAGTATAAATAAATATTATATTTCTCATTAGCGCAACCAACAAACTACTTTATGAAAGTATTGAGCTTTCTTCGTTTATTTTTTGATTCAGTTTTCTCGTGTCCGGCTTCGTTATTTTTCTTGTGTAGTCATTCGATAATATATTCGAAAAAAATGGAACACACCATTTTCAGAATATTTTTATTGTCTTCACCACATAAACAGCAACAATAAAAATATTTCAAGGACTCATCCAATGACACGCTTAAAATAGTGAGATTACACAAAATTGCTTTTGTATTCAAAAAGGCCCGTTCGAGAGAAATATCATCAATAATTTTTTCAAATATGGCACACATTTTTAAATGCAAAGAAAATGCAATTATCTTGTGGTATACATTTCATCAATTTACTCTTTGAAAATTCATTTTTAGGGAAACTGAAAGTCGATACTAGTTGCCCACCCGAGTTTGTCCGCGATCTGTGCAACTTTAAAACTCCCCGGATGAATTCATTTCTACCCCGTTTGAAGAAACTGAACAATTTTCATTAATAACCTACACATATAATTTCACCTCCGTACTGAAGAGTACTGAATAATTTTATTTATACTGAATAGTTTTGTTATGTTTATGTTTCAGCAACTTGATGTTTACGACTTTATGTTTATGTTTTTATAGCAACTTATGCGTTTGCTTCCGCTTTTTAAGTATTCTTTTTGTTACGTACAAGAACTGAAGAAAAGCCAACTGCGCCCGCCCCAAAGAAAGAAACTTTTCAGAGGCGGGCAGACTTTTGTATGACACGGCTACTTTTATTATTTTCTCGTGTCGAGGTCCACTATATCTTGGAAAATTCAGTTCGAAAGCCATTTTCTTAGTTCCTTACTTGAAAATTTTGATATATGTGAGAAAAAGTAGACGGTCAAAAGTAGGCAATTTAATTGGTCTTCGTGGTCCACAGGTCGACAGTTTTGAACCCCCATGCATTTTGCAGTTCCTAGAGATAGCAGAAACGTACATTACCTACCGAAAATTAGCATGCCTAAATTTTAATATTTCATTAACGACCGATCGAAAGAATTTAAGTATAGAAGTCAATGCACTCAAGTATAACGTCCCTGCTAATATTTTTAATCTAGTATCTGATTAGTATTATTTATAAAGGAAATTTTAAGTAGTGAACCTTTTAAGGATAATTGAAAATGCATTGCATAGTACAAGTAAAGATTTCTTGTCCTCCATACTTCTCCCCCAGTTAGTCCCCTTCCTCTGTTTGTACTAGAATTTAATAAAATCAAGTCAGCAATAAGAAAGTATTCGAATGAGCAACGATATTACGGACATCAGAACTGATCTTAGAATTGATGTGATTATGTTATTGCTGTGCATTTTGACGGCAGCTCATATTGGTTCAATTTGAGTAAAAAACTCATATATGTCGATTATTTTTGGTCATGAATGGAGCAAAAAATGTCGACATATTGGTTGACAGAGACATGAATCAATAAATTTTTCATATATAACGTCCACTTTGCGATACTTAATTTTTTTGTCAATTCTTCCAATTCAATATTTATCACATTCAGACTGAGTACATTTATGGAAGACAGGTTCAGATAATGATAAATGTAGGCCATATCAAAAACAGATATTCTGAGTTGGAATCCCAGTTCAAGTATGGATTTTTTCGTATGCCTGTGGTTGGAAAATTTACGATACATATGGTGTTTAATACGACAGTTTCCAAGACCAAATAATCGAGTTTCAAAACATTTCTATTATTAATTCAACTTGAAAAAGATGTTCTGTGCTAGAAAATCCGTAATAACAAACACGGGGAAAATTGATAGGATTTATTTCTGAAAGGGTGCGAAATGTTCGAAGCTCGTTAAGTTTCCTATAAATAAAGTAACGAAACAATCTCGTTTTTTTATTCGTCAATAGCGAAACGGTATGTTTAGACGAGCGTTAAGTTTAATGTTCCAACCGAACGAAATCTCTCGAATCGTTATTTAACGGTATTTGTTTTTTGTTTCCGGCAACCCTCTTGCCGGGTTTTCCCTTTGTTCGTATAGAGCAACGATAAGTACGCGAATGTTTTCGTCTAACCTGCCGGAAAACGGCTTGATCCTCTGTAGCGCCGGTATAAATTATTAACAGTTCGCGCTATACGCGCCAAAGACGCCGGATTGTGGGGCCGAGGCGTCGAGTAGGAAATTGAGCCGGAAAGGATCCGGGGTTTCGAATTTAACAGACCCTTGTTGTCGGCGGTGAACGGGTACTGATGAAAAGCCGCAAGATTTTACTCAAGATACGTCTAAACGTAATAAGGGCCATCCATAACTCCTACGACTGGGGAATGGAGCGCCATAATCTTATGTTACGTACTGTTATATGAGGGTGAAGGTATATGCGAATCGATGTTACGTCACACAAATTTGGAATTAAATAGACACGTGTGTGGCTATCTTTATAAATAAAATATCCGGTCAGAATGTTTTTTTCATTGTTTTTGCGAAACCACTCAACTAATTCTAATGAACCTCATTAATTTCTATTAGTTGTACAATTGCATAAATTTATTCCCCTTTTGGTGTCTTTTTCACTCTTACTCCCGCTCAACTTAATCTGATACTCTTGAGTTACGTACTGTTATTTGAGGTTAAAGGTGCATGCGAATCGATGTTACGTCATACAAATTTAGAATTAAATAGACAGTGTGTGGCTACCTTTATGAATAAAATATTCTTTCAGGTTGTTTTTTCATTTTTTTTGCTGAACAACTTAACTAATTTCAATGAACCTCTTTAATTTCTATTAGTTGTACTATTGCACAAATTTGTTCCCCTTTTGGTATCTTTTTCACTCTTACTCCCGCTCAACTTAATCTGTTACTCTTGTGTTACGTACTGTTATATGAGGGAGAAGTTACATGCGAATCGAGGTTACGTCACACAAATTTAGAATTAAATAGGCACGTGTGTGGCTACCTTTATAAATGAAATATCAGGTCAGAGTTTTTTCATTTTTTTTTGCTAAACCACCTAAATAATTCTAATGAACCTCATTAATTTCTATTAGTTGTCGAATTGCATAAATTTATTTCCCTTTTGGTATCTCTTTCACTCTTACTCCCGCTCAACTTAATCTGATACTCTTGTGTTACGTACTGTTATATGAGAGGGGAGTGGTGTTAGTCCTGTTAAAAGTTACTCCTAAAACAGAAGGAAAATTTTCAAAGTTTAACTAATTCAACTTTCGAAAATAAAACCCCGAAATAATTGTCAAGCAATTAATATTATTTTGTGAAACTAACCCAGGTGTTCCTCATTCAATATACTAACATTTAAAGATACTAGATATATTTTCACTAATAGACAGGATGACAGATTTCCCATGCCGTTTGTGACCATTTTCAGTATTTCTCTTCATGACTTATAAAAATATGAACTAACCTATTTCACCAGGTTCCAATCATTTTACTTCTTATGACGTAATTCGAATATTTGTACGAATTATTTTCGGTATAAATTTAAAACGGCACAACAACTCCTAGCATTATATTATATCTCCGTCACCATTCAAAAAATAATTCCATTAATTCAACCTCAAGGTTTCAATGCGTCACCTCTCTTAATAAGTTGTTTGCCCCAAGAAAATATCACTAATTTTTTCATTTAAGATAAAAGTTCCTTTGTCTCTATAAAGGAATTTTCACGTTCTAGAAACTTTATTATCTTTAAGACAGGAAATAATTGAATGCCCCTCCATGAAGCTGAAGTAATTAATTTACGGAGTATATTTTTAAAAGTCCGTAATTTATTTCTTCAGAATGTTTTGTGCCTTTTTGCAGAGCAACATAAATAACTTAATTAAGCAGTATTTCTTAAATTCTCTATTCGTCCTACTGGTTCTTCTGAGAGATTTGATTCATCGCGGTCTTATAAGCTCTGTAGACGTGAAAAATTATGATTGTAGAATGTTTCCACTTTTGGTATATGGTTACTTGGTTTTTGAAAAGTCGAGATAATTGAAACTTTCGATTATCGAAAATTTTTCTTGTTATGCTACACTTACGTTTCTGTTATGTTGACGTTATTAGCCATTATGGATTAGTTCGTTTTTGACAACTGAATAGGTTAGCCACGTTTTTGTGCGTTCTTCGATTTTTCACTTAAAAAAAATGGATCAAAGAATCTGTGTTAAATTTTGCGTTAAGATGTAATAGAGTGCTCCAACTCACTTAAAATGTTGAATGTGTCATTCAGAGAGTCTACTTTGTTTCGAAAAAGTGTTTATAAGTGCTACAAGCGCTGTACAGAAGGCAGAGAAGCTGTTGATGGCGATGAGCTCCCTGGAGTTGCAACCACGTCAACAAGCGGAGAAAACATCGAAGCAGTGAAGAAAATGGTTTTGAAAATCATAAAATCACTATTGAGGATTTTACAAAAGATGTTGGCATATCAATCGTCTCAGGCCATGCAATTTTCTCGGATGTTTTGGTCATAGAACGTGTGGCAGCCTTCTTTGTTCCGAAATTGCCCAATTTTGAGCAAAAGCAAGATCGCATTAGTACCTCTCAGGAGTTGTTGAATGACGTCGACGACGATCAAGATTTCCTCAAAAATTGCTTAATTGTTTAGGAAATGTGGGTATATGGTTATTGCATCGAAACCAAGGCCCAAATAATCATCCCAATTGCAGCCAGAAGAGCCAAGACCCAAAAAAGCATGACGATAAAAGTTCGATAAAATGTGAAAATTTTGTTCGATTACAACGGCATGGCGTACCATGACTCTTTGCAGGCAGGTTGTACAGTTGATAAGGAAGACTACAAGGAAGTTGTGCAACGTTTACGTGCAGAAATGCGGCTCAAATGTTCGAAATGGTGAAAAAACAAACCAAGGATTCTGCATCACGATAATGCACCCACATCACTGCATGTTTTTTGGCCAAAAGCAACACCACAATCACGCCTTAACCACCAAATTTGGCTTGCTGCTAATTTTTCCTATTCCCAAAACTGAAAAAATAAGTGAAAGGAAAGCGTTTTGCCACAATTGTGAGATAAAGTCTGATTCAAAGAACGGTCTGATGGCCACACCGAGAAGCGTATTTCAGAAATGCTTCGATGATTAGAAGAAGCGCTGATATAAGTCATTATACCTGAGGAGGATTACTTCGAAGCGGACAAAATGAATATTGATGAACAAATACTTTTCGAAAAAATTTTAAATTCATCTATTCTTTTGAACAGATCTCGTAGATGGTAGGTACATATATCGTTAGTGAACTTGCCTGGAACTGATCAAACTAGTAACTCGTATTCTTCAGCAAAAACATGGTGTTGAATATTTTGGAAATTTGACAATAAGCAATCCCAATTAATTTTGGGACTGCTAGGGGGCAGTGCAATAAAAATTCACGAAGGGTTCGATGAATTCTAACTGAAATGTCGAGAAATATCGGTATAAATAAACAAGTGGGTTAAGAGATAAATCCTTGTTCAGAATCTTGAAGATTTTGAACAGATTTACATAGTTAGAATAGGGAAATATTTTATAATAATGTATTAGGCAATAAGTATCTAGGTTAACGCAACTATTGCGAATATCGTAGGTTCACCACACTCGCATGAGTGTGATGAACTTCATTTTAGCGAGTAAGCAGTTTTATTTCATGTATAAATACCTTAACAATATCTTAATAAAATCAGTTCTACATCGGCAGTTAATCAAACCCCTGACGAGGAGTGGGCAGATTGAGGCCTTGTCAGGGGGTAATTTCCTAGTGGGGAAATAGCACTCCACATTTCTAAACAATTCTGATGTTGAAGTTGTAGGTCAAAATGAAACTGTTGTGGCGGAAACATTCAACAATACTTCGATAACGACAGTTATTGGAATTTAACATAGTGTACTTAATGAAAGTTGTTCTGCGTGCATTGTGATAATGTATAGCGCAAAAACGACGACATGTGTTATTCCATATCGTTCGGAATTCCAATACCGACCGATTTACCCAGAAAAAAATTACCTGTTCCTGCTAACGCATGCATAATCATCGCAGGATATTTTAATTGAATACTTGGTCGTTGAGGTCGTGAATAATGTCGAAATGGAATTAGCGTCAGCGGATGTCGTTTGGGTCGTTTGCAGTGGTAATTTTAACGAGAGCGTACGTTTCGGTAATGAATTTATTAGTCGTGAAACATAATGACGAGATCGGACGCGTCGCCCTCTATTATTCGTCCGGCCAACTAGCGCGTCGGACACAGGCCGTCGTATTAGGTTGCAAACCCTCCAACAATCGTAAAATGGAAAACCGCCTGACCGTTTGTCGCTCCGAATGGCAAATCCACGCCTCGAGGTTTAGGACATCTCGTGCCGAAATCATTTCGTAATTAATTAACGGACGCCCCCGTTGAAATATGAATGAAATTTGCCGTTTCTCCACCGAAACTGAATGGTAGTCGTTAGTCGACGGTGAAGTAGGTGCATTCGGCATTCATTTATTCAATTTCCCGTGTATTTTAACTCGGAAAACCTGAGCGCTGTTTGTGTCTAAACTTTATGCGATGGTCTTTTGTTGAAAATGTGCTCCGAAAAAATACATAAAGGGCCTATGAGACTCACGAGGATACTTTTGCATCCAATTCAGCTATTGAAAACCGAATGTTCTATTCTTAATCAAGTCACGTCACAATAATACTAGACTATGAAAACCAAAAATTTATGAAATTAAATTTAAATGGATATGGCAGGAAAGAAACCCAAGAAAATGCGACAGATACTCTTTGTAAAATTGAAACATGACAGAGCAAATTCTTGAAAGAAAGCAAGATATATTACCATAAGTAAAAAGGGCTGTACTCTCTAAGCCGAAATGAAAATCTAGGTATTAATGATATTTAAGTATACATTGATCAGAACGGAACTTAAGAATACAGATCTTGATCAGTATTCAATGGATAAGGTGTTAAAATATTCTCTTGTACGAGGGTGAATCAAATATGAACGAGACTTTAGTTTCAAAAAAATTATTTTCATTAGGCTTCCACCTCAGCATCATTGTCGAATCTTTGGCCTCCCAAAGCTTCCTTGAGAAGGCCAAACACATGAAAATCACAGGGTGACAGGTCTGGACTGTAAGGAGGGTCGTCCAGTTGCTCCAAATTTTCCCTCGTCAAGGCTGTGTGGGGACGAGCATTGTCATGGAGAAGAACCACTTCCCTCATCGGTAGGTCTCGTCTTTTGCGGCGATATGCAAGTTGGACCTCAGCCAAAATGGCGAAGTAGTAGGCCGCATTGATTGTCCTGCATTTGTGCAAAAAATCGAGGAGCAGCAAACCACGCTGGTCAAAAAAAAACCGTAGTCAAAACCTTGCCAGCTGACTGTCGTGACTTGGCTTTCACTGGTCCTGGTTTTCCCTTTTTTCTCCACTCCATACTCGCTTGTTTGGGTTCAGGGGTGTAGTGGTGCACCCAAGTTTCATCACAGGTGATGATGTGAGTCCGAAATGTGTCTCCTACTTCCCGAAATCGTGCCAGAAGACGCTCACACACCTGAAGTCGATTCAATATCTGTTCTGTTGTGAGAAGACGAGGAACAGACCTTTCGCACACCTTACGGTACCCAAGCTCTTCTGTGATTATGGAGTTAGTGCTCCCATAACTTATGTCGACCTCACTTGCAATTTCAGAAGTGGTAAGACGCTGTCATCTTCAATGAGCCGTCCAATACAGCTAATGTTGTTCGCTGGTCTGCGATCATGGCTCTCATTTTCAACACGATCACGACCACGCACGAACTGTTTATGCCATGCGAACACTCTGGCTCGCGGCAGCGTCTCTTCCCCGAACTGGGCAGTTAATCTCGTCAAGATTCCGGTCGGTTTTACGCCTTCTGCAGCGAGGAACTTGATTACAACACGTTGCTCAATCGACAAGGTTACCTCTTGCTCCGATATCATCACGGTGGACACTGAGAAGGTCGAGGGGCCGGGCTAAAGTTCTTCCCCTACTACTGACAAACCTATTGTCAGCGGAAACGTTCTCCCTCCACTGTTCTCCCGAAGGGCCAGAAGTCTCGTTTATATTTGATTCACCCTCGTACAAACACAAGGTGAGGATGCCAGATGAAATAAGAAATTATATACAAAAAATTCCGTAGTACGTAATTGCAGAAGTGTAAATTCTAACAAGCGTATGTTCCAAGGCAACGCAAGAGGTAGGTGGTTCTGGTAAATCCACCCTTGGAAGTTGACCTAGACAGATAATACATTTTTACTGAATAGTACACGGTTCCATATTAGTCCATGTCTTCGCTCAACTAGGAGAAGACAGCTATCTATCAAGATGGATTTATGTTATAAGAGATTCTTGGTGTGTGTGAGAATCCTTAATGTTATCAATCCTTAATCAATCCTAATGAAGAGTGTGCAATCCAAATGTAATAAATTTCATAATTCATTTTGATATCAGTGTTTTCAATTGTCGTTTGTGTGATATTCTATTATTGAAATTGTTTTGTTAACGATTAGAAAATAAACACTTTTAAATTCGTATTCACAATATTTGCCAGGGACTCAAAAGGAATACTCGAAACAACCACAGAATTAAGTGTGGCAAGAACAAATGTTACTGTCAAAAGACGAAATTGGAACATTAACGCAATAAATCGATGGAATAAACAGAAAATTCGAGGGTTGAATACGAAATAAAGTGATTCGAACGATACTTTGAAATGTCGGAAAATGTATTTCAGGTATTTACTGGCGAAAGCGGTTGAAAGGAACGATGAAATTAAATTTATATTTTTCGGAAGCGGCGCAGTCACGTTGTATTAGGAAACGGGAGTTTATTTCCACAAAACTGAAATTACTTTTGAAATATTATTGTAACTGTAAGCCAGAGGAAAGCAAAATTTGGCTACGAACCTCGAGTCGGGTGTTTCTCTTTTCTTTTTTGTCAATACTATGTACGCTTTTATTCGGGTGATACATCCCAAAATTACATGGATTTGTTTGTGATGATTCCTTTTGGAATCTTTCTCTTTAAGGGCTGGTTTTCACCGAGAAATCAGTAAGGGAAATTTCATTAGTTTCATTCGCTACTATTAATAATAATAATTATAAGTTCTTTATTCTCAACATGTAACGGGTGATTTTTTAAGAGTAACATTTTCAGGTTGGCGGCACTGGTTGGCATTGCCATCCAAATGTCATCTGTCAAAGTGAAAAGTTTTCAGTAGACTCTACCATTTCATCATGACTTACAAACGAGCACAATTGTAAATTGTTGAAATTTACTATCAAAATTCGTGCTCTGTGAAAAATGTTTATCATTTGTTACGACCATATTATGGTCATCATAATCGACCTGGTGAATCAACAATTCGTGCTATTATCACCAAATTTTGCACCAAGTTCACTTTGTTGGACATTAAACCATTGTCTCGCATGCGTACAGTGCGTACTGAAGAGAATATTGAAACTGTAGCGTAGTGTTAATGAGGATCGTGAAATGTCAATTCGTCGCCGTTTTCAGCAATTGGGCATCTGTTACTCAACCACATGGAAAATTTTACGTGTTGATTTGCGTTTGAAAACCTATAAAATTCAACTTCTGCAAGAATCGAAGCCAATTGACGTACCACAACGTCTAATTCTTGGTTAATGGGTCTTAGAACAGCTTAATAAAAATCCGCTGTTTTATCGTGAACGAATATAACTAATATTTACATAACGAATATGTAAATAGACAAAAATGTCGCATCTGGAGTGATGAACAGCCACACGCCATACAAGAATTACCTATGCATCCCAAAAAAACAACAGTTTGGTGTGGTCTATGGGCTGGTGGCATCATCGGTCCATTTTTCTTCAAAGACGACCGTGGAAGAAACGTTACGGTCAACGGCGAACGATATCGAGCCATGATACGCAACTTTTTTTTGCCCCAGTTGGCCGAGTTGAACTTGGTTGACATGTGGTTTCATCAAGACGGTGCCACATGCCACACAGCTCGTGAAACAATGGACATGTTGAAGGATGAATTTGGTGAGCAGCTTATCTCTCGAAATGGCCCTGTGAATTGGCCGCCACGATCATGGGATTTGACGCCTCTGGATTATTTCTTGTGGGGTTATGTAAAGTCGTTAGTGTATGTGAACAAGCCGAACACGATTGAAGCCTTACAGGATAATATAACACGCGTAATTCGTGGGATACAGACCGAAATGCTCGCAAAAGTGACACAAAATCGGACCTTCCGAATTGACCATTCGATACGGAGTCGCGGACAACATTTACATGAAGTTATCATCAAAATGTAAATGGTAAAAGCCAAATCATCAATTTCAATAGAAATTTTGAATATTTGATGCAAATTGAGTGTTTTATTCGATTTAAAAAAAACTACGCTTAAAAAATCACCCATTATAATATTCAATTAAAAAAACAAATGTTGAATAATAACTAAATAATTAAAATGAAAGAGATATAATAAAGAGCTCAATCTAATCTGAAAAAAAACAAAATAGTAACTAATAACTAAATAATAACATTTAATGAAATATTACGAAGACCTCAATTTAAATAAATTCATTTTAGTCGATTTCCTTTCTTCATATAACTCCTAATAATAACTTCTATGGAGTCGACGTGAATGTCACAATTATTGGCATCTCTCTTGAGTTTAGACTGCATGAACCAAATGGGGTATTGTATTAGGGAGTTGGTGCTCGCAGTCACTTGGTGGAATAATTCTGTAGAACGAGAATTTTACTTAGGAACACGGAATTTCAAAGCGGAAAAGAGAACAGGACAATCAGTACTGTTATTTTGCAGTAATTTGTACAAAAATTTGAGTAATGAAGTTTCTCTCCTGCTCTGCAATGAGATTAAACTAAATCGACTCAATAATTCGTTATGATTAACAATCCTCTGTGGATAAACTTTATCGTCCGTCCAAACAAAAAAGAATTTCAACAACCTTCTCTGAATGGCCTCAAGATGGCGGTGATGGAAAGTGTAAATAGGATGCCAGATCATGCTGCCATACTCCAACTTGCAACGATTAGGGCATAAAATAGTCCTATGCATGTTGAGAAATTATTGAAAAATTTGCCATTGCTTAAAACGAATCCATATATTTTCGAGGCAGATGAAATAAGTTGGGTGATGTGGAATGAAGGCAAGCTTCTGATCGAAGACTACACCAAGATCTCTCACCTTATCACAAGGAACATCAAATGTGGACGGTGAATATTATCCATCAGATCATTTGCGAACAGAATAAATAACAGTGGTCCAAGATTAGACCCTTGAGAAAATAGAACTATAAAAACAAAAACTTCGAGAATATTCCAAAACTCCAAGTTTATTCGTTTAATTTCTTCCTTATATTCAATTAATAATATTTAATTAATTATATTTAATTAATATTTCAGAATATATCATCCATTTTATGCTATATGTACAGATAATAAAGTACGTTCACAGTGAATTTTTCTGGAAATTTATATGTCAAAGGATATTTTTGCTCCAACCGAGTTAATATTTTATCGCTTTAATGGAAGTGTGTCGCATGGAATATGATGAGTAACCAAGCCGTACTGAGTTTATTTACCTAAAAGCATAACGCAGGTGTTTTGTCTTAAAATAGATGTCATTTTTCATTTTTGCAGAAACTTATTAGGGTTCGTATAACTCGAGATCGAAACATGCAATTTTTTGTTCAAAAAAGTAACTTTGTAAAGAATTTTCATTCTTTGTTTCAGTGTTTTTTAATATCATTTCTTGATGTTTGAAGAACAGTAACGTAAAAGATTCATGTTTAACCCTTAATTAGGCGCATTAAGAAAATCACACAACTAGTCGCATGGGGTCACCACTGACCCCAAAGTAATGAATAAAAATGGAGGCAAATGGCACAGAAGACAGATTCACATTATGCAAATCATTTGAATGATGAAAATCATATATTCAATTCCGATTTTGAAATTTTGAATACCGCAAACAAGGGAATGAAGCTTAATTTGTAAGAATCACTTCAAATTAATGAATACAAAAAAATATTCTGGCAACCTTTTGAAGA
This sequence comes from Henosepilachna vigintioctopunctata, assembly GCA_030704895.1. Taxonomy (NCBI): domain Eukaryota; kingdom Metazoa; phylum Arthropoda; class Insecta; order Coleoptera; family Coccinellidae; genus Henosepilachna; species Henosepilachna vigintioctopunctata. The sequence goes on along the minus strand of JARQZJ010000001.1, from coordinate 7,288,707 downwards.
GCCAAATCGATCATACCTCAAGCCCCCTTCTCATTCTTTTCAAAATTACTTAGTTTACTATATAGTAGTTCAGTATGAATTGATCTCTTCTACCTGTTATCTACCTGTTTTCTCTGTATTCATAATTTAAGTTTACCTATTGTATGTATTCGAGAAATGTCATCAGTCTACACGTAGCATTTGAAAAAGGTGAATCTCATCGAAACGTACGTCATGCAGTATTCTTTTTAATATATGTGTAAATCTTTTTTCAACAATTGTTTTATTATGTTTATCGATTTACATCAAGTATCGGCCTCATCAATTATTAATTTAAATAGTTACCCTCGTATATAGACCTAATTTAGGTTTACTTGTACCAGTTGAAGTACGAATTGAGGTTAACAAGTCGAAATTGAATAGATACGAGAAAGAAATTCAATTATAACCGTTGAAGCGAATCCGCAGTTTCGTAATTTATTACTGACGTATAATTCGCGACGTCATATTTTTCGGTAACGAACTCGAAACATAACAGGGTCATTACTATTTTTTAAGTGGATTTTTCCCGTTCCGTACGCAATTCGTCGAGCCCATTATCCGCTCGTTCAATGTGCCTGTAGTGTCTCGTTGGAATAAATCGTCGAAAGTAACGGAAACCCTCGGTGACAGTCGGAAATCCCATATCATTATGACTGGATTACAACCGTTGAATTCGCATCCGTATAATAATGAACATACACAGACACAGCGCGCTCTCGTTAATTTTCGAGAGATGCTTCCACGTTTCATCTGATAACAAACTTTGCGGGCTGCAGCTGCGACGGACATCCTACTCCCACTTTTGTAGCAACTTTCAAAGTGTCGCCTTCGTTACTACTCCAATTTAATTTTCGAATTCATTAAAGTTTCGCCAGGCAAAAGTTCCGATAACAAAAACGTCACAGCTTCTTAAAATCTTTCGAGGAATCTTTAGAATTGTCTATTAAGAACCTGTTCGACGTCTGCGAATAATTCATTCGATATTGATAAGTAGGCCTCGCTCGACATGTGGTGGAATATTATGAATCCAGGGACAAATACGCATATGTGTGGCTACCTTTAAACATAATTAAAAAAACATCGTGTCAGGATGTTGCTTTTTTTTCTGACCGCTCAACTTATCCAGATAGAATTCATTTACGTGTCTTCGTTTTTCTTATCGGAGAGGCATATTTCTCTGATTGTGTATCTCTTTATAAAGAATGCTAAGACATCGAACATTTTTAGACGGCCGGTTTTATTTGAAATGTAAAATGATGCATGCGCCGGTGTATTTATACGATCTGTCTGCTTTGAATCTGAAGTTCCATAATAAGTATTACTTATAATATGTTGTTTTCTTTTGCTAGCCTCATTATCAGTCCAGTAGTTGTAGATATTCATCTTGATCCTCAGCACTCTTGAAATTTGAAGTTTGGACTATATTATTCACCTGAAGTCTAACAGCCTTTTTCTTCTAATCTATTATTATCTAATAGAAAAATATGAGATAACAAGCAGAGGAAAGTTTCCCAATCATTTCTATCGCCAAAAAAAGATTTTTTCGATCTTCACAGTCTATAATTTGCTAAAAAATATTAATTTTCAGTTTATGTATTGACCTATATTCGTATATACTCTCAAATATTTGAACTAACTAGGAACTTCATTTATATTTTAATGACACGAAGGTTTCGGTTATCTTTTGGTGAAACATTATGTTACGTTTCACTGAATATATTAACAATTCTACATATGTTTCGGGGGGTTAGCCCATTATCAAGAGTATACAACAACATTACCTGATTTCAAAATGGATAACTTCTACTTTTATAAATCCTAGATCACTGATTTCAAGGGAAAATCCGCGTGGTCGTTACAAACAGATCAATTTCTCTCAATGGCTACTCAAATTTACATGATTTCAAGGTATCTAATATCTTGCCTTTCCTACCTGAGTGTAATATTTTGGTTTTTTTTTTCACTTAAAAAGTGATTATATTCCACACAATGTTCGGAATATCCAGTAGTTGGTTTATTCAACAATTGATCTATTTTTTTTATCAATTATTTTTTTATTACGTCCAGTTTGATCTCTACAAAAACAATCGCATTTAGTGCAAAATATTTTGTGAACTCCACTTGTAATATAATAATAAACCCAAATTCATTTCGTTAGTGCAGATTGTATTTACGTTATTTTTATGTAATATTTCTTTCACAAATTATTTTGCTCAAATTAGGTATATAATTAATTGAATGAAATATTTGTTTGTCTGAATGAATAAGAAACATTTTTTTGTAATATCAAATAACATTTATAAGTATCACACAGAAATAATTCATAAGTATTACACAGAAAATTCTGAAAAAATTGAGAATTTATATATTATTGTTATTCTTAATTGAAATTATTGTCTCCTTCTAATATAAGTGTGTTTTTTATACTCCAGACTTACAACTGAAGTTATGCATATCTCTACTCACTTTGTATTCTTTTTGCATATCGCTTAATAAAGCCAAAATTATAATAATTATTTCTATAACAGAATAATTCCAAAGTAACATATTGACTATATCAAAAGTCGAAATTCATCAATGAAATTCGAGCTAGTCATTTAAGTTCGATTGACACTAGAATACGATACGATGAATAAGGGAAACTTCAATATGACGTTCGTTAAGTTGACAGTGAAACAACAGAAGGCTGTTGCGCCCTATTCAAGCTTCTTCTATGACATGTGTCGCTGAAGTATTATGGCGCCAGAACATATTAACACTCCAAACTTTCCTCGTAATTTTATCCATTCACATTTATGTTAGTACGTTCAAATACTTCACGTGAATAGTGTCATATCAACATTTGTTAGTGATCACCTAAAATGAATGTTTTTGACCGAAAATATGGAGTCTGATTATTACTTATTACTGTGTGTGAAATGAAGGGGTGAAAAGAAACCAAATCCCAATATTTTGCGATAATTGTTCATATAATTAAAAATTTAAGCTATAGTTAATAATTCAAGCTAAATTCCAAAAAATTCACTATTACGAGGGTGAATCAAATATAAACTTTATTTTTTTAAAAATTATTTTTATTTTAAATGCATAAAAGTACATATCTTTTGTACGTAATCTCCTGCTTTAGAAACAAATTTTTCCCAGCGGATAGGCAGCTTCCCAATTCCTTCCATGTAGAAATATGCAGGTCGTGTCTGCAGCCAATTGCGCAAGTAGGCTTCCACCGCATCATTGTCGAATCTCTGGAATATGTCAGCTCTTAAGAATTTTAAGTTAATTTAGTCTAATATTTTCAATCATCATTACATCTTAGTATACAATCAAAAATACATCGTTTTTTCGAAAAATCGTCACACTGTCTGACTAATTCCAATAATGGTGAATCATACGGGTCATAATTAATGCAAAGTGTATACGAACGAAGAAGGTTGTTGTTTTCACGAACGGTGATTTATTTTCGTATTTTCCTCGCCTTATTTCCTAAAATATTCATTCAGTTTTCTCCAAAAGACATTAGCTACCTTCGAATGATTTATCAGATAATAAATATTTGATTAGTTCACGTAAGTTTGTTACGTGGAATCCAGAAGCCATTCGCGTTAATGTCTTTTTCTACTTTCGATAAATCAAGATGGCAGAAGCAAACGTGCAACACACGCTCCCTCCTCATTCTAACACGGCGTTCACTGAGCTCTAATAAAATAGCTCTTAACCGCCTGCTTCGTATTATTAGACCTCTTCGAGTAAGTCGATTAATCCGGGCTGGAAGCTCCGGACTGACTACGGAACTTGGGACTCTACGGAACTGTTCATACTCGACAATACGGCAATAACGGAATGTCCTAGAGAAGAGTGCATTGAAATTCTCCCATATTGATTTCAAGGATCATCTGTAATATAAAAATGAATTGCAAAATGTGTTGGTAAGCGCATAACTCAACAACGCCTGACCAATTTTGCCAATTCTTTTTTTAAATGTTCATTGCAGTCCAAGGATGGTTTTCACAGCGAGAAATTCGAATAATTGCCGGAAAATTCTAAAAACATCCCATTTCTGTTTCCCATACAAACGTTTTCCAACTAAAATATATAGTCAACGGCTGGACCGATTTCACTACTGTTTTTTGTTGTGTTTGTTATTGTCAGGTAAAAAATTTAAAAAATCGCATGTGAAATTATAAAATTTAAAGTATACTTAATTAAAAATATAAGTGAGAGATAATTATTAATTCTCAAAAAGAGGATATAAGAAAACTGAATATCTTATCACACATTTCGGTTAGTTCAGACCTATCACAACTAATACTGAAACTTCTATTCGATATAAAATTTTGGTAAGTTTCAATAGACTAACATACACGTTACTAACATAGCACGTGGTATATTTGATTATAAAGAAAAATACATAGTTTTCTTCAATTTACAGTTGAAATTTCATTTCTAAAAATGCTAGCTATCAGATGTACAAACTTAGTCGCAGAATTCGCAATGCAGCAAGTCAAAGATATAAAAGAGCAAGTAACTGACGAGCACCGCGAAGCTCGGAATGAAGTTGAACGGAATCGATAGAATCGAAATTAACAATATGAAAAGCTTACGTTTAACTTCTATCGACCTGCTTTGAATTGTAACGTTGAAATAGATTACAGTTCACAGCAAATCGTTGCTATTGGACCAATGAACGTTGTGTGTCAATATTGCAGGGCAAAGTTTAATTGTTATCGATAAGAAAATACTACCAATGATGCGACAAATTATTGCGCGAAGAGTCAATTCAATTAGACGCTATTGGTACAGCCACCAGAGCCACTTTATTCATTGGTTTCCGGGATTGGACTAAATTCTGATCATTTTTTGACTTTTATCCAGCAAATATCTCATATAATTAACGATGAGATATATGGGACAAGTACTTGCTACGAAATTAGGAACATGCCGTTCAACTATAGAACGGACAGGTTAATAAGTTTAATTGTTAATATAGGAATTTTTTGATAATTCGACTGATTTGTAATAAAAGGGAATATTGAAGTGCCTTCATAAACGAGTGAGTTCCTGGCTCCACACGGGATAAATATCAAGAACAAGATAGTGTAGCACAGATAGAAGAACATGTCTTTCTGGCTTTTTGAAAAATGATCAGATAAAAATTTGCTCGTACAAAGTTCGCCGGGTCAGCTAGTTTTAGATAATAGTGTGGACAACTATCACATTTTTATTATGGTCATAATTTCAGTTGAGCAATAACACAAAATATTTGCGAATTATTCGACAACTTTTTTCAAACTAATTTCAGAGAATAAAGATTTCTAGGTTTTGAAAGTTTCACTGATCTTATGCCACAGCACTTTAGACAATGCCGAAGACCTTGAACTCACAAGAGTTTGGTACCCTGTTGTGAAGTGAAAACCATTTAGAGTGATGATATACATTTTTCCACTTTTAAAATATTGAATGCTGGGATTGAATTCTCGCTTACCTCTTAGTGAAACATGATTAAATAAAATTTCAAATCAAACTCTTGGGTTAATGTTTCACAAATAAATTGAATAGTGAAATGATATTACAACGTTGAATCGACATGTTCGAGCGATCAGCTAAACATCATGATAATAGGTCTTGTTAATGAGCTGACCGCTGGAAACATGTCGATTCAACGCTGTAATATCATTTCACTATTCAATATATTCGTGGAACATTAAGCTGAGAGTTTGATTTGAATTGTATTTGAATTAGAATTTCTAACATGAGCATAATAGGAGGAGATTTTTATTTCATACTGTACGAGGGTGGTTCAAATATAAACATCACATCATTTTTTCCCGAATATATTCATTGAAAAACGAAACACCATTAGAAATTAATTTTCTACATATTTCTGCGTATTGTCAATATGTTTTTCTCAGCAAATTATGAAGTTTATTATCGCAGTATCGAATATGGACATCGTTTCGATCAGGAGGTTTTATATTATTTTTTCAACTGATATGTAATATTTTCTTGCATTGAAATAAAACATTTGTTCAAAATATATGAACATATACTGGTTATTATAATTTATTGTCGTATCAGTTCTACTAATAGAATATATTTGTCTTTGTTCATTTGTAGATTTATCCCAGTGGGATTAAGTTGCATTTTGGGGTATGGGGCTGTTCAAGTTTTACGCAAACAGTTTATTATAATCACTTACCCCGCCACGCCATTGTCATCGAAAGTAAACGAAGCTCTTAGTCCCCCTCTCATGCTTATGTAATGAATTCCTTTCCATGTATTCTTTTTTTTATTGATTCATAAACAGCAGTTATCATTCGAGAAGTGAGAAAAGTGGCTCGGGAATCGATGGAAGATGTCATCAAAAATAAGCGGAGCAAAGAAGAGCCCCACGCCATTCAAGAATGCTTACATGATACTTGAAAGATCCCTTTGAACGCTTTGAGCAGACTTCAGTGTAAATGAAAGAATGTTGAGAAAATCATTTTGTCCCGGAACTTCTATAAGCGTCCAAAACAAGTGAAAATCGCAGTTTTTTCGGCAGAAAATCAATTAAGGCTTGTTTTTTATCCGAAATATAATTCTCAATCTTTGAGCATCAAATAATAAATATGAACGCCCATCTTATTTCGTATGAAATTTTCGTACCTTGAACTTGATTCAATATTAAAGCACTTCAAAACTCAAAAGCTTATATACTTAGGTTGCTTCTATACAAAAAAATAATACCATCTTTAATTAAAATTTTTCAATATAAGTAAAGCGAAGTGTAACAATCTCTTTCTCGAAAATTAATATTATACCCAGTTAGGTTCTTCTTCTAGAACAGATTCAATTACAACTTTCCAATGTCTCAAATTTTCGGTAAAGTTGTTCGAAACAACATTTCAAATTGCCACAGAAACGGAATGCCAATATACCAAAGTGTTCCTCGATATTTACGACGAAGTTGAGCTTCTTGAAGTTGAAGGTTATCGAACGAAACAATCTTCTCAAAATATATTAGTCGACGTAACCGATGAGGAAAATCGAAAAGAATCACCCCTTCACAGCTTAAGCGACCCGCAAACCGAAATCCACCCTCGTTCCGCGTCTCTCTGTATTGGAGATTGAAATAACATCAATTGTATTCGCAGACTTTCTATTGTTAGCCAGCCATCAATCAGAGCAGACGTATTTTTTCTCGATTATCTTCCTAAACAAAAAGCCACGATCTTGACCCATTTTTTGCCGTTTGAAACCGAACGATGTTTCTGCCGAAGGGGATTTTGGCAAAGTACTCCTCTGATGAAAATAGTTCTTTCTGAAATTGAGTGACTCATTAATTACGCCCAACTTCAACACCTCTCGATGTAATCGTCGAAGAATGAGACGAAACTACGTTGAAGAAATTTTTGTGTCACGAAATCCTCGTCTCCGTCGTTCTATCTCCATTTTTCATTATAAAACGAAGCACTAAGTTTGACATATTTATTTCTGATCCTATATTATAAATTATAAAACTTCAAATTAAAATTAACACGCTTGGCTTAAGTTTCACTAAATATAGTTAATCATCAGCTGCAGTTGAGTTTTCAGCTTCAGTTGAGTTTTTTGAATCCGTCTACGAGTGTTTGTATAAACACTTGTTTGTGGCGGGGTTATTTTTTGATTCATCTTCGGCATTTGATTCACTATCCTTTGAATTTATACTTGATAAATGCTACAATTTAGGTTTTAGAGGTGTTTTTCTGAATTGGTTACGTAGTTATCTTGAATAAAGAACAATGGTAGTGAAAATAGGCGAGAGTTATTCTCAGATACATGACATTGCTCTTGAGGTGCCGCAAGGCTCTGTACTCGGACCTCTTCTATTCATATTGTTTATAAACGATCTGCCTGCGAAGTTGTCCCGGTTTTTGGTGACACTATATGCCGATGATTCATCGGTGGTCGTTTCTGGCAGGACTCCTGAAGAATTTCTGGAGGCATGTGAATGCATTGTGAGTGAGTTTGTAAGTTGGTGTCCAATGAACAATCTTATGGTGAACGTTGACAAATCTGTATGTGTTCAGTTTTGTCTGAAGGGCAATAGAATAAGTACCTTGGATGTTAAATATGAGGACAACACTATATCGTCATCCTAATCAACAAAGTTTCTTGGAATATATGTAAAAAGAAATTTGAGATGGGCATCACACATTGAGGTCTTATGTAAAAAATTGAGTAACTCATTTTTTGCAATCTTTATAATTAAGAACATCGTACCTAGAAACTGTGTGCGAAGTATTTGAAGGTACTAACATAAATGTGTACGAATGTGTATTACAGTCTTGTATATAGTCATATAAATTATAATATTCTGCTGTGGGACTGCTCGACAGAAAAAAATAGGGTGTTTATTACAGAGAAGCGAATACTTCGATTAATATTCAATATTCATCAACGAACATCTTGTAAACGTATCTTCATTAATAATTACATACTCACCTTACCGTGTTTATATATTTATAGATGTTTGTAATATGTTAGAGAAAATGAAGATAGGTTCATTAAATTGAATAGTTATCATGAACAAGGGACAGGGATGTACTACTTATTCCTATGCATAAAACAGCTGAATTTGAGCACCTTTCTATCATCAGAGTATTAAAATTTTCAACCATTATGATGATTATTTCTTAGAGTTACATTGACTTAAGGGACTGATTATATAATAATAATGAACAATATCAAAGAACCAGTACAAAAATTAAGTTACTATATCATAGGAGGTACTATTGAACATATGAGTATCTGAATTTATATCATGTTTATATTTATATTATCTACTTGTAAAGGGTGTTTTTTTAGAGGTATCGAACTTTAAATTGCAATAAAACAACGATGGATCATTCGATTGACAAGAATTTTTTTTATTCGAAAGATAATCTTGTGGCATTACATTTTGAATATGATTTCTGGCATATGACCTCCACGGCTGGCTCAGATGTAGTCCAATCTGGACGTCCAATTTTCGATGACTTTTTCTAACATTTGTGGCCGTCTATCGGCAATAACACGGCGAATATTTTCTTCCAAATGGTCAAGCGTTTGTGGCTTATCCGCATAGACCAATGACTTTACATAACTCCACAGAAAGTAGTATAGCGGTGTTAAATCACAAGATCTTGGAGGCCAATTCACAGGTCCGAAACGTGAAATTAGGCGGTCACCAAACGTGTCTTTCAATAAATCGATTGTGGCATGAGCTGTGTGACATGTTGCGGCGTCTTGTTGAAACCACAGCTCCTGGACATCATGGTTGTTCAATTCAGGAATAAAAAAGTTAGTATTCATGGCTCTATACCGATCACCATTGACTGTAACGTTCTGGCCATCATCGTTTTTGAAGAAGTACGGACCAATGATTCCAACAGCCCATAAAGCGCACCAAACAGTCAGTTTTTATGGATGTAACGGTGTTTTAACATACACTTGGGGATTATCTTCACTCCAAATGCGGCAGTTTTGTTTGTCGACGTAGCCATTCAACCAGAAGTGCGCTTCATCGCTAAAAAAATTCGCTTAAGAAAATCGGGAACAACTTCAATCTCGTTTTGGAATAAAATTGCACTATTTGTAAGCATTGTTCAAGCGTGAGTCTTTTCATGATGAATTGCCCAACCAAACTGAGAATAAATCACTTCTCAGCTGTTAAATCGGTCGCCATCTTCAACAGTAATGCCAACTCAAAATTATATACCTCTAAAAAAACACCCGTTATAAAGTGATATTTGTATTTTTAATGTCCTGTTATTGGGCTTGCATGTTTGGACGATATTATTGTGAATTATTATTATTGTTGTTAAAATAACAGAGATAATCAATAATTGATGCTATGTGGAACCCATATTTACAATTCAAAGCTTTATTTTGTAGCGTAAACGAAAATATATCATATACAAGAGATGTCATGAAATATAGATGCACTTCTCAGATTCTTCTCTATTCATACTTGTTTGCAACGAGTGGAAATTCAAGATTTTCCTCCCCAAACGTGATAAACATGCAATCACTCCTCAGTTGAAAGATATATTGATATGTACACGCTCGGTGTTCCCCCGAAGTTATATTTTATCTAGAATTTTCACCGCCCGACACAGAATTTCTGTCGTGTCAGCGGTATGAAAGCGGCAGAAAGATCAGTAATAATTCATACGCGTCGAAAGTATCCGAAATGCCGAATTCTCGAATATTTCCATCGTACGCAGAAAGATTATCCGACACAATGAACCGAAAATAGAAGCTATCGCTCGTTTTCGCGGTAATCCCGACCGAAATCAACCTTTTCCAGAGCTGGAAATGCACTCATGCATGATTCCCCCCTTCAGAGAATAGGATTTGTAAATTTTTTATTTTTCCCAATACTGAACACTTGTATATATATATATATATATATATATATATATATATATATATATATATATATATATATATATATATATAATATATTAAAATTAAAATTAAAATTTGTTGAGAAACATTCCTTACATTGTAAAATTACATCCATTCAATTGATACAATAATTACAACTAAGAAAAATGCACACCAAAGGACTGAATTCAGTTTTGAGTCTGATCTTCCATTCAGCCTTCGAACAAAAATATTAGTTGAATTTATATTCACAATAACATACAACTTTATTTGAAAAGATAGGAAAAAAATTACGTCAGTAATATTAAACGTTTGAGACAATTTCACATGGTGAAGGACATTTGTGGCAGAAAAATATACAGGCGTATGATGACAAAAAATTGATTCATACCATTCGAATCTACATTTACTCAAATTAAGCTGTTTTATGCTCAGGAATAAGTAGCACATCACTGTTCCTTGTTGAATACTCATGATAACTATTCAATTTAATAAGCCTATCTTCATTTTCTTTTACATATAACAAACATCTATACATATATAAACACGGTAAGGTGATCATGTAATTATTAATGAATATAGGTTTACAAGATGTTCGCTGATGAATATTGAATATTAATCGAAGTATTTCTTCTGTGTAATAGACACCCTATTTATTTCTGTAGAACAGCCCCACAGCAGAATATTTTAATTTAGATGACTATATACAAGACTGTAATAAACATTCATAACACAGTTTGTAGGTAGGTATAATAAACTTTATATACAAAACTGGTACAATATTGGCTTTCCAAAATGTACAAATCACTCATCATTGTTGAGAGAAAAGCTTAGTATATCCAAAATGGATGCGTGTAAGCTGGTCCCTCAGACGAGAATATATATTTATATATATTCTCGAATAAGGAGGGCAGAAAGACTCATTTTCGCGAACGTTTCCACAACGTGATTGACATTCGCAAGGTTAAAAATACTATAATTCAAGACAATTTCAAGACAAGAAAAGTTTGAAACAAACAAAAAGTTACAATTATGAAATAAATGAATTTAAGTAATGAAACCAACAAAAAGCACAAAACAAAATACACACTTTCGCTCAAACATCCCCTCAATAGACCTGACATTCTTGTGATGGACAAAAAAGGCAGATAAATTAATTTTATCGCGATGGCCATTCCAAATGCGAACCACCTAGTTTGAAAGGAATGATTATAAAATCTCTAAATATCCAGACAAGGTGCCAAGTAAACAACCTCATTTGGCGAAGAAATAATTTTGTTTTATCACGATAACACGCCAGCGCATTCGTCGATTGTAGGCATGTCCAAAATCCACGAATTCAAGTTTCCTTCTTCTCGAATCCTCCCTACTCTCCAGACTTAGCACCCGGCGACTATTACCTGTTCCTAAACTCAAAAATGGCTTGGCGGTAAAAAATTTAAAAGCAAGGAGGAAGTTATCAAAACTATAAATCAGTATTTCGGGGAGCTTGACGAATCTGCGTTTAAAACTGGTATAACTAATTTAGAACACCGTTATGAGAAATGTATCAGTGTTGATGGAGATTATGTTGAAAAATAAAGCCAAAAAGATTTTAAAACATCGTTTTTCTTGGTCAGGCCCGAAACTTTTCACCCCACCCTCGTATAACAAGTCCTGACAGCTAGAACTGTCAGGAAATTTGTGTGATATAACGAAAATCAACGCCACAAAAACCGCCTGCGTGATGATCGCCGCCATGAGGTTCACCACAACGGGCGAGATAATTTGGAAAGGGGCGCACAGAGCTTAATCACTATGGTGTATAATATCTGGAATAATGAAAGTTTTTTGATAATTTTTTGAAAGGCTGTGTAACAGCTTGAAATAAGGATAGACTTCAGAAATAGAGAAATGTGGATAAAAGTTTAGTAAAACTCGATAGAACTTTGTTAGTTTCAAGTAATTCAATTTAAAATTTTAATTATAAAAACTATCTCGTTTTTCAGATGAACTTTCGAACAAGTTTATTGTTTGGTAATTTGGTAACCATCAGTTTCTTACAACTCAGTCGTTCTATATAGTAACAAGAAATCGAGAAACATCATTACCGTGAAAATTAGTTTCACATGTGTGAGTATTCGACGGTGAAAATTAATTCACTGAATAATTTCCACAAAATCAAGAATAGACCCGAAGGAGTCAAGTATATGGGATGGCGGCGATAAGCAGCGAGTTTGGTTGTTGACGGGAAAGTTTCAAGTACCGAAAAGTACTTTTCGTTATCATCCGTGAAGTTCAAAGTTTGACAGCGAGGTACAGCTATTTAGTTGATCACCTGCTACTTGCGATAGCGGAAACGACGCCGTTCTCGTTCAGAATAGGGGTGGCCAAAATAAAATATTTCGATTTATTGAATGATTTCAAATCGAGATAAATATATCGAAAATATTCATAGTTTTATTTATAAAATATTTAAAAATATGCGTGAACTGGTGTTCTTAAACAAAAAACGATACAATCTGAGTGTCTTGTAGTTCAGATCATTCGAATTTCAACGAAAATTGATACTATCCAGTTTGTATCAATTGGGACAAATGATAAAAAACAATGTTTTCGTAAAATCCTATCTTTTAATGAAGTAAATACCCCTGCATAGCGCAGATTTTCTTCAATTTGTCGTAATGAAACCACATCTGAATTGCACTTATAATAATTTTCTGCTGTCGTGCAATCCTTTCTGTTATCCATTTTTGCCAGTCGTTTCTTTAGAATATTCCATAAATTCTCAATGGGATTGAGATCAGGTGAATTTTCCGGTCAATTGATTACTTTTATTCCATTCTCACGCATAAAGGCCTGCACTTGTTTGGAATTGTGGCAGGGAGCCAGGTCGTGCTGAAATGTTCCATCAAACGTTTCCATGAATGGGACAATCCTTGTGCGCAATATTTCCGTAGATTTAAATTAATTCATCATCCTTGTTATAAGAGCTAATCGTCCAGTGCCATTGGTTGTGAAAAAACCCCAAAACGTTTTTTGAAGTATGTTTTACTGTTTCTGGATGTGATCAGTCCACGCACGGTACTTTTTGGCCCTTGCCAAACGTTTATTCATCATTTTCTGGGTAAACAGTCGCTTTCTTCATCATTTTCTGGGTAAGCAGTTGCTTTCTTTTTGGTCTTCTTGCCTTACGACCAACCTCCAGCAGTCGTTTTCGCACAGTTGAGGTGCTCACCTCCACACCAGAAACCATTAAATCCATTCGAACTGCTATTTCTTTTCAACAACTTGTCTGTTCTTGGAGTAGTTTTGCTTTGGCGGCCAGAGTTTCCTTTTATTTTTGGAGATGATGAGTCACTTTCTTCAAATGTTTCTAAAATTCTCGAAACGATAGGCTTTTCCACACCCACAGCTTCAGCTATATCTCTTACAGTCATTGATGTGTGTTCATTAAGCGCGATAATTTTGGAACGCTTCCTCGGAGTGATATCCATCTTTGGACAAGACAATACAGCACGTATCAAAATTGAAACCACCAACTGTCGCACGGATAGGCTCACACCTGAATTGCTGGCGAGGTAAAACGGGTCAAAATGTAAATGATGGTGAAAGTCGAAACCTCAGGTAGTAAACAAGCAGGTGTGAGGGTGTTTGGGCCACCCTGGTACTCACATAGTTACTACAATAACTCAAACGAAGAAAAAAAATGTTTGTCCCAATTAATTCGAAAAGCATAGTAACATATCTTACACCACAAAATTCATTCACTTGATTACTTTTGAAAAGTATAATTCTTATTAATCGACCGATACTCGATGAAAATTTAAATACATAATTTGAATAAAACTGAGTAGTTTTCTGATTTTCATTATAATTAAGTTGAAACAGAACAATATTGTTTCGGCAAAACAGTGGCTTCATCAGTTTATCATCTACATCTGATGAAACCACTGTGTTGGCGAAACAATATTGTTATGTTTTACTTTAATCATAGTGAAAATCAGCAAACTACTTAGTTTTGTTTAAATTAAGTATATTTCTCTCCAACAGAAAGCAATAAATTATACTACTCCATACTTCGTTTGTATTCAATCTCAAAGTTAAACTTGAACCAAATATGAAAAACTAATCACACAAGGTGTTATAAATATACTACTTCCTTTAATCAGAATTTTTTTCATATAGTATATTCAAGTACTATTATTACCTATAGAGATCATATTCTTATACTCGTAGTATCCCGATTTTGTCAATACTCCAGAAAAAAGTTTTGCATACTTATAATGAGTATCTAATCCTCAATTATAATTAAATCTTCTATTTATAGTAATAAGTTATTTATTCTCAACAAGTATGATACCCAACTACAGAAAATAATAACAAAATGTTGAATGATAACTAAATAAATGAAATGAAAAGAAATATAACAAAGAGCTAAATATTATCTGAAAAAGTAAGTTATAACTAAATAATGAATTCAAATGAAATAATACAAAGAACTCAATCTTATTAAATTCATTTCAATCAATTTCCCTTGTTCATATAACTCCTGATGATTACTGCTATTGAATATAAACTTAAATTCAAACACTTGAACTTATGATTTACACTTTATTGATACATAGCATGACGCGTTTCGTCGTTACAAACGACTTCTTCAGATGCAAACAGAATAATGATTATTCTGTTTGCATCTGAACTGTATTGAATGTAGCGTACATAAACCAAATGAGAGATTGTATTAGCGAGTTGGTCCTTGTAGTCTTTGGGTGAAATAATTCTATTTCTAATCATCTATTTCCGAAGGGGGACAATCAATACTGTTGTTCAGTAATTTGTGCAACAATTTGAGTGATAAAGTTTATCTCCAGCATTGCAATGGGATTAAATTAAATCTTAAAATTAAAAATTAACACACTTGACTTAAGTTTCACTGAATACATTAAAAACTCTACATATGTTTCGGGTGGTTAACTTTACTTATAGTAAGAGTATATTAAGTGTGTTAATTTTTAATTTCATAGTTTTTAACATAATGTTTCACCAAGAGATAAGCGAAACCTCCGTGTCTTTTATTAAATTAAATCGATCCAAAAATTCGTCGTGATTGACTCCTCGCTGTGATAAATTCTATTATATTATTTTCTCTCATATAACAGTATAAGAGAAAATAATATGATGAAGGTATTTAGTTGAAAAATGTTTGGTTGCCAATAAAACCAAATTTTCTATCAGTAAAGACAATTATCTATCAATATAGAATTCAGGAAGGCTAAACGTCTGTGAAATTTTAAAAAATTATTAATACTCCCTTGCATATGTCGATGTTTTCTACTTTTTTCTATTTCAAAACGGATAAGAAACATTCAAATCTTCCAAAGTAATAAAACTCATTCTCTGTGTCAACGCAGGGTCTCTCGGGATCTTTTAATTCGATAAAGCGCAGCGACGAGGCAATTTCTCGGAAACCTTCTGCAAGATAAAACATAGCAGCTATATAATTCTTACGTAAACGCCGTCTACCAGAGGAAAATGGAACGAAATTGTCAGCGTCCACAGTAAATGCCCGATATATATATATAGGTTAGTTTGCGAAATTAACGAGTGTGTGCCGAATCAATAAACGTTTGTTTGTTTGTTTCCTGTTGCCCTTCCCAGCTGTGCACAAGCCTCCTATGACGCAATCTATGTTGTCCACTTGCTTTATACACACACGCTCACAGGGATAATAAAATAGAAATATCCTTCAGTTGGATCATTACGACTGCGCTCTCGGTCTAAAAGGCCTACAACATGAGAATCCGATTCTACTAAATCCAAACTAATTTTGTTAATCTTACTAACAACTAATTAGAGAACCATTCTAATATAATCTAAGAATTCGAACCTACATACCTATAAACAGTATTTTGACTGTTGAAGATTACCTTTTAGGTAGACCTAAGGTAATTCAATTTTATTTCATATATCCAGTAAGAATAACTGTTTTTTTTTCAACTACCGTCCAGAGTATGAACGAAATCTGTTATACCTATATCCACGTATTTTAGAGGGCTCCAACTGTATGGCCTTTGTATCACAATATTACTAGGCTACTATGCTCTTCTCCAGTTGAGGAGTAGTAATACGCAAAATGATCTTATAGGTGTTTGGCGGGGTTGTGTGTATGATATTAATTGATGAACTTGTATTACACTACCGCCTGTTTATTTATCTGATGTGTGAGGGAAGGTTCAATTGAAATACACTTCGAAGAACTTTTAAATGTAACTTTATTTTAGAACTAATAATATGGTAGGATATGACTTCTTAGGACTAACTGCTATCTAGACCCGTTTATTCTCAACTCTCTCGAATCTTTCCATGTCTCTGCTTTTATACATTTTCAACAGTATTCAACAATGGAAATCTACGTGACAATTTGACAGGATTCAAGATTTACAGATTCAAGAATCATAAGATTTGTACATAATGAAAAATGAAAATTACAAAGAGTTTAGTACTTAACGAGGGTACAGTATTAAGCGGAACGTGCAAGTTAGTTACTATAAGTTTTATAACTGTTCCCTTCGATAACTTACCCCGGTGGGAGCTAAAAGTTGAACTATGAATTGCCAATCCGAATCAAGGATATTCGGAGAAGTTATTGCAATTAGAACATAAAATGCAATATTTTACAATACTATGGATTACTTCAGAAACGAGTCTGAGAAACGAATAACAAAGAATTTAATACTTAAATAGGGTACCCTATTAGACGGGACGTGCAAATCAGTTATAAGTAGTTTTATTACCGACCCTTTAATAGTGCACACCAGCGGGAGCTGTATTAGCCAAAAGATGGCAGGTAAAAGATGAAATATGAAATATATTCATTGAGAGACGAAAATGAGCCGCCACAGGTGTATACTATTCAATCATACATACACATCTATCCTATAATACGCTATTACGGGGAATTTCGACTGATTGAAAGAGAGTTTTCATTGCGCAAAAGAGGGTAATAAGGCTTTTGTTTCGTCTCCATCCCACTGAATCCTGTAGGAAATTTTTTTTAAAAAATAAACTATTGACTCTGCCCTCTATATTTTTCCTCAAAGCAGCTATGTATGTGAGGCAAAATTTTGACTGTTTCATCAAAATGGGGGTATCATATAGCACTAGAAATGGAAACAAGTTGCTTTTTCCCAAGCACAAAAGTGCTTTATATGAGAAGAGTCCCAAGTATGTATCTGTGGCCATTTACAATAAATTACCAGCTTATGTTACTAACTTCAGTACTCTAAAAAAGTTCAAAAAAGAACTATCACTATAATCACTATCACTGGTCAATACTACTTAGACTTATTGCAACGTTTGAAGGACGAGGTGCAAATTATTCGACCGTATTTGGCGAAGAAAGAAATTTTATTTCATAACAATAAGGCACTAGCGTATTCGTCGATTGTTGCCATGTCGAAAATTCACGAATTGAAGTTTGAATTGTGTCTCATCCTCAATACTCTCCAGATTTAGCCCCAAACGACTATTACCTGTTTCTTAACCTCAAAAAATGCCTTGGGGCGGTAAAAGATTTGAGAGCAACGAAGAAATTATCGAAACTATAAATCAGTATTTTGAGGAGCTCGACGAATCTATGTTTAAAACTGATACATATAACTAAATTACAACACCGTCATGAGAAATTTATCAGTGTTGATGGGGATAATGTTGAAAAAAAATTTTTTAATATTGTTTTTCTTGGTCAGGCCGAAAACTTTTCACCCCACCCTCGTATGTTGCTCTTGTTTTGAAAGTGTAAGGAAAAATCTTAATTCTCACTCAGAAACAAATGAAAATATTAACACATAAAGATAACATATTCACGACCTATCTTTTGAGTAAAATTCAAAATTGCATATTTACAAGTATATGAAGGACAATTATAATTCACGTTTCTTAAAATTTTTTATCTGGACTCCGGGCGACACAGATATGCTTACTGGATTTATGAAATGATGATATTGAATCATCTTTGATCTACCTAACGATATCTTCATTCTATGGAACCCAAAATAAGTATCAGTATTATACGTATTATCAATATTAACGATGAAGGCAAAGAAACAACTACATTTTTGTATTATAATCACAGAAAACAATTTATACTCGTTGTCAATAAGTAGTAATATATTCACTCACGTTCGTGTATAGTCGAAGAAATTTTATTTTCGAAGAAATAAACATTTAGCAATAACTCAATTTACTCCTTTGATTGTATGGATGCTACAGAAGGCTCGTAATATCAAGTTTTTGAACTACTTTGGGATATTTTGTCTGAACTGGCACTACATATTGAAGACATCCAGATATTTACCACAATAATCAATATTTATGTAAATAAAAATGACTTTTTTGGAAGATACACATTGAAATATATAAAATAGCCTTCTCAAAAACCAGTTAATTCAACACAGTAACGTTCGGTCTTTTCATTGAATTTTAGTTTACAAAGACAAAATTCTGTTCCTGAAAGAGGTTTATTTCAACTAATCTAAATAATGCTTTAATTGGGTCCTAAAAAAACAAATATCTAGTCTATATGTACGATATCGTTCAGAACGAATAAGAAAATCGGAATTGTTTTTTCGTAAGTTTTATTATTTCGTTCACAATAATTACACTGTATATTGAGGGCGTTTTTAATGTTTTACTAATACTTTTTAGGAATTTAAGTGCCACAATTTGTACAACTTCAATTATGTTAAGGCATGGATAAACAATGACCACTGGAAATGAACAATGTAGAACAAAAGATGAGAATTGTACCTAAAAAGTTCGAGTCATGATCTATCAACGTATTTCAATGAACAATTTCTCATGAACATATTACGAAATAAATCTTCCATTATTATTATTAGAATTTAAAATAACTTACAACTTTGAAATTTGGAAACTTGGGTAAGTGAGTCAAGATATGGATCCCCTAAAGCCATTTGGGCAACGTACAAAACGGTTATAGAGATTTGTCAAACTTTTATAGTGGATATTTTTCGACCAAACTGACAGTTTAGTTCTATTTTTATCCCGAGGACGTTCACGTAGGAATTATTTGGCTATTATATCTTATCTTGCTGAAGCTCTCCAGGAACTGGACCTTTACTGCTATTTATCGAATTAAAAAGCTCGTGGCAATTACATTTGACAGTAAGAATTAACTGTGTCCTATTTAGTGTTTCGCTTCTATCCTGAATTGTTCTTTTAACATTCGCTCATGTAAACATGTAAATGAACATTTCGAGAGGTTATTCAGGAATCAATCGAAAATACACACTTTCATCCATTTTTTTCTGAATTTATTGGTTAATCGATGAAATTTCAGTTCAGCAGTATGACAAATAAAGTCAGTTTCCGTTTTTTGTTTATAGGGCTACACTGGTTTATATGCTCCGATCTCACAATGTAATGTGTGATTTTTTAAGCGTAGTTTTTTTTTAAATCTAATAATGCACTCAATTTGCATCATATATTCAAAAAAATTTTTATTGTCAACTTCGCCTTTGCCAATTACATTTTAAAAATAACTTCATGTAAATGTTTTTCGCGGCTCCGTATCAAATGGTCCATTCGGAAGGTCCAATTTTGCGTCACTTTTTCGAGCATTTCGGCTTGCATACCACGAATTACGCGTGTTATGTTATCCTGTAAGGCGTCAATCGTGTTCGGCTTGTCCACATACAATAACGACTTTACATAACTCCACACTAAACTAATCCAAAGGCGTCAAATCGCATGATCTTGGCGGCCAATTCACAGAGCCATTTCGAGAAATAATCTGCTAACCAAATTCATCGTTCAACATGTCCATTGTTTCACGAGCTGTGTGCCATGTGGCACCGTCTTGATTAAACCACATTTCAACCAAGTTCAACCCGGCCAAATTGCGTATCATGGCTCGATATCGTTCGCCGTTGACGGTAACGTTTCTTCCACGGTCGTCGTTGAGGAAAAATGGGCCGATAATACCATCAGCCCATAAACCACACCAAACTGTCGTTTTTTCGGGATGCATCGATAATTCTTGTATGTATGGCATGTGGCTGTTCATGACTCCAGATACGACAGTTTTGTTTATTTACATATCCGTTAAGCCAGAAATGAGCCTCATCGCTGAACACAATTCGATAAAACAGCGGATTTTCATTAAGCTATTCTAAGGCCCATTCAACAAAAATTAGACGTTGTGGTAGGTCATTCGGCTTCAATTCTTGCAGAAGTTGAATTTTATAGGCTTTCAAACCCAAATTAACACAGTGAAATTTTCCATGGGGTTGAGTAATACATGCCGAATTGCTCTGAGAACGGCGACGATTCGACATTTCACGATCCTCATTAGCACTGTACGCTACGGCTGCAATATTCTCTTCAGTACGCACTGTACGCATGCGAGGCAATGATTTAATGTCCAACAAAGTAAACGTGGTGCAAAATTTGGTGATAACAACACGAATTGTAGATTCACCAGGTCGATCATGTCGACCATAATATGGTCGTTACAAACGATACACATTTTTCACAGAGCACGAATTTTGATAGTAAATTTCAACAATATGCAATCGTTGCTCGTTTGTAAGTCTATCCATGATAAAATGGCAAAGTATTCTGAAAACTTTTCACCTTGGCAGATGACGTTTGGATGTCATTACCAACCAGTGCCGCCAACCTGAAAAACTCTTAAAAAATCACCCGTTATTCAAAAAAAAATTTACCCTGTCGAGTTCGAAAACTTATGCAATTATTTATTGCGCTTGTGAACAGTAATTTAGATTTCGGATGTATGATTTGGCATCTCATTTGCAATTCTCATAAAAATCATTCAGAGTCGATGCAATGAAAATTTCTAAAATATCTAAGTTCTAAGTTGGTAGGGACTTTTATTGTCTCTGAAGTTTCTGTATATGCTCTTACATGGTTATATGGACTGTCCTACCCTTATTGGATCTATTGATTTTCGTGTTCCTAGACAATGTTCACAAATCAATTTTTCTCATTGGGTACTCCAAAAACTAATTCCCTCGTACAATCACCCATTAGATATATTGGTTCCCTATTCGAGGATGTGTTTGACAATGCGATATCAACAGTGACTCATTTGCTTTCATTAGTCGGACTCTTTTCATGTTTAGTGAATTTTGAAGTAAGCCATAATCTCATTGTCTATTATTTATTATAATTACTTTTTTTATTGATAATCATTTCTTAAACGTCTGTATTATATCATTAGGTGTTAATACTGTATATTATATTTTTAATATTTCCTGTAGCTGTGTGTTCTTACCTGTAGGAAAATAAAGACTTATTATTATTATTATAAACCCTGTGTAAGAGATAACAATATACATAATTCAATTAAAATTGAAACCATAACATTTTGCGCAGTAAAGAGTCAATATTTGCTACGTCAACTACAGAAGACTAATTCATTTCGGTTGTCTTACAAAAAGGAAGATCGAAATGTCTTTGAAATGAAAAGAACTATTTATATTTTGGATTATTCAAAACGAAGGCGCGCCATTGTTCATAAAAGGACATCTGTATAAATCGCGACGGAGTTAAAATGATTCAGTATCCGGACCCGCAGTTCCACAACAAGGCACATTATGGATCCCGGAAAGCCTTTTGTATCAGACTATAGTTTGTTGCGGAAATGCCACGAACGAATGATTTATAACGATGCGTCATTTGTCTATGAGTAGACTTGTGATTGCTTACCCTAGCCTACGACTTGAGAAATATCAGAAGCGAGGCTGGTTTTTCTTCATTTCTCCCCATTATATGAACGTAAATAAATCATGCAGCGCCCGGGGTTATCAAAATACCTTCGGAAGCAGCCTTGTCCTCGTCACGATAATATTTGCCACGTTTGTATGCTGGCGGTAATGCAACACTGAGGAATTCAGTATACGAGGGTAATCTTTAATCGATTGGACCGATACTTGATGAAAATTGAACAACTAATTTGAAAAGAACTAAATACTTAAAGAAAATAATGATTAGTAGAAAGTCCGTTTATTCAAAGAAAAGCACATTTTTTTCACAGTCATTCCTCTTTACAAGAGAAGCTCCTAATCAAGAGTAAAATCAAAAAATTCGACTCATGAATTGTTGAATTGTTTTTTTTATCCACTAATAGGTCCCTATAGACTAGTTTCCATAGATTTAGAAGAACAAAATGAAATCCTGAAAAACTCAAACAATACAGGTCTGTGTGGTTTCTATCAGAATTAAAATCAGTATTATAAATGTAAAAGATTCATTCCGAGCGACATTATTATGATATGCCACAAGCAACTGTTCTAGGACATTCCCTCTTCAAACTGAATATCAATGATTTTATAAGAGTGGTACAAATTGTTATTTACCTGGGTGTTTTTTTTAAAGGTATAAAACTTTAAATTGCAATAAAACAACGATGGATCATTCGATTGACAAGAATTTTTTTTATTCGAAAAATAATCTTGTGGCATTACATTTTAAATATGATTTCTGGCATATGACCGCCACGGCTGGCTCGGATGTAGTCCAATCTGGACGTCCAATTTTCGATGACTTTTTCCAACATTTGTGGACGTATATCGGCAATAACCCGGCGAATATTGTCTTCCAAATGGTCAAGCGTTTGTGGCTTATCCGCATAGACCAATGACTTTACATAGCCCCACAGAAAGTAGTCTAGCGGTGTTAAATCACAAGATCTTGGAGGCCAATTCACAGGTCCAAAACGTGAACAGGTCACCAAACGTGTCTTTCAATAAATCGATTGTGGCACGAGCTGTGTGACATGTTGCGCCGTCTTGTTGAAACCACAGCTCTGGACATCATGGTTGTTCAATTCAGGAATGAAAAAGTTAGTATTCATGGCTCTATACCGATCACCATTGACTGTAACGTTCTGGCTATCATTGTTTTTGAAGAAGTACGGACCAATGATTCCACCAGCCCATAAAGCGCACCAAACAGTCAGTTTTTCTGGATGTAACGGTGTTTTGACATACACTTGAGGAATATCTTCACTCCAAATGCGGCAGTTTTGTTTGTTGATGTAGCCATTCAACCAGAAGTGCGCTTCATCGCTAAACAAAATTCGCTTATGAAAATCGAGAACAACGGCAATCTCGTTTTGGGCCCATTCGATGAATCTACGCCTTGCTTGATGATCGTTTGGCTTCAATTCTTTAACGAGTTGGATTTTGTAAGCACGCAAACCAAGATCCTTCCTCGCAAAATCTTCCATAAAGTGGATGGACACAGATCCAATTCCTGTGCTCGATGGCGGATGGACTCATTCGGGTCTTCCTTAATGCTACGCTCTACGGTAGCAATAGCTTCTTCTGTACGCACCATACGTGACTATGACTGGGAAAATCGGTGAAAAGAAATCAAGATCTGGTAACACTGGATGTTGTGTTGCGTTTTGTCACAATACTTATAGTAAAACTGAGCCGAGTATAAAATTTTATTCGTTTCCATCAAAACCCCATTTAACAGATCGTCGTCAGAAGTGGATAAAAGCAGTTAATCGTATTAAGTAAGTGTATATGAGTGGACAATAAATTATATATTTATTATGATATTAATTTCATTATTTTTCTAGTCGAGATGGTACTCCATGGCAACCTACAAATAATTCAAGGATATGTAGTCATCATTTTGTTGGAGGAAAGAAATCTGAAGATCCTCGTCATCCAGCATATAATCCAACAATTTTTCCGTCCAATTATAAACGTAAGGAACCTTCAAATACAACTTTAATTCGTTTTGATCGTTGGAAGAAAAGGGAACTAGTGTCTCAGGTTTTATCTGGTGCTAATGATGAACAAGAACAAGTTAATTCATCAGTTGAAAGTGTTCAATTAGAAACTATTAATAATCAAATAGTCCGAAAATCTGATAAATCAGTTCAAGTGGTGTCTTTTCAATCTACTAGTGATGACTTTATTTTCTCATGTGACTTTGATCGTGGGTCAAATAATGTTTCAACTCAAGCAACAATATCCTCTACTAAAAATTTAAAAGCAGAAATAGTGAGAAAAGACAAAAGTAGTGGACCGGACATTCCAATTTTACTGTCAGGATTTCGAGGATACTCTTCAATAAAAAATGATAAACAACTTTTGGCTGTAACTGGTGTAAGGCCGGAAGTATTTACATTATTATTAGGAATGTTACCACGAACTAAATTTCAAAAAATAAACCTTGAAATTAGATTATTAATTTTTTTGTTGAAAATGAAGACAGGTTTATCTTATGATTGTATTGCAACATTTTTTGGTGTAGACCCAACATGTATTTCTCGAATTTTTTATGACACACTATCTATATTAGCACAAAGAACTGTCAATTATATTTTCTGGCCAAGCCGAGAGGATATTCAAGAAACTATGCCACCGTCATTCAAAGTAAACTACCCTAATTGCAGGGTGATAATAGACTGTACAGAAATCAAGTGCGAACAACCAAGTCTCGTGTTTGCACGTAATCACATGTATTCGGATTATAAATCAGGATACACTGTGAAATTTTGCTGGGAATCACACCTTCAGGAATGATTTCATTCAAATCGGAGTGCTACGGTGGAAGGTCTAGTGATCCTTTTATTACTAACGACAGTAAATTTTTAAAACTACTGGAACCAGATGACGAAGTAATGGCAGATAAAGGATTTCCTAGTATAAAAAAATCTATAGATGTACCAAACGCTATAATAGTAACACCTCCATTTTTACATGATGGACATTTAACTGAAGATGAAATTGTCAATACTTATAATATTGCAAGTGTTCGAATCCACGTTGAAAGATGTATCGCCAGGATTAAGGTGTATAATATCTTAATTAAAATTAATATTGATCTTTTGCCATACATTGATGATATCGTTCACATGTGTTGTGTATTAGTAAACTTACAACCCCCTATTTTTAAATCGGAAGAAAATAAATGAAATTATGTTGAAAATTTTTATTTTTAAGTTGTTATACAACAGTCCGGGTAAATTTTGTAATTTTTCTTATAAAATTCTGACATGTAATGAAAAATAAACTGTTTTAAGTTAACAAAACATTTCTTTAATAAAAATTTATCTATTTAAATACCATACTTACTAATTAACTTGCTAATATATTTTTTATAGAAATTAACATAAAATATTTTATCAATATAATAAAAATTCTGACATGTAATGAAAAATAAACTTTTTTAAGTTAACAAAACATTTCTATAATAAAAATTTATCTATTTAAATACCATACTTACTTATCAACTTGCTAATATAATAATTAACATAAAATATTTTGTTATTAATATAATAAAAATTCTGACATGTAATGAAAAATAAACTTTTTTAAGTTAACAAAACATTTCTATAATAAAAATTTATCTATTTAAATACCATACTTACTAATTAACTTGCTTATATATTTTTTATAGAAATTAACACAAAATATTTTATCAATATAATAAAAATTCTGACATGTAATGAAAAATAAACTTTTTTAAGTTAACAAAACATTTCTATAATAAAAATTTATCTATTTAAATACCATACTTACTAATTAACTTGCTAATATATTTTTTATAGAAATTAACACAAAATATTTTATCAATATAATAAAAATTCTGACATGTAATGAAAAATAAACTTTTTTAAGTTAACAAAACATTTCTATAATAAAAATTTATCTATTTAAATGCCATACTTACTTATTAACTTGCTAATATAATAATTAACATAAAAAATTTCTAATTTAGGTATAAATTGTGATAAAAAGGCTTCATCTCGCGCTATTGTTAATAAACTATATTCCAAGTTTGGAAAATAAACGAAAAAATCACATTCAAGAAGACCAGTACAATACATCAATATTTGACATTGTGTATAATATGCATGAGATTGTTTCAAACTTTGCACTTTATTTTCATGAAATTCAAAGTACGGATGTGTCAATTTTCCTTGCTTATTTAGCACTTGCTTATTTTGTATTGAAACTGGACATTTAATTTCCAAAAGTTTTTTAGGTGCACCATCTACAATGACCACCCCATCAGGACTCGCACACAACCATGGTTGACTAGAATGAATTACTAAGCCACATTCTTCAACATCATATCCAGTTATTTTTTTATAAAATTCACGAGCGTTTCCCTCATTTCTCTTGCCATGTAATACATTTTTTAGTCCTTTGCCTTTCATATGTTTTTCTGTTGTCATAGCATCAGCGAGTTCATGGAATTTAGATTTTCGAGCTATAATTGTGTGAGCTCTACTTGCTGATATTCTTATTGCACGTTCCGCAAACCATATCTGACTGTCTGATTGCCCTCTTGTATTTACACAAATAGAGTCCAACTCTACGGCGTCTCTGGGGATGCGAGTTATCAATAAGAGTAAACGTGGTGCGAAAACGTTCCATGGTTAATCAAATTAACTGCTCTGATGGACAATTTTGTCGACGATAAAACGCACGTAGTGCGCGATACGTATCCCGCACAGAACCATTATTTTCGAAATAAAATTGCACTATTTGCAAGCATTGTTCAGGCGTGAGTCTATTCACGATGAATTGCCAAACCAAACTGAGAATAAATCACTTCTCATCTGTTAAATCGGTCGCCATCTTCAACAGTAATGCCAATTCAAAGTTCTATACCTCTAAAAAAACACCCGTCGCCGATCAAAAATGTTGTACTCAGTTCATATCTCGTTGAAAACGGAGATGAACTCTGTCCGAAACATATGTGGAAAAAATAAACTGTTTCAGTCGAGTCTAGAAAATATTAAATCACCGTCATTTTCTAATTTAACATACTTTAATTCACTTGATACTGAAAACTAATAAACTTAGTGATTTTGACAGAATTTCGAACCCAAATTCTTAAAATTTATATTCCCTAACTCATTCTTCATTGATAATTGATGAAATTTCTTCAGATGATTGATGAGGCCGATACTTGGAGAAAATTAATATCCATAATGAAACAATATTTTGAATTTTCTCATAATTTAATACAATTACGCATGACGACTCTTCGAAGAACTACTTCTTTATCAAATGCTGAATTAATACATCAGTTTAATATTGTTTCATTATAAAATTTCTTTATTTCAACTAAGTTCTCAACTGAAATTTTTTCCACTGATTTAATTTTCGCTATAATTCAGTCAAACATGGCAATATTGTTTCGCCAACACAGTGGCTTCAAAATGGTAAACAGTTTGCCATCAACATCGAATTATAATGAAAAGCTACTTAGTTTTATTCAAATTATATACGAGGCTAGTTTGAAAAAGTACCAAACATACCAACTCCAATGTAGGTATGTTTGAAGGAGGTGAGGTATTACAAAGAGGTATTACAAAATCCAGTGTTACTGCTTACCTAATCGCAAATAAGGAAGAAAAACTTTGAGGTTTGTGCTACATCTACATTTCTTTAACAATGATCAATTAAACGATTAAATACAATAATTTAACAATTGTGACGCACGTTTCACCATTACAATGGCTTCTTCGGACTGGTCAATTCGAATAGTGTTGAAAAATTGAATATAAGTATTTAAGTACAGTGTTTTCACTGCCATTATTGTTTTTATGAATTTTTATCAAGTATGCACCGTGAACATTCAAATTTTCCGTATTGTTTGGAACAAATTTCATGCACCGATAGAGGAACAACAAAAGGTAGTAGAACGTCGACGGCCCACGTAAAGAAATCCTCCGGTATAATCATTAATTGCAGGCAGGTAGTTTTAGCCAAGTGATTGATGATCGCGTATGGCGAAGGCTGCGTCTAAAACGGGTTCGCGAATCTGCTCTAATTCATTTGTGACATCCACCGGCATTATAACCTAAGCCCGAGTGCGAATTCGTACGTTTCCGAGCGAGTTGCTTCGAATGTTTTAATTATAGTTAATTGATTGATGAGGAGTTTTCGGAAATTTTCCGGATGAAACGTTGTTAAACAAACTTGTCCACGTTGTGTCACGTCTTTTCTAATCGGCATCGATGCTCTATCAAATGGTCTAATGTACCAGTCATACCTTTCTTTCAATTTGTTATATTTAAAATAAAAATGAATATTCTCAACGAAAAACCGTAACATGGAAAAACTTCAGGCAGAAAAAAATTCACTTTATTCATTCTATTTCATTTAGAACCTTCATTTTCTAAGAACATGTAGTTTAGGTTTGTTGCTTACACCAAAACAGTGGGCTAAATTAACAAGCCTAAGGGCACAATTTGAAAGACGGTCGAAGAATGAAAAAACCAATTAAAAAGAAAGTAATACTCTTCGAAATGTTAAATTTAAAATTCTCAATGCTCATTTAAATTAATTGGAAACAATGAAAACTAAGCTCTATTATGAATCACTAACAATGAATCTTGTAAAAAAAAAGAAAATACCAATCATCAAATTATTATTATTCCTTAATTTTTTTCATTTATTAAACATAGTGAGTAAGTATAAAAACAGAAAATAAATTAAAAACAGAACATACATAGTAAATCCGTTTTCATTTTTACCAACGTTTCGACCAAAGGTCTTTTATCCATTTCAAGGGAACTATTATCTAAAGTTATGTTGTTTCTTCAGATCAAGAAGCATAACACGCATTATTTGAAAATTCCGAATGGATTTCAGTGAAAATTCAAATTCTCTCTCCGTAAATAAATGGATTGAAACCCTGAATGACTTTCATTAATTTTCCACCATTTTCGTGAAGAAAATGTCGACAAACCATATGTAGAAACTCTGGCTAATACACAATAGAAAGCCGATATAAGAACATCTGAACTTCCCAGCTTCTCAGTAGAATACAACTGAAAAACTCTTGACAAACTCTTTACGGAAACACTAGAGGAAACTTTTCGAAAACTGTACTAGCACAACTATGTTCATACATAGGCGGAGAATACTTTAACCACCTAAAATTCAATTTGACAACATGACTCGAATCCAACGACATAATCCCGAAGCCCTAGAGCCTTACAAATATAAATTTATTATCGAAATACTGCTTGAATTGGATAAATCTACTGAACTTCACCAAAACTATATACAACGAAGAAGTAGAATAATAAATACATAAAAAATAGTCCACAGTTCAGATTCCCCAGATTGTTCTTAGTTAAATTCATAAAGAGCCTTTATTAGTTAACTTTATTAACGAAATATTGCTTGAATTGGATAAATCTGCTGGACTTGACCAAGACTATGTACAACGAAGTGGTAGAGTAATAAATACAAATAATTAAATCTAAGACTAAAATAATGGAATAGTACATACACATAAAAAATAGTCCACAGTTCAGAATACCTACTTCTTCGAATTAGTTAATTTAAATTCATGGGATGATTATCTGAAACAATAAGGCTATATATAATGAAAAATTCATGTTTACGTTACGAAAACAAGATAAATACATTTCGTTCTCCTAGAAAATTTTTTTAGTGGGTATAGATACTCTAAGGGTATAAAATACCTCGTCATAATTTCTATCTAGTACAGTCTTCACTCTAATGAGAGCAAATGCTGATGTCCAAGCAGACATCAGTGATTGTGACAGTAGAAATAAGCTCTAGATATTTATCTATCCATGGAATGAGCAATCAAATAGCAAACTTTTCGATAAATCAAACCTACAAAAAATATAAAAAAGTAAAAATTGTGGAAACAAAAGCACGCAATAGTTAAGTTTCTGTCATATCGGCAAATGTTCGACATTTTCCAATATTCTTCGTATACAATCATTTTCGAAATAATCTCAAGATGTTCAAATGAAAATATTCAATTAATTTATACACTCATAGTGGTATATGATTCGGTACTAACTCAATAAAAGAATTTAAATGCAAATATTTCAAATCCCATACCTAGTCGGTAATTCTGTGGTGGATTTAAAGCATATGTCAACAACAGTAATATGAATTATAAAAACTTTTTTGTTCCAGACTGACTACTCCAGACATTTGGACGAGTTGAGCAGGAAGACGGACGCCATTGCAGACAAAAGCGTACGTAGTTGCCTTCTGGCAGGAAAAATCAAGCAAGCAGTTTCCCTGCTGGAACTTCGAGAGTCCTTCGTGCAACTACAAGGTAATGTATACGTTTTGTCTTCCTCGGGCATTTCTACAACTTGAATTATACCACAGTGATGAAATTCTTCCACCACGTGATTCCCCCACAAATAATATTCTTATTTCAAGTTTCTATATTAATTTAATTAATTTAGTTGACTCTCTCTTTCAGGGTGAAATAATATCTCTGATAATTTTAATCATACATACTTTAATTACATAAACTCATTAAAAAGTGAACAATGCTAACAAAAAACTCTTAACTCCTTAAAATTAAAATAATCTCAATATTAAATTTGAAATGGCCGTTTTGAATGAAATTAATAATTAAAAGTTTATATGTGGTGTCTCTTTCTTCGAGCTCTCTTGGTTTTTCTTTTACTCCAAAACTCCAGACTTCTATTCTAATTATTATAAATTTTCTATACTACTATTTTGCAAATTAATTTTCTTTTTTCAATTTATTGTCTTCCAAAATTTTATTTCAATTCGAACTCATCTCTACTTAAACTTGGCGTGGCTCTCTCGATTGTTTTTAAGTCTTTTTCCTCTGATATCTTTCACAGCAATCTCTGATTTCATAATTTTGAATTTCGTGTATAAACTTGTTTTCTATGATGCTTCATTCATTTCAATTTATTATTGTCTATGGTGTGCTTTCTGTCCCAAAGCTTCACAATTGAGTTTATGATTTTACAGTTGTAAACAATTCCAAACTCAATGAGATCATGTATACAATATTTGAACATTTCGAATAAATATTGATATAAATATACATCACTTGGTAAGGTGGAATACATTTAAAATATGTTTATTATATTTATTTGAATTTCCTTTGTTATTGATTTGAAACTTGATCGATTTCATGATGAAATTTTGGAAGTGGGTTTTACAAATACATGATATGAGAATTATTATTACATAATGTGACAAGAAACTTAATTATAATGAATCAAAATAATTGAACATTACATAATTAGCTACATACAGGTGATATTATTGAATGTGTTGAACAGTGAATAACAAATATATAGATTATCAACTTTTGAAACAATTTTAACTGCATTAACATATTTTCAAATGAAATTAACTATTACTACAAAACTGTATGTATAAAAATGCATGAAATATGATTTTGTCGAAACAATCAGTTTAGAAGCCTCACCTTGAGAAAAATTGAACTTTGTATATTTGTAATGGTACTGCATATATATTGAAAGGATTTCGATACTGAATTATAAGTATTATTCTTCAAATTTATTCTACATCTGTTATTTATTAATTTCTATATTGTTATAGAGATTACATGAAAATTTACGATAACAATATAACGATAATATATCCTCAATTATAAGAACTTATTCAAAATATTACCACCAATCACTCAATTGAACCTCAGTAGGGATATTCAAAACCTTGCAGTTGGCAGCATTTGTCACCCAGGCATTAAGTGTTGACGGATGTTCTGGGATCATAGATGTTTTTTAAGATATTTTTCGTTATTATATTTCTATAATTCTTACATTGATCTGATTTCTACGATTTTACAGAAGATTTTCGATGTGTTTCAAAACCAGGATTTTCTTTACTCGTTGATAAATCACAAAGTTAGATAAAATCAAGTAAAAAGCAGTGTTTTTAATCGGTTCAACTTATAGCCATTTTAAAAAAAATAACACGAAAAGATGCACGTGAAATTTGACACAATTGAAGTTTATATGAAGAAAAAGTGCATACAGTTATTTTTATATATAACGCATTTGAAGTACGTTAAATTGAATAAAATCAATATTACAAACTCTACTGTTTGAGTGACACACATACTTACTCTATGTTCAAACAAAATAGTTTTGTCTATGAGCTTGAATGATTATATTCTTTTGGTCTTATTCAATGTCAAAGAAAAAATTGGCACTTTAAAATTGTTCTCATTCGTATACTTATCTATAATTTGGGAACATACAACTTGGTGACATCTAACTGCCTTTTAACTTTGCAATCGCTAATTATTATGAATTTATATGTACCAATTTTGTTGCCATGTCAAAAGTAGGTGATAATATAGTGTAAATTCTTCTAGCTTTCATCAAAAGATTCTTTATTAGCATTCGAGTAAGAAAACCGTATGATAAAAATGAGAGTTTATCGTTAACGTCTAAATCTATAATATTGGCCCTTCCGGAAAACGACAAAACCATCTGCTGCTCATTTACGACAGTAGAAAAAAATTCCCTCTTCTGTACGACCTCGCTCCGATTTAATAAACTTGGCGGATTTTTTACGATCTCTCTGATCGTTTTGCAGGAGAGGAGACAAAAACCATAAAAGAAGAAATCCAATTGTTCGTGCGCAAGTTGAACAAGCTGGACAAGATCTGGGATTACCTGAGCGAACTGGACGGAGACCTCACCGTGAAAAACCTACGAAGTAAGGCGGCGATCTTGAAGGAAAACGTGGAAAATGACGGATCGTTAAACGCCGGTGGAAAATTCGAGTGGGTTGATTCGGTGCTGATTAAGGTAATTGAATTAATTTCTACAACCGTCTCGGATGTGGTAAACTCTTTTTCATCGAGGTTCTTTTCGATGAGAATTAATCCTGGACATGAGTCAATCTTATTGTTAATAGAATAACTGTTATTATTGTCCAAGTTATAAAGTTTTCTGAATTTCTAAAGCGAATATTGAATTATATTAAGATTTAATTATTCATTTATTTTCATTGCGTTTATCGTCCCAAAAATAAGGAAATTATTTCTAATTCTATTGCAAACCGTAGTAAGTATTAAGTTCAACTAAATTAATTCAATTCAAATCGTAAGTGGAATTTCACATGATCGAAATTACAATTGCAGCAAAATTCTTCATTATTTTTGTGATAAATAATTTTCATCATTATAATTCATCATTTAGTAACGACGTAATTTATTATATGTCTGTTTATAGTTGCATTCATGCGTTAAACTTTTTATCGAAGACATATTTGTACAGGAATTGATACAAATCTGGGTAGTAGGTAATTGAAAATTCTTGAGTTATGTGTTGTGAACAAAAATGAAGAGATAATTTTTTTTTATGAAACGCCCAAGAATTTTCTGTACGAAGCCCTGGTTGTGGTAGCTAAGAGAGGTAGCAAGCATGAAATGTGTTGATTTGATCATTCTGAAAATATGTGATTACTAACCATGATTACTAACTTTTTCGTTTCTGAATGAATGAACAACCGTGATGTCCTGAAGCTGTGGTTTCAACAAGACGGCGCAACATGTCACACAGCTCGTGCCACAATCGATTTATTGAAAGACACGTTTGGTGACCGCCTAATTTCACGTTTTGGACCTGTGAATTGGCCTCCAAGATCTTGTGATTTAACACCGCGAGACTACTTTCTGTGGGGCTATGTAAAGTCATTGGTCTATGCGGATAAGCCACAAACGCTTTGAAAGCGTTGGAAGACAATATTCGCCGTGTTATTGCCGATATACGGCCACAAATGTTGGAAAAAGTCATCGAAAATTGGACGTCCAGTTTGGACTACATCCGAGTCGGCCAGCCGTGGCGGCCGTATGCCAGAAATCATATTTAAAATGTATTGCCACAAGATTATCTTTCGAATAAAAAAATTATTGTCAATCGAATAATCCATCGTTGTTTTATTGCAATTTAAAGTTCTTACCTCTAAAAAAAACACCATATACTATTGCTACGAAATAATAAGATATGAGTTTTTCCATTTTTAAAATATTTAGTTCATTCTCTGGTTATTTACAGTGTCTTCAAAATGGCGATTGGTTATTGGTGGACAACGTAAACCTGTGCAGTGCTGCAGTTCTCGATAGGTTGAACGCCCTCCTTGAACCGCATGGGGTGCTCACTATCGGCGAGAGAGGGGTGGACGAGAAGGGTCGCATGGTGGAAATTCGGCCGCATAAAGAGTTCCGCTTATTTTTAACAATGGATCCAAAGAACGGGGAAATTTCTAGGTAAGATCGAGAGCGATGTTGAATGGCAAAGAATCGACGTAATATCTATTCGTTTGAACAACTCTAAATCATTCATATTTAATACTGTGACGTGGTGTGTATTTTAACGTGATGTATTTTTAAACGAAATCCATTAATATCGCTTGGAAAGTATGACACCTCTAACAAGTTATTAGTTTCTATTGTATTTACGAAAAAAGTTCGTAATAAAAAAGTCTACGTCTTTTAGTGGATCTGAAAATGTTCCTTATAGAGATATTGCAAAATGAAGAAGTTGGAGGGGATTCCTTGGTGAAAATAAAGGGTAGTTCGTTATTCCAGTAAACGTTTAGTCAATTGCCCACCCTTAGAGAGATGTTGTGCTACAAGAATGTGCAAATAGTGTTTTCATATTTCCTGAAAATAAAAAGAGATAATGCTATAAAATATTACGGAAGAATTACTATCATAAAAACACGAATCTTGCAAATTTTCTTACTTTTTCAAAATCAGTGGAGGAAATTAAAATGGTTGTATTTATGAAAAATCTTGTAATAAAAAATTCTACGTCTTCTAGTAGCTCTCAAAATGTTCATCATAGAAATATAAACTGGGTGTTTCAAAATGCAAAAGGTTGGAGGGGATGCCTTGGGGAAAATTGAGGGTAGTTCGTTATACCTGTAAACGTTTGGTCAAAAGCCCACCCTTAGAGAGACGTTGCGCTACAAGAATAACGGAAAATAATATTTTCATTTTTTATGAAAATCAAAACAGATGATATTATAAAATATTACGGAAGAATTAATATCATAAAACACGATCCTTGCAAATTTTCTTGCTTTTTAAAAATAAGTGGAGGAGATTTAATTAATCCCACTACCCTTTTTATTTTTCCTAATAAAATTTGAGGAAAACGTATGTAATGAAAAAAAAAAATTTTTTCATTTTATTGCGTATAAACTTTTAGTGTCTTTCAATTTTTTCATAAATCGCACCGTTATCGATGAAATAATAAAATATGAAGCGATAAAGCATAAAGAGATAAAAAATTTATCAGATAAAAAAAACCTAGAGGACAGCTGTCACTTTTTAACACGTTTCTTATTATTGCTTCATTGTTTTCCATGTCTGATCGAAGTTTCTTGTTAATTTATTTAAGAAGAATAATAAGAGTGGTTTAATTCCGTCCATTTTTCTCATTTTAAAAAACATGCAGAAAATGTGCTTTTATAATAGTAATACGTTATATTTTATTGTTTTATTATTATTTTATTCGTCACTCCAGCAGAATCTCTGTGAACTATTTCATTCATTATTTGTCAACAAACAGGTTTATATACAATTAACTAAAATTAACACACTGTTTCGGGTGGTTAACCTATTATCAAGAGTATAAACAACTCTTATAAACTATAACAAGAGTAACATTGAACAATATACTCTTGATAATGCTTTAACCACCCGAAACGTATGTAGTGTTTTTAATTTATTCGGCGAAACTTAAGCCAAGTGTACTAACTTCAATTTATTATTGAATAATGTTTCATCGAGAGCTAAGCGAAACCTCCGTATCATTTAAAGACGTTCATATCCTTTCAGAATCATAAACAGACATGCTTTTGTCTTCAACATCAAATCATGTATGTTTATCTGATTCGAATAATAATGAACTCTAAATAACAATTAAGTTGGTTAATTATCCGCTCGAAGGATATAGCTAGTGCATCACATTTTGTTTTTAAAATGAAAATAAAAACCGTTGTTTTTCCGCCATATTTATATCGCGACAAGCCCACAAATTGTTTACACATTGTCCCCCTAAACTACCCTTAATTTCGACCAAGTAATCCGCCCTTAAATTGTTCGCATTTGTTTTGAAACACCGTATATTCTGCCATTAAGGACCACGAGATTTGGATACGACTGTATAATTAAAAACTCTCAAAATAAATAGTTTGTACTTGATAATTTGTAAAACTCTTGATGAGTGTTGTCTTATTTAACATGCTATCAACGCATTATCACAAGTTTAATTATGTTTTCAGCAAAACTAAATCGTCTGTGTGATTCATTATATTATAGTTTTGAATTATTTCCCAATAAATGTTGAACTGGAAGTCTTTTTATTCAGGTACATATTTGTTTTAGGGCGATGAGAAACAGAGGCGTGGAAATATACATTCTCAACGAACGAGAATCGGCCACGAGGGACGAATACGACCTCAAGAGCATGGTGCAGATCAACGGTTTGGAGGACAGAAAACACGTCAGGGCGCTTCTGCGCATGCACGACTTCATCAGCGATCTGATATTGGGGGAAAAACCGACGATAAACGAGCTCCTCAACGCTGCGCGCCAAATATCCCAACAAATCCGATACGGTACAGAGGAATATCGAGCGTTCTTAACCTCTTTAATCGAGGTTTATTACAAGACCCGATCTGCCGTCGAGTTTGACACTCCCGACGTGAACGCAGCGATCGCTGATAAACTAAAACTCGAACTAGACGCCTCGCATCGCGTTTGCGACAACGATTGGTACAATGAGTTCTTCACCGTTCGGTGCGAACGCTCCAATATCTCTTCGGAAGTTCAGCGGTTCCAGCAACAGATGGCGCTCGTTCATTCAGTTCTCAAGGGAGATGTCGCTGTGGACAACGAAAACGTCCTGGAGTACTTGATGGTTATGTTTTATAGCATTTCCACGAAAAACGATCTGCAACGTCGACATAAATACGTAAATTACGTATTGGAAGGAAGTAACCACCAGGATATTGCGGATTTTCTGGGACAAATGTACCGAGAATTAACCGACAACGCTAAATTCTCCAATGATGATCTACCGTTAGATTGCAGGTGGCTGCCTGATTCAATAAGAGCCACCCGTTCAATATCCGATATAAATTACACATTATTGAAGCTTTACTTAATGGTATATTACCACCAAGAAACGAAATTGATTAAAATGTCCGGATCTAAAGTGAAATTATTAGATTATATGAAATCGAGGAAGTTGAAAAAGATCGAAGATAAATTCAACGACGTCATAGTAAACGAATTCATCGATCTCATCGAAGCGTTTGATTCCTACCTGAATAAAATTTTACTCGAATCAGTCTCGTGCTTGACCAACGAAAGTTTAGTAAGCATTCTCTTCCTGATTAAATGGAGATTTTCCTTTGTCAAATGCGCTCTGGTCGATATAAAAACAAATCTGCAACCCAACAAACTCCTGACTAATATTAAAGTTCATTTCAATTGGTTTTCGAAATACGCCGTCAGGCACATTTCGAAATTGTTAAATCGTGATGTCGGTCTTGAACTGGGCAACATATTGAAACGGATAAATCAAGCGGTAGATAAAGAGTTTTCCGGTCTGTTCAAGACCGGTAAAAATTACCAAAAGTTTATCGATAGACCACCTCCGTTCACTGAGCTGGCTAAAATCGAAGCGGTGGTGCAATTCGAGAACATCAGTGATTTGTATAACATTTGCAATAAGAGAAACAAAGCGTCAGATGTTTTCCAATTAGTGGATAATGAACGTAACATCAGACCTCTCCTTATTGACATAAAAGAAAACTATGACGATGAGAATCTAAACGAAAAAATTGACGTTCTGAAGCATACACATTCGAAAAATAAAGCTGTAATTTCTGAAGAATTTGATACTTACAAATTCCAACTTACACCCTTCGTCGATTACATGGAGGGACTTGAGATTCGACGAATTGTTTCAGATGGATTATCAGAGTATCGACCTATAAAAAATTGTTCCGTAATTCCAACGGACGTCATCGCAACCTTATCAAAGTATAACTCCACGAAAGATAGAAGGTTGCATCACGAATTGATAAAAACCTATTTCCTATACTTGAATAATTGTCCGAGTTCGCAGCCAACCCTCTACTTGGATCAGCTCGAAACAGATACGCTGCCCGTTGATTTGAGCGGACATCACCCCAAGTTGACTCATTACTTAAGCGACTTATTGATTAATTCGGAAAGCAACAAATTGAGCGTCTGCAAATTGGGTAACTTTAGGAATAATATGAATCAATTGCGTTCTTTGAATTTGAACCTGTGGAAAAATGTGACAGCCCTACAGAGCAACGAATATAATTTTATGTAAGTATTTTTTCATTTTCAGGATTATTCTGACAAAGATATTTACCTCCATAAAATAATATAAATATTAATATAATATCGCTCGAAAAATTTAGAATTTTGGATTTTATATTTTCAAAGATGTTTTCGATTTAATTGTATAGAGCAAGGGCACCACTTACCCCACCTATGGCCACTCTTCTCTAATTGATAAAATAATGATTATCAGTTCTTTCTTTCGATATATATTCTCAGCTAGCTGACCCGGCGAACTTTGTACGCCAATTTATTGTATATTTTTGTATTTTTATATTGTATATTATTGTACATTAATGACTATTACTATTTAGTAATAGTCATCACCAATGAGTGAGCATTAAGCAATAGATTAACCAATCTATAATTTTTCAGTGTTCTCGAATCATCATATATTAGAAACGACATTCACAAATTTTTGGAACAATTGTCAGCATCTCTAAATATCAAATCTTCTTCCTCCAAGTCGATGCAAGAGATAATTCAAGAATGTGTCGATTCGATAAATGAACAGGGTAAAGTAGTAACTTCAGCAGGAATTCGCAACAACATCACTAAATTCACCAAAATAATCCTCGATTGCTTCGAAAACGTTGACAGTTTAACGCGAGCCGACAACGATGTATTCAATGAAAAAGTGCGCCTGGTTTCATCCATCCACACACAATTGGGATATCTGAAGCTTATCCTCAACGCTCAGCTTCCTCTTATTGATCCACTGACTAAGAAGTCTATCAAGAAGGAGTACTGCGAACAGGCCATCCTCGATTTCGGAAGGATAAAGATGTGCTACGAGTTACAAAACAGGGTTTATAGCTCGTTTCCGAGCACTATCCACGAGCTGCACAAGCCCTTGAGGGAGATTATTGAAAAACTGACCCTTAAGGCGCGTTCTCTAAGCGAGTATGTTGCTGTAAGGTCGGAAAATATCGAGTACGAAACAATGCTCCAGGTAAGATATACTCTTATTTGCATTTCAATAAGTTATCATCCCGTGCAGCCGTTTTACGTTTCAGATTGTCATCATCAGATATACTCAACTTCAATTATTAATGACTTGTGTGTTAATTTTTAATTT
Source organism: Henosepilachna vigintioctopunctata (assembly GCA_030704895.1). Taxonomy (NCBI): domain Eukaryota; kingdom Metazoa; phylum Arthropoda; class Insecta; order Coleoptera; family Coccinellidae; genus Henosepilachna; species Henosepilachna vigintioctopunctata. The sequence goes on along the minus strand of JARQZJ010000001.1, from coordinate 7,249,019 downwards.
TATAGTTATTAATGATTCCAATCGAATGATGTGAAAACTGTGTTTCATCATTCGAATAAACATTGAGAAAATGTTCTAATATTAGAAAATAATCCGGTACTGCAAAATGAACCGTAATTAATGAAATTTAAATGCAAATATCCATGATAGTTAACTCTTCGTTTTGTTCCTTTCGAGTGTTTTGTAATCCAGATTGTTTATTTTAACACTCTTCCTTGTTGCCTTACAAATCTTCAAAATTGTTTATGGTATGATAAAAGATATTTCGCACAACACTGGAGTAATTGAAAAGAAATTAAAATATACAGTTTGAGTAAGGCACACTTTACACAGGGTGTCTCAAAAGAAAGTTAATAAATGACACAGAGGTGTCACTTATCACTTGCTGAAACATTATGTTAAATAATAGTATATCAAAACACTTGGCTTAAGTTTCACTGAATATATTAACAACTCTACATATGATTAGGGTGGTTAGCCCATTTCAAGAGTATTCAACAATATTACCAGATTTCAAAATTCATAACTTCTGCTTATATGTCACAGCTACTTATATATCACACTGTGATATTTAATATATCTATCTTACTTATATCACACACTGTGATATTTGAGTAGCTCTCTTACTTATTACTCATAATAATGCCAAGCTATCATTTAAAACCTTAGAATTCATCTAAATGGGTGCCGTAATCGCAAAGTCTTATATTTGGACGATGTTACTTTGAAAAAATAAATTCTAATTTATATTCTATTTTAATAATAAGAAAATATTTTTTATAGACATCGTTTAACTTAACTCAACTTAATATTAATCTAATTACTAAATATATACTTTCTTTTGGGATACCTTGTACATGAAAAATATAATAACTGTATATATTCTGGTTTGCTACCTCATTCTAAAAAGTGTTGATGCACCAACAAATTGTCTTAAATAAAGAGGTATCATAGCAAACTTACAAATCGATAGATCGTAACGCAACATAATTTTTCTTAGAAAATAGATGGTTTTGCCATTTCATTTTCTCTCGATCACTTCATTCCAGCTGTCATACAATTACTGCATGTTTTTTCTAATGTTTTTGTGCTCCAGTTGAATATTTTGGATTATATTAATTATGCTAATGTTATTTTCATTTCTTTCAGAGTGTTAACCACGCTTTATCATCAATTTTATCCATGGAATCGTTCTGTAATCTAGAACGAGTCGATTTGGCTATTGCCAATATTACATCCGCCATGAATCAAAAGGCAGATATCCACGAATCCACAATTGATAGTCTTTGTCGTCAATATACATCTAACGTAGCAAGCTATGAAAGTCTTATATTAGATTGGACAAAATTCAGAGTATCTTTCCCCGATATAATCGAACCTCTACTATGTAACGTGACTCAATTCTTATACGGATACAAGATGAAAATATCCCTTCTGCAAAAGTCAATTCGACAATATGAATTCTTCAAACAGAGAATACAAATCAATGAAGCTATGACTAATTTGGTGAGGTATCCCGTATTGAATGGCAGCCAAAAGGACTATATTGAGCAAATTGATAATTATACAAGTGAAAATACACAGAAGTTCATAAATAATGTTCTGAAAAATGTTGAATTACCGCATGTTGCTGATAAAGAGAATTTCAGGTAAAATAAATTGAATTATCTGTTCATTAGCAAATCTAATATCAATCAACCTCTTATGTAAGCACATCTGTTGAAAATCGAAGATGATGGTGAAATTGAAATTTTGCAAAATATGAAAATTATTTGCATTTTTCTAAGCTAATCTAAGATTTCTTATTTCTTCTTTCAGATTGCTCAAGTGTGGTATACAGGAAGCTTTTAATGCTTGTGTTGTTGATGGAAACAATTCGGAAATATTAAATAGGACTATATATTCGAAATTTACGAATTTGGTGAAGAAATTTGTTGCAGCATACAATGCCCAACTAACAAAGAAAGAAGAAGCTGAAAAAGAAGCTGAAAGCCTCTACAAAATGAAGTAATTCAATTAAACTTGAATATCATTGAAATGCAATAAATTTATTCCTTTCTGTAGTTTTTTAAAATAACTTATTTTCAAAGTTATTGTTTAATTAAACATTCTTTAGTTGCTAAATTCATTTTATTTTCAGAACTAAATGCCAAGATTTGCCTGAAGAGGAACAAATAGAAAATGAACTGAAGGAATTGTTTCCCAATTTCCACACCATCGACTTTTCTGATATGCAGCCCATTGTTCAGTTGGAAGATGATTCGAAACTCACTGAGAATATTGACAATGCTTACAGTAATGAGATATTATATGATGATCTCAAATTTGTGTCAGAATTGCATTTAGCAGTTGTTCAAAATTTCACCAAATCGGAATGGTTAAATCCAGAGAAAAACAAAAATGTATTTTGCAATTTCATACAACCTCTTATCCAAAAGTTGTCTACATTCAAACAATTATTGGATAAGACTGGAACTGCTCTAGATTCAACTGTGGATCAAGAACTGTTTGGTAGTTTTAGCGTGCTTCTTGGTGTAGTTCAGCTCTATGGAAATGATAGTCTTTTAGGTAAAAAAAAATTCTCAGGCGTAAATAATTAATGATTAACGTGGATTGTTTTCTAGATGATCAAACATCTTCTCCATCCAGATCAGTACGAAAGGATTCTCGCAATTTCTATAAAGATGCAGATGTTGACGAAGTGAAGTCTTGCTTTCATATTTTGGAAGAGTTGAAGAAGAGAATGGAACAATTACTGGATGAATGGCCCGAACAGCCCACACTTAAATCTGTGAGTAATATACATGAAGTGTTCGAAGTATTTTCTGGTTATTGAGCTTAGATGCTGCACTTCATTGCTAAATAGTATAAAGCAATACAAAATATTTCTAAAATTTTTTCTTTACAGATTGTTGCAGTAATAGAAAGAATTTACGCTTTCGAAATAACCAGCCCCGTATCCAGATTCTTAACTGGTTTTGAGATCCTTCTGAGCAAGTGCAATGAGTGGGAGCAAGTAGCTCATTCGGGTGTCAGTCTTAGTCAACACGAACAAATGTTGACGCAACAAATCATTTGTTGGCGAAAGAAAGAACTGTCAATGTGGAAAAATTTACTAAATTCTACTTTCGATAGGTGAGATACATGGACTCGACTTAATTGTATTAACTTGTATTTAAAATGTGGCACAATCCCTTCTAATTTCATTTCTTTTATGTTATTATCATTCTGATATTTCGTTTGCTATTGCTTTTTAATAGTTGTAGACATACAATAAAATAAATAAATATGTAGGTTGTGAATAGCTCCTTTTTGTAAACCCAGTTATACATGTACGACTATTTTTTCAGGCTGAACGATTCCAAAGCAAAATGGTGGTTGTATTTATTCCGAATTACTGAACAGTTTATAGTTGAGAAGCTCTTCACTGTTGAAGAGCTAATAACAACCCTTCAATCTTTCATAATCAATTCCAATATTGCAGAATTCCAGTCGAGACTAGATCTACTCTTTGCTTTCCATTGTTATGCTGTCAACTACATGGAATCTCCCAGAGATCAGCAAGCCCGGATTTATCACAGTGTCCTTTGGAATATGTACCAATATTATTCCCAGTTCCGAACTTCTATAGCAAATAAAATAAAAGATTTGCGAGCACCAATCGAGAAAAAGCTGAAAGATTATGTGAAAATTGTGAAATGGAAGGACATCAGCTATTGGTCAGTTAAAGAAACTGTGGATAAAACGCATAAGATACTACACAAACATGTTAGGGAATTCAAGGTAAAAAAGAGCATTTGTTTCAAAAGTAATTTACTATTTTTTGGATTCTATTCTTGATTGCATTTATAATTTTGAGGAAATAATGTATTATTATGAAAAATATTTTGAATTAATATAGTAACCGAAGATCTGAGAACCTGGATCAACAAGACACATTTCATACGAAGATATTCATACTTGTCAAAAATTCATTATGAATGACAGTTCTAATGCTTCATTAATTAATAGTTTAACTGCGTGAATGGTGCACTTTAGTGCAGTGAAACTCTAAAATAAGTGAAAATATATTATACTGTTCCTATTATATTACCATATTCCTTAATTTTGTTCAAGTGGTAATGTAACTCTTTGAAACACAAAATACTTATATAAAATGTTGATATTTAAAAATTATGAGGTAGTAGCTAGAAGATATCTATATTTTTATACTGATAGAAGATCAACATCTTCAAACATGAACAATATTTCAATAATAAATTTGAAATATATAATTTGCAAGTATTTTTAGTTACATTTAGTTTTTTAATTTGTTTGAGGATACTGTAAAATATTGTTTTCACCTTTAAATTGATTCAAATTTGATATATGTTTCCATTAGAAAATTTGATCTGATTCTTATCCTCTTTGCTTTGCTGTTTCAGGAAGTTTTGAATCAGCCTGTAGCGAAGTATTTGGTGGACACAGGTGCAGTAATTAGCAAAGTCCAAAATGTTGGTATTTGGGATAGACCTCAAAGGCACACTCCAAAGAAGTACCATTATACGATTGACGCTTCCAATTATGTATCGAAAAAGTCCAGTGTAAAGGTAATATTGCATGTTTCATTTCTTTCTTGTCCTACCTACTGAGTATTAAAACACGTTTATATTGATTAATCTCACAATTAATTGGCATCCACTCCTTGACTATTAAAAGTTTGAGTAGAGAGATTTAAAATGTTACAATGTTTATACAAAAATATAATTTGTTGAATAAGAAAGAAAACATTAGACAAAAAGATCAAATTTTTCATTTTTTCAGGAACTGGATACGAAAACCGTTTCACTTGTCGATAAAAAATACGAAATTTTATGTAAAATCGATTCGTATTTTTCCAAAGCCAAAAAATTATGTAAAGATTTAATTGAGAATACAAATTATCCTAATCTAGTCCGAGATTTAGATGAGTTTGTAAGTGACATAATCGAGACAAGCAGCCGTCTTCAGAATTTAGAGGTAAATTATCCTGCATATTATACAGTTTCCATAAGTCGTCATAAACTTTTTTCTTAGGTTGACACGACACTGCCCAGAAATAAGCAGAAATCCCAAGCAAAGGGTATTTTACAGCAGAAGCACAGAGCGTTAGCGGATCTGTTCAGATATTTGAACAATATTGGATTGTCATATAGAACTGGCATCGTGGATAATAACTTAAGAAGTAATACAGATAATTTCATCATCAAACCTGTTGATCTTAAAGCTTGTACTAGTCATATTGGTAACAGGTGAGTGAAAAATTCAAAATATCTGATATTGAAGACCCTTCTGATTTATTGAAAAAATTAATTTTATAAAAAAATTAATTAAAATTAATTGACTGTGTATTGATATTATCAAATCAAAACCAGTTATTTGAAAATAATAATAAGTGTAATGAAATCTTCTATTAATTAATCTTCAATATTGGATATTGTCATGATGCAGATGTTCTTTATGTAAAATTGATTTCAGTCGCCCTTTTCAATTCCTATTTGAAATAATTTTCAACATAACAAATATATTATAAAGTACATAAAAGCACTTAATAATGACTCAATATATTAATATACATTATATATTATTTATTATGTGTAATATATATAATCTATACACAAGAAACGTTAGATGTTTATATTGCTAACAATATCTTTTTGGTTCAATTTTGATAGATAATAACCCGATAGCCATATTCATAAAGAGAAAAAATTTTCTTAAATACGTGAATATTGATTTTTTCAAATATTAACAACTCTTTTTCTCAAAATTGGAATAATCTGAATGAAGTCAGTAACAAAAAACTGTGTTTATTAAAAAATTCAAAATATAAATTGAACCATCTTTGAAATGTTTCTGTCAATTTTTTCAGTCGGAGTGATGAAAAAATCTTGACCATGTGGGATTCCTGTGAAATGTATTTTGTTAGATCTTTAATAAGATCAAACAATTTAGAAACTGCTCTACTGCAGCCTGCTAAAGATTTAGGATTGAACAACATTGAAAGGTGTCGAGGTTATTCCGCACATCTTTTGGTAAGTTCTCTCTAGTTCTGGATAAAACGCAATATCTAATGTATCTAATGAATATTTTCAGAGCATATCACACAAACAGAAAACTGAAATGATAGAAATGAGCAGATATCTATACTATTTAAGGTCCCACTTCAATAATATGTCACGATACAGTAATTGTACAGAATATAACAGCTTTGAAAACATGAAAACGCTGAAGAAAACATTGGAAAATGCGTTAAATATATCTAATCAATATAAGACCATTCTAAATACCTGCCCTGTAGAAGATAGTCTAAATATGAACCCAGTGGAGATTATGGAACTTAAATATGTTGAAAACAATTTCATTCAATATAAAAGTGACACAAATTGGACGAATCTTTACGAATCATTTAATAATATCATATCCTTATCAAATAAAACATTACATGCTATCAAAAAATGTATGACGTTTGTACCTTGTACAGATTATCAACTTTCACAACCAGCTATTATTCCAGTAGAAGAAAGTAATTTAATTTTATGTAATGTGGATTTAATTATCTCAAAAATTGATGAGATTTTGTCGAAGACAGAAAATACATACTTGTTAAATAGTTTGAAATGGTTGCAAAGTGAAATATTAGAAGTGAAATCTAAACTCTCCAAGTCGTTCAGTAATGACGGGATGAGTGTAAATAATTTGCAAACAGAAGTGGAAAACAGTTCTTCTAAACTGTTATTAGTAATACAAGAATTATACAAAAAATATTCCAATAAAGCAAATGCTACAAATGATGAAGCTAATGAAGAAGAAAATCAGTTTGAGTTACAGGAAGGACATTTAAAAACCCTTCTAGTTGAAAGTTTATCTATTGATATGGAAGTTATGAACGTTAAGATGATTATGAAATCTGTTGCTAAGGTGGTCGCTTGCGTATATTCCATGGAATTGCCATTAGATGAAAACTCCAAATTAACATTAGCTCATTATTTATCTTTGCTCGATCAAACTATTTTGCTTTATCAATATTTCTTTACTCAACAAGTATCTGCCTATCGAGTTACGTGCAAATTAAATTCAATTCTGTTGAGTATATTCTCAGAACTGGCTTCGAAGGTAAGTCTACTTCTTTGAACGGATATTCGGCATACATTTATCTTGGCTTTTCTTATAGGGATTTTGTGTGCCTCCAGAATTTTCAGAAGAATTAGGAGAAGAAGGAATGGGCAAACCGTCCAACGGAATGGGATTAGGTGACGGTCAAGGAGAGAAAGACGTGTCAGATAGAATTGAATCCGAGGATCAACTGGACGATGCAAGAGTTGATGGTCAAGAAAAGGACAAGGAGGAAGATGCCGATTGCAAGGAGGAAGAGAAAGGCATTGAAATGAGTGAAGATTTCGATAGCAAGTTGCAGGTAAAGAATATTATGTTAATCTAATTTTAAAAATGTTCTTATAGTAGAAAATACCGGCAGTTTTCAGATGCTGGTTCCATGTAAAAACTTGCAGTATTTCCCTCGAAATAAAAAAATATATAAAGCTTGATTTCATAAATATTGATAATTATTTTTAATATAATTACAGGATAAAGAGAAAAAGGAAGAAGATGAAGATGAAAGTGACGATAATTCAGATTCAGATGCTGAAGAACAAATGGGAGAGACTGGAAAAGGAGCTAACAAATTAGATGAAGAGATATGGGGTTCTGATAAGGAAGACGATAATGAAGCTAGCGGAGAAGAAGGTAAAACATATATATATATATATATATATATATATATATATATATATATATATATATATATATATATATATATATATATATATATATATATTAGTTAAAATATGTTAAAACATAAAATCTTTATGTTTATATGACGTAAAAACGTATCTATCAAAATATATTTACAGAAGGTAATCAACAAGAAGACGAAGAAAGTGGAAACAAGGGCGAGGATGAAAGTGACAAACAGGTAGGTGCTAAAGAGAAAGATTCGAAAAATAAACCCACGGATGAAGATAAAGAAGAAGCTAGTGATGAAACGCAAAAAGATAAAAAAGAAATCAACGAAATGAAAGAACCGGAGTACGACGAGGATCAAGTAGATCCTTACCACGGCAATTTGCCTGAACCTCCGGAACCAGAGCCAATGGACCTGCCAGACGATTTGAAACTAGACGATGGCGAAGATAACGACACAGATCAGCAAGAGGAAAATCCATTCGATATTGATGCCATGAAAGGTTCGATAAATACGGTTAGTTATTTGCTTTGGTTTTAACATTCACTGTTTCAGAACAAAACATTCCCGAAGATAAAGAAGAAACTGCGGAAGAAGAAACAAAGGATGACAAACAGAAAGACGAAATAGATGAATTTAGTAGCGATGAAGAAGATATCAATAAAGGAGATAGGGACGAATCTCAAGAGCAAGAAGAAGGGAATGATGAAAAAGGATCTGAAGAATTGCCAGAGGATATCAACAAAGAAGAAAACAATTCAACGGAAGAAGAGCAAGCGGAAGAAGAAAAGAACTGCGATGACGATGATGCTAGCGAAATGGAGAAAAGTGGTTTGGATCAGAAGACAACTTCAGATGAGCGTGTGGAAGCTATGGATGTAGATGACAGTGTAGCGGCCGACAAGGTACTTTGAATTTTTTTCCAGGTCTATAAATTCTTGAATAACAGGATGAATACGCATTACTCACTCATCTAATGCAATTTTATTTTCTCAAAGATTATTGCCACATTCGAGCCTTTTCAACATTAAATGGAGACTTGGTTCCTTTGAACACTTCATGAAATATCAACTGCAATGAATGATTAAAGATTGAAATAATAATATTTCATAGGAGGAAATATTTTCATATTATTAATTTTTGTGATTAGAAGCTATGTGGCAATAAATATCATGATCGCGAAGATTGATCTATGGCAGTCATTAAACAAATTGATTTCCTACTCATGCAAGTAGCATCCCATCAATTTCACATGAAAATTTCCATAACACATCTTATATCCCTTATTTGTTACAGACTGAAGGTACTGACTCCCAAAGTAAATCCTCCCAGCCTATAGATGAGCTTCAACAAGACGATAATCCAGACAATGACGGCATGGGTCAATCCCAGATGGAAGAGAACAAGTCAGGCCACTCCACTCAAACTGACAAACCGCAAGAGATGAAGGCCGCTAGTGAAGACAAGATGGAAAACCAAAAACGCAAACAGAAACCGGGAGAGTCAGATAGTCAAAGAAGTTTGGGCGACGTTGAAGAGCCCGTGCAGAAAAAATTGAAAACAATGGACTCGAAAAACAATGAGGAAGACGATGGGTCCAAACAACCCGAAGAAGATGACAAAGCTACAGCTGAAATGTTTAAACATATCAAGGACGCTAAGGAAAATGCTACTCAGGTATTGGATGTGGCAACTAAGGAACAGGCTGAGCAGCAAAAAGAACAAACGGTAAACTAATTTTCAATAAACTTTTTTTTGACCTCACAATATTGATAATACATTTTATATCTGAAGCATAAAATCTTATAGAAAAACATTTTTCATAATTCAACTACTAAATTTAAATTTTAAATTCCTGAATTGGTATGATTCGAGAAATAAAATTATATTACTCTTCCATTTTCAAATAGTTTTCAGTCAGTCTCCGTAGCTCAGTCGGCAAAATACCCGACCATGCTGGGATAGAACTCGGGTTCGGGCCCCGCTCAAGGCATGGGTGTTTGTGTTTGTCTATGATTTAAGCAGTTTAATGAATGATATATGCTGGGTAATGTACATCGATTACAAGCCCAATGGCCGTTCGGAACCGGCGTTAAACTGTAGGTCCACTGAATTAAAAAAAAATTGTTTTCACTTTTTAAATTTTTATATAATTTTTCTCAATATTTCTTCGCTCTGAATATTTTTGCTATCTTGAAAGTATTTAAAACTCTCTTTAAGTTTCCTCAAATACCAAATTTCAGCTTATTTCATTAGTACCAGGCAGAAAAAATAAAAGATTTTTTATACCCGAATATAAGTCATTTGAATTTTTTTATTTTCAAATGAATATTTATGTATAGTCTGTAGTATGAATTCCATTTCAGGTTCCAAACAAGGAAGATGAAGAAACGGAAGATGCAACAGAGTCATCAAACAACCTTCCAGAAGAGGAGACAGAAAAAGAGGAAGTAAATGAGATTGCTAAACAGAAAGCTGAAAAAGTAGAAAACCAAAAAGACCAAAAAAGTGAGCGAAAATCCCATCCTGAAGGAGAAATCCTTGAAGAAATGGACACCGTGGAAGTTGAAGGGGATATTGTTGAAACTAGTACAGTAGCAAGGGGACCAGAATCTTCGCATCATACCTTATTCCAGGATATGAAAGAAAATATCAACAGTAGTTTGTCCATCGAAGAGATGAATGCTTTGAGGTCTGAAGTTAGACATCAGATGTCTACGTGGTATGAGGTTAGTTCATATTTCTGCAATATTAATTTCGATATATTCCATACAAAAGCCTACAGAAAAATTATAATCCCTATAGTTCCTAGAAAAAAATATACAAACACATCAAAATTAAATAGTAATCAATTTCATTGATTCAAAATCATATTTTTATTTAACATATAAAACAAAATTGAACCAATCGAATTTAAATTGGATTCGGAACTCGTCTGGACTATTAAGAACACTCGTTCATTCTTCTCATTCATTTCCTCTTTCAATTCTTTCAGATCATATACTTCCAAACAAAAATAATATAATCAGTTCAAAATGAAATTTCACCAAAATCGTCACTGTTTAGGATGATCAAATAATTAGTGAATTAACGAAAGTTTGTCTACATGAATAATACTAATACAATGACAAGTGTTAAAGTATTAAATTAAATATGAATATTCAATATTTTTACATAAAAAAGATATTCATGTCCAACAAATAATCTAACATTCGCTAATGCACTGGTAAACCTACGCACACGTTTAGTTCAAATTATTCAAACAATCAATCATCTAATCTGATTAATTATCTTTGATCAATAGTTCAACATGATCATTTTCATTTTAACTTCACTAAAAATTGATTACTAGTTGTTTTTTCTTTAATTTTACTATCTTCATGAGAGCATGTTCTTCAGTTATTTCGCCTCTTTATGATTTTCTCTCCAAAATTATGATAACCCATCTTCACAGCCTCCATCGGACGCGGCAGCCGAGCAAGCATGGCAGAAGATTTCGTCGGTAACTTCATCCCTGGCGCAAGAATTGTCCGAACAACTTCGCCTCGTATTGGAACCAACTCAGGCGAGCAGACTTAAAGGCGATTACCGAACTGGAAGACGAATCAACATGCGTAAAGTTATTCCCTATATAGCTTCTCAGTTCCGAAAGGATAAAATTTGGCTTAGAAGAACCAAGCCTTCGAAGAGAGAATACCAGATAGTATTAGCAATCGATGATTCTTCTAGCATGGCCGAAAACAAATCTAAGGAAATGACCTTCGAAAGTGTCGCCTTGATTTCTAAAGCGTTGACGCTTCTTGAAAGCGGTCAACTTTCGATTGTCAGTTTCGGAGAGCAAACCGAAGTCCTACATAAATTAACTGATCAATTTACGGATAAGATTGGTGTTAAATTGTTACAAAAATTCAAATTCGATCAGAATAAGACATGTTATGCGAAGATGGTCGATTTTACCACGGAAATGTTGAGTCAGTCTCAAATGCTGTCCTCCAGCTTGACTGCGAAATTATTAATAATAATAAGCGATGGTCACGGGGTTTTCTCACAGGGCGAGACTTTGATGCGACAAGCTGTGCGTAGAGGAAAATTAGCTAACATTTTCACAATATTTGTAATTATAGACAATCCCGAAAATAAACACTCTGTGTTAGACGTTAAAATGCCACTTTTCCAAGGCAATAAGTTGATAAAAATTGATAATTATATGGATAAATTTCCATTTTCATTTTATATTATACTTAGAGATTTAGTTTCTTTGCCAAATGTGTTGAGCGATGCTCTAAGGCAATGGTTCGAACTAGTGTCAAATTCAGATAAACAGTAGTCATACCAGAAGAATTATAAATATATTGGAATTCAGCCTTTCTGAAAGGCATCAATTTTTTATTTATTCTTGACTGAATACTTTCAATTTTTTTTAGCTTGTTTTATAATTTTATACTACTCCATTATGTTTTAATTAGATAGCATTTAATTTTGAAATAAGCATTTGGAAGTTTCTACGTTTTCGTATATTCCAAGAGTTATTTGAAATAACTGAGTACTTACAATACTGTTGTTTTATAAGTCTTTACAAATGTGATATACTAATGATCGTCTAAATAAAGATGAAATATTAAAGAAAACTAATCTTTTATTTAATATTCCCCTTATTTCAAAATTCCCTAACTCAATTTATTCAAACTGATTATGTAACATTACAAAATTTGTCTTTCCCTGTTCCCGACGGGAAAGGGGGCGTCTGAATGACAATGAAGTAATATTTCTTATTTCAAAAAATGACAATATGGCTTGAACAAATCAAAAATACTGCGGAAACGTATCAGAATATTTTTTCTGAAACTGGAAAATTAATACTTCTGCTAGCATCTGGTCTAAGCCAGCTTTTGTAAAGCCTAAGATTCAAGAACTATCGATTTTTATTTCGACTTCTGGTCTAAATGAAATAGGTGCATACTTAAGGTTTTATGACGAGATGCAGTATTTTATTACGTAGTGCCAAATGGTAACAATATTAATTATATTAAATAAAAATAATTGGCTTAGAAAACTCAAAAGTTTTCAAAAGATTTAACTTTTGAAAATGGGGTAACACCCTGAAACAAATGTCAAGTACTCATTTTAAAAATTTTGTGAAACCAAGCCAAGTGTTTTTTATTTAATATATTAAACAATGTTTCACCAAGAGATCAGCGAACATTCAATCAACTTTGGGAACAATATTGTTCAATGTATGATGTACACTTCCTTCAGAAATTTTCTAATTGAGTCATAGGATGTTTATCCTCCACTCTAATCATGTTTTTAATAATAATAATAATAATATCCAGAGGTCTTAGCAGCAGATTATAGAGGGAAATCCCCCGAAACCTTCCCAAAAAACGATTCCTTTCAATTTTACAACCAAATAAATATTTCATATATTTGATTTATTCCTACATATATATTCATTCAGTAGTAGATTTTTCATCCCCTTCAATTGAAATCGACCAATTAAAATGGCGTATTGTGTCATATGCATTATTTGGAGACTAGAAACTAGGGCGAATGGTTTTGGTATTTTCCCCACGATTTAAAAATGTTGACATGAAACCATTATTGACCTACTATCAAATCAATCGGACACGAACAGTCAATCAGGTGTCAACGACTGGACATTTCCCGAATGGAATTTTTTTCGTATCGATTATTTTCCTCGACGAGTTGCATGACTCGGAAAGCGTTCACTTTTCGAAAATAATCAATAATTTACCCCCTAAAAGAACAAACCTTCCACGAACTAACGGCAGTACACAACGAATCGGTGAGAAAGAAATATTTCTGTAGAATCCAACTAAACTTCACCAGAGCGGGGCTATTATGCGAATGTTTTGAAGTTCAATTACCAAATCTTTAGCGACAGCAATGGAAATGAAGAATAAAAACTTTCATATAAGTGGAAATGGAAAATTTTCTACGTCAATTTTCGAACCGTCCCATAGAAAAACGAGCGCGGAAATCATCAGTGAAGCGAGACATGCAATAACTGGTAAACTGCGCATATTACATATTTCCTTGAAAAAAAATATTTAGAGCTATTTCCTGAGATTTAAGATATTTATTCACAGTAATTTTTGTTAGGTACATAATGTAATTTTTCAGAATATTCAGAGAAATAGTTGCAATTGATTAAAATTAATGTTCATATTAGATAATTATTAATTTAGGTTTATTTCGTTATTTTTAATTTTTTCCTTTAACGATCGAAGTTGAGTTGATAATTAGTTTCCACGAAATAATCTAGAAGAATTATAATAATTAACTTACTGGCATTCATGGGCACAAAGTCCCCATTTTCCATTCACCAAATATAAATCTCAAAATGAAAAAACCCCAATACCGAATGAAAAAATTAATTTCACCTGATAGTCATAAAAATAATGTTTTTTTTGTGAAATGTAAAGATATTTCAATATTCCAAAATATATATTAATATTTATTGTGTAATTGTGAAATACGCGTTAAAAAATCAAGTTTTGAAATAAACTATAATTTGTACAGCAGTTGAAATAATTCTCATGAAAAACGGAATTAAATGTGATATTTTGAAATCAAAACTGAAATATTTTTCTTCAATTTGTTGTGAGAATTAAAGATGATCATCGAAGCTATAACTCAATATGTGTAAATGCTACGTCGTTCAGTCATAAATAATGAATAACAAATTTCCCTGTTAAATTCATAATCTATCGAAAAATCTTTGCCGACTTCAGTACAGAAAATAATAGGAAAATGTGTTATTTTCAATGCAATGTTTTTATTTCATGAACCCATGAATTTAGTAAGTCTTATCCTTGAACTAATGACAATAACAACAATATTTGTTTTGAATGTTAGCAATTAATCAATTCAATCAAATCAATTTTATTATCGATCTGTAATTTTGGATGTTTTCATGAGGTGTAGGTAAATTAGTATCATTCTCAAACAGACAAATAATATTTAATTGATTAACAGAATTGAAAATATTATTACTTCGACACATAATACTATTTTGTTCGAATTAATTGGGACAAACATTTTTATCTTCGTTTGAGTGACTGTAGTAAGTATGTGAGTAACGGGGTGGCCCAAACACCCTCACACCTGCTTGTTTACTACCTGAGGTGACGTGAGGGTTCAACCTTGACCATCATTTACATTCTGACCGGTTTTACCTCGTCAGCAATTCCAGTTGTGAGCCTACTGGTGGGACAGTTGGTGGTTTCAATTTTTATACGTGCTGTATTGTCTTGTTCAAAGATGGATATCACTCCGAGGAAGAGTTCCAAAATTATCGCGCTTAATGAACACACATCAATGACTGTAGTAGATATAGCTAAGCTGTAGGTGCGGGAAAGTCCAACATTTCGAGAATTTCAAAAACATTTGAAGAAAGTGGCTCATCGTTTCCAGAAAGAAAAGAAAATTGTGGCCGCAAACGCAAAACTACTCCAAGAACAGAAAAATTTTTTATAAGAAATAGCAAAATTAATCCGAGAAAGACAAGCACTGATCTTTGAAGGGATTTAATGGTTTCTGGTGTGAAAGTGAGCACCTCAACTGTGCGAAAACGACTGCTGGAGTTTGGCCGTAAGGAAAGAAGACCAAGAAGAAAGCAACTGCTTACCCAGAAAATGATGAAGAAACGTTTGGCATGGGCCAAAAATTACCGTGCGTGTACTGTGGACGACTGGAAGAAGGTGGTTTGAGACACATATGTTTGTTCAAGGGTACAAATCAAGTGTTGTTAGACGAAGTGATGGGGACATTTTGCGGCCTGGTCACATCCAGCAAATAGTAAAACACCCTTCGAAACAAATGTTTTTGGGGTTTTTTCACAACCAATGGCACTGGACGATTAGCTCCTATGACAGGGATGATGAATGAATTCAGTGAAATATATGGAAATATTGCGCACCAATATTGTCCCATTCATGGAAACGTTTGATGGAACATTTCAGCACGACCTGGCTCCCTGCCACAATTCCAAACAAGTGCAGGCCTTTATGCGTGAGAATGAAATAAAAGTACTCGATTGGCCGGGGAATTCCCCGGATCTCAATCCCATTCGGAATTTATGGAATATTTTAAAGAAACGACTGGCAAACATGAATTGCACTACAAAAGAAAAAATGATTATAAGTGCAATTCAGGTGTGATTTCATGATGACGAATTGAAGAAAATCTGCGCTACGCTAGTGGAATCGATACCTAGACGAGTTCAAGAAATTATTTCTGCGATAGGAAGACTTACTTCATATTAATATGAAGAATTTACGCTATTTTGTATGTATTTACTTCATTAAAAGGTAAGATTTTATGAATACATTGTTTTTTATCCTTTGTCCCTATTAATTCGAACTGCATAGAATGTAAATTACTGAAATAATCGTAATTGTAAAATTATTTTTACAATTCAGAAAGATTTCACAAATTTTAATAGTTATGTGAATAATTGAAAGTGAATGTCGAAGCCTAGTAATCTTTTTTTCTAATTTTTACGTACTAAAGTGTGCAAGAAAAACGTACCCTATAAAATATAATAGAAGCCATGAATCCACCACGGGATGACCCTTTTGTTTAGTTTTGTATTATATTGGGAATCTGAAAAACTTTTGGTTTTTGTATTAAATTGCAGCAATATTGAATAAAAAACAAATTTTATGTACACCTTTTAAGTTTCATAATACAGTTCGTTCTTCCATTTTATCAATCCTTTATAAAGCGTAGAAAAAAATAAATTGTACTAAAATGCAATTTATTGATTCTTATTGCAAGCAAACCATTTTTTTTTTCACCTGAATATTTTTATAGCACATATAGCAATGAATACTATCAAGGCCAGAATGGCAAATAATAACCCCGTGAAATGAAAAATACCCAACGATATTCCATCCAATCTTTGAAAATTTCTTTTTCCCGTTAAAATCATCTCATACAATATGAGCCTTGAAAACAATTTTCAAAATAATATGAGATGTTCTTGACGTCACGAAGAACATGTTTCAGAAAATCAGCCCCCTATGGATAGCACATTAGCGAATCAATCAGTTCACCCTGTTCAGACACAGAGACCCTTTACACCCAGGGATAAAGAAAGGCATCTGTTCGGGAATAAGACCAAAGGATTAAATAGACCTCCCAGCTCATTTAGGTAAGTTATTTTTCATTTTATCTAATTTTTTTAATGAATGTTTAATGTATTTATATTATACTATTCGTGTAATTAATGTATTTATATATGTATTCCATTTACAGCAATATTCCATAGTTTTTTAGAATAATTTATTGATATTGTTCTTTATTATTTTTATATTTAACTGTTATTGAATTCTCGCTTAACCCTTAGTGAAATATAATTAAATATTAAATTAAATTTAACACTTGGGTTAATGTTGCACGATTATATTAATTTAACAATAAAATCAAATAGTCAACATGTTTCGAGCATGAGCTCATTTTCAAAACTTCTTATAAATTCATTTTCAGTCTTGAAAATGAGCTCACGCTCGAAACATGTTGACTATTTAATTTTATTGTTAAATGTAATCGTGAAACATTAAGCCAAGTGTTTGATTTAATTTAATACTTTTAAATTTGTTAATTTTTTCACACAAAAAGAATACTCTTTCCGTAACTTGCTGAAAGTATTTTTTTTCATGCGGAATAATGTAATTTTGATGTTGCAAAAATAATTATAACGACACTCCAATCTATAGTGTTTTTAGTGTACATAATGTTTTTATAAATTATTTCAATATATAGCAACTAATGCTCAGATTCGTAAATCCAAAAGTATATTCAACGTTAATGAAAGCGTAGTAAACCGAAAGGTATGTAGATATACCTTTCCGTTATCCCAGTCACATTGTTTCGACATAAAATCTGATCATGAATAGTTAAATCTTGGTGAAACATCGTTTAATAATATGAAATGAAAACACTTCTGTACAGTTTAACTATTGAAAATGGTATATGAATAGTATTCGGTATATGAATAGTATTGGAGTTTACTTGATGTAAATCCATTATAACTGAATTTAAGATAAAATTCAAACACTTGAACTTTTGATTCACACTTTTATTAAAAACATAGCTTTAGCGTTTCGTCGTTATAAACGACTTCTTCAGATGCAAATACTTGTGAATAGTATTGGAGTTTACTTGATGCAAATCTATTATAATTGAATATAAGATAAAATTCAAACACTTGAACTTTTGAGAAATGTTTTTTTATAAAATTAATAAAGTGTTTTTCATTTAACATTTCACATTATATCGAGTTTATTTAAGAGAGCTGCTCTAAAATAGCGATGTTTTTCGTTTCATCTATGCGTATAACGACATTTCTCAGAAATTAATCCAATGTATTAATCTAAGATAAGAGGTAACATTTCGTGATTTTTTCTGTCTCGCCCTCTCGTATCCCATGAAATAAAACACTTACCTGCCTATTATAAGAGTGGGATTTGCACGCAACAAAAGCAACGAACCCATTCGTTTAACCCTCTATACAATTTCCAAGGGTCATTTTTTTCGGTGTAACGTTGCTTGGAAATTTTCACGGATATACCTGTTGAAAGCGAGGAGTTTTCGATATTAATTTAACGTGGCGTATACAACAAAGAATTCTGTAAATCAGACGGAAAAACGAAAATTGTGATTCTTCCAATATCCTCGATAACTGCCATTTTTATATAAATCATAAATTTATAGAAATATCGGAAGACATTTCTGCCAAAACTACTCTTCCAAAAACGAGAGCATGCTTCTGATTCTTACAACGAAATATCTTTACCGGTCAGAATTCTGTTCAAATTTCAGTATTAAACTTTAAGATTCTCGCGAAAATTTCACGAAATCATCAGGATCTTCTACCGGAATGCTATTTAGGCGTATATGTCGGGGTGATTTCATGCCCCTTTGGAAATAGAAGAACCAGGGTCACAAATCCCAGAAGCGAGCGCCCTTTCAATCGAAAATCTCCAAAATTTTACGAAAAATTTAAGTAGTTCTTGAAAATGACTATCAAGTATACAGAATATCACAAAATTTTAATTAAATGCTTCGTTTTATGATTATCCGTTCTAATGATTTATGTAATAATCGAACTTTTTACGTATTCTAATATAATAACAAATCTTGTTGAAGTGTTTTTCTCGAAAACATCGAAAGTAAGTTTGTTGTTGTAAATAAAAGTAAATTTGCTAGTGAATGAAAAGTATCCTATGCCAGTGCTCGTATTTACGTTCGATATGAAACTATAACGATTCAACAATTTCATTATGAAAGAAATCCGTCAGAACGCATAGGAAACACGCTACCGAAGAAAATTATGTCCCAACAAAGAAACTATTCAGCTTACTATAAAAAGGCATTATTGGAAGTATTCCTAGGAACGACTACATCCATCTTTATTATTAGACATATTGATTGATTATCAGGCTTTTCATGATAGAAGGTGACGTCGTTACATTTATACAACAGTTGATGTGTTGTCGACTCTTACAAATTATAAATGAGCCAATGAGCGAAGTGTTATTGTCTGGAAAAAAATTACCTGAACGTTGACCTATGAAAGGTAATTTTATTTTTACAGGATTTAGGATACGGAAATTTCGAAAAAGCTATAACAAAATGAAGTTTCAAAATTGGTATTTTCAAATAATAACTCAAAAAAGGATTAAATAAAAATACTATTCTACCTAAGTAATCTGTTCCTATCCGGTCCAGGACACTCTCAATATTCAGTGCCAGCAAAATACAAATGCATCGATCTTCGATTTAGCATTCCTTTTAGTTCATCCATAAAGAACCAAAGTAAGCCAGAATCTTCTTAATAATCTAATTTTGGTTTTAATTATTTCGACGGTTTTCCACGCTTCAGTTTGTTTGCTATAACAATGCTATAGATCATATATTATTAGAAAAACTCACGAGACTACAGCTCATTGCTTTGAAAAACGAAATCTGTTACTTCTTTGCAATAAAACATTTGAATGTAAAAACTGACCATAGATCATCTAGGAAACTGACACATTTTTGTACACATAGTCTTTATACAGCACAGAATATACTCTAAAATCCTTTTATGGTATGTTCGGTGTTTTATAGAGTATTTGGAGCGTTCCAACAAACGCAATACAACTTACTGCTCTGTGATTTATAGCTACTCTATGCGCTACATCTACTTCATGTTTCGGAAAAACGATACCCATTGTGTTAAGCTATTCGTTTGGTCAACAGAATAACTGTATTTAAGTATATAAGAACTGAACGAAGTGTTCATATTAGAAACTTCGCTTCTTCATTATTAAGTTGAATATGCGATGAGTTCTTCATTCTCAGTTTCGTTAATTCAAAAAGAGTAGAAATTGTATTATATGCAGAAACTTGTAGGTATAAAATAAGAACAATTTACTTCTCGTGAGTAGATATGAACAATATCCATATGATTTCTCGTCTATAGCTTGCGTTATCTACAAAATGAAACGGACCTTCCAACCAACAACAATCATGATTCGAATATGCTACTTTCGCCGTCAATGTTAACAGCTACTCCGAAGAATGAAAGTTTCATTTTTGGTCTCAGACAGCGATCCAATTCGATTTCAGAAATCAACGATTGCAAAATTTTCAATATAGGCGTCAAAGATTTGCCGGTGAGAAAAATCAAGCTTCCTTCGTTGGAAAGACCATTGCAAAAGAGAAAACTTTTCAAGAAAAATTCTCTTAGTAACCGTAAGTTGATTTCCTTTCGTGTTTCTATATCTCAGCTTTCATAGTATTTGAAATGATTATATGATGGTATGAAGTTATAGTATTTGAAATAGATGAATTGAAATGACTTTTTTTTTATCAAAGAGAATTGGAGAAAATATAAATAAATGTGCTAATAATTCCTGAAAACAACAATTTAAATTTTGGTTCTTTAGATATCATTGTTAAACTGCCTTGTATTTGAGCGAATGCAATCTGATGGTGTTGTTCAATACTTTTTGGTGTTTGTCTTTTAGTACCAGAAGAAGTGGAAGAACTGCGAACTCCCCAGCACAGAAATGCATTTAGTTCGCCCCAAGAAAGAACCGATTTTAGTCAATCGAATTCGGACTCTCCCTTCGGCAGGCCCTCGAAGCGTCACGACCTTTCGAACTGTCTGCTGCTCGGTCCCCAAAATCTCGACAAGATATTCGACAACAGACAAATAATCGAAAATTCCACGACGCTGTTCGTTGAAAAAGGTTATTTCAATAAGGAACTAAGGAACGACCAATCTAAAAAACTACAAAACTCCGTTTCAGTACTGGAAGCCAAGGACAAAACTGTAGACGACGTCATCAACTGTCTGAATATAGAAAGCGAGAGACGAGGAAACGATATATCCAGTTTAAAACTGTTGGATGAACTGTACGACTGCATGGAACGAGAGAAGATGCTGGATGTCAAGATCACCTCGAAGATGAAGATTCAAATTTTGAAGTGTCTTTATAAGTTCGTCGAATCTGACAATCAGCATGTTCTGATTTCTGTCGCGAGGATTATTCTAGCGGTAAAAACATTTTTCAATTTATTCAAGTACGATAACGAAATCTTGAATCTTAATTGCCTATCACACATTTATTCTAAAGAATTTCCATTTAAAGTATTTTTCAAAAATAACACAATTCAAGGCAAAAAAATCTCTGTGAATATGTGCAGACTTGTCCAGTTAATCAACTTGTTTTGAAATGAGATAGATATAGAGAGAATACGTTAATAGTAAATGGAGACACAAAACAACGTTTTTTCGTTACGTGATTATTTCTAGCACTCCAAACCTGACAGAATTGAATCGACAATTTGTCGAGTTCTCAACAATCGACGATTGTTGAGTAATTTCAGAAATTGATTAAGTAAACCTGCTTCATGCATTGTTATAATTAGTATTAGAGTACGTAGCTTTCTCAAAACGTTTTCAGTAAAAATAGAGGTCTCTCATATATAATTTTCATTTCTTCTTATGTAATGAAAGTAATAAAAACTCTTCGCAATAAAACCTACGATATTGAATATAGTTAAGTTCGTTCATTTCATGGTGCATTTTCTCATTCCGCAAAGTTTAAATTGAAAGTTTTCAAATGTAGCTCTGTTTCAGATCAAAGTTACAGGAAATAACTTGAGTGGAGTATGTAAACTATTATTCAAAATAGCAAAGATTGATTCAAATGACACTCTTTTTCTTCACAAAAATGTCTTAGGTGAGTTTATTTTTTCAGTTCTTCTTTACTCATTTGTTCACCCTCAAAGCTCTCGAAAAATGCTTTCTCAGTGATTTTTCTTTGGCGTTAAATCGTTAATCATCAGTTTACGATTTTTTACAGAACTCTTTCTTGACGCGTTGGGAAGATCAAGTCCATTAGATGATTCCGAGGCTTGCGTTTACGCTTATGGTACAGTTAAATTCCTCTCGATGAACAACCAGCTTCAACAAAAATTAATTTCACTGGGCATCCTCGACCTTATGGCTCTTCATATGAAAATCATCAACACAGCAGTAAGTATATACAAAAATATAGCGGTGATTTCAAAAATGGCCCATGTGGACCCCCGAAGGTCCACCCGAAATAACAGGGGTCTATTTACTATAAAGTTTTGTATAAAAACCACGAAAATGTATGTCGTCTGGACAGTAAAAAACAAAATTGTTGTCTTTGCTTTCTTAATATATGTCGGCAGATTATATAATACTAAAAAAAAATTTGTGACAACAGGGGGTTCACCGAAAAAGTTGAAAGGTTTGGAATCTGTGATATATATCAGGAACGGCTCGTCCTCAAGTTCTGTGGTGTCCGCGCACTGCTAGCGAAATCAAGAAGAATTACTATAAATTAAATTTTGAAAAGTCTTAATCCAAGAAGATATTTTTGAAACGCGCCGCATTTCCAACAATTTAAGATTACTTAAGATTCTCCTAACATTAACATTTAGGTTGCTTATGTTTCCTTCTCTTGGTCATAAGAAATTGAAAAAATGTACCATCGTAGTCTACTGTAATTATTGATAATTGATGAGGCCGATACTTGGAGAAAATTAATATCACAATTAAAAAATTAGATAATAAACATTCGTTCTCTATTTATCACAAACCATCACACACGGATATATTAATTCATAATAGTTCGGTTCACCCCATACAACAAAAAATGTCATCATTTAATAGTATGGTTCATAGACTCGATTTCGTTGATTTCAACAAAGAAAAAGCTTAATTATGCAAATAGCCTCAAACAATGAATACCAACCCGAAATAATAAACAACTTAATAAACGAAAAACTTTTCAAAAGAGCGGTTTAACATATATGGGGACACCTAGTTTAAAATTATAATCGCTTTTAGCAAGCTATAAGATTAATATTTCTTTTCGGAACACTAATAACATTGGTAAAATAATCAAAAATAATAAATCAAAAATTAATGAAAATCAAATGTGTGGGGTTTACAAAATTGAATGTGGCAGTTGTGAAAAATTTTATATAGGAAGAACTTTCAGAAATTTCCAAACTAGATTATCGGAACATAAACGTAGTTTTGAGAAACTCTAGCATTTGATAAAGAAGTAGTACTTCGAAACGTCGTCATGCGTGTTTATATTAAATTATGAGAAAATTCTAAATATTGTTTTATTACTGTAATTATTTTCAATGTTTCATTGTTGATATTTTTTTAAACCTAAATCAAGTGAAATGAGTTATTGTATTAATAGGAAATTACAATTTTTAGTACTTATTTCAACTATAATATACGAGGAACCGATTAAAATCAACTAATAGTTTTGTTTATATTTAGAAAATCGAGAAAATAGGAATGACGGAGCAAACTAGCCACGCTCTTTTCCAACTAACAGCTGCATTGAGAAATTTGGCTTCTGATGAAACTATTTTCGAAAAATTCAATTCCAGTGGTGCGACTTCTGAAATATGCGTCACCATGAATGTGTTCTCATTGGACTCTGACGTAATCAGCAATATATCACGCACGTTAAGGTAAGTAGAAAATGATGGAAAAATGGAATTCAGTTTCAATTCGGAAATAGCCATATGTATAAATGATTAATTGAAAATATGAAATGATGATTCAAATAACAACCTCTACGATATATCTGCAGTCACAAAACACACACATCTAATAAATATATATATATATATATATATATATATATATATATATATATATATATATATATATATATATATATATATATATATATATATATATATATGAAATGTTCAGAAAGGTTTCCGCGGTCAGAAGTATGTATAAAACTTCGTTCTCGGAATGAGCCGCGTTCTAGATTTATATAATCTCGACGTTTCTCAACTCAGTTGACTCCGAAGAGTAGGCAGGTTGAGACTTCGGAGTTAACTATTGGAAACGATTTGGCTCGTGGAGTAGGCAGATTGAGGCCACGCAACAAAATTATTTCTTATCGTTCCTAGTTTCCCTCATTTGGTTCGTGGAGTAGGCAGATTGAGGCCACGTAACCAGGTAACCTTTCCTCATTTTCCTTCATTCAGTTCGTGGAGTAGGCAGATTGAGGCCACGTAACCGAGTTACCCTTTCCTTTACCAATTTATTCCAACTCCTGAAGATGGCTTCACAACGGAAGCCGAAACGTCGAGATTATATAAATCTAGAAGAACGCGGCTCATTCCGAGAACCAAGTTATATATATATATATATATATATATATATATATATATATATATATATATATATATATATATATATCTACATAGACATATGTATTTTATTTTAATTACAGTACCATTTCCACAAACGAAACCTGTTGCGAGAAGATAATAGAAAAAAATGATATATATCAAAACTTCCTGCATTTGTTTGAAAAATACTCCGGAAACGAGGAAATAATAGTAAGATTAACCTATACCATGGGAAACATTGTTGCAAAAATAGACAATACGAGAGAAAAGGTTAGTATTCAATTCACAAACTTCAAACTTCGCATCATGTTTCCTCATTGATACTATTTAACCCTGTAAAAACATTCCATCTCACTACTACAAACGACATCTCTACATACGACGTGTAAACTAGAAGTAACGGGTCCAAATTGTCCAATTCTACCAACTGTAGTTGTTCAGGAACCAAAACTTCGTTTACTTTTGATTCACCCTAGTGTTATAACAAAAAGCAGTTGTATTAATATAAAAATTTTTCGTTCAAATAAACTCGATATTTTCAGTTTTACCATCAGTCTAAATCGATAGATATTCTACTGAACTTATGGAAATTTTATTTGGAAAGAACCCTAAAAAATTGTTCTCTGAAAATGGACGACGGAACAGATATTGAAGACGGAAGAAACTGCGAAGATGTAATGATAAAAGTATGTATTTTGTTATAAAAAAAGGATGTCTTACAGATAATTCGTAATTTCAAGGTGATCCGTATTGTTGCGAATATTGTGATTAATCCAGAGATAGGAAAAGAAGTGAATTTAAAATACGGTATAACACTAATAGATGAATTTCTGAAGGTTTTGATAAGCAACCCCTTCAAGAAAAATCAAGAACTGGTTCTCTCTATCCTGAGTACATTGAACAATTTATCTTATTACTACACTTCGGAAACAGAACAAGATATTTTCCATGTACGGCAAGTGGACATCATAGAAGGTAATATATGTTTCAAAGTTTATTAAATTCCAATACACATACATACAAATGTACGAAAAAAGACGAGTTATCTTTGAAAAAAGCAAATGTTATAGTAAATGAATAGTTTTCACAAATTTTTAGAGTAAGGTAGCTGTTAAAAATTTAAAAACTTCTGCTGTCTGTAGATATTCTAATACGACAAGTATTCGATTTATAGAGGTACATTTTTGCTTTACTGGAATTAAACGAAAATAAATATTGCGTTATATTCTAAAAAAATAATTTTGGTATTTAGAGATATTAATACTTCACATGCAATGTGTCTATGAACGACAAATAGTTCAGGGGTCCAAGAAGCAAAAATTTTGAGGACTTTACACTAAGTACAGAACTCCGTTTTGAAAAAACGTAATCAATTGTTTCTTAATTTAGGATTAGATCTCCCTTCATATAAATATCATTATCTGCAGAAGGGGCATGAAGAAGATAAAAATGCGAAATCATACATTGTTATTATGTATAATATAGAAGTTAGTTTTCGTGAATTAAGTAGTTACTACCCGCTTCATCAATGAGAATCCTTCTTCAAAAAAAAAAAAAACAGGAAAAATATTTTCTCAATGCTTGTAATTGTAGTTTCCTAGCTCACTTGTTTTTTGCAGGTATCGCGGAATATGCAAAATCTTCAAATAAGGAATGTATTACAGAATCAATGAGAATATTGGGAAACTTGTCTAGATCGAAAATAACAAGAAGCTATATAGTAGAGAATGTTATTTTCCAAACTCTCATTGATCTTTTAGACAAAAGTAAGTATCTGAATGGTTTAGAAACCGATCTTATCATACTGGATGATTTTTCAGATGATGGTCTTATACGTAAAACAACAATAGGCGTTTTTGTGAATCTAATGGCGGACACCAAATCTAGGTTGCTATTTAAAAAGAAACATGGTGTCCAAAAATTGGTTAATATCCTAGATAATCAAGGACAAAGTCCTGATTGGTTAACTGCAACGCTAATCTGTCAAGCTCTGTGGAATTATGCAATCGATTGTGTAGATTTGAATGAGCTATTTTCAAATGATGAAATTCAAAAATTGCTAATTTTGCTAGCGGATAATTTAGGCAAGTTCCTTTCCAATATTTCTGTAAGGATAAGGTATAAGCATTATATGTAGGTAATGAAGTACCTAAACTTACGTTTGACTTAACTTAATATCACTTGTAGCAGTAAAAGTTCTACATTTTATTGCCTGTATTGATATGTCACGTATTGCTATGTCACAGCAGATCAAATGTTATGTCACGTTCTCCTATCAACTGTATATGTAATCTTTATGATGGATGTTGCGGTCAATGTGATATCTATTTTGAACGGCTATCAGTTATCTTGGCATGCCACTCAGAACAGCGCAATAGGGTGTCGTGATATTTTCCTAAACTTCTGTTCTCTACATATCACTTGGTTATAAATATTATTTTAATTTTAGTTGTTTCATTTGTTTACTAGATTGTACTATTGCAATCGATTTTAATTTTATTTTTATTCATATTTCGTTACTATATGGTTAACTTCTGCTGACCATACATAACTTTGTAATAGCTAATATTTTATTTTATTTTTAGTTATCTGGTTATTGTTCAATACTATTTCAATTTATTTTAATTTTCAAATTTTTTCGTTGTATATTTTATTGTTTTTTTTATTTTCGTTGTATTTATTGTTTTTTTTTCTTTTTTATTATTATTTGTGTACAATTTGTTATTTTTTTCTCTGTAATTGGATGTATATCTGTTGGGAATAAATGTATTATTATTATTATTATTATTATGTGTAATACTATTATGGTACCGCCACATACGGACAGAAAATTGAATAATTTAGATACATTAAAAATGAAACTGTTATTCTAATTTGGAGAAAACAGGGAAAGAAAGAGGAATTTCTACACTTTCATACAAACATTAATGAATAATAAAATACCAAGAATTTTTTCTAATTGAATTATACTTGGGCACGTTCCATCAAGTATTGTGCGTGAATTCATTTGATTTTAAATTCATTATTTTTCAAAGTAAACTGATGTAACCATACGAATGAATAAAAAGGGATTAGGTATTAACTTTATTAGTTGCAATCATTGTTCCTAGCTCATATTGCCACTAACCAATATCTATATGATAAATCAGTCTAGCTATTTAACTGATTCCTTAAGCTCTAGAAGGTGGTTGGCCCTTTATTTCCCCAGAGACATCGCCTTCCAATATAATATCAATATGAATAAACTAATCAATAATTTCTCCCATTGTACAGATGATGAGAAGCTTTTTGGCATCAAAGATGACACTGAAGATTCTGATATTTACTCAAGTCAAGAGTACATGATATGGGATGAGTTCGCAAATGTAGCCACAAATCTGTTAGAAAAAATTGAATATTTCATGGATACATTTGACCAAATTGATCTAGAAAGTAAAGAAGACATCAAAAAAAAAGACACCGGTACTAACCTTTCTTTTGCTGCTTGGTAAATTGTTATGTAATTACACACACACACACACACACATATATATATATATATATATATATATATATATATATATATATATATATATATATATATATATATATATATATATATATATATATATATATATATATATATTGTATATATATATATAATGAAAAAAGTATATTGTTATTGTGTTAATGAAATGTGCTAATATTATATTTATTTTTGTTATTTCTTCTTTATATATACCTGTATTCAATTACTATTTATACTAATATAAATTAAACTAATATATTTATCAATGTTAAATATCATTCTATGTATAGTTATTTTTACATTAATAAAGTGAGGAAGGCTAGTAATGTCAGTTGTTTAGAAACATTTTATAATATTGATAATTATTTATATTTTATTTGCAATGTTGATATTCTATCTTAAACTTCCAATTTACATCAATCATGACCTGTTAAAAAAAGCAGAATATTCTTTACAAAATATTCAGTTGTAAGAATATATATTATTGATTATGTATATATATTATTATGATATAAACAGATTCTAGTTCAGGTTATATGAAATATATACCTCCATAAGTAGTTATCACTAAAATAAATCATAAATAAGAAAAGAATCATTATTTTAAATCTAACTGAAACATAAAGACATTATATGTGCTATCAAATGGATTTGGTCAATAATTGTAATATACTTATATGTCATTAAAAAATTTGTTTGTGTCATAATACAGCCAAAATATAGATCCATTGATTTACTTACATAAGCATTGTATCAATCAAATCCTCATTATCTAGATTTATAATAGAATAAATAAAATATCTAAGATAGAAATCTTTATTCATTGAAACTCATCAGGCATCATATTCAAAATATTCCTTATCCTCTCTAATATAATTGTATTATCACAATAACAGGTTTCTTGAGTATATGGTGGACCAATAATCAAATATTCCTCTACTTTAAGAACTTCACCCTCCTCTTTTACATTAATCAACATGTGTTTCAACCACTTACATAGTCTTTCCCTTCTTTCTTTAATGTTTTTCCAGTCACCGATATCATTTTGTTTAGGTTCTAATAAAAAAGACGGTTCTATCACTTCTTCACTAAGAACTTCTAAACATTCAATAGATAAATATACGAATAAACGTATTTTTTCATTATCGCACAAAATGACTGTTTTATAAACTGGATCTATAACATACACTATGCCTTCGAAAAAAACATTATCGGCGGTTTTTATTTTCACCCTCTTTCCAATTAAACTCTTTTGGAAAAAAACATCATCCTTAATGCATTCAAAATCATCATCCATTGTATCGAGAATAGAAATAAACAAATTTTTAAATGAAGAAATAGGAACGAATCCTTTAAAATTATAGTTTTTCACCTTTATGATTTGATTACCTATTTATCAACGTTATGTTTGTTGTATTAAGGATAACATTCAAAGTTTGTTTTCATATTTTCCAAGACGAATAAGGTTAAGTGTTAAGACCTCAGTTTACCACAGAAGATTTACGTCACTTAACAGTTTTGCCTCATCTTTTTTAATGGATTTATTTTATGTTTCGAAAGAAAATTCCTTAATTAGGAATTAACCAATATATATTTTGGTTAGGTGGAGGAGTATATCTATTGCCACTTCAAATTATT
Organism: Henosepilachna vigintioctopunctata; assembly: GCA_030704895.1. NCBI lineage: Eukaryota > Metazoa > Arthropoda > Insecta > Coleoptera > Coccinellidae > Henosepilachna > Henosepilachna vigintioctopunctata. The sequence goes on along the minus strand of JARQZJ010000001.1, from coordinate 7,219,386 downwards.
AATGTGCTTTTTTGTGCGAAGAATACTAATTTTTTCAAATTAAATCATGGTAGAAAAGTAAGCATATATAAGAGAAAAGTTATGATACTAACATTATTAAATTCAGTAACATAACGTTAAGGTTACTCTAATTAGTACATTAGTAATTATTAAGTAAATTATAAACGACCTAATTTATTGAAAATACTTTAATCTATGACAAGGAGAAGAAGAGGATAGATTATATCTGTGCTAAGCTAACCTAAATATTTTATTCATTTACAATATCGTTTATTCGCAATCACAACACATTCTGGTCGCCGTTAGCGAAAAGCAAAGCTCGGTTATTCACACAAGCTGCGTCTTAATAGAGACAGTAGATTGCGAAGTTTAAATTTAAGTGCTTCTTAGTTCATCGAAAATTTTATATGTCGAGTTTTATTCAAAAATGAAGATAATTTGAAAAAACATGACGGAAAGAGAATTAGAAACAAAGAATACTTCAACTAACGTGAGAGCTAGAATTGATAGTTTTCATACTATTAATGAAAAGCAGGTGGACGATATATCATTGGGGATATTTTATAATCCACATACTATAACCCTACTTGGGGTATCAATAGCGCTTTTGATTTATTTTGCATTTGTAAGGTAAGATCAATTTTTCCTCAATACACCTGGTATTTTTAATATTTTATTTCTATGTCACCTTTTATCGGAGAGTCTTATCAACGCAGTAATATCCGGATGTAGTGACTTGACAGGGCAGAAGTTATCAAAAAATTTGTTTTAATCATTTCAATGTTTTCATTACTTAATCTGGTTGTGTAATCTTCAATCCGGTTTTATTCAATGCTTTAAAAATTAAATTAAATTCCTCTTATAATTGCATAATAGTACTTAAGCTGTTAAATATTTGGAACAAAGCCAATATTTTCAAATATTTATTGATTGTTCTTCGTTTCAGAGACAATGGCAGTGTTGAAGCAAACATATGGTCTGGAATTAAAATATGTATTTTTTTTTTCCTGGTTATCTCCAGTTTAGCTTTTCCTAATGGACCTTTCACTAGACCTCATCCAGTGGTATGGCGTTTAGTCTTTGGAATGAGTGTTATGTATTTGTTGTTATGTATATTTTTACTATTTCAAAATTTAGATACTGTTAAAAATATTATGTATTGGCTTGACCCAAATTTACGAAATTTTCACATAGATATGGAGAAGGAATATGGTGTGAATTGTTCAGACATAACAATAGAAAGAATATGGAGTCATGTAGATATATTTGCATTAGGTCATTACTTAGGTTGGTTGTTTAAGGCACTCCTCATAAGGCATATGGGTATTCTTTGGGCTATTAGTTGTATGTGGGAATTCACCGAAATAGCCTTTGCACATCTATTGCCAAATTTCATAGAATGCTGGTGGGATTCAATTGTTTTGGATGTTATAGTATGTAATGGACTTGGCATTTGGTGTGGATTGAAAATATGTCAGATATTAGAAATGAGAGAGTATCGATGGGTTGGTATAAGAGATATTCACTCAACCACAGGCAAAATCAAGAGAGCTGTTTTACAATTCACACCAGAAAGTTGGACTTCGGTTCGTTGGTTAGATCCTAAATGCTCTTATATGAGGATAATAGCTCTTATGCAATTAGTTATATTTTGGCAGACTTCTGAATTGAACACTTTTTTTTTGAAACATGTTTTTGAGCTTCCCCCAAATCATCCATTTGTTGTTGGAAGATTGATTTTGATTGGGGTTATTGTTGCTCCATCAGTTCGTCAATATTATAGTTATGTAACTGATACTACGTGTAAAAGAGTAGGTACCCAATGTTGGGTATATGGTTGTATAATGGTTGCTGAAGCTCTTCTATGCATTAAACATGGTAGAGAATTGTTTGAAAGAACTCAAGCTCTCAATATAATAATCTGGTTGTGCATTATGTTGGTAGTTTCTATGGGCTGTGTTATAGGTTGTGTCAAATGGCATAAAAAGTTTGATAAAAAAGTTGATAACTCCTCTAATTACCATGATGAGAAAATTGATGCAGGCAAGAAAGATTAAAGAGATTCACTTGCTCTGGTATATCGAGAGGAAGTTAAATTCTGTTTAGAAACCATTTTCCAGAATACATGTACCAAAATATTTTACTTCAGAAGTATTCTCAATTTACTGGGGTAGTTGATATACTTTTTACATAATTTGTAGTAATTTTAAAATACATGCAACTTAAAAATCTGGATTCAAATTTAATAAGTATATATATAAAAGAACTATCATCAAGTTCCCATATCAGATTACTACTGCCAAACTTCCCTCTGAAATATCAGAGCTTGTATAAAAAGAATTCACCAAAGAAGTCATGTACAAAAACCAATGTAAATTAGACGATCCTCAAGGTGATGTTTAATTATATAGTTAACATTGATATGTACATTATTACTCCTCAAAAGATGATTATATGTCCAATTGAAGATAATAGAATTAGTAAATATGTTTTATTGTATGTGCCATTCAAGAAAAATATTTGTAAAGCAAAGTTTATGTGAGTTACTAACGATGTTACATGTTGACATTTTCTTCAAAACCTATCCTATTTATAGTTTGATTTAATTAATTCTCCTATTCTTCATATCATCTGGTTAATCATAAATTAAGGACTAGAATTTATAAGATTGTAATTTCATTACAAAACATACCAAATCTAAATGTCAGTCTGGAATCAATTGTACATCATTGAATCACCTAATTTTAGTGTTATCAAATATGTAGTATAGTTAGTGGAAATATGTTTCAAATTTTTGTAATAAACTTGAAAATATCTACAAACCAGTAAAATTGTTTTAGTGATTGAATTGTTGAAATATTAATGAATAATTCCTTTTTGAATACGAATTCATTGAAATAAGATGGAAATTTTAGAAATGACTAATATACTAAATTAATATATATATTATATATATATATATATATATATATATATATATATATATATATATATATATATATATATTTCTTATATATTTCTTAATAAATCAGTAATTTGGTGTACAACCAAATACAATTACTAATCTATTTAAATTTTTGTGTATTGTTGCTAAAATCAACACAAAAAAATTTTCGAAGATATTTATAAAGAAATCGCTATTTTCTTTTAATATAGTGAATTATATTTTTTTAATATTTTATTACATGCAAATTTCTTAAAGGAAATCTAATTAGGTATTGCTTCACGAATTATTCAATTAAAAAACAATCGATTCAAGTTTATCGACATTTGTAGGTTGTGCCATCTACACGGACTAATTGAAAACTCTGAACATTATTTCTCATAGGTCGTTAATGTTTTCTACATCATAAAATTTGAGTGTTTTATTATAGCATATAGTCTACAGCACTCAATAGTTGTGAATAAAGGAAGCTATTTTCTCTTATTATTTTTATCTATCAAGACTTTTCAATGTTTTACCATTGAAAATTTCTTATTAGATTTTAAATTTGTCAATAACGAGTCTTTTGTAGAAACAAATTGGTTGAGGCTTTCACGGCCAGTCGTTGAACTAGTGTTGTCTTGGTTCGGGTCTAAAGACCGTCGTCGGTTGGAATTTCTTCCTAACGTTTCGCTAGCACGAGTGGCGAGCTTCTTCAGAGATCGTTCCATTTCTGATTCTGAAAGTAGACTGTCTACTTCCAGACAGGACAACACTAGTTATGCTGTAGACAGTTTGCGATCTTTAATTCTGAAACTTTATAAAAATGTTTGAAGAAATGGAATCTAATACTATATCATAAATATTATATTACGTTATCTACTTTGTATCAGAAAAAATACAAAGTAGATATTGAAATGTATTCAATTTCATCATGTTTTCTCATGAACACCACATGTAAGACTGAATTGTTCTAATTATAATTACTAAAAATAGATACAAGCAATGAACTAGATATATGATATTGTCTTCTAATAATAAAATGTCATACTTTATACATAAAAATTACAATATTTACCTATAATAGAACTTATTTTGAATTTTTCAAATGACAGGAAACATTTTTGAAGATTATCTCTCCAATGTGAGTAATTGAAGATTAATTGTAATACTCGTCCCGTTATGTGAAAGTACAGAAAATATCGTCACTCCTAGGAAGTATAGAAGTCGAGTTACACATTCAATAAATAGTCCAAGCGATTGGAATGGCAATCGCTTCCTGTTGGAATCTGTCTGCACTCTCGGAATTTCTTATAAAAATGTTAAAGTATAACAATACTATACGTACTTTGTATTTCAATTTATAATGATTAATAACAACTATAAGAATCCATATATCATAAAATCTTTCGATTCTAATTTTGTTAATACCTACTAGCTATTTATAATTTTCAAATGATAAACTTTAAGTACATTTTCCTCTCTTTCTGGTCAGTGAACGAAACTCATCTGTTACGCTCTGATTGATAACGATGAAGTTCACTGGAGTCTGGAGTCCAGTCGATAATAAAGAAATCGCAACATAACAATTATACATTTTCTAGCTAACATCACAATATTATGATTAAACTCAGAACTAAAAATTATAAATTGTTGAATATTATTATATTTTAAATATGGTCTGATTCATCTAATATTATCTGATTTACAAAAAGCTGGACTAAGGTTTTTTATCAGTAAATGTCGCTATTTCATTTTGCCTCATATTCCTAGGTAATTCACAGAAAAATTTTAACAGTTACACAGAAAAAGAATGAATAATTACTTAACGAAAAACGAACAACTTCGTATTGAACTTTGAACCGATAGTATTATTCCTTATAAATAACGGTTTTCTTTATATTTGATATTAAACTATGAAGTTTTAAAAAATAGTTGAACGAAGAAGGCGGTGGGCGTAACCCTCTTACACACCCTCGCGGATGCGGGACCAGGACCTCCCTGTCTGCACTAGTTAACCCACGTGCAAGGTTCTCTGGTCCTTTGGCAATTTCGCTCATTCCCGCGATTCATTCAGTGTTCCCTGGCGTTGAAAGGGAATTTTGATAGATCTAACTAAAAACAGTGGCGTAGGCTAGACTGAGTTTCCTATTAAATTAACGAGCCAATTCATAGTCGATATTTAGCCTACGTAATCGATTATTAAGTGAAGTATCATTCTGTATTATTTCAATTAGCATATATTTAATATGGCAGATATTAAATATAGCTTATAAATTAAAATTATCAGCAATATAAACATGACACAAATTCTGGTATAATAGAAAAGAAGAAAAAGGTTGCCAAAAATCTATATTTATAGACCAAGAAAAATCTCAACAGTAGTTAGTATCGTGTGCTTGAAATATACATAACGGATTTTCGTTACATAATTATTGTTTTCGAATTGCACCTTCTACTCATTTGAAGAGTAATACATTTTCCAGATATCTTCATTATACACGAAACAAACAAAAATTTAAAACTCGATATCTAGGAATGCTTCAGAAAAATTGCTGCATACATCAAAATTTCAGTTTTCAAAAAGGATTTTTTTTTCAATTATGTTCATTTTATCATAACTGAATATGACAAATTATTCAATCAAAACAAATAGTACAATTTGCAATAAGCAGAAACATATTACCAACAAATTCATTAAGGTAAAATTTTCAAAATTAAAAATTAACTCTAGGTTCATCTGTTCATGTGTTCAAATCTATTCATTAGTTATTAGTAATCACTCAGAGTATATGAATTTTCTCAATTAATATGCCATATTTACATTTAGCAGCATGCAATCATGTGCCTATCTCTTCATGAAAGTCAGTCACATTAGATATTTCATTTCCTTAAATTTGAGCAAGCTGTTCGCCATTTATCTGGTTTAAACTTTGATATTCATTGATTAAAAGATGAATAATTATAAGAGATAATGAAACTGGCAACATTAGGGTACTATCTTACAAGAAGTAAGTTACCGGCAGTGTTATTTGCGAGTACCATATCTCTACATATATTTCAAACTAACAGACCCATTTATATTTTATTTTCTTTTATTCCATACTCTTACACCCACAGATATCTTATACAACTTAATGACTGAAAATAAGATGGTCGTAATAAAACGTTTTTTGGTTTCGTGACGATTCATATCAATTTGCAATTCTCGAAATGCGGATTGAGGAACTTCATTCTAAAAATATTCGTCAAAAAGAAGATATTGCTCGTTTATTTTAATTTTGAAAACATTTTATTTACTCAAAATTGATATATTTCTCCAAAAATAAATTCTCGTTTTTATCTGGTAATCTACGCCACTGCTTATTGTATCGTACATGTTGCGTTTCACTTTGAACTGTATTAAACGCCCTCACCTCTTCGCCTCACTACTGTCCACATTATTTATTCCAAATTCGACCAGGGTTAACCTCTCGAAAGGGAACCGAGGGGTGGCGCAACTGGAGACGGCTGACGCCCCTAGGCCAGCACTCCGCAACTACTACTCGAGCATATGGCGACTAAGTCGGAAATCATAGACGTGCATCCTGCCTGTTTAAAAGGAAACTCAGATCACCTAAAAACAAAAATTCTATGATCAGAATCATCGATTCACAAATTCTAATCCTCATACTATCCAAAAATAAAAAGGTAAAGTGGAAAAATTCCAGGTAAAGTAGGTGTACCTAATATTCGAAAAGATGTATAAACTTTCAAACATGATTAATTTGATATCCTGGGTGGTCCATAAGTAGGTAGTTAACAAATTTCAAGAGACTGAGATTGAATTCTCGCTTAACTCTTGGTGAAACATAATTGAATATTAAATTAAATTAAACTCTTGGCTTAATGTTTCACGATTTATTTAACAATATGAAATAGTCAACATGTTTCGAGCGTTAGCTCATTTTCAAGACTAGTGATTTTCAAGACAGTCTTGAAAATGAGCTAACGCTCGAAACATGTTGACTATTTCATATTGTTAAATAAATCGTGAAACATTAAGCCAAGAATTTAATTTAATATAAATTTCAAGAGAATTAAATTTAACGGTCCTTGACCACTAATCATGGTTCAGTTAATGAGAGTCACAGTACTAGACTATAACAAATTTTTCAATACTTCAATACCTTTGCTATCGAATAATGCCAGAAGTTTTCTGAAAGTAATATGTTCATTTCATTCTAATTTCTGGTTAACTGACCCAAAATAAATTGAACCTATGGAGTTAACAGTCGGTTGAGTACAGAGTGTTTTTTACAGTAACTGCTAGTGAAAAAAACCCAAAAATCTGATAACTGGCAGATAAGACTCATCTACTGTTCTAACAGAAGGTGAAAAGACCAGGCCTAAAATATTTACAAGTACACAAGAATTTCATAATTTTTTGCTGAGCTTCTTTTTTTTCTGGATATTTCTTTTATTTCCAGTCTGTTAGTGAAATATCTACATAACTTTATTCGAAACAAAAATGTGCGTGTACTTATCTTTCATTAATTGATGTATATAATATAAGGTCATATACTGTACCTACTGACATTAGCGTTACTTAAATAAGAAAAACAAATTGATATAAAGTGAAAAGTAATCGAAAGGTATTACCTATAGTGATCTGCAATCTTCAATTCTACTAATAATATCGACCAATAAAAACCAATGTTTTTACTTTTAGCTCTGAATCTGTTTTCAATATGAAAATAGTATGAAATTAATTCAAATAAAACTGTTGATTTGAATGATAAACTGTTTATCATCAACATCTGATGAAGCTACTGTGTTGGCGAAACAATATTGTCATGTTTTGACTTAATTATAGTGAAAATCGAAAACTACTCAATTTTATTTAAATTATGTATTTAGATTTTCATCAAGTTTCGCCCAATTGGTTAATAATATATTCCTGAAAATTATTTGCATCACAAATACAAATTCGTACCTCGGCTAAGAATGCAGACAAATCATCAATAAAAATTAATGTCAAAGGGCTGATTATCAATCTTACTGAGATCCGATTAAAAAATAAGTATTGTCGATATAAATATTGGATAGATTCGTCCGTTATTTTGTGATGATAACGAATTAAAAAGAAAATGCACTTTGTTTTCTATCACTATATTAATTATATTTCGACTGCAGTTTCGTAGTATTACCTACTGCATTTTCAAGCTAAAAATCTATATATATATATATATATATATATATATATATATATATATATATATATATATATATATATATATATATATATATATATATATATATATATATATATATATATATATATATATATATATATATATATATATATATGACTTCAGAGTTCAACTCTATACTTCACAATTTTTTTATTATCGAGCTTGAAAATCTACTTATACGTCGAAAAATCAATAGCAATATGATGAAGATAAATATATAGTGATATATAGCGATAAAGGGAATTTTTCTGTATAATTGTTACAGATAAAATTTTATATTTTGTAATTGTTAATCTGACCGCTTCGAACCTCCGCCCCTGTAGCAACGTTCACTAACCGGTTGCAGGACAGCCCCCTCCCTCCACAAAGCCAGTCCCAGAATGGCGTGGTTTCTGACAAACGCTCGTCCTGCTCTACAACGTGTAGACCAAAATTAACCTTAGTTGGGAGTCTTTCAAAGTGGTTTCACGCCCAATTGTGTATTTTCTATAATAAGTTTTAACAAATTAAGTGAATTTGCACATGTTTAATCTAATAAAGTGTAAGGAAAGTGTTTAAAATAAATCGATTTTATTGTGACCGTAAGCAAACAAAGAGACCGTTTACGTTGTTTATAGACGAATTCCGAAGATTTTCATAGTGATAATCCTCAGATATGATATCTGCTGGTGTGAACAATAATGACCACGGTTGCTTCTGAAATTAAGGCAGACTACGTCCAAATTTCATCGCAGGTGGGTGTTGCTCATTCATTATTGAATTTGATGAACTGGGCCCAGTCAGTAGATAGAATTTCTTTACAGTGTTGCCAAGTGTAGATATAATCGAAGGAATACTCTTACGTAGTTATATAATTCTTTTTCTCACTCTAAACTTTTTTTTAAATACTACTTAAAATTGAACAGTCATTGACATTTGGTCGATGGAAGATACATTTCAGCTAATATTGAAGTTTCTCTAATGAAAACAGTCTTTACACATAATATAATGCGAATATAGATTTTGAATGATATATATGGATCACAATGATAGAAATAAACGACACAAATATGTAATTAAATAATTTATATTGAATGATGTTTTTTATAAATTTAAATTCATATTTTACAATATATGCTTGATTATTTTCAATTACATAAACTATATGAAAAACTTCATATTTGCTACATATTTCCTAAAACGTCGATGATTTCGTTAACATGGCAACATGTATTGTGCAGTTTCTTAGGGCGGGCTGGCGTGACGTTTCTGTGGGTGTATCTCTTTGTCCTGGCCGCTTTTCTTAACCCACCGTCGGAGGAGGTCGATCGCCGCCAAATATTGCGTAATTTCTCCCGCTTTACGTTTTTGGCGGCTTTTTATATCACATGCAAAATAACAACAAAGCCAAACAATATGCATTATTGAATAACAATAACATATAATTATATATACATGTCAATTATATATATATATATATATATATATATATATATATATATATATATATATATATACATCGTGTTGTGTTATTTTTAGCTTTTACGTCAAGATCTACCTGGGTAGAAAGATTTAATAGTAAATTTCAGTTTAAAATAATTTCAAGAAATAAATTATCTTCAAAATCTACATTCAGTGCCTTCCCATTAAATTTTCTATTAGGTTCTTATTGTTAGAAATGTTTAAAGTAGGAATCAACATAGAATATTCTATTATAAAAATATTTTACAACCAAATAGGTACATTTTGTAGATATATATAACCAGAAGAAGTTAGAGATTTTTTAAAGAGATAAAATATTACTTCTACAAAATGTAATAATTGGAAGAGGTACCTATTTCAATCTCTTCACTCAAACAATGGTTTTTTGAAAGGAGCTAATGAACTGCTCTGGAATGGACATTTGAACTTTTTTCAACCAGTTCTCTGCAAATGTATATATTCATACACGAAGAAATATCCATGGGTAACACCCATGATACGAACCCAAGCCATTTGGGCATTTGCAATAATCAATAACATATTTAAGGCAACAAAACAAATGCTTTAATCTTGATAGAGAAAGTCAGATTCAATAAACTTTATGAATAATTAGAAAATTTTAAAATTCATCACTAAATTAAATGAATTTAGACGAGAAATTCCCAAATTTCATTATAATTTTTCCTTTTATCGTAAATTTTTATACATGAATTATTACAGAAAAATAGTATTTTTTAGCGACTAAGTAATTTTTTCAAGGGCCACTGCATATTTTTTGTGGATAAAATTGAGTAGGAGCTGGTAGATGTATCTTTTATCTCGTTTGTATTCGCTTAATACAGTTTTAGTTCTTATAATAACTAGGTACCTAACCGATTTATAAATGCCTAATTAACATTAATAATTTTTTCTTTTCCGTTTATACTGCAATTACACATGACAAATATTTAAATGTTCAACTTACTCAACTTTTCACCGCTTTATATTAATCATATAAAAAAAAGAATATCAATTTATTTTACTTGGGAAATAACTTCAATTGATTTTTATCAACTCCGTTGTGAAAATATATACATAAAATGTCAACGATTTGATTGATGCTTATCTTCCTGTATTCGATTTTAAACGTTGAAATTTCATAAGATGAATCAAAGGGAGTAGGCGGAGTTTTGTAATGGGGGTCTGAGGGCAGGATCAAATTGTGGCATCCTCCTCCGCTCATTATCAGACCGTGATTTCGATCTTTCCCAACCAGTCATTTTTGTAATTTATTTTTTAGTTTGGTTCAGACGTAAGAGAAGGTAGAAGGTTTCTTCTGTCTTAACTACTACTTTTTGGCGCCATGTAGGTACCTACACGTGTCGTTGAGCGATTGGATGTTTGTATGGTATTATTACATTTACACCTACGTACATTTTAATTTTCCTGATATTTCTTTAAAAAAATGCAGAGCTATGAAGTTTCCGAATGAAACAACAGCACTTTCATGAAATATTGTCATTTAAGAATAAATACTATTGTGATAACTGATATTTAAGAATTAATAATTTATTTATTATTATGTTCGTCTCAAATTAATTTTTCAAAAAGCAACTGTCGGTTTTTGTTTCTGATATCACAAGAAAATATCGTGTGAATCTTCAATGATGGGATGGTACTTCTGAAACTTGTGACTAAATTTTGAACTAAATTGGACACTATTATGTCGTTCAAGCAAAGGCCAGTGACCGATAACTCATTCTCAAACCCTAAACTACCATTTTGCAAAAAAATAATAAAAAAATATTCATCCCTTATCTGTTCAATTACTTTAACCTGATCAATTGCTTTATATTGTTTCACTACAAAAAGACTTCTTTTAGCATTATTTTAAAGCCTATTCGAAGGAAGATCTAAAACAATCGACTTAACGTCGATTGAATCAGCTGCAAACTCGATTTGCCTACCTCGAATTATTTTCAGTTTTCCAGAATTCTAGCAAATCTCAAGTATATCGATAGGTATCAATTTACTTTTAAGATATAAAATCATTATAATCGTATCTAACAAATATTTCACTCCGAGTCTTTCATCACATAAAATCAAAGCACTACACTGGAAAAATTGAAACAAAAAAATGAATTTTTAAAACCTAAAACAAAAAAATTCGTCAGCCTCAAATACTACTAGGAGATTTGTTGTTTGAACAAACTATTTTCTGCTAAAAATAAAATCGTTTTGTAGAAATAAAAGATAACAATTTTACTTTTAGGTATTTCAATTTTTGATTTGTTGGTTTAAAAAACTGATAGGCATAAAATTGTAGCTTATTCAACAATAATCAAGTTAAAATTACTGAAACTGGCGCCACTGAACTCAGTAATTTTAGAAATAACAAGTAATTAATTATAGCTTTATTTAAATGGTTTTTTGTTTTAGGAAAGCAAGCCTACGCCGTCGCCTCTAGCTCTTTTAGCTGCCACCTGCAGCAAGATAGGACCATCTTCTCAAGAGTTTCAAACTTCAGGATTAATAATGACAAGCACTCCAACTCCTGTGAAGAGTGTGTCTGTGGCTAGTCCCCAAGTAGTTAGCGTGCCGGTGAGCATACCTCAACAGTTTTCGCAGCACTTGCTGCAGCAACAGGGTGCACAGCTGATGAGCGCGGCGGGCCAGAATATAGCCTACAATGTAATGCCACAAATGCAAACGGTAACGGTCGATGGGCAAGAAGCATTGTTTATACCAGCGATGTCCCTAGCTGGTAATTATGTATAATTTTTTATAAATGGTTTGAAAGTTTGATAGTATAGCATCTTGTCATACACTGCAACTTGTTTGCTTTTGATTTCTAAAAAGAAAAGAAAATACTCTCAAAGTACCTTTTTATTTCTTCAAAAACTTCTTCAATTGTAACCTACAGAAGAAGTCCTCTATATCTTGCATAGTTTAACTGATCTAATTATTTGTTTCAGGTGGACAGCAACCCCAGCAATTATTCAGTCCTGGTCAGATAATAAGATCTCCTGGTGTTCTCCCCAATCTTCAAAATTTACAAAATTTGCAAACTGTTCAACTATCAAATGGTCAAAGTGTAGCAGTCAGGCCATCACTGCAACAAGTTGTGCAATTTCCTATGCAACAATCAATTCCAATTCAGGTGCCCATTTCATCTCAAAATGGACAAACTATTTATCAAACCATTCATTTTCCGGTCCAACTAACTACAGCAGCTGCAGTTCCAAATATAATTCAAGCTCAACAAATAGTTCCCCAAATGGCAAACATCATAACCCCAAGTGGACAGTTGCAACAAGTCCAAATAGGTAAATACCTCAATGTTTGTCAAACAAAAGGATTAATTTTATTTATAATGGATTGTATAAAGTTGAAAAACATAACTTTGCATACTTACCAACTGATAAATTAATTGAAATTGGCTACTACAATCCATATATCAATAATAATTTTTAGGATTTTCTTTTATCAGTTACTATAGTACAATAGAATATAGTAGAAAGATGTTATACTCTAAAGTATAAATATCAAGTATATAGTTTTGATTAAATCATAAAGAACTTGCAGAACTTCAACCAATTTTTCAACCACCAGATATCTATAAATCTAACCTAACTAACTAAACTAATTTGCTAGCTTTATGTTTTTTAATTCTTGCCAAAAGTCTTTTTGATTACGAACAATTTCAATTTTGTGTATTACTATTCAGTTTTACAGATATGTACCTTTATTTGTAGCTACTTCTGTTCAACCTCAAACACCCACGTCAGTAACGTCTGCCAGTGTCCAGTCGGAAGCAACTAGTCAGCCTCTTACTTTTACTGGTGCAAATGGACAACAGTTCACTGTGATACCGGCATCTAACTTGCAATCAATGGGTCGAACCAGTTTGGGAAACATAATTCAAGTTCCTAATATTCAGGCCATACCCACACTCCAAAATATACCAGGTACCAATAATTTCTTATATATTTTTGCCTTGCTAATGCTATTTGCAAAAGTTATCTAGTAAACTGGAATACTAATGTTTTAAAGGGCTCGGAAATGTTCAGCTGATTACACAAACGCCTCAGATCGCAGTAGGACAGCACATCCAACAAGATCCAAATGATCCTAATAAATGGCAGGTTATTTCTAGTGTTCAGTCCGCAGGACAGCAAGCACCACAAGCAACAAATTTAACATCAGGAGTTGTGGTCACAACCGCTCCTCCAGAACCAGATAATAATACTAGTCAAAGTGCCGACAACACAGATAATATGCAAAAGCAGAGAGTTCGAAGGGTAGCTTGCACTTGTCCGAACTGTCAAGAGGGTGAAAGACATGCAGATAGAAAAAAGCAGCATATTTGTCATATAGCAGGGTGCAATAAAGTTTATGGAAAAACATCTCATCTAAGAGCACATCTTAGGTAAGGTTAAAGTTGTTTAAATAATGTTATTTATGCTCATTTATTTATAATGAATAAATAAATGTTACATACATATACATTTATTATTATTATATACATTGTAATATTGATTGTTTCTCTTTGTAGATGGCACACTGGAGAAAGACCTTTTGTATGCAGTTGGTTATTTTGTGGTAAAAGATTCACAAGGTCGGATGAACTCCAAAGGCATAGAAGAACACATACTGGCGAAAAAAGATTTCAATGTATGGAATGCAACAAGAAATTCATGAGATCAGATCACCTATCCAAACATCTCAAAACACATCAAAAGCAGAGAATAACTGTTAGTCTTCTCTTGTAATTTACATTAATTTTAATGATGGTCATTCCATATGAGAAAGATAAGATCTTTTATAGGATAATTCAAACACTTGAATTTCATTTACTTGAATCAAATTCAAGTGTTTGTTCAAATATTATTCAAAAATTCAAGATACGATCTTAATGAAATTAGCACTATATTTTAATTAATTATGATTATTGATAAAAATAACTAACTATCCCATAATTATAGCAGAATGGCGAAATCCATGAACTGCCAGCTGACGACACCGAGGAGGAAGATTGGAAACACGATATAGATGATCCTGAAAAACCAATCTGGATAACCGATAATAAAAGTAATGTGAAATATGCTGTCACTCGATTGCCGTTTGAACAACAAGTAAGTTTCAGATATTCTACTTTTCAGAAAATTTATTTGGCATCAAAATTTTTTGTTATTTCGCTGTATTTGAAGTATGAAATTCAAAAAATAAATTCATTCATTTATAATATTCAGATAAAATGTAGTAAAAATTTGTGGTATATGAATAAATGCTCCATATTTTTCATTCATTGTCAGAAGATGTAAAATCAATTATTTATATTTCAGGAAGCAGCCACATCAACACAATCAGTTTCATCGACAGATAGCTCAAGTAATGAAGAAAAAATGATGATCACTCTTAGTACTTCGGAACCTGATGATTTGATAATAGCTGATCCTCTAGATAGTTGAGCTAATATTTTAGTGATGTCAACATCAGCTACATAAATTGACAAACTATATTAATTCATTTGGGATGCAAAATTTTAATCATTCTATTAAAATGTGAATAGCAAAATGTTTTTCAAATTGTTATAAAATACTGTTATAAGTTTTTAATATTGCGATTTTTTATAAATATAGATAATTTTTCAGATCTCTTGAATATCTTGTTACATTTAGTCATAACTGAAATTAAGGACAAAGAATATATTTATTTTTGTAAAGATGTACTTTTCTTTATCACAAAAATTTCAATTAATTAAATTGATGGTAAATTACCAAGTAAGTACTACTTGGATGATTTCAAAAATTACCATTTAGAATAGTAACAGCAATTACAGCTTTACTACACAAGTTATGTTAAAATTTATAGCCATTACAAATGAAAGAAAATTAACTTTTCTTCTAAAAAAACCTCAAAATGGTAGATATATGCTTTCATAATCTCTAAATTCTTACACCTATTAAAAACAAAACAATACTCCTTATTCCTCAAAACATGAATAATGACCTTCATATAGATTAAAGTAAACAGCTGTTAACTCAAAACCATTTAATAGATAACATGTATAAAATTACAAAAATATGATAAACATTTTAATATTTCATTAACTTAGTTTCTAATACTATGAGCTTCCGACATGTGCTTTTTGTAACCTTCACGAAAATCAAATGCCTCTGGACAGAGATGGCAACAGTACATATTTGTTAAATCAGAGTGTACCAACCTTACATGATACTTCAGGGCAGACTGATTCGAATAAATCTGACCACAGTGTGGACAAGTTCCACATTGAGAACTATGGTGCGGTTGAATATCAATTGATTTTATCTGAATATTTGGGTCCAGATTATGATTGCCCTCAAACTCATACATTTCTCCTTCTACTTGCAAAGTTTGTTGAAGAAGCTCACTAGGACGATCATACGTTAAGCTGCAACTGGAATCTGAAGACGGAGATTTTGTCAAAAATTTATCTATATCGCCTTCTGGAGGTTTCCGTATTATTAAAGCATTTTTAGGCAATTCTAAAGTCAATAATGGTTCCAGATTATGAGAGACAGAAGAAGGAGATTTACCTAAAAAACAAATACTTAATAATTATTAAATTATCCTTTGAACTTTATATTATACAAAATGTACTTCTCTTTACTTCCAAATGATATAATTTATTTTAAGCTTATAAATTTTTATTTACCTGGACTATGATGAGCAGTTAAAGATCGTTCTAAGATACTTCTTTTAGAATCTAAAGCAGCTTCTAAAATTGAAGGTTTTTCTAAATTTTTATTGCTAATATTTTCATTAACATCTGGACACTGCTCTTCTTCTATTTTCTCAGTTTTAACTTCAACTTCAACGTTTTCAGAGTCTTTGGGAGAGCTGGTGTTTGAGTGAGTAACATTTTCTTTAACTAAAGGAACCATTAATTCATTAGATTTATTAGGAGATGAATTCTCTTTCATCAAACATTTGGTTTTTATCTTTTTATTAGAATTATCAGATATGGTAGATTTTAACCTTTTGAGATGTGAAACTTTACGTGTATTTTCAGTTGCATTCAAACCTGACACTTGCAGAAGCTTTGCAGTATTTAGAAATGATGGCAACTGTTCCTCAGATACCATAACTTCCCCATGATACATAAAGTTTATTACAGCTATAAGATCAGTGTATGTAACATCTTTCAATATAACTATTGGATGAGGACAAGGATTTTCCTGAAATTATATATATTATTCACAGTATCAAATATCTCTATATCTGTTACCTTAAAGACAGTTCTAAAATAAGGACTGCAAGCTGACAAAATAAACTTATGAGCTTTAAGATTAATTCCTTCACAGGTCAGAGTTACATCAACTAAATCTTCGGAATGCTGCAAGCTTTCGAAAGCACTTAGTATATTTGACTGATAACTGTTCCATTTCAAGCAAAAATGCTTGGCAGACATTTTGATGATTAATTAGGTCACAGGCTTAACAAATGTAACAGTTGATTGCAACCAATAACGTGTTACGGAAAACCATCATTGAAATCAAATTTCAACTATTGAAAACAATATCGAAATTGGTCATTGAAAAACAAAATAAAAAAATAATGCAAGCTATGGCCTTCAACTACTGTCAAAATTACAACATCAATCGAGAATCTATGTTCCTTTAAATCCTTAACTAATACCCACAGAACATACCAAATGGGTTGTGTTCTTAACAATTAAGGGTATTTTCCGTGCTAATGCCAGTGCCGGATTAGCCATATAGCAAGAGTAGCAAATGCTACGGGCCCCACGAATTGGAGGGCCCCGCGCTCAAATAGGTATTTCGCAATTACACCACTTCAACAGCAAGACTTATGACCCGAACTGCGCGCATGGCTATTTCCGCCTAACCTCTAGGTATAACGAAAAACATTGGTATCAAAATCAACAACAATAATTTGAAATTGTACCACATTTTTTAAATTGAGTCTATCAATGAATCGAGAGCATGACTTGCTTAAAGAAGTCGATATTGAAAATGTAATCGCTAAATTTGCCCATAATAAATCCAGAAAAGTTTATTTGTAACAGTTTTGTTTTATTTAATACCCTAAATTAGAAAACCGATAGCAAACCAAGGGCCCCTTGACAGAATTTGCTACAGGCCCCGCGCTGGCTTAATCCGGCACTGGCTAATGCTATTGAAAATAAAACACCGACTTGAAAAACTTTAAACAAACCACAGCGTAACTCTACTTACGTAAGTAGAGTTAGGCTGTGGGACAAACTCTTGAAAAGAGATAAATATTTTTATCATAGAAGACTTTTTATAAATCAGTTCCAGTCATTTCAAATTTTGTGTTTAAAGTACACTCAACTGTATCACGTAGAAAATGTCTGTTGATAATTGATGAGGCCGATACTTAGAGAAAATTAATATCCATAATGAAACAATATTAAGAATTTTCTCATAATTTAATACACAGCCACGGCCACCTAAAAGTAAAGATGGCCGTGACACAACCTAACTCTACTTACGTAGTAGTTACGTAAGTAGAGTTAGGCTGTGATTTAATACAAATACGCATGACAACGTTTCGAAGTACTACTTTTTTATCAAATGCTGGATTAATACTACTGTGGTATTAATCCATCATTTGATAAAGAAGTAGTACTTCGAAAAGTCGTCATGCGTATTTGTATTAAATTATGACAAAGTTCCTAAAATGTCTGTGGTTAAAAATTTCAAAATGAATTTCTATTGAAGCAAAAAAATATGTCAACACATAAGTGCCAGTAGGACATATATTTATCGTACTCTTAAGTAAACCAAGAAGGTGCAACATTACCACGTTTTTTTGTAAACAATAATTCATTTAACAATAGTTTATAACCATATTTAAGTTTTCGAATAGATATTCGAGAAGTCGAATGAAAAATAAAATTAATTTTACTAAGACAGACCAAATTCTGCCGGAATGTGAGGAGACTACCAAAACAATAGAATTCAAACAAATATCAAAAAAGCATTAACACAAACAAATTCTAAGAGTGACAAGACCAGTAAAACTTTTTTTTTTTATTATTATGGAATAGTATTTCACACAAAGAATAGTTGTAACATGAAAATTTAATACTTCAACTTCGCATTTGCGTTTGCTTTTTGACAATTGTGACACGCATTTAGACCAAATAAACTACTGCTACATACAATTTCTTATACCTAAATGAAGCTACAGCCTAACTCTACTTAAGATTCGGTTGTGATGAAGCTTTTAAACGGGAAATAACCGCAGAAATATAAGTGATTATGGCTACTGTGAATTATTTAATTTATAAAGGAGCTAAATTAATACATTTGATAATACAGATGTACACTAGTAGTCATTTTTTAATATTCACGGAATTATACACTACTACTGATATATAAAGGAATTTATATCGTATTTTCGTATGCAACTAAAAATTATTAGTATAAATTTTATATAAAAGCAAATTTGTCATTTACCACCTATCAGGATGTTCATTTATACATTATCTTTTCCAATAACTCAAGCGCCTCCGTCTCAAAAGTCGGCACAAGGATAATAGTGTTAAACAAGCGATATCTGAGGAAAAAGTTTGAAGACTATCGGAATTATTCGGAATCGGAGTGATATGTGTCATTAATTTCATAGTACCTAGTTTGTTATGTTTAGCTGTACTAATTCGAAGCATTATGTTATCAGTTTTTTCGCAGAAAATATTATTTTTGTTAAGTCCACTAAGTACAAAAAGATAAAAAATAAGTGGTTAATGATTTCATGGATATGATAATCAAAATAACTTAATTTTGTGATTTTTCTTTATGTAAACAAAGTACTTCAACTATATCAAATATTAATTGAAATCATGTACTTAATTATATACTTAATTTCTTCAGTTATTGTATCAGCTTTTGCTGATTGTGGGTGTTCTTCGAATAGGGAATTCGGACATTGCACATCATCCCAAAATGAAGTAATCAATAAGTATTTAGAAAAACCTAAAAAAGTGGATCTTACCAATATGTCTTTGATCCAAGGATCTATTTTTGAAATGGGAACAAACGACCAAGTTTTTCCTGGAGATTATGAAGGACCTGTTCATAATGTATCAGTAACTACATTTTATTTAGATATCTATGAAGTTTCAAACAGAAAATTCCTAGACTTTGTAACTGAAACAGGGTATATTACTGAGGCTGAAAAGTTTGGAGATAGCTTTTTATTCGAAATGTCATTACCTGAAAGTGAACGTAATAAATATAAAGACTTAAGGGCACTTCAGTCCCCTTGGTGGATCAAAATGAAAGGAGTAAGTTGGAAAAAACCAGATGGTCCAAAATCATCCCTTACAGGTTTTATACAGGCTTATATTAAACAGTTTTTTTCAGTACAAAAATTCTTATTTTTAGAAAAAATGGAGCATCCTGTTATCCACGTTTCTTGGAATGATGCAGTAGAATACTGTAAATATTATGGCAAGAGACTGCCTTCAGAAGCAGAATGGGAAATGGCTTGTCGGGGAGGTTTAAGACAAAAACTTTATCCTTGGGGTAATAAATTGAATCCTAAGGGTGAGCATTGGTGAGTAGTGATATACAAAGAAAATCAGGGTAATAAAATCAGGAAAGTCAGTATGGAACAAATATTGTTGGATTAAATTTATATTTATTTTTTATCATCAATCAAGAGTCGCTACAAAAGGTATTGATTGACAAATTTTTTTTATTTCCATTGAAATGAAATTTTATGTAAATATTCATGTTATATTCCTAAGATAGATTTGCATTAAAAATTTTGATTTCTGCGAAAGACTTCAGTCGTCAAGAAACTTTTGTGAACAAAGGATCAATTATGGTTCATTTCAGAAAACAATAGTTTTGAAAAAATGTATATTTAGAATTTGAAAATATTTGGACCTAAACTTTAAACTAATATCAAATATTTGGATTTTTTAGGAATACAAATTATTTGGACCTAAACTTTAAATTAATGAAACGTTATTAATTTATTAAATATTTTGACTGAAATGCATCAACCTAAATAGTATTGGTAACACCTCATTAACTGATATTTTAGAGGTTATATTTTAATTATATGTTTTGTATTTCAACATCAATTTCTTTAAAATTTATATAGAAATATTTAAATTTTAGATATAGAAAACACAATAATACAATGTTTGGACAAGAATATAATATTATATTCTATTAATATTTTAGGCTCAATATTTGGCAAGGGGAGTTTCCTATAATGAATACTGGTGAAGATGGATTTATTAGTACTGCTCCTGTTAATCATTTTCCTCCAAATAAATTTGGGCTCTACAATATGGCAGGAAATGTTTGGGAGTGGACTCAGAATAATTGGCTTTCTGATCCTGTAAGTACTTGTGAAACTGGATATTAGAGGTCATTTAAATATGGAAATAAATAAATAATAAGTAAGAAGTACCAAATGAATGGACTGTTTCTGAAGTCTAATATATGTTTACAGGAGTCTAAAGTGAAGAAAGGTGGCTCATATCTCTGTCATAAGTCTTACTGTTGGAGGTACAGATGTGCAGCTAGGTCTTTCAACACGAAAGACAGTTCATCTAGTAATTTGGGTTTTAGGTGTGCAGCAGATTTTAATGAATAAGTATTGTGAATATTTATCATTTACACAAAGAATATACTCCAATAACTGAAATAGTTGTCCATTTCATATTTTTTATACCTTAACATGAAGTTGGTCCAGAAATAGTAATATTACCTGTGAATTTGCATTGTGTTCATTGAATGAGTACTTGTACACTGATGAGTAATTATTCAAATATTTGGAAGTTTGAACAAAAGTTAGTTCTTTTCAGTATCAAAAAATATATTCTCATATATTTGAAGGCAATCTTTTAGCTCCTCACTTAATCTACAAGCCCATAATGTTTGAGTTATAAGTAGTTGTGATATTTTTATTTATTCAGATACACTTCTTATATAGAATAATTTTCCTTGCAGTAGACCATCTCATTTTTTATAGTAATGTAAAATCTGTATAAATTAATAATTAGATTTGCTTGAAAAATCTGTGGAATTTTCTATGCTTAAAGTGACATATAGGTTTAGGAAATGAAGAATTGAAAACAAATAACTTCTTTATTATCATTGGAATGTAGAAAATATAAACTTGTGCAATTTTATTCAGTATTTTTCCATGAACAATATATAATCTGAATGTTCCTTAGAATATTTGAGACGTATCAACACATAATTTAATAGTTTATTTCAGTTATCCTGATTAACAAATTTTTCTCTACAGCAAATAAACACTTCATATGGAAACTTATTTGAAACAGAAATTTAAAGTTATGCATAATATATTCAAAGATGCATTTAATGTAAAATATAATGCATAAGAGTGGCAGAATTTTATTTGTAATGAATAAATAATTAATTTTTAATAATAATATCGCCTGAATATTTCAAAAAAATAAACCACACATTTTGTTCTGAAGTAAGAAATTACAATCCAACTGAGTTAATCAAGTTGATACATTATCAAGATTATTATTTCTTGAAATCTTCCCACAATTAACTAAGAAACATATTTCAAATAAGAACTTTCAATGTGCAAACACAAGATATAACAAACATTAAAAAAATAGAATATTCAAAAAAATAAAAAAAACTTTAAAACCAAAACTGATTGTCAAGAATCCTTAAGCAATTGTGCAAATTCGAATAATATATTTAACAGAAAAAAAAGCAGTAGCAATTTAATATCAACAATTTTCAAAATTAATTTGTGCAGAGAAATTTTGCTTACTAATATCAATGAAATTAACTTGCAAAGTACTTCTTGGGAGAAACTTTTAAAAGTTCTTTTAAAAATTTTAAGTAAAAAAAAATTGAAATTCATCTCTATGAGATTTAATATCATTTCAATTATATCATAACTGAAAAAAAACCTTTGGTAATGGTTGAAAATTAATTTGGAATATGCAATGAAGAGTGAAACTTCTTTAAATTTTTCCAGAGATTAAAACAGAATGACGGATCTATAAGGTAATCCAAGAACATTCCATGAAAAGTAATCATTTTTCTCTGATATATTAGCTTTAGTACAATTGGCACAATCAATTCAATGGACTATTTTTGAAATTGATACTTTGAATATGAATTAAACCTTTGCCCATACTAATAATATATCCTTTGTGGTAATTTGAACTAACCATTAAAATTTATTGTAATTAAAATTAATCTTGCTTTTATTTATACTAGTTAATGTATGTTGAACTATGAAATGAATGTTATCTTTGAAAAATTTAGGCACTGGCATATAACGGTATATTAAATAACCACCCGCAAAATAGAAAGAAATTCTGAAGCTCAACTTAACAAATTTGGATATTTTGGATGGAGGTGGAACAGTCAGAATATCCTTAACGAAAGGTTTTTGATCTGTGTTAAAGAGATTAAGGATGCCTGGTACATGACCTATTCCAACTACTCCGACAACTTTTTTCGGTTCAACTTTACCAGATGTTGAAGCTGAAATGGAATAGCTGTTAAGAATTTCAGTTTTGATAATATAATTTATATGAAGTCTATGTGTCTTTATATTAGACAAAAATTATAGTTTTAATAAGATGAACAAATTCATCAGGCTGTGTTCATCGATTGATTTGAAGACTTGATCAGAAATAGTCTTATGACAAAGTCTGTTTTTATATATATATATATATATATATATATATATATCTATTTAAATTGATTTATTGACCGTTTAAGATTGTTTATTTTTAATGTTTTCAGCATTTTTCGAATTATTCATTAGTTTTGACAAAGTTGTGATATACAACGAAACGTCAACGAAAATAAAGTTTTTAACATTAAAATAAGCCTGTTATTGCTAAAAACATTGAAAATAATATATATATATATATATATATATATATATATATATATATATATATATATATATATATATATATATATATATATATATATATATATATATATATATATATATATATATATATATATATATATATATATATATATATATATATATATATATATATATATATATATATATATATATATATATATATATATATATATATATATATATATATATATATATATATATATATATATATATATATATATATAAATAATATTCAATGCGTGGGAAAATTTAAACAGTGTAACTAACTATTTAAACTGTAAATATTAAATGTGAAAGTATTGTTAAATAACTATTATTGAAAGAAAGTTAAATGTATAAGTAAGACATTTGGAAAAAAATTTTCAACTAATCTAAAGAATATCATAACAGAGTTGTCAATGTGAACATGTATGAAGTGATGCTTTGGTAAATGTATGCATTATCTTTCAAGGAATAATGGAGGCATTGAGAATATTGAAAATGGTGCCTACACTAAATGGACATGTCACTAGTTGTGCCATTGTCAAGTAAGAGACATCAATTTTTAAACAACTTCTTATGACTCAGATGACAGAAGTACATAGTAATGTATTACATGCTTAAATTCCTATAGATGGTCTCCTATATATGTAGTATAAATGCATTATTTATTATTATATATCTTATTATAATTTCATAAACTTACTCTGCATTTCAACAGGAGGAACAAGAGAATTAACAGCAGACTGTAAAGAATATGTTAGAAATATATCTCGTTCTACAACAAAAACTTCTTTAAATTCTGGATACTCATCTGCAAATTCTGCCAGTAATTGCTCCAACATATCTCTGTTTTTACATTTCTCAATATCCTCTTTACTAGAATAGAAGAAAAAATCTACTTCGTTTCAATTTCCTTAAGTGAAATAAGCTTGTTTTACTTGCCTTACTGGTTCTTTTGAGTGAATGAGATGCCATATTAATTTTGCTGTTTGTAACCAAGTAAGTCTTGCAAGTGCTCTTTTTAATGTTATACTAATAGGTCTATCCCCAAGATGTATTTTACAGTTTGCTATTTTAGAAGCCTATAATTAAATAAACACATCATCAGTCCCTGCACATAAGGAACACTGTAAATAATTTTATACAACTTGCTTACTCTTTCACTTAATTATGCTAATTCTCTTGAATTGAAAATTAAAAAATTTATTTTGATTTATGTTAATTATGAATCAGATGTTATTTTGTTGTCAATCTAGGGTCAACAATTTCAAGCATTTTTTTGAAATTCTTGGTATTTCAATAATTTCTGTTACTTAGTAAATTTGCTATAAGACAAATCCATTATTGAAAATTATGATTAGTACTTTGAAATTGATAATAATTTGAAATTAGAAATTTAAAAGATAGAGATATTTATTGTTTAACTTGAATTAAATAAATGCTTTAAAAAATATATACTTCTCTATATGCTACACGAAATTCTCCACCTGGAGCCATTCCGGTTTCCTTTGTTATATGTGCACTTATATCCAATAATAGAAGATATATAATGCCATTATAAAACCCACTGGACCTTATTGTTGATATCATTTTGCGAGTATCAATTCCTTGAGCTTCTTTCAAAATCGTTTCTTCATCAAAATTCAAAATATTCAGTCGTGAATTACAAAGTTCCAATACTACCAAATTAGGTTGCACATTTTGAATGACCTGGATTAAATTGAAGAAGGGTTAATTTATACAATTGGAGACCTATAATATTTCACAAAATGTGATAAGAGTACCTTTTCTACATCTTGTTGCGACTCTTTGCTAAAATGAGCAGTGCCTACAATATAAACTTTAGTATTAGTTTTAGAGTCTATTAACAGAGATACTGTCTCTGGTAAATTATTGTCAAAATCCTCATCAGACTTGTTCCCATTGGAAGAATCAGTGTCCCCATATGCAAACATATCAATATTCGGTTCATTTTTATCAGAACCAGAATCAGACTCATTTTTCAGATTATTTTCGCTCAGTTCTAAAAAGTGAGGATAATTGTTAACATAAGGAATATTTTACAAAAATTAAGGTATTCACCAAAATGTGTTAAAGACTTGTCCATCTTATCGATTTTTTCTTCCTTTTACATCCAACAAACGAAAATTTCAAAAGTTGATGATAATCCAATTAAAAACTGATTTTCAAAATGTATTCGTGGATTTTATAAATCAAAATCTTTCGATATGGAAGATTGAAAGTTCATATTTCACGTCAAAAATATAGGTTAGACTTTTGAGTTATGTTGAAATGTCATCAAATAAATAACCCAACAATTAATTGAAAAGTTGAAAATTGCTAAGAAAGCCCATAGAAAAAAAAATCAAAAAACATTTCTCAAAAAAAAGATGGTTCGGGGTTTGGTGAGTTTTGTAGGATATTAATTCGTTTTTGAAATGATTAAGTTTTGATTTTTAGATTAGCTTCATTGTAGGGGTTTATGCAGGAGTTTACATTGCACAAAATTATGATGTAAGTATTTGATGTATCTCAAAGATTTTGTATGGTATATATTATTCACTTAATAATGCGATAACCAGTGATGCATCTGATTTAATTGAACACTTTGCAGATACCTCGAGTGGATGACCCCACAGGACTGTATAATAAAATAAAGGATTTTGCAGATAAACATAAGAAAGATTGAAACACATTTAATTAAATATTCAATTAATAAATAGGAATTACAATAACCACAAATTAGTTTAGAATTAATCCACCACCTAGATACTCTTGCCTGATTGGAGGCTCGACAAATGCTAACCAATCGCTAGAATGAGTGGGTAATAATCCCATACTCTGACACTTATATAATGCTAAACCAATATTCACAAAATTTCCTAGAACATATATAATCATTTGACCAATTGCACTACTTTCAATCACTTTAAAGGTACTCTTTGTTGCCCAAATAGCCTGAACTGGTCTGAGTAACAACATTCCAACCATCATTATTGGGAATATAGAAATTGAATTACCAGCCATATACATTATGAACAAATTCATTGGTACTTGTTTAATTGGGGCTAGAGCTATATCCCAAGATTTTTTAGTAATCAATCGGCTAATATCTGCTTTTTTAGTGACTTCATTAGTAGAAGGAATGTTTGAAAGATTATATGCAGGAGGTGAAGGTAAACTGTCCAAGGTTCTAGCCACAGTTCTGTAAAAAATAAGAGTAGATGAACGCGTTTAAAAATTATTAATACAAAGTTTTACCGTGTGCTATCTAAGCTCCACTTGACTCTGCGACTTTGGATCTTGTTAGACATTCCGATTAATTTGAATGAGCTTTTTGAATCAATATGTATACAATATTATGTATTCTTCAATTATATAATACCAATGAAAGATATACGAAATGATATATGAAAAATTATATCAAAATTTCATTAGTCCCATTTAATCATTATGTTTACATAGAACAATATACCTCAACTTTATATTGTCAGTAAATAATCTATATGGTCGATGCACATTCTGAAAATTTCACTGTGCAGTGCATAACATCACAACTAGTAGGTGAATTATTTATCCTCGATGAATAAACATTCGAAATCAATTGAAATTTGAGTAGGTATATGAAAAATATAATTAATGGAAGATATGATGAAGAGGTTCTCGAAAGGAACGGTACAAGTGGTTGCTTACTTTATCTCACCCTAAAAAAACCCTTACATATTAATGTACATGAGTCCAAATTATTTATGTACGAGGTTGGTATCTCCGGATCTGTGATAATCGTGGTTTATAACTCTGATATTACTTTTTACAAGCAATTTGAACACAACAAAATACGGTTTCGTATATAATAATATTTTTAGAACACATGACAAAATAGCAAATATATTTCTTTCTCAAAGTAGATTTATGAAATATTCAGTCGACACTTGAGTGTTTGATTCAAACTTTTAGGATTTCAGAAACCTATCTAGGTTTCTGAAACCTGCAGTTTAAGCCGATTCCAAACGGTCAATAATTACGGTCGGAATTGAACCCACCAGCACAAGTAAGCAGAGCGTATGGAGTCGCTATACCGCTCGGATACTAATTCTGAAAAATAATATCAATTTCTTGAAGAAAGAGTAGGTTATGATAATAATCGTAGATAAAATGCACGAAGTCAATTTTTTTATGAATCCCCGTTAAACTCGTGTTTATACTTTGCTATATGCATGTATTTGTTGAAACGAGTCGGATACTTCCTGATTAGAATAATGCACTTATGTTCAAAAGAATGATAAAAAACAATTTGTACAAAATATATAGCTTGTTTTCGGATATTATTCTTGTAATATTTCCAATAATTCTCAGAGGCAGGTATATTTGTCTCTTGAAAGATTTATTTCCTTATAAAAATGAAATCAGGATATTATAATTATTTCTAAATATTATTTATTTTTTAAATATTTGAAAACTTATGATGAAATGTTTTCGAAATTTAGTAATTCTTGGTGATAGAATATTGATTCATACTTCAGTTATTGTTAATTTTAGTCACCTATAGATACCTTAATTGAATATAAAATCATATTTTCATGCTAAAACAGCTTCTCTTATTAGAGCCTAGTACTTTTCAGAGAAAAACTTCAATTCAATCAGACAATTAGTTTTTCATTCAGTGAGATGAGTGGTTTTAATTTGGAAACAATATCGATATCTACTGTATTAACAATAACTGACTTCTTCATTTCGAAGCTAAACATATTTGATTTCATTTTGTTCGTTCAAAAGTTTCGTTAAAGTGAAATCACTTTCTTTAATCATTAAAGTTCCAAAGTATTTCTCTTATATGACTTTCTTCTAATTATATATTAACTTTCCTAGTCTATGAAAATAATACAAAAATATAATCTTCCAGCTAGATATCGATCAATTTGAAGGTTCAACATTTCAGTTTTTTTTTATTCCAGCAGAGAACAAAATATTACTGAGCGCGTATAGTGTGTTGCATCTAGAGATCTATAGAGTACTAAAATGCCGTGTAGAAGTAGGTCTATATAGATTTCTTGTATTCATGCCTTTTCACATCTGACTTTGTTAGCAATAGTTAACGTGTCATGTAGGTTTTCATTACATGGAACATTGTTATGAGTTTTATATTTAAATAAAGTAATTCGTGTTAGATTTCAAATACTCTTTCAAAAATAACAAATAACTATTTAAAATTCTCATCGATGAAGGTGTGCTAATACTATTTATCCGAAATTTGGGAGAAATCAGTTATAATGGTTAATATTAATTTCACCTGGTCATAAAGGAAAAACTGATAATTTGAGGTTAGTAGTTTGTTTTTCAAAGTAATGATATGAATGGATAGTGAAAAAAAATATATAAATTAAAAATTTTGAAATTTTGAAATACATTTCAGAACTGTATATATTGCCATGTGTTCTAAGGCAGTTATTTTGGCACCAGTATTCAATAGAATACTTGCAAGATTTCCACAACAGCTGAATTTTTGTTTTGCATATGGATCTGCAGTAAAAAAGCAGCTGACAAATGATTCTAAAGATAATATGATTGATCTCATATTCTGTGTGGATAATTCACAAAAATGGCATGAGTTGAATATGAAACAAAATCCCTCACATTATAGTAGTTTGAAATATTTAGGACACAATTTTGTTTCTAAATTCCAAGAAAATTTTGGTGCAAAAATTTATTTCAATACCTTAGTTCCTCTAGAGGGAGTAATAGTGAAATATGGTGTGATATCTACCAAGGATTCAATAACAGACTTACTGGAATGGTCAGATTTATATCTTGCTGGCAGACTTCATAAACCAGTAGAAATTTTGAAACCTACATCTAATTCAGAAATGCAAACAGCTGTTCAGTTAAATTTGCAATCAGCAGTGCATTCAGCCTTACTCATTTTACCTGAATCATTCACTGAATATGAATTTTATTATACACTATCAAATTTGAGTTACTCTGGAGATTTCAGAATGATATTTGGAGAGAAAAAAAATAAAGTAGAAAATATAGTGAAACCACAATTAAATTCTTTCAGACAGTTATATACACCATTTTTAATATCATTGTCTGACTATGTTGACTTCCCTGGTTTGAAGGAAGGAAATGATGAAAATTCTGATTCATTATCAATTGTTTGCTCTCAAGATATAAACCCACTAGCACGATTGCACCATTTGAATCAGTTACCTAGGTGGCCTCAAAAAGCATTGACAAGACTATGGAATCGTGGTAGCCTTAGACAAGATACAGAAGATGTATTAAGAGCTATTGCATATGACCCTGATTGTAATGAAATTGTAGTGAAATGTTTAAATAGTATAGTTTGGAAATCTTCTGTTAGTCAAAGTGTTAAAGGAATTGCCACAGCAGGTTTATTGAAGAGTGTTCAGTACAGTAGTAGAAAAGTAACTAAAATGCTTGGATAATAATAAAGATAAATAAATGTCCGTTGATAATCTATTTGAAAAATAAGTTACAGAACTATGAATATGGATTTTACCTCGAAAAATATGTACAAATAAAATGAAGCTTAATAAGGCTTCACTGATGAGTGACTGCCATGCAAGTTTTCAATTTCTGATAGAATTCTAGTGAATGCCTCATGAATTCATGTAGCAGCAGTAGGGTTATTTTGAGTATTTAGAGAGCAGTGGCAAAACTGTTTGTTTGCTGATAGTATATAATTGTTTATGATAGTTACTTCTATCAACAAAAATATTTGTATACAGAAGCCAGATAGTGTAAAAATACTGCAGAAACAATATTTTATTTTCAAGAAATTGGTGCATTTTTGTCGATAAACAAATGTGATGTAACATATTATTTTCAATTTAGAAAAATTTTCAAATATTTCATTAATATATCAAATTAACATAATGAACATAATCCAATTTTGAAAAATATAAGATAAATTTAAACACTTGAACTATTAATTTGAGTTTTATTCAATAATAGCATGAAGCTTTTCGTTTGATGACTGATTTCTTTAGAGACTTACAGAATATGAATTAATACCTATAAGCGTCTGAAGAAGTCTATAAACTAACAAAACAGATTATTCAATAAAAATGTTTGATTGTAAATCAAAAGTTCAAGTGTTTTATGGATTTGCACCAAGTAAATTTTATTGTATCGGTTTTCATTAAAATGTATTCTTCAATACATTTTTTAATGGTTTCGTTAAAATACATAAAAAACATATCAATTAGACATTTAATCTTCAGTTATGTATTAAAAATCAGTAAATTTTTTACATGTGTGTGTGAAAGGTATAATTTCATTATATCACAATGTTGTTAGCATACTCATGTAAGAGTTATTTATTAACACAATGTTTCTATTTATATTCTATATCAATTCTTCATAAACTGTAGCTTCTTGTTATTATTGATAGTTTAATGTAATTACTCAATTAGCAAGGTTGATATTTCTCTTTTATTCTTTTTCACTTATAGAAATAAGCTTTTAGTAATTTAAAATATATTTGGAACATTTTCTATTAATACCTTCGGTACTTAGCTTTTGAAAAATTTATTTCAGATTCAGTTTAATATCTCTTAAAGCAAACGACACTATAAAAAGTTATTCCACAATCCATTATTGGAAAAATCCATACAGTTTCATAGCAGAATGATATATTAACAGTAAAAATGGATAAACAAAATGATAAAATATATGGTCCTATGTTACCTACCAATATATTAACAGAAAATGAGAAAGCTTCAAGCATTGAAGTTGATAAAACTGAAACTTATGGCCCTGCTTTACCACCGCACCTACTTAAGAAAGCTTCAACTACTCAAATTGGACCTGCACTTCCGCACCACTTGAGGGAACAAGTAGACGATCAACCCTCAGCAAGTTATTCAGTGGAAGAATCTAATGATGAGGACAACGTGTATGGCCCTGCTTTACCAGGAAGTGAAACAATTTTGAATTCTCAATTGGCATTAGAAGAAAGAGCATTGGAAATTAAATTGAATCAACTAAATCCTAAGGAGAATCATACTCAAAGAGAAGAATGGATGATAGAGCTGCCTACAGTAAGTGCTAGCAAATTAGGTCTTGGTCCAAGACAATTTAGAGCAAATGCCGGACCTGATATGTCTGATAGGTAAGAAATCTTCCTTTTGTTTAGCGTTATTGCGATATAAAGCTGTTAGAAGGATTTGTATGAGGTATTAAAAAAAATTTATTTGTATAAGTATAGTAAATATAGACATGAGGTTATATAATAAAACCACATGACAAATTATAATTCAGTTTTTTGATGCAGAGTTGAATTTGTAAATGCAATGATTTATGTTTTGGAATATTCCAATAAATTTCATTATGTCAAAGTTTGTATATAATCCAATACTTCTTTGCCATAAATGTTTTAAATTTTCAGGTCTTCATGGACAGATACTCCTAGTAGCAAAAAAACAAAGAAAACAGAAACATTTGATTTAAAAAATGAAATGGATAAATCCAACTTAAAAAAAAGAGATAAGGAGCAAGAAAAAATGGCAAAAAAACACAAAAGAGAATCGTCTAGTCTTCTTGAAATTCACCAGAAAAAAAGGAAAGAAGAAAATGTAAGATAGAATTATATTTTGAACTATTTATTCAAAAGTGTTCAGATAGTTTGAATATAATAACAGAATAATATATAATTGTGTTCCTAAGTTTAACTGGATGAAGTATTTTTCCTATAAATCTAGCATCATCATTCAAGATTTAATAATTAATATCAAATATAGATTTTCATATATTAGGTGAAATTAAACAATATTTTTTTAAAGTTAATAGTTATCAAATAAATATCATTCTTTAAAAAATATTGGCAGTAATAATTCTTTTTATGCATATAATTGATTATATCAACTTTTCTGAAAAAATGGTACAATTTGCAAAATTATAATTGAATCGTTTATTTCAGAAACCACCTAAGTGAAAAAAATATATTATAGAGTTAAAAATTTTTAAAAATTTATAACTCAAAAACCTGAAGGAAAAAAAAATTTAACAAAATAGATTATTCCAATATCATGTTCTTGATTTGGTGAAAAAATATTTGAAGGAGATCAGACCTATACTTGAGTTTCAAAATTTTTTTTTTAATTTTCCGAAAGTTGAAAAGAAGCGCACTTAGGTAATTTCTGAAATAAACGATTCAATTATGTTATATATTATATCTTTCTTATTACACAATTAAAAGTACAAAAAATTTTGTTTTCAGAGATTAGAGTCTAAAGAGAGGAAGCCTTTCAATAGAGAAACAGATTTACAAGTCAATAAGTTCGATGAAGCACAAAAAGCAGCTGTTCTGAAAAAAGCGCAATTATTGGATGACAGATTTTCAAAAGGAACATCCAAATTTTTATAATGATTTACTTATTTTTATTAGTACCAGCTTCCAGTTGTTTATCCCTACGTTTTTTGATATGTCGTTCATGTCGGCGCTTCATTTCAAGTATCTCTTTCATTTCTTCTTTATCTTCATTCTAAGACAAAGATAGAAAATAACATAAAATAATAGTATTAAATTATTTTAGTACTTCTTAAAATGCAGTGAATATCGAAATTGAGTACAAAACTACATTCAAAAAGCTCATAACTTTTAATTAAACCATACTTACTGATTGATTTAGTCTGAGTACTAATGCTCTTCGGCCATCAGACATTGGTTGAGAATAAACCATTAATTGTTTCATTCTTTCTTCTGGACTCACACCTCTTTCAACAACCAAAACTATTCTTGCCCACTAAAATGTATAGTAATAGAGTTGTTCAATATTAGGGAATATTAGTTACCTGTCTTTGCCATTCATTTCTAGTTTCTGCAATTTTTTGATACGTATTTCCCATCATCGCAATCAACATATTTATCAGCAAGATTGATACAATAACCATATATATTACAAATAAAATCTAGAAAAAAAGTTTTAATTTTGGGTATGATACAAATGATTTTGTTAATGTTCTCATATAATAATACTCATGTTTCATATTTTTTTCTAGAGAAATGTAAATGAATTAATTATCAAATGTATAAAATTTTCCATTATTAAAATTCAGAGAATAATTTCATTGAGATTAGAGTAATAGTAGTAATATAAATTGTATTAATTGTTTATGTTGCTTACCATCAAAAACAAGATAATAAATAGGTAATGTGGCCTCTAGGCTTTTTGATTTGTTTATAGTGCCTAGAATCTGTTTCAATTCTAGACCTCAAAAATATTTGTGCGTATGAATCATGTATCATCAATAAGTGTATGTCAGTCAGAAACAATTAGCAACCTTAATGTCTATCTGGACTTTTACCACAGTGATACTTTTTAAGATATCTTGTTCTCAAAAAAAATGTAGTTGTTTTAATATTGTCAGATGTTCATGTACCTTCGCCAAAATTTCGTGATCCGTTTTTTCAAAAGCTCCGTAGTAATCTCCAAAGTTTGTAAGCGACATTAGAAACATTGCCATAATAGATTCTATAGGAGTCGACATTGGGTTAGTAGCAGAATCGTCCACATCATCTGGTGTTAAAGGATTGTCAAATGATAGAAATATCAAATAAAATGCTGAAACAGCACTGAGAATAATTTGAAATCTAATGAAAATCTGATAGTATATACCTTGTGAGAATCCCATGACGAAAACTAAGTAAATGGAAGCAAATCTTAACAAGTCGCCCATTACCATTCTATAGATCATGACAACAAATGGTCCTACTGTCTTGAAACCTCTGAAACAAAACTTTGTACTCAAGATCTTTGGCTGTTTATCACCATTAGTAATGATGCTAAATAATGATCCCACTTACCTGCAAAAAAATAGGAAATATGGTGCTGTAGTGAGCATAATAATAACTGCAATGAAATCTTCGAACTCGTCTTGACAAGCTAATCGAAGCCATGGTACGGTTTGCATTAGTATACAGGAAAATAAAAACATTACTCTTGAGGGAGCAGTCATCTAAAAATTTCAGTTGGAGTAAATGTAATCAATACCAATTTTCAATTGCAATATTAATTACTCTGGTTATACAAGTATCCCCAGTTATATACCATTGTATATGAATAGTCTATTAAATATACTTATTATGTTAGTCGTGACATGACAAAGTATTCATACCAAGTTTTCAAAAAACATTCTGCCTCCTAAAAAGCGTGCTTCCCTAACAGCAGCTGCTAAATATACGAATGCACCTATAGTCATTGCTAGTTCACAAGCAAATCTTATCCGGGAATCATTGCTGGTTAGGTCCATTAATCTACATTCTTCTTGAAAATTTTCCCACCACTCTTCCATATCCGTACCATCATCGTGCTTTCCACCTGGAAACAGGAAAACGGCTATTAAAAATTGTAAAAACATACAAATATATACAAATCGTTCATTTTAGCACTTATCAAATATAATAACAGAAATCAATATTGAATAATTCCATTTTTCGTTGAAATTTCGCTACAAATTTTAACTTTTTCAACATTTTTTAAAAAGATATACTTTTAAAAAGTTTTCAAAATCATTTTTAATGTCTTGACGAATCTATTATTAAGAGAAAAATTTTATTTTTTAATTTTATTTTTTGCTGTCAATTATTATTTTTAAAAATATATATAAATTTAGTTATTTGAAAATTAGTTTTCAAATTATTAGTTAAAATAAGGTTCATGTTCTTATATCTTTTATTACATCATTATATCTTTTGCTTCATGTTATTTCTGCATTAGAGTTTATCAATAAACTCTTAAGACAGAAAAACTATTATAAAGTGTAAGTCTAAAAATTTCAAGTTACCTTTTAATGTCAGATTTTCAATCTTAAAATGTACTACTGTATGATTCAGAAGATTTGTTGAAATTTTTGACGAGTTTGTAGAATTTTTAATTGAATGGCTTGTGATTGGGGGGCCAGGTCTCAGTGTAAAAGCCACTAAAGAAATTAAGAAATAAAATGCGAATGTGAAGAACTGCCTATAGAATTTGAATTTTACAAAAGTGTTCCATTTCGTTTTTAGTAAATCGATGAGTACACCGTCTAGGAGTTCCAAATGCTCATCTTTATCCTGGAATAAATACTGTATGTAGATTCTTTCAAAAATTACTTGATATAATACAGGTATTCATGAGTGGATTTATAGATTTCTGGGGTTTTACGTTTATTAACTTTGAGGCTCATCCGTGCTGCTTTCTTTAATTTTTATTCGATTACTATTATACTTACACCAAATACTACCAAATTTAATGCAGACATTTTACTTATTTTTCCTGTTTCAACGTCAATTGTATCAATCTGTGATAATGGATAAGCTGCACATGTGATGCTTCCTAAAATTTCGATTTTTAAGACTTATGGGACTAAAAACCAAATTTTTATTTATACTAACCAATTTGCCAGTATATTTCTCTCTCTATATTTAGAATATGGAAGAAAATTTCAACTCTAGCTAGTTTTGCAGCTAGGGTCAATGGCGTTAAGTGTAATACATTCCTTATAGATAATTTAGATCCAACTTCATATGCCATATCAAAAGCTTCCTTAAAATATAAGAAGAAATTCTAGATTTTAAAGAATTTCACAAAATACATCCTATTGTGTTAAAATATTTGAATTTATTAATATAATTGGATCAAACATTTCAATTGAAAATTGCTAGTATGTTGTTATTTCCCACATTTTGCATTTTTTTATGTTTGAATGTTCTTCAAAATTTCAGAAAAGATGTAGTAGGTAATAGTTGAACTGGTGAAGACGAAATCATATATATTCCAAATATGTAATAATATTTTATTTCAAAAGATTCCTTTAAAATCATTCAATAAAATAATATGCCTTGAAATGCATATGGAAAATGCTGGAAAAATTTCAAATTATGCAATATCAAAAAATGAAAAGGTATGTTTATGAGGCAAGTTTATTTATTTAATTTAAAAATAGCCTGTGAATGAGAAATTATTAATTCATAAGCTCTTTCAATATTAAGATTTAATATCCTAATTGACGATAATATACAAAAAAAAAAATTTTAATCTAATGTTATTTTTGTAAATATAAGACAGTTTACTTTGGTGGCATGTTAGCCAACATTTAAGAAATAATGGTTTCTTTATATTTACGCGGGATATAACTGGTTTACATATCGCTACAGCCAACCGTAAAAGTTTCGAGTTTTTCTAATATTCGCTTATATCTACATGTGGGGAAAAATATGTGCAAATCGCTGCATTGTTTATATGAGATTACACTTTTATTGCAGAACTTTTAACGCTACTGTTTTTGAATTTGTAAAGTCACAACCTAACTTTACTTACGTAAGTAAAGTTAGTTTGTGGTGAAGCAAAATTTAGATAGTAACTCATCTATAGTTTGGCCGGCAACAATGCAAGACTTCATTCATTAAGTATACTAGCGAAAAATACTGATTATAAATATTTTGCAAATGCATCCAATTCGTTATCAGCTCATGAATGATAAGAATTAAAAAATTTGTCAAAATTAATTTTGGTTATTCAATTCTGTATTAGTTAAGATTTTTCTGTCGAATGACGTTTATTTTTTCTTATATATTTTTTGTTGAAAAAATCGATTAAAGACATTCAGTATAATCGATACAAATAAAAAATTTGTATCGATATAAAAAAACTCAAATAATTACAGATAAATATATCTACCAGTTTTTCATAAATAACTAAAAGGTGTAACACAGTATTTCCATTAGTATCTTGAGCATTGGGATCTGCTCCCCTAGCTAACATTAGTCTAAAACTTTCTTCTTGTCCTAGACAAGCAGCAAACGTTAATGGATATTCTCCCCAGTAGACATATCTGAAAGATTTGTAGATTATTTGTAGTATGTTAATTAATTATGAAAAAAGGATGAGAGTAAAAAAAGCAATGAGAATAAATAATAATTGAAAAGCTGATAAAAAAGCAAAATCAAGAAGAAGGGTTGCGAAATTAACTCGCACGTTCTCAACATAAGCGGAATTAAATTAATATTAATATGAACGGACGTCGGTGCACAGCCTAACTCTTTTTACGTAAGTAAATTTAGGCTGTGTCGGTAGTAATTATAGAACATACATAATTTGGTATGTACTATGTTCTGTAGTAGTAATCGACTGTATGAGCCAGGTAAGTAGAGTTAGGCTGTGTATGAGTGACGAGCGTTAGTTTTCCCTACTACATTACGGGACGATGTAGGAAATACTAACATCAGGGTTACCAACTCGTGGAATCTTTTTCCCCCGTAATCAAGTTGAAAAACCCCTAAAACCCCCTAGAATTGTTATTAAAATTCAAAGAAAAAATATATATTAAGGTTTTATTTTGCAATTATAAGGTACTTAAGTGTTTTTTATTATTAAAATCAAAATATTATTAAAAATTTATTATTATTCAATATTATTTTATGATTATTAAATTTTTAATGACTGAGATTGAATTCTCGCTTAACTCTTGGTGAAACATAATTGAATATCAAATTGAATTAAACTCTTGGCTTAATGTTTCACAATTTATTTAACAATATGTTGACGAAACATGTTGACTATTCATATTGTTAAATAAATCGTGAAACATTAATCCAAGATTTTAATTTAATTGAATATTAAGTTTTTCATTTCATTCTTGGAAATGAGAATATTAGGTATAGTTTATAGGGTATTATTTTACACAAAAACTAAATTATTTATTTTCTAATTATAAAATTTTTCATTAACCAGCCCACATTAAGAAATAGTATTGAATATTGTCATCATGAAATGGATTTTTTTATTCAAGATATAAATCAAAATTAATTTCAGTTATTTAAATTATGATATGAAATATTTTGGAATACTTTAAAAATACCCCTAAGATTAACCCTGAAATTTTTAAGCCCTCAAAAAAACCCCACCAAACATTTTGTCCCCCTAAATTTAGGGCGAAAACCCCCAAGTTGGTATCCCTGACTAACATCCACAGGACCTAACCCGATCTTTTCCGATTAATCACGTGCATTGAGTGAAACTTTTGCATCATATGTAAAAATGAAGAAAATTTTCAACAAAACAACATTAATATTTTAGCGATAATTTCAGTATGGAAACCTCTTGATACTTACCTAGAAGTATTAAATATTTCAATAAAA
Source organism: Henosepilachna vigintioctopunctata (assembly GCA_030704895.1). Taxonomy (NCBI): domain Eukaryota; kingdom Metazoa; phylum Arthropoda; class Insecta; order Coleoptera; family Coccinellidae; genus Henosepilachna; species Henosepilachna vigintioctopunctata. The sequence continues at coordinate 7,180,727 of JARQZJ010000001.1, read as the reverse complement.
ATAATAATGCTAATGAAAATGTATTTGAAGCAGCTCAAACATATAAGAGCTACAATAATTTAAACGAGCAGGAAAAAAAATTACCCTTCATAGTTAGTTTGAGGGCAAACATTAACCCACTCGTGTGTTTGTGAGTCAGTTCTTGAAGATTTTTGATCCTCAGGGCACATGAAATTTCCAAAGCAACGTTCTTGAAAATTAACGCCTGAGTCTAGCAAAAATTTAACCATACCAGGATCTTCATTAACAATTGCTATATGTAAAACATTTTCTCCTGAAATCGAAGGAAATGTTAAATGCATCTTTGACAGAAATATACGGGGATAAAAATAGAAAAGCATTTTTTATTGTAAATTAACAAAAATCTTCATTTCTAACTTGATCAATATCCGTGAAAAAAGTTCGAAAAAATTCAGGATATGAACAACAACACAAGACATTTTTCAGAAACGCAAAAAAAAGTTGAAGAAGCACTTAAAATTATTGCAACACTTTACCGTAATATTCATCAGACATATAGATGTCATTAATAAGTCTTGGGTAAAATCTCAGTAATCTTTTAGCAATATCTCCATGTATAGATGTTGCATTTAATAAACATAAATGGAGAATGGTTTCTCCGACAGCACCCCTCTCTTTTATTTGCCAACAAACATGTCGATAAAGGTGAGGATCTACGAACATTACAGTGAATACAACAAAAAAATCAGCTGTCGGTTCATTTCTTCTTACTTCTTTTGTATTCTTCTTCTGTTACTTCTGGTGCACTTTCATCTATTTCGTAATCTTCTGGATTTTCCATAGCGCGTAAAGGTGACAGCTATTTTTAGAATGAAAAATATTTTATTTATGTTTACTGATTTCATATTGACATTGTGTTAGTCTCTTGAAGTAGCCTATTAATATCTTACCTACTTACCAGTTTATGTCTTCCTCTTTCAGCATTTCTCAGCAATACTAAATCAGCTATTGGAAAATATCGGCCTTCGCCTTTGTTGTACAGGAAATGTTCTACCTAGAATGGGATATTCTTGTAATATTTCCTAAATATTAAATTAATGAAATCATAGTTTATAATACTCTGCATTATTTCAACTTTATTTCTGATAATATGAAAACATTGTTAAAAGTTTTCGTTTAATTTGTAATTTTATATTACCCCATTTCCAATTATTCACAATTTAATTCATTTGATAAATTTTCGATTCACTCATAAAGTACAATATTCATTTAAGAGATCATTTATTTAATATCTGGATATTAAAAAAAATTCCATGCTATAAAAAACTTAATTTCAGTAGGTAATAATTGTAACTCTTATCTTATTCAAAGATATTTAGTTACCTTTGTTTTTATAGCGTGATCAATTTCGGCGTATTGTTTATTTTGAGCAGCTCTTTTCATAAGTTCAACAAGCAAACCTCCACCTGGAACATATTTGTTGCTGAATACCCTAATAAATTTTAAGGAAAGGCTATGCTACACCTTTCAAATCACATAGTTTGTAAATTGCTTTCATTGAAGCACCAGCTTGCTTTTTAACTCCACTGGTCACATTACTCTCCGTGTTGCCCATGTTTTTTTGAAAATCTTCAGGAACTGGAACTCAAAATTTCGAAAAATCGAACTATCCACTGAAACCTCTGATATTTAATGAAATTATCGATCAAACTCATTTCCTTGGATACTCGGAAGTCTAAGGACGTCTCTTTAGCTGCTAATTTTTTGTCGTTTAGTTTATTTTATGTCAACATTCCAAGAGTTTTTAATAAAATATTTCACATTAACTATTCATTAAAATGCTATAATTCTCTTTGAAAACTGAAAATTCGTGTTTACAGGGAATTATTATACAGGACCTTCAGGGCTTTTTTTTTGGCATTCCAACACCGCCTAACTCTGCTTACTCTACGTAAGTAGAGTAAGGCTACTTACGTAAGGCTGTGATTCCAATGTAACATATGTTTTTCATGTGTCAACGCCATCCACATTCCATACCTGCTGAGCCATCAATAATTATCCATACATCATTCACACATATATTACTACAAAATATTCAGATATATTTTGTTTATCATTTTTGTTTATAAAGATATGTATAAAGACAAAAAGTTATGTTAATATATAAGTTTATTTTATCTAGTTTATATGGTTGAAATAAATATTATAAAAGTGGTCTGGCAAAAAAATGGATCGATACAATAGTGCAAAACTTGAATTTTAATTTTCAGATTATACGATTTCAAAATAATTATACATGCTTATATATCAATTTCAAATAAAAATCAACAGTAATTCAGTAGTCATTATTTTTTTTTCGGTTGCTGCTAGGACTTTTAGAAATTTCATGTGCTTTTGGTGGTGTTTTTCAGATGCTTCTGTGATCCAACTTTAAAATAGAATTTATATTGAAATTTACATGAGGAAATTCTCTTTTTAGGTTTTCAGCTTTATTAACTCAAACATCCTCAGATGTAAATTTGGTTTTCGGACACCGATCGGTACGCAACAAGTGTGTAGATATGTGTTCAACAAGCATTATTCACAGAAAACAATTACTTTATCGTAAAATATATTTTAAAATTTTTATAGTATCCATGTATACAACTACTTTCTCCATGTCCTGTAATTTAAAAGAGAAAAACTTAAATTTAATTTTAAATTTATGATTAAGACTAACTCTTTAATATGCTTTTTCATTTGTTTCTGTTTATCATGATTTATCGCTTGATTGATACTGCGTTGTTTCTGTCATAACCTACCATAACCTACCCGCCATTATCTACCAATGATTTACTAGAAAGATCAGAAAAACAATGATTTCAAAGCAAAAAAAATATATAACTTTTTGATGGTAATGCAATATCGAAATAAATTTATATTGGAAAAGTGTGTGGGAAAATTAATTAATTTACTTTGCGGAAAATTGTTAATTTATATTTTCAGCTGTCAGGTTTCCTGTGTTAAAATACTTATTAAAGCAGGATAAAATAAATAGCTTATATGCACAATTGTATGCGGTTTATATTTATTTATTTCCCAGTGAATATCCGGGGTACTTTATATCCTGGTATCTGTTTCGACAAATTACATTATTGTTAAAATATTAGAAATCAAACGATAACTACTAATGGGAGAATTACAGAATTTTCTCAAAGAATGCAGACTTGCCTTAGTGAGTACTTATTATGAATAAAGTGGCATGTTTTTGTTATTTTTATTCGTTTTATTTCAGAATCGATGGAAAACTCTACAAGAAATTCATATAGTTATTGGAAATGAATCCTGCGATCTAGATTCTATGGTGTCTTCTTTAGCATATGGTTTTCTTCTATTTAAAACGTTGAATATGGAATATTCAAAAGACAAAGCAGTCTTTCCAGTATTGAATGTACCTCGAAGTCAATTTCATTTAAGACTAGAACACTGTTATTTGTTGAATAAAGTAGGCATTAAGCTTGAGACTCTCATTTTCAGGTAATTTGCAATAGTTGTCGCATTTTTATACTTTAATTAATTCATATTACAGGCCTGAGCTGAATTTTGAAGAAATAATTGAACATTTTTCTTTGTCAAATAAATCTATCAAAACTTATCTTGTGGATCACCATGTTACAGTGGATAATGAGGATATTTTGAATGAAACTGTATGTAAAATTTTCGACCATAGACCTGTGGTTGAAAATCATTGCTGGACTAAAGAAAATGTTCAAATGAGAATAAACCATGTAGGTTCTTGTTCTACTATTATTGGCGATGAAATATTCACTAAAGGGGAAGATATATGGAACAAGGATCTGGCATATTTAATTTATAGTAAGTTATATTAATTGTAATCAGTATATTTTCACGCAATTACATATATATATATATATATATATATATATATATATAAAGATTTTCCTACATGCTTTATTGTATGAATGCTAATTTTATATTTCAGGTACAATTGTCTTGGATACTAAAGGTCTCAAAATGCAGAACAAAGCTACAGCCTTAGATGTTGAAGTAGCATCAAAACTAGAAATAAAGTTTAATTTTTGTGAACGAAATTCTTTATATGGGAAACTAATGAACTTACACTGTGAAATCAGCCATTTGAGTCCCTATGAAATGTTGATAAAAGATTTAAAATGTACAGGTGCTGTAGCATTTCCAAGAATTTGTATATTGGCCAGAAATTTCATGAGTTTACATGGTGGACTAGATGCCCTATATGATTTATGTTTAGAAAGAAAATCCATCATTGCTGTTATTATTGGAAGTGATCAAAATAGTCATGAAAAAAAAGACATAGGTGTATTATTTAAAACCAATAATGTGGGTTACATTCAAGAATTTGTTCAAAAATTTAAGCAATTTGGCTTGCAAGAATCCCCAACTCAATTAAGTAATTTTTTCATTTTTAATTTCAAAGATAAAAAAATGACGAGAAAAGAAATTGTGCCTATTATAATGAAAGTTTATACAGATTGCAAACACCAGATGTTCACTAATTAATTATAATAAATGATAAACAAACATTTTAAAATTCAAAAAGTTTAAGTTTCTTTTTTGAAATTCAAAAAAGAAATACTTCAGCTTGATTTAAAATGTTCATCATTTAAAAAATGTGAGATCTTTTTATATTTTCTTCAAACTTGTGCTAAATAAATACCTATTATTATTACATATTTTGAATTGTAATTATTATTATTCATTATATTGTTAGAACAATACCTAAATTTTTATTCATTTAAACCCTCATTAATACAAATAGACTTTATAAACAAATTGAACAGTTCATTGAAATTCAGTTCATTTAACTGAAAACATAGTAATTGAGTTCAAATATTGAATTTTACTATTTTTTAGTGTAAATTTATTTAGGCTATAAAGCCTAGAAAAAAATTCATACTACTCAGAATCTAGGTAACAATCTACCATTAAAATGTTAAAAAAGAAATTTCCTTGCTTCTAAATGAAGTAAATAATGGTCCCTACAAAAGGGAAACGTGAGGAATCATGTACTGTGCCGTTAATGAATAATTGTAAAAGGTAAAATATTTAATTACCTTAAAATTTTATTTTTTTAGTTTTATTAGCTTCATTATTCAGGTATTCCAGATCTGTAATTAAGGTATACCGTAATTAAATTATTTAGTTCATTTAATATAACCTAACATTTAGGAAGTAACAAATTCACGAAATGAGAATATACGCCTAATTTGAAAGAAATATTTGAATATAAAATATCTTTTTTGCATATTCGCTTAATACTTTTTATTATCGTAAAATTAAATAGTTGAAATAATAGGAAATCAAATAATCTATAATTATGCAAATAAATCTGAATTTCTGAGTATATGCTAAAAAAATTGTTTACTTCTTATTATTCACTGTAGTTGAGAAGTAAACGATTAAGATTCAACAATTGTTCATTGTACTCTTTCGAAAAATAGAATTCAAAGTCATATTTACTAATTTGGTAATAACTATCGATATCACTGGATGACTACTATTTAAATTTTTGTTGATATCTAAGATATCGATAATCATTTTTATTCTGAACCATCATTATTCTGCACTTCGATATAAAACCATACCCATGTTTTTATACATCATTGCTATATACCTTCGTCCTATATAAAAAATAGGAGTTTATATGTTTCTAGTGTACAATCCAAATTTTATAATTGAAATATGAACAAACTTAAGGGTTTCTTGGAGAAGTCATATAGCGCACTTGTAAGTATATTTATGAATATTGAAATTTTGTTTTATTTTCAAAGCTTGTTTTAGAAAGAATGGAAATCTCTTAAAGAAATTCACATAGTTCTAGGAAATGAATCTTGCGACTTAGACTCTACTATTTGTTCTATTGCTTATGGATATTTTCTTTTTGAGCAGATGAAAATAAATTCAGCAGATATAGGTGTTTTTTCTGTATTAAATGTATCTGCTGAAAATTTTTTGATCCGCACAGAACATTGTGCCTTATTGAAAAACATTGGAATAGATTTGGAAAAGCTCATCTATAGGTAACTTCAAATTATAAACTAGGTATATTTCCAATGAAAATATTATATAACTAAAATTTTATTTTCAGATCTGAAGTAAAATTAGAAGAACTTTTCATTTCAAAAAAATATTCAATTAAAACCTATTTAGTCGATCATCATGTGCTTTCTCAAAATGATGAGCTTTTAAAAGATACTGTATGTAAAATCTTTGATCATCGTCCAGTAAATGAGAGTGTAAAATGGCCTGCTAATGTAACAGTGAGGATACAGCCTGTAGGATCATGTGCAACACTAATTGTTGATGAAATTTTGAAAAATGATAATCTTCTTTTCAAAGAATTAGCATATTTGCTTTATTGTAAGTATTTTCCTCATATCAGTCTATAATGATTTAAGCTTAATTAATGTGTGCAGTGACTGAAAATATTCTATATATATATATATCATATTTCAAAGAACACGACTACTAAATTCATTTCTTTTATAGTTTGATTTACATATTTGCATTTTTTCTTTGTTTAAGGTACCATTATTTTTGATACTTTGGCTGTTTTACCAGAAAATAAAAAAGCAACACCACTTGACATAGAAATGGTTACAAAACTTGAAAAGAAATTTGGATTTCAAGAATCCAGACTCAGTGTATTTAAGAAAATTGTTGATCTTCATGCTGACACCTCCACTTTGACTGTCAAGCAAATACTTATCAGGGATTTGAAATTTGTTAACAATATCCCAATACCAGCATTACCAATGTTAGTTGAAACATTTCTAAAACTACCAGACGTAGAACAAAATTTGAATGAAATGAGTATAAAAAATAATGCTCCATTCATTGTACTGGTTGGAATAGAGTCGAACCCTGACATTAAAAGGGATATAGCACTATTTGTTGTTAAGAGCAATATAAATTTGAAAAAATTATTGGCTCAGGAATTCAAAAATAACAGTGGTTTTAATTTTCAAGAAATGTCTTCTGGTTTTGAAAATGTTATACTTTTAAGGCAGTTGAATATCGAGAATACTAGAAAACAAATCTTACCAATTGTTCAACAGTTTGTTGAAAGAGAGAAAATATGAGATTGCTATATCCAAAATATCTTGCTAGAAACAATTATATTTTAAGAATATTTAAAAGCTTTTCTATTCTTAAGTTAGAATAATCCCCTCTGCCAATACTAATTATTCAAAATAAGTGAAATCTAATATATTGCGTTTTGCTTTTTACAACCGTAAATAATTAGTTACAATAAAACCAATATGAGCTAAAAAAATGAGTAGCATCATCTAACTTACCAATAATTTACACATATTACATTGTTCCACAGAAGTGGAATATAAAGAGTTTCAATTACAAACTAATTGCTTGAAAATTTTTCAAAAGTATAGTTTTAAACAATTACTTTGGGTCATTATGTAATTAAATATTAGGTGTATATCAAAAATGATTCAAATATACAGGCTCTGTCAATTAAGAATAATTTTGCTAGATATTCTTCTTGTATCTCTTTAATCCAGACTCTTATTCAACATAATCTATGAATGCGTGTTACAAAAAAAAATAATTTAAAATTTTGACAAAAAATATATTTCAACAAAGTTTTTCAAATAAATATAAGATTGTAAAAAATAATTTCTATATTTAAAAGAAAAGGGCAAACATGAAAATAAAATGACAAAAATTATTTCTTTCTCTTGTCTTTTGACTTTGATGAAACTTTCTTTGAAGTAGATGGTTTTGCAGAATCCTTCTTCTGAGCTTTAGGTTTAGCTATTTGTTTAATGAGATTGTCATTTTCTATAGCTTCTTCCTGTTCAGATCCTTCTTCGTTTTCATCTTCATTCAGATCATCATCATATGAAGCATGTTTTGCCTTGGATATTCCACTATTTGCAGAATAGGAAAATAATGGTACTTCTTTTTTGTATAATCTTGTGAATGCTGACTTCACCTGTAATAGTTCCTAATGTAACTTTGGTTTTTGTATAAATATAATTAATCTGTTTAAGGGAAGAGCTTAGATTATATAAACATACCGTAGATGCAATGCCATCCATAATGTTTTTCTGTTTGGGCCAATTACATAATTCTATCAAACTATCCAAATCTTCTCTGAGCAACTGATAAGACTTCATAATTTCCACTGCATCTGTTACCCCATTTAATCCCTTTTTCTTTAAGGGAGTTACAATGGCTGTTAGTAAAGCTCTTGTATAGTCCAAATTCATTGCCAAAGCTCCACCAGATGTACTGCATATATGGAAGATGTGAGAATATTAATAAACATATTAATTAACTATAACATTCAATTATTATCAATGTTTGCTTTTATAATATGGACAATCCACTCTTTAGTCATATTTGATTTAAATATGCACATTAAAATTCAATTATTTTAATCCATTTGTATATTTCAAATTTATAATATATGATTTAATTTTATTTTGGTGAGAAAATAGGAAAAAGTATTACATACAAATTGTTATTAAAGCATAGTTGCGGATATGACAATAGTAAAAACAATAAACAAAATAATACTCACTGAATTTTGGTATGAAGAGCAAGTTCATTATTTAATCTTTTTAGTTTATTCTTTTTTGAATTTTTTCCAAGCCATCCTGGAAAATCTATAGGACCAGTGAAATTACCACTCATATAATATCCTGGGAGTACTGACGAATATATGGCCTGCATATCTAAAAGTGACCAGTTATTTGATTCCCTTATTTTTTTATCAATTGTTGCCCCCATGCTGATTGCTTCTGCAGCTGCCGCTACATGCCTCATGGTCATTTTACTACATGAAAAAGGAATTTTAAAATTTTCAGCCATATAGCAAAGGTAAATAAGAGATAAAACCAATGCAATTCAAAGTGACAACACTTATATATTGCCACTGCACACTAATTCAATCTGGAGTAACAATGTATATAGGCTTCTAATTTGTGAATTATTCCTAACTGTAAGTTCGTTAGTAGTTGCACTGACTAGCAAGAGACCTTGCATAGTTAACCATAACCAGCATAGTTAAACTTGCATGTAAGAGTATTTACTTAAGTATTTTAACTGTACCAATTTACAGCAGTTCAACTGCTGTGTTTCACTGAACCACAAAACCCAAGATATACATAAAAACATAATATAACACTTACCGCTCAACTTTGGGTTGTACTTTAAGATAGTTTTCCTGTACAAATAAAGGACCCAGGCTATAATCGTAAAAAAAAAGTCTAGATTTATCAATAAGTGTCATTTCTTTTTGATCATTCTCATTAAATACCATTTTACACACTTGCCAAGGACCTAAAATTGTATCTTTTTTTGATGCATGAGAAATAGTTTTAGCTTCATCAACACTTATTTCAGTGCCCACATTAGCCATCATAGAAATCTGATTCAATGTCTGTCGTATATCACAAGTTGTCCCATTAATTATTTCTGTAACCACTCTAGGTGTAACTTTAATTCCTTCTTTGCAGCAAATAGACATTACAAATCCCTTCAAATAATATCAATTACCAAACAATAATTACATAATTACATTACAATTACAGAAAAAAATAACACAAACTACATCAGTAGTTCTCAGACAAGTTGATTATTGTGAGAAAAATTCCTAAAATCTATTTAAATAAAAAAAACTTCTATCAAAATATATATATATATATATATATATATATATATATATATATATATATATATATAACAGAAATATGCTTTTATAATTTTAGAAATACTATGATAGTTACCAATATTTGTTGTGGTTTTGGTTTATCAAACCTCAAATCAAAACAATAATTAGCCAATGTTCTTATTTTTTGATGATTTCTGTCATTACACATACATATTATAGGAATTTTCGAATTTTTTATGAGCAGTATAAGTTCTTGCATGCCCCCACGATCTTCATTACCAGCCATTCCATCCACTTCGTCCATAAGTATGACTCTTTTATTGTCAAGCCCTAAAATTATAGAAATAAAGGACTAAGGTATTAGTATATAGTGATTAGATATTTACCCTGGCTATTGATATGGAAAGATGAAATATTTCGAGTACTTAAAGCAGCTGCTACTTCTACCTGAAGCAACTTTTTACTTCTAGTATCAGATGCATTGAATTCTACTATGTTGAAACCCAATGACTCAGCTACTAAAGTTGCAGTTGTTGTTTTTCCTGGAAAAATATGTAAATATTTTTATACAACTGGTTCTACTTCACTCTGAATAAATGTATGTACTAATAGTATCATATACTGTAGTATGTCATAAATAAATCTTTCTTTTCAAACAATAATCTTGACAACATTTAGCAAAGAAGATATATTTCTAAGTCATTTCCTGATTTTAATATTAGGCTGTTCATAGAAGTTGAAATAATAATTAAAAATAATGAATCTTACCCACTCCTGGAGGTCCACTTAAAAGAGCACACTTAAAATATGAACCATCACTGTTTTTATCCCAGGGTGAAGGTCTTGGAATTTTATTTTGTTTTCTTAATTTTTCACTTGCGTGCCATAGACTGAGCCATTTCCTTAGTTTATTCATATTACTATTATCAAGTTGTTGTCCAACTACTTGTTTAAGTTCCTTAGGTCTGTATTTCTCAGATAAACAAATACTATTTGCTTCATACTGCAAAGGTTTTTTTGGAGCCGATTCAAATTGTTTTTCTTCAGTATCCAAACACTGCTTTTTTATGCATGCCTCTTTAGAATCTTTTATCAGAGTCTCTTCTTTATTAGAAAGCTTTAGGGATTGTTCTTTATCATTGTTCATTGATAAATTTGGTTCCTCAGCTTTCATTTGGGAAATTTCTTCACTTAAGTTTGAACTAAAAGAATCATTAATTCCACCATCTTCAAAACTACTAACCTTAGGTACAGTATATTTTTTATCTAATCCAGATTTTTGAAGAATCATATCTAACAGTTCATCTTCGCTAATAGTTGGAATACCATAATTTTTGGCTTTTTGAAGTTTTGCTGGACCTGGATCTTCACCAACAACTATATAATTAACTTTTTCTAAAAAAAAAATTAAAATACATGAAACATATCATGCCAAAATATAATTTAGAATTGAAAAAAAAATGTTCAAAAGAATCATTCTTAAATTATCTATACATTTTTGTTTTTTTTTTCCAAGGTTGCTAAATTATCAAGTCAAATTCAAAGGAAATATATGTGCATTACATGATGCAATTTTGTGTATAATGTTGATTACTTACTTGAAACTGCATTAACAGTTCTACCGCCATGTTTTTTCACCATATCCTCAAATTCTTCTGTTTCTAAGGAGTCAAGAACACCAGTTCTCAAGAAACATAGACCTGAGAGACAATCTGGTTTTCCCTGAGAATATATTTAAAAATGTAGTAATGATAAGAAATATCAATAAAACAAATATAAAATAGTGCCAGCTAGAATTTGTAAAATATTTTAAATTTGATTTTAATATGAATAAATTAAAATTTAACAAAATTAAAATGGAAGAAATATTTGTATTGGAATAAATCGGAATTAAATATTGTTAATGTGTGTGTATATTAATAATATACACACACATTGGCAAGTAATATAGTAATATGCAATGTGTATTACATACTAAAAATTTCAATGAAATCTGATAATTATAAACTTTCTGGTTTTCTTCAAGAAACTGAAAAGTAGAGATCCACTTAAGTTTGGGATTTACATTTTACTCATGTACTTTAATTTGAATTGTTAGTAATGATACAATTTATTTAATTATATCAGATTTTCATTTCTTTTTGTTTATTTATCAGGATATCAGATGAGTATGATGACAATAATGACTAATAACTTATATTTAAACATAAAAACCTTGCTTATCGATATTATCACTTGGTTTTTGTGAATATATATATATATATATATATATATATATAAACTTTATTCAGTAATAGTGTTACAAAAGAAGATTTACAAAATATGATTTAAAATAAGCCAACCTTTCAAACGAGCTTGAATGACAGAGATTAAAAATACTTTATAAACAAAATCATATGCATTACACTATGCAAATAACGAAATAGCAGAAAAATCAATTGAACAAAAAAAAATTTTATATTCTCAAAAAAATTCATGCACCGCCGCTCTACCCATGAGCAATACATAATATTTAATTCTGTTTAACAAAGCCTATTGAGTTTTCATTTCTAAAGTAATTCCTATACATTTTTGGCAATGAGTTGTATAATCTATATGTATATGTATATATATATATATATATATATATATATATATATATATATATATATATATATATATATATATATATATATAAAAATTACCTTCAGTGAAATCTGATTGCATAATAATATACATCAATATTTTCTGACATAATATATATCAACTTTAAGTAAAGAAAGTTATAATTTAAATAAAACTCAGTAGTTTTTTGATTTTCACTATAATATTGTATACTATTGTAGTGAAAATCAAAAACCTACTTAATTTTATTTAAATTATGTATTTAGATTTTCATTAAGTATCGGCCTAATTGATTACTGAAAGAAAGTTATCTTGAAGTACTCGTATATAACTTTGACTTTTACCTTAGGATATTCTTTTCCACCATAATTTTTAGGACCACTTCTATTTAAATATTGCTGATATTGCAATGCACAATATCTTTTCTTTTCATAGCGTTCCTGATCATCAATACCAGAATCCATATGCTCAAATTTGGCCTTTTTGCTTTTATTCAGAATGTCATCATCACCTTTCAACAAAAAAATATGAATTGAAAATGTTCATCTTCAGTAATGATCAAATACATAATAAGATCATATACATTAAGCCCATCTAATTATAAAATAATCAATAATTATATAAATCTCTTGAAAATAACATTTAGTGCAAAAAACTTGCAATAACATTTTTTTTGCATTTTGAACATTTTGAATAATTCATGGAATTACGTACTCAAATATTTTTTTATATTAAAAATGAATGTTCAATAAGTATAAAACGAAGAACCAACTTGATTTGATTCATACTACAAAAAATTATCTAAAATAATTTAAATAAAACTAAGTAGTTTTTCGATTTTCACTATAATTACTTCAAAACATGACAATATCGTTTCGCCAACACATCAAGATGGTTCAAGTGGCTTCATCAGATGTTAATGATAAACTGTTCATCATCATCTGATGAAACCACTGTGTTGGCGAAAGGATATTATCATGTTTTGAATTAATTATAGTGAAAATCAAAAAACCACTCAATTTTATTTAAATTTGTATTTATTTAAATATATTTAGATTTTCATCAAGTATCAACCCAATCGATTAATGACATATCTAAAATGTTACCTTTTTCATTTTTTTCAGAATTCAGCTTTCTTTTATTTGATATTTCATTAGGTTCATGATTAGAATCAATATTTTCAATGAATTCTGTTTGATCATCATCTAGTTCATTAACATTTTGAGGGACATTTTCAATATTGTTTATAGTATTATCTGTAAGGTTTTTCTGAGTAGCATTTTCAATAGTTTTATCTAATATTTCTTCATTTTGTAGAAATATTTCATCATCATCATCATCAAGATCAATTAATGTTTGTTCAAAATCTTTATCTTCGTGGACATTTAATTCAGTAGTTTTTTTCTTTATTCCTCTATTTTTCTTTGTACTTATAACTTTTTCAGATACCTTCAAGTTTTGTGAGATATTTTTAGTTGAAATTTTGGATTGTTTTACCTCTTTACCAAAAATATCTGCAATACTAACAGGTTTTAGCTTTTCATGTGCTACATCTTTCTTTTTCAGATCTTTTTGAACTATTTTACATTTTGCAGATGATACATCATCTTCAGAGTCTGAACTCAAAATCTGCAGCTTTCTCTTTTTAGCTTTCACATGTGTATCAGGTGTAGCACAAACAACATTAGAGTCATCACTATCACTACTTTTGAATTTATCATCCTTTGTTATTTTATCTATATTATGCAACTTCTTCAAATTTATTGTTGAATGTTCTTGTTCTTTTGACGACTTTTTCAACTGTCCACCTAACTTATTATCTGGAGACGCAGCAGAGTTTTTTTTCACCTGTTCTTCTGCAGGAGAATCTTGTGAATTCACTTGATGCTTAATTTTTTTTGATATTCTAGGTTTTTCTAAAGCATCACAAGAGTCGGAATCTGAAGAAACTATCTCCAATTTTTTTATCAGTTCAAGTTTATCATTTTTATTTTTCATATCAGCATCACAAGAGTCTGAATCTGAAGAAACTATCACCAATTTTTTCCTCGGTTGAAGTTTTTCATTTTTATTTTTTACTGTTTTTTTTGGACTTGATGCTACATTTTTAGTCCTAGCTTTTTTAGTTTTGGTAACCTTAGATTCTGTTGAAGATATGGACTTCGAATGCTCTTTGCAATCGGGAACATTACTTTTTACAGAACCAGTAGTTTTGTCTTTAGAAGAGCTTGATGAACTTGAGACTGGTTTAAAAAAGCTTCGAATATCCTAAAGGGTAAAATACATTTATTAACATAAAACAAAATTCTAATATATCCAATATCTCACCTTCATAGACATTTTAATCGCTTAGAAATAGAAAATATTTACATATGCAACAAAATCTTCCTTTTTGATAAATATATAATTTGAAATTCAATACTCATAAAGAGTATAAAAAGGTTAAACCCGAAAAATTCTATAGTACAATTTCGAAAAATTTATTGTGTCACGTATTTTTACCAAAAATCAAGAATATTTACCCACTTTTTCAAAACATGAAAAATACTTTTAGCGCCATATCCTTGCTTCCTCAAAAATATTTTATATTTTAATGAGGATTTGAGAGCTTCCCGTTTTTCTGCATTGAATTGCACCGTTGGAGTGTACTGTACACCGAATTTGTAATTGTAAACGATCAATGTAAGTATGATATAATCAGAATTTCTGAATTGATACCTATGTGAATATGAGAATAAACAGTTGTTATTTTCAAGATAAAAATCAAATCTGAATTATATATCCTTTCAAACATTTCAAATTCCGAATATTTCGAATGAGAGGCTTATTATGATCAATTACATGTAATAAATAATAATATGAAGTCGAAAATTGTTTGTGAAAAGAATGTTCTCTTATATAGAAGTTTTATATACGCAATTTGTTAAAAAAATGTTAGTTGAATGAAATGAATTGAGTCATAGGACTCAACATAAGAATTGAACATTTGTTAACTTCACAAATTCACATAATTGCAATCAGAATAAATCCCATATTTCTAAAAATCATATGTGTTTCTTTTTTCCAAAAGCTTGGTTTTTTTATTAGGTGTATTCAAAAATAAGAAAAGTTTCTACTCAAAATACGAATCCTATAGCACATCCTAACTTTTCTTACGTAAAGTTAGGCTGTGTCAAAAAACTTTACTTCTACGTAGGTAGAGTTGGTTGTGCCACTCTAGTAGCCTAACTCTACTTACAAAGTAGAGTTAGGCTGTGGTTGTGCCTATAGTATATTGACATGATGAGCTTGTTTCTATTAGAAATATTTTTATGTTCTTATTTATTTTTATCCGAATTTAAAACCGATTTACATATAATGCGGAGAGATGATTATTCAGTTTTAAGTACACATATACGACAAGAATAAATTATAGGTATTATAAATAGGTAATAAAAATGAAAAAGATATCTGTGTAGGTATGTTGTAAAATATATTGTGATTTGAACTATTGAGTTTTATTTACTTTACTTTTGTTTAACCTGAATGTTATAAAATAGAATTTTCAAAATAATTTCAATTGAGAGATTGGACATACACAGATTTGTTTTCTGAAATGAAAGTCTCTTGCATTTTAAATTTCATTAAGTGTAAGAGATATTTCTCTAAAAATATTCTTTTTAGTAGGAGCATTATTTGCCCTTTTAATAGTGTAGTAAGATTTGAAACATCAAAAATGAAAGATAACTTCTCTAATGAACTAAAAGTAATGAAAATACCGAAAATAGATACTGCATTACTCAATGATTATATTGAAAAATTTGAAATGGAATGTAAAGAAAAAATGAAAAATAATGGGTGTACAATAACACCAATGAGTGACTTAAAATTGGTGGAACATATATTGAATGAAAGAAGAGAAATAATTAGTATATTGAATGGTTTGAAAGAACTTGAAATGGATGCTGACACAGCACTTAGGGAATTAGCGAAATCAGATATAGAAAAGTATAATGAATCTTTAGCTGATGTAGAAGAGAAATTGGTTTGTGCTTTATTACCTCGTTCAACTGAGGATTGTAATGATATAGTTTTAGAAGTGAATGCAGGTGTAGGTGGTCAGGAAGCCATGCTTTTTGCTAAAGAGTTATTTGATATGTATTTACGTTTTGCAGATTATAAGGGTAAGGGTAATGTTTGAATTTATTTTGATTATTAAATGAATATTTTATAGATGGTTTATTTCTGAGAGGGCATAAGTGATATTTTGGCCTTATATATTTCCAAAATTTGTAAATATATTATCTAAAGTCAGTGTAAAATTCATAGAAATAGCATTAAAATGGAACTACTAGAAGTTTTTGTTTGGATTATTTTGAAATGCATTAACTTCTGTTTACTATTTTAAAGTACCATATACCTACTATATGAGGTGTACATATTATAATTTAATGTTCTTAAGGTAAGTAGAACATTAAACAGAAGTAGAAATTTCTTGAAAGAAATTAGTATTGCTACCATTCGATTACTTATCCTTTAATGTTGAAAAATACTGCATTTCATTTTATATCATAAATGAATCATAATTATATAATAAATGAATCATATATGAATATGTCCCCCAAAATTGTTTTATATGTTATAACTAATGTTACGAAATGTGATAATTTGGATAATTCATCAAATTTATTCCATTTTCAATTAATTTAGGTTGGCAGGTAGAAATAGCAGATTTTATTGAAACTGAACTTGGTGGTATCAGACATGGTAGTTTACTCATATCAGGTGATTCTGTTTATCAACTGTTCAAACATGAGGCAGGTGTTCATAGGGTACAACGAATACCAAGCACAGAAAAAGGAGGCAGAATTCATACAAGTACTGTTTCTGTTCTTGCTCTTCCACAACCAACTGACATACAAATTGATCTTCCAGTAAAAGATTTAAGGATTGAGACAAAAAGAGCAAGTGGAGCTGGCGGACAACATGTTAATAAAACTGAAAGTGCTATAAGAATAACACATCTACCAACAGGTAAACTATAGAGAAAGTAATTTTGCCATATGTTCAGATTATACTACATATACAGTTAGTACTGAAAAGTAGCATAAATGTAAATAATTCTATTTAGCTGATTGAATAAGCTGAAATTTTTCTCAAATTTTCAATTTCTTCAAAAGAAAATTGTTGAAGTTTTCTTCAAAAAACACTTATGATAATAAACAAACTGTAATTATATACATATGTATATATATATATATATATATATATATATATATATATATATATATATATATATATATATATATATATATATATTATATTTAATAATTTTGAAAGTTTTTAGCAATAACAGGCTTTTTTGATATGAAAAAGTTTATTTTTGTTGACGTTTCGTTGTTATATTACAACTTTGACAAAGTTGTCAAAGACAAACTTTTTCATATCAAAAAAGCCTGTTATTGCTAAAAACTTTCAAAATAAAATATCTTAAACAGGCAATAAATCAATTTCAAGATATATATATATATATATATATATATATATATATATATATATATATATATATATATATATATATATATATATATATATATATATATTTATGTATATACATAGCGTGTATGAAAATATGAATTTCATATTGTTTTATGAAATGCTGTTTAAAATGGTGTAAACTCTTTTCTAGTGCTTCGAATCTAGCGCTACAAGGAACCAACTGGAATATGTCGGACGGAAATACCTGAAGACAACTAGAGAACAGCATTCGTGAGAATGATGTTGTTGAATAAGTTGTCTATTATCTTTGCTCAATGATACCACTTAAGATGTTTAATAGAGATAAAAATGAAACGTTCAAAAGAACAGTTCCGATTGACTAGACACAGTTAACATTACAAAAAAGTACAACATGTTTATTTACGTTGATTATCAGTAATCAAAGGCTACTGTCATTAAAATAGTCAACAATAATTTTTTATCATCAAAATAGTCTGATTTAATGAATATAGTGGAAAATTACTTTAGCTTTCTATCAGTACTCTGCTATGCCACTTTTAGATAGCATCTAGATCACTCTAATCTAGAAGTGATAATCAAACTAACCAGATTGTAGGATAGTCAACTGGGAACTTTGTGAGGTAATTTATTATTCACGTTAGGAACTTATTTTAGAAACAAATTATTCTGGATTTAAATAATATATGATAAAAATGACGTGTCAAAATCCAGTTTAGAAGGAGAAAATAAAGTGTATTTTGGCAATATTTTCACCTAATTTGATCATTCTCTTTTTTGTTATTATAATTATGGTTTATTCAAAATTTCAATGAAAACATTGTGAAAGGCTATTGGAACTCACAAAGTTTCATAGATGGTAGTAAAAAACGGATATATATATGATTCTTTTTCTCTGTCTTTACAGGTATGAGTGTTGAATGCCAAGTAGATCGATCACAAATAAAAAATAAGAGGATAGCGTTAACTAAATTGAGAACTTTGTTATATCAAAAAGAGTTAGATGCACAAGTAGCAAAAACTTCTACAACTAAAAAAAGTCAAGTACGTTCAAACTTCAGGAATGAAAAAATTCGAACTTATAATTTTAGTCAAGATAGAATAACAGATCACAGGATTCAAGGAAATATACATAATATGAAAGGCTTTTTAGAAGGCAACAGTGCATTGGAAAATCTGATTTTAAGATTAGATACACAGTATAGAGTTGAGAAATTATTGGAAATAATCAAAAATAAAGTTTGATTAGCTCTTTGATTATATATTTCTTGCATTTTAAGTTTTTGACGTCCTCTAATAAGGTATTATAGTTTATGGTACTAAAAACGGCGATGGAGATCTGAACTGGATGTATTTCCAACAATGTTTGTATCAGTAGTACAAATTGGTCAACTCAGTGTATTTGGCATAGGTGAAATGGGCTTTTCTCCTTTATTCTAGTCTAGATCAATATTCTGTCAAAATGAAACCTCAGTTTGAGACATTCATCTTAAAAGTTATTGTGCTGATTTTGGATCATTAAAAAAATTGTAGGTCATCCAAAGAGCATTGAAGACAGCTTTGGAAATTAGTTGTGGGGTAGTCTACCCACTGTCTCACTACTTATATGTATGTAAAACCCATTAATATTCCCATTCTTCTTTAAATTTCTCTTATATCAACTTTTTCTTAGTATTGCTGTTATTCAGTTTTTCAAAAATTTTATACAGGTTTCTGACAATGGAGTGCAATATTTAAAAGTGACATTTATTTATTTTCAAAAAACCAGTGTATAACAGTTGTACAAATGTATGTTGACGACGGGAAACCTCCTTTAGACATATTTAATGAATAAATACAAAATTAACAGAGTATAAAAATGTCAAAAAAATCAAATTATAATATGCATATATGAAACATATAAATTATTAGAAATGCTAAAAAGGAAAAGAAATCCATGACCAAGATCAATGCACTGACAATCAATATTTAAAAATGAAATATTGACAAAATTAGAACACAGAAATTCAACATTGAATTGCAACATCCAATTTAAAATCTTGACTAAAGAAGTCTGAACATAAAGCCAACCTGTTTGCTAGCATCATAGATAGCACAAAAAAATAGAAGAGGACTGGTAAGTCTAAGAGGTACCCCTGATCCTGATTCGAACATTGCAATGGTTCTTTTAATTGAATAAATTATGAAGAATTCGTTGAGGTCTCTTATTTCTCATATGTGAAGAATAGTGTTTAATAATTAATAACAGTATTTAAAGTAGGACGGTTCTAATTCAGCCACCTACATGTGTATGTAGTAACACAAGCAATTGCAAACTTCTTGTTTATATTCATGAGTTTTACAATTCTTGAATGTTCATAAAATATTTAGGTGCAACGGATTATGTTTATCAAAGCATTATTTGTGCATGTGTACTTGAGATATTCTATTTTGATTAAAATAATAATATTAAACAAAAAATAGCAAATCGTTATTAAATGTAAATTATCATTATTGTTGTTGTAAGAGATCTATATAGCTCCGATTAGATCTCCAGAACGCTGATGCCGAGCTGCCCAATAAAGTGGGAATCGAACTCGATAGTACCAGACAAACAAAATTTTATTTACGAAGTGTTTACACGGGGCCGTGTACTGACATATATATATATATATATATATATATATATATATATATATATATATATATATATATATATATATATATAATATCAGTGTCTTAAACTCTAATACATATTTCTTTTGACATTACATTATTCACGTATTCTAGTTCTATCTTTCGGTTTTATTAAAAAATATAATTTGTTTTAATTAACTTACTATATACTAGTTGAAATAGTGTATAAAGGCAAAGTTTTGTGGTAATTAAATATTTATATTTCAATAGTCATTATTCGAATTTCTTAATATTTTTATCATTATTTTATATACAGAAAAATTTTTCGTATAGGGTTGCTATAATGTTCGGCAACTCAGCTCTGAGTTTCTACTAAAAAAAAAAATGGTATTTATTTCCTGTGATTCATTATCATCTCCTCTATAAGAGCAGAGTTCCTTACTCCAAGTATTATCGAAAACTTGCACCTCCCGGTTTTTCTAAGCCTAGCTGCGATGGATCAAAGTCTAAAGATATTTATTGGGTTCCAGTACGGTAACTTAATTGCTTTAGTCCTACGTTGTTGGTCCTGTAGAGTTACACTGTCTCTAACCTCAGCTAAAAATGATATCAGCAGTCCATTAAAAAAATTACCACAAATGAATGGGAGATATACAAGTCTAAAACAGAGAGAACATGAGGAATGCGAAATTAGTAAATAGTAGAAAGAGCTATAGATAGCAAAAAAAGCATTTTAGATGAATCATTGCAATAAAGAAGTGTTAAAAAATTTATACCAATTTAGGATTTGGAAAAGCCGACCAGTTTTCAGTATTGACAAAAAACTATGAAAACTTAATTAGCAAACAAGAATAACGTATAAGTTGGAATTTAAGTATGTAAGATAAATGACCTTAAACGCATATATGGTTTTCTTCTTCACTTCGTCTATGTTAGGGTATTCTAACCTGTAACCTTTCATCCATTTCATTGTAAATTTTTGTTTATGGTAACATAATTTTCGTCTAATATATATATAAATTTTAACATTAATTAACCCTATGATTTCAAATATATATTTTGCCTTTGAAAATGGCCTTCAATGTAGGAAACGTAAGTAAACACATCAATCCAGATAGAACTGCAAGAATTATACGCCAAAAATTTATGGATTATTTCGTAAAAGATTGTGGCCACCAATATGTACGATCAAGTCCAATTGTGCCGTTTTGTGACCCCACTGTTGCATTTGTTAATGCTGGTATGAATCAATTCAAAAACATATTCACTGGGAATAGAAATCCCAAATATCGTAAGGTAGCAAATTCACAAAAGTGCGTAAGAGTTGGAGGTAAACACAATGATTTGAATATAGTTGGTACTGATGGTTATCATCATACTTTCTTTGAAATGCTTGGAAATTGGTCATTTGGGGATTATTTTAAAGTTGAGGCTTGTGAAATGGCTTGGAAAATGCTTGTAGATGTATATAAATTACCATGTTCCAGACTTTATGTGACATACTTCAAAGGTGATGACAAATTAGGCTTGGAAGAAGATATAGAAACTAAAGAAATTTGGCGATCATTAGGTGTAACTATGGATAGAATTATACCATTTGGAATAAGGGATAATTTTTGGGAAATGGGCGATATTGGACCTTGTGGACCTTGTACAGAAATACATTATGATCATACTGGATGTCTGAACCGTGCCCAACTTGTAAACAAAGGACTTTTTGATCTTACAGAGTTATGGAATATTGTTTTTATTCAATATTATAGAAATATAGATGGAACTATTTCCCTGCTACCTAGTAAACATGTGGATACTGGAATGGGCTTTGAAAGACTGACAGCTGTTTTGCAAAACAAAATAAGCAATTATGATACTGATAATTTTTCATATTTAATTAAGGCTATTGAAACAAATTGTGCTAATATCAAAAAATATGAGGGAAAATATGGTGAACAGGACTGGAATAATTTAGATACCTCTTTTAGAACTTTAGCTGATCATTCCAGGATGGTTACAGCATGCCTTGCAGATGGAGTTATTCCAGAACAAAATCAAAAGTTGAGAAGGATACTGAGAAAATGTTTTTCATTAAGTGAGAATGTTTTTCAGAAAGAAAGGGGTTTGTTAAAGGAATTGTCTAATTATGTTGTGGATAATTTGGGGCATGTTTACGTTGAAATGGAAAAAAATATATCGCAAATTCATCAAATTATTGATTATGAGGAAGAAGTTTATAGAGATTTGAAAAATAATGCACGGAGTGAATGGGAAAAATTGCTTAAAGACAATAAACAACTCAAATCATTGGATATTTTAGATGCTCCTAGTTTAATTCCTGCATATAAAGACTTGCAAAAAATAAAACCTAGTAAAATCTGCGGAGAGTTAGCATTTAAACTTTATGATACTTTTGGTTTAGATTCTTATACTATAGAAAAGTTGGCAATTGCTTTAGATATTCCCTTTGATACAAAAGGTTTAGATTCTGAATTGAAGAAAGCTAAACATAAAATTAAACAACAAGTAATAATAAAGAGTAGTGTTCTTGAAGAGTTGGAGAAAGAATGTATTCCAAAAACAGATGATAGTTTTAAATATAATTTTGAAAAAGTTGTTGATGATTACAAATTTGAGAATATTGCAGTAAAAGTTTTGAAAATCGTACATCATGATGAATTAGTGAAACAGATTGGGCCCAACACATTCTGTGGACTTCTTTTAGATAAAACAAATTTTTATTGTGAATCTGGAGGTCAGATTTCTGATAAGGGAAAAATTGAATTTGATAAAGCTATTTTTGAAGTTATTGAAGTTGAAAACTTGAATAATTATGTCTTGCATAAGGGATTCCTCACTTCTAAAAGTGGTTATAATTTATGTTTAAATAGTACTGGAATGCTGTCTATAGATCAAGAAAATCGCTTAGACATTATGAGAAATCATAGTGCCATACATTTGTTAAATTCAGCATTGAAAGTTTTAAAAGGAGCAACCTGTCAAAAATCAAGTAAGGTTACAGGAAACTTTTTCAATCTAGATGTCAGCATTTTTGGACCAAAATTGAATAATGATGATATTCAACAACTGGAGAAAAGAATTAATGACATAATATGTGAAAAAATTCCAGTGACAACTAAAGAAATTGATATTCAGACATTTCTTGAATTAGATGATGTTATAACAGTACCAGGCGAGATATATCCTGAAGAAAAAATCAGATTAATTGAAATTAAACATGGGAAGAATTTAATATCTAGAGAACCTTGTTGCGGAACACATGTTTCCAACACAGGAGATATTGGAAATTTTTCTATAATTAAAATGAAATCTTTGGGAAGAAGTACTGTTTCTTTGCATGGAGTAACTGGAAAAAAATCAGAATTGGCTGTGAAGAATGGATATGAAATTACAGATGAAATAAAAAGATTTCAGAAAAGTATTGCTGAAAATATAGATAAACCTGATGTCTTGGATATGGCTGTTGCAACATTAAGAAGCAAGATCACTTCTGATATAGGCGACTCTTATTTAATTCCAGTTAATGTGAAACAAAAATGTTTAGAAGAACTAAATGCCATTAGTAAACAAATAAAAAATATAGCTAAAGTAACATTAAATGACTTTGTTGATATGGAAATGCAAAATGTTTTAGATTCCAAAGTACAGGTCTCAAAATCGAACAAAAAATATATTATTCATTATCTTAGAATATCCATGATACTAGAAAATGTACCTTTACAACGAGCAACAAAAGTTTGTAAACATATACCAGTTATGGTGATTTCATATACTGACAATACTGTTCAAGCAAGGTGTTGTGTACCTAAAGAATTTTGTAATGATAACTTCAGTGCAGATAAATGGATGGAAAACACTGTGGCCAGTGTGTTTAGATCACCACTTATGGTAGTGAAGGGTCAAAATGAAAAACTTATTTGTAATATGAAATCCAAAAGAATAAATATTCAAGATTGGGATTTACTACTCAAGAAAAGTATGGATACTGCCAAAGATTTTATTGAAAATAATTTATGAGTGTTTAGAAAATTTGTTGATATTTTATTAAAATTTGATTGTTTATAGAGTTTATTATTTTAATAACTAGTTGAAAACATTTTCATTCCATATAACATAGAAATATCATTTCGATTAGTTAAAATAGAAGGGGATTTTATGAATGTAATTTATGCTATTGTGGTAACTCCAAGTAAGAGAATATATCATAAAAGAGGAGGTGAGAGAATGTATAGGCAGAAATATTCTTTGTACACGCAATAAAAAGTTCACAGCTCTTGCCTCTTGTGAAATATGTTGTAGAAAAACAACACTTTCTAAAATTATGAAAACATAGTTATTACAAAGGATAAGAAACAAATGAAAACAAAGTTTTAAATTAAACTCTTGGCTTAACGTTTCACGATTATATTTTAACAACATGAATTAGTCGACATATTTCGAGCGTGAGCTCATTTTCAAGACTGTCTTTGTCTTGTTATGTTGTTATATATAATCGTGAAACATTAAGCCCAGAGTTTAATTTAATTATGTTTCACCAAGAGTTAAGCGAGAATTCAATCTGTCAGAAAACAAAATTATTGGACGCTACAATTTATTCGTAAATATAAATGCAATAAAATATTTTGGAAAAATATATATCTGTATTAAAAAATATAAATAATGTTTTCTTGTTTTTTTTGGTCTCAACATTTTCAAATTGTTTATCATTTCGGCTGATAACTTTTTCTACTTATTATTCAAATCATTTATATATGTCTATATATACATAAATATCATTTATAAATTTGGCAAGTTCTGGCTTACTCCTGTCAAATTCCATAACTTACAAGACATTGATGATCGAAAGCAGGAAAGCCAACATAAGAAAGTGAATTATTTCAAATTACGGTTCATATATGGAAAATATAATTTGAAATAATTGCAGTTTAGATGATATATTTGATGATAATAATATATTCATCAATTAGAACTGGTAATTCTACAGTTTCCAGTGATATCACTGCAATGACTTATCGTATCATTCAAACTTTCAAGCTGCAATGTTGGTGTTTTCAGGTTTCCTATACAACCAGGATAACCGTCCAATGAAAACAAATCCTTTGAAATGTCAACATTTTCGACTTCTTTTAACGGTTACTGATACGTTAATACAGTGTGCATATCATTTTGTAAATTGTAATTGAAGGCAGTTTTTACACAATATTTCTCTTAGTGAACAATATTGTACTTCTGAAATGTGTATAGATTGAAAATGGAGACAAGGAAGGATAAACTTGAGAAATTGACAATGGATAACACGAAGGATCTACTAGAAGAAACGTAAGTTGGAGATATTATTGAAAAAATACTTTTTTGAAATTTGTCTTCCATTTATTCATTTATTATACGTATCCGGCAAAGAAAGTCTCTTCCATAAATGTATTGTGTTAACACCAAAACAATTTTGAATATTTTTTACTTTGTTTTTGAATAATAATCAATATAACTATTTTGTCTGAAAAGCAACGTAACTGAGTGATTCATATTTTACGTATAGTATACATGCAGTTTCATACAATAGACTAATAAATACAGTATTTATAATAGTTAATTCTGTGCTATAAAACATGAAAGACAATTCGAGAGATATTGTGAATACATTTAATACCTTGCAGAGTATTAGATACATACTTAAATCTAGACATACATAGGTAAACAGTGAAGAAACAGCAAATTTTGAAATGTGTTGAATCTTTAAAATTATGGATTGTAAAAATGTTAAGACGACTTAAATATATGATAAACTTAAAATAATCTGCCCTGAACTAAAATCCAATATTTGAGAAAATTATTTGTGTTATGCTTCTGTTAAAGAATTAAAACAAAAGTAAGTTTCCAACAACTTTTTCTGTGCATATTGGGTAAAAAAGCTATATTAATAATACACATATTACCAGTTTAGCAACAGCAACAAATTTAGCAAAATATATATATATATATAAATTGAAATATTAAATTAAAAGGTATATACTATGACAGCTTTAATGCTTTCAATAATTTACCAAATATATTGAAAACTAGTACATACTAATATTAAGATATTTAAGCGTGATCTTAGAAAGTATATTTTAAATAATGAGATAGGTATATAATTAAAAATTGACAGTTCAAAATATGTAGTTTTTTTGTATAGCTTCAGCTAAATAAATGATTATTATATATTTTTTTATTTATTCATTTATTATTATCAAATATTCATGAATAATTTGGTTAACAAATCAAACATATAGACAGAAGGCTATCTAGAAAATTTATTGGGAAATAATTTATTGAATAGAATTGTCAGTTCAATAGAATAATCATGTGCATTAATTTCAATAATTTTTTTTTAGTTTAAATACTCATTTGTTCAAATGATAATGGAGATAATTATAAAATAATATATTTTCTAGAATAGTCATCAAATTGATAATTGATGAGGTCCATACTTGGAGAAAATTAATATCCATAATAAAACAATATTTAGAATTTTCTCATAATTTAATATAAAATACGCATGACGACGTTTCGAGGTATTACTTCTTTATCAAATGCTGGATTAATACTGATTAGGTAATACTCAGTATTAATCCAGCATTTGATAAAGAAGTATGTAGTACTTCGAAACGTCGTCATGCGTATTTTATATTAAATTATGAGAAAATTCTAAATATTGTTTTATTATGAATAGTCATCAATCTTAATTGTCAGCAGATGAAAATTATAAAAAAAATAGGTTAAATAGCCTAAAAATTGGATTGGTCAATTTTTGTCTGAGTTAAGTTTGAATTATTCTTAAGCAATTATAGAAATGAGTAATCAATTATTATCAATTTTTCTTAGTTTTTTTGGTTTACACTTATGCATTTAATCAATTATTCAAGGTTTTGAACAAAAAAATAAAATTGAACATTCAGTAGAGATGAAGAATATTATGTTTTGGCATTATTATTTAGTTTTCAAGAGCTAGAGTTGAGGAAGATTGTTTTTTTTTAAGATGTGTCTCAGTAGGCCAACTAATAAAAAATATACTTTCTTTGATTTAGTTCATTCACTCGTTCAGAAAAAGTTGAGTGATTTTTTCAAATTAATTTTTCATCTTTAATGTCGCCATTGATTTTAAAGCAATCAGATATCAGATAGCAATCATTTTGAAAGTGGTAGATGAATGACAATCAATCAAATTTTCTTGTAAAGAGAAAACATAAATAATTAAATTTTGCTATAACTTGCAAGTCTTAATTATGTATTGCCTAAATTGGCCTTGTTATGTTAATTAAAATTCAGTACATTTGACAAAAGATTTTCTTTTCTGAGGCAATTTTCTAGGCCACTTAGTAGAAATTTGTTCGCTTTGAAGCTCTTCTCTTTTGATACCATTTTCATGTAGGATGTTTTCATCCTGATAGGACAAAAAATGATTTCAGTCTATAACTTGGAGAGCGTTGAATGTTTATTTAAGACAGTCGCGGGAAGTTGACAACCGTACCAACTTCTAAAGAACTTCACGCACGTGCCGTCATTTGTGATATCGTATTTTCGATGAGTTTCCTGTTTTCTCTTTCTAATCACTCTGCGCTTCTCTGTGATATGGAAATAGGCAGCAGACAATTTCGCGTAATGTGCTTTCGGAAACGTGATCATGGTACGGAAGAAGATTGATGGGATGCAATGTGGTGGTCTTAGTTGGTCCCCTATCCCAGAAGGTAGTTTTATCCTCAGCTGCATCTCTGCAAGGATATTTTCCGCGGTCCAAAACAGACAATCATTTGACGCTGTCGATCATGTTCAATTTTGCAGGAAGAGTTTTGGACGTGGAATATTGACGCGGTGTTTCAAAAAACATATCATGTTTTTTGTGCAGTGACGTCTAAAGGGGGGCTCTCTCAAAATGTAGCCCTCTCAAAATGTAAATTTAAAGTTTTTAGGCAAGTAAAAGGTCTTTTTTTATCAAATATCTTTACATTTTGTAAATATGGCTGTAGCTTTTGCGAATATTTACTACTGTATTTAATAGGTTAGGTATATTTTATTATGTTTTTGTCTAATCTGATCAGAAAATTAATTAGCCTACTATAATAATTTCTATTTCAAATTAATAATTAATGAGGCCGATACTTGATGTAAATCGATAAACATAATGAAACAATTGTTAAACAAAGATTTACACATATATTAAAAAGAATACTGCGTGACGTACGTTTCGATGAGAATATAAAATTAATAGAGTTTTCTTTCTCAAGTTCCAAAGTGAATGTAATTTTAGGGTGTAACGAATTAATGAATGTCTGAAAAGTGTCGAGTTGCCGAAGAGTACCAGTGAAACAACAGATAATATCATCTACATATCCATACCAATAAATAAATTGACTTTTGACTATGTATTCGAGAAATGTCATTAGTCTGCACGTAGCATTTGAAAAAGGTGAATCTCATCGAAACGTACGTCTTGCAGTATTCTTTTTAATATATGTGTAAATCTTTGTTTAACAATTGTTAATATTGTTTTATTAAATTTCTATTTCCCCTGATCAAAAAATTTGATTCTACAACCTCAGGTACAGAGATAAGCCCATGCTAAATTATTCTTAGAAGTTCTAGAACCGCCTATGATAGGTAGAATATTTGGAAATAAGTGAGGTTCGCAGTAAACATTTTTCCTTTTTCCAACGAATTCCTTGTTCGTAACGTTGAGAAGTATTTTATATACTTGATAATTAAATAAAAATATATTTATATATTTTTTACAGCAATATTTCAATAATGAACCCAAATAAACTTACCAAGTCGACAAATAAACTATAATTGAAAAAGCTGGAATATGAAGAAAACAGCAATAATTGTTAACTCTGAAATTAACCTCTAGAAACAAAACATTACTGTCCTGAAGAATTCTACATCTTTACGTTTCATTCATATTATTATTTTCCCAGATCAAAAAATCAAGAATTACTTAAGTTTCGTAGTACTTTGAATTCTTTTTGAATATTGACTAAGATTGCGACAATTGCTAAATTAGTTTTTCATTAGGAATATTAATTTTCGAAAATTATTGACTATCAAATCAAGTTTATGATTTCATATTTTATTAAACCAAGAAATGTTGATTATTTATATGACTGGCATTGTTTGTTTTTTGAACAAGTGTTTTCTAGAAAAAATAGTAATGGGGTTTTTATTTCGTCTACCCATTGGTGGTACGTATGAAAAAAATGGCAATAGATTATCAGAAGGATTACCTTACCGATCTAAAATTTTAGGAAACAAACACTATATATCGACTATTTCTTTAAATACATATATAAATTTGTATTTTATCACTCCCTTTTTAAGCATTCCTTTATATTTCCTTGAATTCTATATAATTTTTTATCTCATAATTGAACTTCTGAAAATAATAAGCGACTTCATTTACCTATATATAAAGGAAAAGTCTAACTTTTTTTTTAAGTTCAACTAAGCAAATACATTTGTTGAATTTTTTCAACGTTATAAATGTTTTTATTTTTTAAATTGGTTATAGGTATCAGGACTTTAAAAAAATTCTATCTTCAATATGAGAATAAATTTTTGGTTCATTCAACATTTTAAACATTCGAACATTCAAATTCCTTCGTTTATTAGTGAGCACAGATGTTTTTCCGAAATATCACAGCGTTATATGTGGGCGGAGTATTATACTGAAGGGTTATACCGACCGAAGATCATTTATACTCGTTCCGTAGAGTCTTTACTTACAGTAGGCCGATAGTCCACATGTTCTTATCCTTTGAAAAACGTGCTCACTGCGTTGTGCGCAACTATGTCCAATCTCTACCTGTCCCTTTGCTTTGACGCATCTCTAATTGTTACTCGATCCAGAATCCTATTCCCCTATCCATTCAACTCTTGTTCATCTTGAATGATAGACGTGACATGTATTTGAGTGAAAAGTGAACGCGGATTGATTTTTTTTCCGTCGTACATAAACAATAAATGGAAATTTGCGTGGTATTACGGGAAATGTTGATAAGTTTTAGTTCAGTGATCTTCTGTGACTTTGTTTTTGAGGATTATCTGTTAAAGGGACAATCCCTCGGTGGATGCTTTTAAGGATCATGTCTTATTTTGGGTTTAGCAGTTATGTGAATCCTCCCGGTAGTCCCGAGGGAGGAAGGAAGTCGCCTGTCAGGTCGCATATCATTCCGTTCTGGTAAGTTTGTTTCGATAATTCGACGTTGGAAAATTTTCAGATATTGTTTTGAGGCACTAAAAATATCGTCACCTCGTCAATGATTCGAGAACAACTAATGATCTGTTTATTTAATTATTTTCGGTTGTTTATTTTGATGCTTATCCAGATGTATCCAGGCGGCGATAGTAAAAAACGGGTTGTTTATTCAAGTATTGGGCGAAATTTTTGCTTGATTTTCGAAAACGTTCACTTATTTACCCATTATTTGTATAAATGTAAAATTTAACACAAATTTTAAAATATTTAGTATACTTTTAATATTCAATCACTCTGAAATTTCTTCAGGTTTTTATATAAAATTTAGTATTTTTAGTGTTATAAACTCTTTCTTTTTATTTTGTTAATAACTTATTCGTTCAATTGTTTGTTTATTGTAATATGTATCGAGAGACTAACGGTTCTCTATTATTAATATATATATTTTAGGTCTTCTTTCTCGTCATAGATTGATATTTAGGGGTTTTCATTTCCTTATAGTTTGTTCGACAATCATCTGATAACATGACTGAAAAAAACGTTCGTGCTCTTTGCTTTCAATTCTCTGAATGTAAATCGTGCAAAACGTAAAAAGTACATAAATGTGTATGAACACAAGTAGTTTCCTTCAAATAATGAAAAGTTGAGAATCGTACCGAAAAGATTTAATATTTTTATTTGAAAAAAAAAAGTGAAAATAAAAGAGTATTATTATAAAAATGCTGATATGACAAAAATAAAAACTAATGATTTTTAACAAAATTTCTTCGCGTGAATTGATGTGTTTCATTCAGTTGCACACTTTCGTTCTTATTTGTTCGATTATGTGCGAATAAAGCTAATCTATCGAGCGCGGGTTTACCACTTCGCTCTTTAGGACACCACATAACGCATTTTCGTTACGTGACGCGAATTTCATCTCGTAGCTCTCTCAATCCGTTGGGAGAGGAAGTTTCTTCTGACTATTCATTAATATAACTACCAAACTCGCAGACATAAAGAGACGTCCATACTCTGATGTACAGCATCAGCGTGAAGCAGATGTATTGAGGATTCGAACCCACTACATCTGCTCTACAGATGGCACATAAGTTTTCAACTATAGTAATTTATTAATATTCGATTTTCAATGCATTTCTATTATGGTTTGCAACTTCTATCTGTTGGTTTAACTGCATGATAAATGATTGTTTGACATGCTTCCTATAATATACAGTCAGGCGTCTGTCTTTAGAAATTAGGTATATGTGTTGATTGGTGTTAATATATTATTTTATAAGTGCATTACCGATTATGAGACAGAAAAACAATTCTGAATAAAATATATCATTTATGGAAATTATTTGAGATAAAGCTATTATACTCTTCATCATATTCATATTTGAAAACGTTCTCATACTTCCTCAACATAAGTAGCTGTTGAAGAAGTGCTCTTTATTTTATATACTTACCTTGTATTTCAAGATCTTTTTTAATGAAATTCTTTATTAGTTATTTGCTGAGCTTTATCTTTTCATCATATTCATATTTGAAAAACATTCTCATACTTCCTCAACATAAGTAGCTGTTGAAGAAGTGCCTTTTATTTTATATGCCTTGTATTTCAAGTTCTTTTTAATGAAATTCCTTATATATTAGAAAATTTCGAATGGAATACATCGGAATAAACATTCTCAATGAGATTTATTCGTTTTCAGAATTTGTTCAATCCATTTACGAAAAATATCATCCCCTTTATAAATATGGCAAGTGTTTTTTGTAATACCTAAGATTATCGAAAATATTCAATTATTTTGAAAACCTTTGAAAAGAATACATCCAAATAAACATTCTTAATGATATGTATTTATTTTTAGAATTTGTTCAATCCATTTACTACCAGTTTCACCCCTTTCGAATAATTCAATCTTCCTGCATTCTCTACGCTACTGATTTCGAACCAAGCCAACTCTTTATGAATTTTTGATGTGAATAGATGTAAATGAACAATGTTATTAGTAGATATTCATTTTCAGAATTTGTTCAATCCATTTACGAAAGATATCATCCCCTTTATAAATATGACATGTGTTTTTTGTTATACCTTATATTTTTGAAAACATTCATTTATTTTGAAAAACTTTGAATGGAATACATTGACGTAAACATTCTCGATGGGATTCATTGGTTTTCAGAATTTGTTCAATCCATTTACCACTAGTTTCACTCCTTTCAAATAATTCGATATTCATTCCTTTTCTACGCTACTGATTTCTAACCAAGCCATTATTTTGATATAGTTTTAATGTGATTAGAAGTGATTGAATACTATTGATACGAAATAATCCTTTCCAGAATTTTTTCAATCCATTTACGAAAAATATCATCCCCTTTATATAATTGACATGTGATATTAGTAATACCTTATATTTTTGAAAATATTCATTTATTTGAAGAAATTTTGAATAGAATGCATTTAAATAAACCTTTTTGAAGAGATTCATTTGTTTTCAGAATTTGTTCAATCCATTTACTACTAGTTTCACCCTTTTCAAATAATTCGATATTCATTCCTTTTCTACGCTACTGATTTCGAACCAAGCCAACATTTTGATAAATTTTTGATGCGGTTAAATGTGAATGAGTAATATTGTTAAAAAATAATCATTTTCAGAATTTGTTCAATCCATTTACTACTAGTTTCATCCCTTTCAAATAATTCGATCTTCCTTTCTTCTCTACGCAACTGATTTCTCCCCAAGCCAACATTTTGATGAATTTTTGATGTGAATAGATGTAAATAAACAATATTTTTAGTAAATATTCATTTCCAGATTTCGTTCAATCGATTTACGAAAAATATCATCCCCTTTATAAATATGACAAGTGTTTTTTGTTATACTTTATATTTTCGAAAATATTCATTTGTTTTGGGAAGTTACGAATGGAATACATCAATATAAACAATCTCAATGGGATTTATTTGTTTTCAGAATTTGTTCAATCCTTTTACTACCAGTTGCACCCCTTTCAAATAATTCAATCTTCCTTCCTTCTCTACACTACTGGTTCCGAACCAAGCCAACTTTTTATGAATCTTGATGTAAATAGATGTAAATTGATAATATTATTAGGAAATAATCATTTCCAGAATTTGTTCCATCCATTTACGAAAAATATCATCACTTTTATATATAAGACAAGTGTTTTTTGTTAACCTTGAAAGGGGTGAAACTGATTGTGAATGGATTGAACAAATTCTGAAAACGAATGAATCTCTTCAAAAAGGTTTATTTAAATGCATTCTATTCAAAATTTCTTCAAATAAATGAATATTTTCAAAAATATAAGGTATAACTAATATCACATGTCAATTATATAAAGGGGATGATATTTTTTGTAAATGGATTGAACAAATTCTGGAAAGTATTTTTTCGTATCAATAGTACTCAAACACTTCTAATCACATCAAAACTTCATCAAAATGTTTGCTTGGTTAGAAATCAGTGGCGTAGAGAAGGATTGAATCTCGAATTATTTGAAAGGGGTGGAACTGACAGTAAATAGATTGAACAAATTTTGAAAAATAATAAATCCTATTGAGATTGTTTATGTCGATGTATTCCATTCAAAATTTTTCAAAATAAATGAATATTTTCAAAAATATTAGGTATAACAAAAAACACTTGTCATATTTATAAGGGGGATGATATTTTTCGTAAATGGACTGAACAAATTCTGAAAATGATTATTTCCTAATGATATTATTAATTTACATCTATTTACATCGAAAATTCATAAAAAATTGGCTTGTTTCGAAAACAGTAGCGTAAAGAAGGAAGGAAGATTGAATTAATTGAAAGGGGTGAAAGTAGTAGTAAATGAATTGAACAAATTCTGGAAATGATTATTTTTCAACAACATTACTCATTCACATCTAATTACATCAAAACTTCATCAAAATGTTGGCTTGGTTCGAAATCAGTAGCGTAGAAAAGGAATGAATATCGAATTATTTGAAAGGGGTGAAACTGATTTAAATGGATTGAACAAATTCTGAAAACAGATGAATCTCTTTGAGAAGGTTTATTTCAATGCATTCCTTTCAAAATTTTTCCAAATAAACGAATATTTTCAAAAATTAAAGGTATAACAAATATCACATGTCAATTATATAAAGGGAATGATATTTTTCGTAAATGGATTGAACAAATTCTGGAAAGAATTATTTCGTATCAATAGTATTCAAACACTTCTAATCCCATCAAAACTTCATCAAAATATTGGCTTGGTTAGAAATCAGTAGCGTAGAAAAGGAATGAATATCGAATTATTTGAAAGGGGCGAAACTGATTGTAGATGGATTGAACAAATTCTGAAAACGAATGAATATCGTTAAGAAGGTTTATTTCAATGCATTCTATTCAAAATTTCTTCAAATAAATGAATATTTTCAAAAATATAAGGTATAACTAATATCACATGTCAATTATATAAAGGGGATGATATTTTTCGTAAATGGATTGAACAAATTCTGGAAAGGATTATTTCGTATCAATAGTATTCAATCACTTCTAATCACATCAAAACTTTATCAAAATGTTGGCATGGTTAGCAATCAGTAGCGTAGAAAAGGAATGAATATCGAATTATTTGACAGGGGTGAAACTAGTAGTAAATGGATTGAACAAATTCTGAAAACCAATAAATCCCATTGAGAATGTTTACGTCAATGTATTCCATTCAAAGTTTTTCAAAATAGATGAATATTTTCGAAAATATAAGGTACTACAAAAAACACATGTCATATTTATATAGGTGATGATATTTTTCGTAAATGGATTGAACAAATTCTGAAAATGAAAATTTACTAATGACATTGTTCATTCACATCTATTCACATCAAAAATTCATAAATAGTTGGCTTGGTTCGAAATCAGTAGCGTAGAGAAGGCAGGAAGATTGAATTATTTGAAAGGGGTGAAACTGGTAGTAAATGGATTGAACAAATTCTGAAAATAAATACATATCATTAAGAATGTTTATTTCGATGAATTCCTTTCAAAGGTTTTCAAAATAATTGAATATTTTCCAAAATCTTAGGTATCACAAAAACACTTGTCATATTTATAAAGGGGATGATAATTTTCTATTAGTTTTTTGCTGAGCTTTGTATACCTACTTTTCGGTATTTTGTCCATATAATTCCCGAGCAGCTCTATTTGTGCTATCGGTGGTGTATATTATTAATATATGTATTATTGTTAATTGTATACTTTTCTGTCCAAATTAGTTATTAGAATGTTACGGTCTTAGTATGATCAGTTACTTCGGAACATACAGGAGCATTGATATAATATCTGATTGAGTTGTATAGTAACTTTTTGTTGATTTTTATAAAATTGCTTTTTTTGAAAAGTGAGTATAATGTGCCCTTACACCTTATGTATTTTGTCTGTAATGTGTCCTTTGAAGTCCCTTGAGTTCATTGTCATGAGTCCATTACAAATCCTAGATATTTAACGGATTTTGCAGGAACTATTTTATGATTGTTAATATTGAGTGGAGTTAGAAGACTTAGTCTTTTTGTTTGAGAATTTGCGGATGAATATTATTTGCTCAGTCTTGTTGGAGATCGCGTATTTTTTCCAATGACCATTGTAGTTACGTTTTTAATTTATGTGGTGTTCTATCACTGAATTTGCTGCTCGAGCAGAGAAATATTCGTCGTAAGAGAGTTTCATGAGCAAACAGTACGATTTTGTGTTCTGAAATACATGAATTATACATGTTAAATAGTTTGGGACGTAGGACGGATCCTTGAGGTACACCGTTCATGTCTCCCTTCCACATTATGCGGGTACTTAGCGATGTTACATAAAACTGATACGATTGCATCGAAAAAACGACATGCGTAATATCTATCGTCTTTCATCTCACTTATTAACGTGTCCTTGTGGCGTATGTTTTTTATTTTGAAAACAAGCCAAAACGAACATCTTTTGTGACCTTGTGTTACGCATGTTATTGGTACATCTCAATTCGAGTTGCTGTCATATTAACTGTAGCTATTCAAGTCGACTTATTTACTAACGTCTTACATCATTGATTACATGCACGAACGTTTTAGCATCTTAATAAATGCAACAATTGATAAATTTAATTTGCAAGTAAGTACTCGATCTGAAATGAATTGAACTATTCATATTGCGTTTATCGAGATTGAGATGGTGTCGGAGTGGGCAGTAGCGGGTAATTTATCTTTATTTTCACATTTAAATGAGTAATTGTGACAATCTATTTCGACGTGAACTTTTATGGAAGCAATGGTATGAATGAATAAAATATGTCACGCCTAACTGGCTCGATTGTGTTCTCGTAGGTGGCGAAGAATCCTAAGCGATTGTTGCTATGTATTATTTACATAAAGCCTTAGCCTAATTTTTCCGTGTGAGATTAAATGCTAGATACAGAAACCGCAATAGTGTGATCGATTTATATGGCACTAGGAAAAATTTTCGGAAAAACTGTTTTTATTACAGTACTTGGAATGCTTTCCATTCTGTTGCGAATGATAACTTGTAGAACTTTATACTCACTTTACGACAATGTCGTACTAATAGAAAGTCTACTATAAATCTTTTTCGTTTCTACATATTGTATTTATTTTTATTTATTCATTTATGTAGTCATAAAGTAGTTTTTCAGATACTTTTGACTATACTGGCGAACTATTGAAAATTCGTCATTTGGGTTAATTTGGCTCAAGAGTTTGACATTTTTAATTGAAAGAATGTTGAACAAAGCTGAATTGACGGATTAAGTGTAGCCTAAACTAGCGTAAGGGTTGCCGTTTTTGAAAGGTAACCGTCAAATGGCAAATATTTTAATAATTCCTCAACATTCATAGGACTAGTATTTAATACTCTAATCCGTAGCAAGTTGGAGTAAGGCAGCATGATCTGGCATCCTATTTGCACTTGCCATCAACGCTATCTTGAGTCTATTCAGAGAAGCTTCTTGAAATTCTTAGTTTGTAGGTGGGACAAAGTTTATCCACAGAGAGAAGTCGATCATAACGAATTATTGAGTCGATTTAGTTTAATCTCATTGCAGAGGAGAAGAGAAATTTCATCACTCAAATTTTTGTACAAATTACTGCACAATAGTATTGATTGCCCCCCTCTCTTATCCTCTTTGAAATTTCGTGTTCCTATGCAAAATTCTCGTAATACAGAATTATTCCACCTAGAAATTGTGACATTCACTTTGACTCGACTTCGACTAAAATTAATTGATTTATATTGAGTTCTTTGTAATATTTCATTAAATGCTATTATTTAGTTATCAGTTACTACTTTGGTTTTTTTAGATTAGATTGAGCTCTTTGTCATATATTATTTCATTTTGATTATTTAGTTATTATTCAACATTATGTTATTATTTTCTGTAATTGGGTATTATACCTGTTGAGAATAAAGAACTTATTATTATCATTATCATTATTAAAACAAGCAAATTGCGCCTGTAAAGGTTTTCGTGAAAACAAAGACTTCTGTACAAGTGAACAACAACACTAACGAAATTAACGTAAATGGTGACGAAACAAATACGTACCCAAATAAAAATTCATAAATTGAATGAAACTAGAGCGTTTCCAGGCATTATCTGAATTCACACTGCATAATTATCGAGTTTTCTGCATCTACACATTTATCTTATAACTAATAATAATAATGTTAAATGAGAGGTAATAATGAAAACTTGTCTAAAAATCACTGACTGAACATTTCTTTATTCGACTAGTTTCGCCTTTTACGGCATTATCAAGAATGAAAACATATTACAAAGACAATCTTTAAATATTTGCAGATCTGTTCGGACCACATTAATTTCGGTCATAGAGGTGGAGGTTTCCAAATTATCAGAGATTTAACAGCGGGGAGTGGTTTAGGTCTAACTGGTCATTGAGAAGATTGTATTTATCGGATTTTTGAAGTTTATTTATTTCCATGGCTTCCAGGTAGTTAATTTTCATACCTTTTTCACAGTAATGGAGAATATTAGGTTTAAAACAACGTGAGATCTTATGTCCTGTCGACTCTAGATGTTCCCGAAAAGCAGATTGTCCGTTTTTACGTGTTCTTTTATCAAGACATCTAGAGTCGACAGGACTTCTCTTTGTACTATACGTAAATGATTTACTGGATGCTTTCTCGGGAACCAAGGAGTCCTTTTCTATGTATGCTGATGATACAGACATAGTTGTTGTTCCTCATGAGGCTTAAGAAGTCTTGTAGTCAAGTTTTCAAGAAAAATGATCTTTTGACTCTTACTGGACTCTACATTTATAAAGTTTTGGGTTTATTCTTGCAAAATTGTCACTATTTTGAGGAATACAAAAATGTAAATAATACTAGAAAAGTCTTGTCATACAACTACCCGAGGCATAATCTAGCTCAAATAGAAAAGGGTGTTTTATATATGGGTATCAAGCTTTATAAAAGTTTGGTTAGCTCAGGGATAAGAATGTTTCGTCTACTATTAAGAAAGATTTATATGACTTCATTGTAAATTGTGAACCATACAATTTGAGGGAATTTTTTTCATATTCTGTGTCTAATAGATAATTCAATTCAGTTTTGACCTATCCTCTACTCATTGTATTTTCGTTGGTATGTTTTTTTGTGATTGTAAGAAATGCAGTTTGGAGAATAAATACGTTATTATTATATTATCAAGACCTTTTTGATAATGAGCTGACCGCTCGAAACATGTCAACTCAACGTTGTAATATTATTTTATTATTCAATATATTTTGAAACATTAGGCCAAGAGTGTAATTTAAATTTTTACATCTTAAAGTTTTTCCAAACGTTTTTCCAATTAAGACTTTATCCTCCTCACTGCATACGTCTGGTTGTTTCTAACGTTCAGGTTGGAGATACAAGTATTTATTCATCTACCAACTTGAACCAAATTTGTAATATTCTTGCTTTAGAGGTATTCATTTTCAGGCCAGCTGTAGCACATACGTGCCTAAGCTCCTACAGCATCTCTAGCGTGGTGCTATCTACTAACTGGAACACCGGTCTACTCCAGCAATAAATCGAAAATCTCACGCCTCGTGTGATTTCTGAACGACATAGTATTTACTCAATAAACGAGAGGAAAAATTAGATCTTTGCGCATATCGATTTGATAAAGGACATTAGTTCGATCACTTTTGACTTTATTATTATTATCGTCTATTATCAGACTATTCTGGTTTTTTTTTTCTGTTAGAATAGAACCTCTTTACGAGATTTTTATCTCAGTAAGTATTGTGTAAATGCTACGTAAAACGAAAAAATTTGAACTCACTTTCTGACCAAAATGTGAGTTAACAGTTCGAGATCTTTGAAAAATCCATATTTAAACATGAACCTGTATTACTTAATAAGAATGTATATAAATGACACGGAGATTTCGCTTATCTCTTGGTGAAACATTATGTTAAAAACAATAAATCAAAATTAAAACACTTTGGTTAAGTTTCAAAAAATATATTAAAAACTGTCCATATGTTTCGGGTAGTTAACCCATTATTAAGATAACATTGTATACTCAGCAACATTGTATTACTCTTGATAATGGGTTAACCACCCGAAACATATATAGAGTTTTTAATATATTTAGTGAAACTTAAGCCAAGTGTTTTCATTTTAATTTATTGTTTTTAAGAATGTATATATTCATATGTTCTTATCTTATCCTATAATTGTAACAAAAATTGTATACTCAGCAACATTGTATTACTCTTGATAATGGGTTAACCACCCGAAACATATATAGAGTTTTTAATATATTTAGTGAAACTTAAGCCAAGTGTTTTCTTTTTAATTTATTGTTTTTAAGAATGTATATATTCATATGTTCTTATCCTATAATTGTAACAAAAATTTATGTGAATTATCTTATTACTATTTTGCGACGAAATGGACCTAAATTCAGTTTTGCTTACAAAATCTCTTACACAACATAAAGTTTTTACGAAAACATTCTTATAAATGTGCATTTCTTTGAAATCCAGATTCCATTTCATTTCTTCGAATATTTCTCATCTTATTTTCAAAAAATAAATCGTATGAAGTTTATTCATTTCTACTTTATCACAATTTTCGAAGTAAATAAATATTGAGGTTGTTGTTTATCAATCGTCGTGTTTTATGTACTTTGTTCGTCATTTCTGCTGTGAATACTATAAAGCGCTTGAGTAATGTGCTTGATGAAATTGAATCAGTATATGAAAATGCCCTTCAAAT
Organism: Henosepilachna vigintioctopunctata; assembly: GCA_030704895.1. NCBI lineage: Eukaryota > Metazoa > Arthropoda > Insecta > Coleoptera > Coccinellidae > Henosepilachna > Henosepilachna vigintioctopunctata. The sequence goes on along the minus strand of JARQZJ010000001.1, from coordinate 7,139,848 downwards.
TCGACTTCATTTTTGTCATTTTCTACTTTGTCTACGATTTCATTTTCACGAGCTGCATCTTGTCCATTTCGAGATTTTTGCTAGGTTCAGTTACAGCAGTGCATTGTCTTCAAGTTTATTAATAAATTGTTTTTCAGTCTCTCGGTGTTTTTCCAGGTTTTAGTTTTATGAGCTCCCTAAATTATAGTGAGAAGGCAATTGTAAGAAGCAGGTGACATATCTAGTCGTCCTAACGGTAACAGGAAGCAACAAAAGGAATAAGACTTTATCCCCTTTGACTTTGGTTGCTGCTTGGTATTTTTAGATTGTGGCGTACGTCTCCTATCTATAGGAGTAACCTTTCTGGAAGCAATATTTTTCATAATGAAGTCTTGTTTGTCGTGTAAAGTAGAACTGTTTATTGTTTCGAAATTCCGTCTGCATCAAGGCTTGACAATGAGTTTTAAATGAGAAGTTGTGTTATTTTTGCCAACTGCTGAGTAATACGTAATGACAATATTTTTCTAAAACCATTTTCTATCATTTAATGTTGGGACATTGTTGTATCGTGTTTCTAGAAACACTTGGCTTAAATCTACGAACATTGTTTTATAGACTTGCCATGTGTTTCGGGCGAATAACCCATTATCAAGAGTATCATACAACTTTTTATGACACTCTAGAACAGGGATTCCCAAACTGTGGTCCCCCCCCCCTAAGAGGGCGTGAAGATATGTCAGGGGGGGCGTGAGCACAAGACCAGTTGAAAATAAAAATTTCTAAATAAATAAAATCAATACATTTCTTTAACTGTTTTGTGACGAGGGTATTTACAGACTGTCAACAGACCCATTCAATATCAATATCAACTCTCTGCCAGAAGCACTGCAAGAAGAAGGTTTGGAGATAAAACATGATTCCTCTGCCAAGTACGACTTTGACAAAATGGACAAGTCATCATTTTGGATCAAATATTTCAAAGTGTACCCTCGTGTATCACAGGCAGCTATTCGATTATATCTGCCTTTTTCGAGTACCTACTTGTGTGAAAAGGCATTTTCAACCCTCGTTGCAATTAAAACTAAGTTCAGAAACAAACTTGATGTTACCAGTGACTTACGTTGTGCCCTTACTAAAACACAAACAAGAATAGGTTTACTAGTGAAGAAAATGCAAGCCCACTCATCTCACTAGTTTACTAGTTTATTATGTTCTTTTTGTCTATGTTTTTTTCTAACAGTATGTCTTTGAATTGACTCTTCAGATGTTGTTCTTTGTGTTATTAAAATACATGTTTTGTTTTCATTGTAATTCTTGGTTTTTTCACATGCCCATAAAACTTACTGTGAAGGGGGGCGTGGATGGTTTCCATTTTAACAGGAGGGGCGTAGTAAAAAAAAGTTTAGATTGGGGGAACCCCCCTGCTCTAAAATGAGTTAGATTCCCGAAACACAATATTGAACAATGTTTCACGGCCACCTTTAATACTAAGAGTATTGTAGGTGGCCGTGAATGTTTTGTTCCACCACAAATTTTAACCTCTTGTTTTATATTCATGTTTTGTTTTTTTTGATATATTTGAAGTAACAGAAGAGAAAAAAATTCTTAATTTACATATATTTTATCAGAGCTTATGCGTAAATATGTCGTTTGATTTTCGTCTTCATAGTCCAAAAACGCACTTGTAAAGCTAACATTTCATGGTCATATTTAATTTTTAATTAAAAAAGTGTAGGAATTCTAGAAGTTAGTTGTGTTGTTTCGCAGTGAAATGTCTGCCTGGATGTTTTTGTCGCCGTACTATTTCATAATTAAATTAGACAAAATCTGTATTTGAAGATAATATTAAGATAATTTTCAATATAATTTTAATAAAAAAAATAGACTACTTCTGGTGAGCAAAGTTAATCGATCGATTTGAAAGAAGCTGAAAATATGACGTGATTAATAATAATTAATGTAGAACCTATAAAGTGTAAAGTATCGGAAAATCCCTTATTTAGTAATTGATTCAATGTGTACTCGTTTTTATTTCTCCATGTTTGAAAATTGTTGGGAGTTTATTGCTTCATTCGAAAACGTAAATATTGATAGAACATTATCGATTTACTTATCTTAAATTACAGGAAGGTTCAAGTTATTATCGCTGTTGGGCTTTATTTCCTCCCAGGGAATAGTAAAAATATTTTATGATTTTGCCAGCTGTCTTTATTGTTACAAAGTTGTTTGACGATAACATTGGTTAAGTTTTGAAAGCAAAGCTATAAAAGATGTGAATGTTTATTTCTGTCGCGTAAAGCTCTTTGTGTAGGAAAATTTCATTGATGAAATTACGACAGTATTTTGAATTATCATTTACCCTTTTTAACTCCTTAAATACAGGCAATTGTATTACCTACCTATTAGTTAGATTGATTGGGAAGCTACAGTCAGCTGAAATTAGTGTTAACAACTGTAATTTTGTCATAAAAAATGTAGTTCAAATACCAGCAATCCCGAATCAATAATTTTTACTTGATATTGATTGAATTTTTATCAAAAGTTTGCTTTCATTTATGTGAAAAAATGAATTGGGATATATTTTAGTCATTTATAGAGAATTGTTGTATAGTATCGTATATTTATTTATTGGTTCACAGCACTTAAACAGCTTTTATAGTACTACTAATACTTATTTAACTATACAAAAACTTAAATATTTTGAAAAGTCAAACATTCTGGGCAAACATAACTATCTCATTATCTTAACTATACATTTTTATTAAGGCAATTCTTCTGAATTATAATATTTAGCTATTAACAACCCAGCGATTGTAATAAGGAACACAAATTTGTTAAACGAGTTTATGCTTGATAATGATATAAATTCACTTGATACTTAAAGATTCAGTGATTATGTCAAACTTATTTCACACTCAACTTTTATATGATTTAATTTTAAATATGTACATTTAGAAGATAAGAATTGAAACTGCTATTATAAGTAGATATTATATACCTCTATATAGCTTTTTGTTACATTTAGAGATAATTTCCTGCTTGGATTTGTTTTTTAATATTATAAATTTGCTGTGCCCAATATATTGTAGAATGTATTTACTATTAATACTCTATGAGAGGTTCTTCAAAATAAAGAATTTTAAGAGTGCAAATAAATCACAATCTGACAGAATTACAACTGTATTATAAGCGTACTATTCTTGGAAAAACCGATACAAGTAGCTTGAACGAGTGATCGAAAAACTGGAATTAAAATCGAGATTTAAAGGGTTGGGTACCTGAAATTTCATGCTTATTGATGTTGGGGATATCCCAATAGTTCGTTTTAAAATCAAAACATTCTGTGAATCCTACGTTTATATAATATACGAGGGTGGGGTGAAAAATTTCCGGCCTGACCAAGAAAAACGATGTTTATTTTTTTTTGCTTTATTTGTCAACATAATCTCCATCAACACTGATACATTTCTCATAACGGTGTTCTAATTTAGTTATACCAGTTTTAAACGTAGATTCGTCAAGCTCCTCAAAATAGTGATTTATAGTTTCGATAACTTCTTCGTTGCTCTCAAATCTTTTACCGCCAAGACAACTTTTGAGGTTATGAAACAGGCAATAATTGCTGGGGGTAAGTCTGGTGAGTAGGGAGGATGCGGCATCAATTCAAACTTCAATTCGTGGATTTTGGACTGGTAACAATCCACGAATTCGCCGGTGCGTTATCCACGAATTCGTTTGGCGATAAAATTGTTTTTGCCTTCTTTGGAGTGGTTCCTCCTTTCCAACCTTACTTTTGACTGTTCTTTATTTTCAGGAGTGTAGTGGTGAACCCAAATCTTGGGTACAACACACAGGCACCCATTTTGCATTTTCTATGCTCAAATGTTTGTTCAAAATAAATGCTATTTGATTTTTCTCAATAATTTCTGAAGTTGTGACCTCAACAGCCTTCCTGAGCGAGGCTCGTCAGAGGTGCTCACACGACCCATTTTGAATTCAGACACCCACTGCTTAATAGTTGAATGTGATGGGGAGGAGTCTCCTAGTGTTTAATATATCTCTTTTTTTATTTGTTTTTGTGTAAAACCTTTCAAATAGAAGTATTTGATGACAGCACGTTTCAAAAAGTAGACCTAGTGGCGCCATCTCTTGGTCAGGTCGAAAACTTTTCACCCCACCCTCGTACATACGATATGTAGCAGCATTTCTGTAACATTTCTGTAGCAGCCTTCTGACACTTTCGATTGAAAATTTCACAAAAGACCATATATAATATAGTTTTTATTTATTCATTTATGCTGTTTCTGTTTCTACCTGGTTTTCTATACTGCTATTTGTTTTGTTAGTTACGAGTTATTTTTTTTGTCTTCATTATTCGATTGGGCCGATACTTGATGAAAATCTAAATACATAATTTAAATAAAACTAAGTAGTTTTTCGATTTTCACTATAATTAAATCAAAACATGACAATATCGTTTCGCCAACACATCGTCAGATGTTGATGATAAACTGAGTTTATCATCAACATCTGATGAAGCCACTGTGTTGCCGAAACGATATTGTCATGTTTTGATCTAATTATAGTTAAAATCGAAGAACTACTTAGTTTTATTTAAATTAATATTATTTTTTTGTCTGTTTAATATTTATTTCTTCAGTTTAATATATCGAAGAAATTTTTCCTGCTTTAATTTTGGAATGTGCATATGATATTTTGAATATTTGAAAAATATCCAAAGCATTCACGATTGAAATTTCGTTGTATTTAAATTGCGTCTCGGTTCTGTTTTGGTCATTGAAAAACTCGAATTCCATAACGATATCTTCAATATGAATAAAGGACAACTCAGCTTAATTTATTTCAATCAATAAATGATTATTAAGTGAAATCATACACACGGTTATTAATAATTCCCTTATTTGCAATGACTAACTAGATTTTCTCTTTATATAAGGTTTCGCTTATCACTTGCTGGAACATTATTTTAAGTAATAAATTGAAATTAAATAACTCTTGGCTTAATTATTGAGTATATTGACTACTCTACATATATTTCGGGTGGTTAGCCCATTATCAAGAGTAATAACAATATTAACCCACCATTAGTAAGAATAGGGAAAACAATATTACTAAATTCAATGGACGATGAATCAACTCTGTGATAGTTAGATATTTAAATGAGAGCTAATAAGAAATACTTGTCTAAAAATCACTGACTGAACAATTATTTTTTCGACTAGTTTCGCCTTTTACTGCATTATCAAGAATGATAAGGTAAGATGAAGAGGAATGAAGAGGTAATATCAAGAATGATATTACCTCTCATTTAACAATATTACTCGTGATAATGGGCTAACCACCCGAAACATATGTAGAGTTGTTAATATTCTTAGTTAAACTTGAGTGCTTTTTAATTTATTATTTAACGCCTAAATAATGAATTAAAATTTGTTTGAGTTGACTTTGAGCCAGTGCTTGTCTCGGATTGGATACAATACAAAAACAGTACCGAAAGAATTGTCAAGCAATTAACTTTCATATCTGTAAAACTGAGCCAAGTTTTTCATTTCAATTTATATTAAACCATATTTCACTAAGAGATCAGCGAATATTCGATAAACTTTATTCATTCCCTTAAAATGCATCTTACACAAGAATTATCTTGTGTAAGATAATGGTCTAAAATGATCTTACACAATACTTCTAATTAAAAATTAGGGAGAAAATACTCAGATACGTAAAGTTGGAACTTTTATTATTATTTAACGATAACCCGGATGATATAGATATGAGGCAATTTTCTGTTATTATGTGTAGGTTAAGATAAATCAGCTGGAGTGAGAAATCCCATGGAATATTTTGCGTTTCTAGTGGTGTTGGCAGTGCTGCCAAGTAAAAACACGTCGATCTCGTTTTCCGTCAATAACTTCCCACAGCCGTTCGAAATGGCGAAGACGTCATTTGGAAAAACATGCGTAATATCCATTAAAGCTGTCGATATATTTTCATTGTAGATATCTGTTATCCACAAAACTTTCGACGTGGTGTTTATTTTCGGAATATATCGCATTGTACGTCCCCATTTAAACTGCCACTAAGTAGAGTAAACATTGAATGAAAGTGTGTGTATTCGATTAAAATAGGTACTATGTAAATAATATTCGTTAAAATTTTACTGTTGTTTATGAGTAAAAATCATACCATATGGTACTCAAACTTATTCACCCTTTAAACCCCGCATCGTTTAAATTAGTTTCTACAGACGCCTTGCATGCCTACTTTTTAAATTTTTATATGTCGAAGTTTTTATTTTAGCACTACTTCGATATTTATTTTCGTATAACTATTTCGTAGTGAAGGTTATAAGAATATTCAAATAACTTTTACTGTCTCATTTATTGAGAATTTCGACTAAATACTTGTTTGTAAAATGGAATAAATCAACCCCTCTTGAATTTTACAAGAATAAACAAAGAACACGTGTTACTGTTTATAATGTTAAATGAAACTAAGTAGTTTTTGATTTTCTTCACTATAATTAATTTAAAACATAACAATATTGTTTCGCCAACACAGTGGCTTCATCAGATGTTGATGATAAGCTGAGCTATTACATTGTGGACTGCTCGCATTTATCTCGAAGTGTGTGGAAATGACAATAGAACACTTTTCTTTTGATATAGGGGAATGACTATAGAACATATTTCTTCTGAAGTGTGGGGGATGACCATAGAATACTTTTCTTTGATTGTATTTTACTGGAATAAATTTAATAAAGGATAATTATTGATTAAAAATTGATCATTTAATAAACTATTCGATTTATTCCTCTTATTAATTTTCATGGCTTCTAACAGGGTTAGTTTATAACCTTTTCGTTCTGTATGCAATATTTTGAAGTTGTTGTTGAAGACATGGTTATCTTCTATAAGATATGTTGCATACGTAGGATCGGTTTTATAACTCGTTAATTTAAAATAACTACTAATATTTAATACAGTGTAGATTGTTGTTCAACAAGTTTTTCAATATGTTTATCGATTTACAATAATAACCAACCTTACAAACTCATTTATTTTATTTATTTTTCTGATTCTTAAACAAACTGTCTTCTTTGACTTAATAAACCAATATTATTTTCGTAAAAACACAACCACATCGAATTTTTACAATAAATTATCGTTACCTCTGAATTTTCTGATAACTGTTTGAATTATTTATATTTATTAGACTAAACCTAGAATGTGAAATACTCGTTACAACAATAGCACCTGGGTTATTGTTTATTCACAATATAAACATGCTGCTATCTTTAATATGTGGAACAATAATTTAAAGTGGTATCTAGGAAAAGTACCCACATCTATAGTTGCGTGTTGTATTTAACTATACTGAAGTAAATAAATATGACTATACGAGTGTAATATGTGACAGTTGTCGCATAAAAATTCAGACGAGTTCAATAAAATGATCCTGACCCTCTGATTAGTCAATCGCTTTTTGAGGTCATCACTTATTATAAACGTCGTCAGGAAATGTTAAAATGTGTATGTATTTTCTGTTCGTGATTCGATATAAATTTATCATTTCTTGAATATGCGTATGAATATTTAAGTATATATTTCGATATGGTATTGACTCAATTTTAAGTGTATTTATTATTTAGAATGGTTGCTTATTTATTATAAGTAGTTGAATTTGATAAATCGGAGATCTCCGCATTTTCGTTATTTCTTAAAATGCACATAAACTTTATTCTTCATATGAATGAGTAATATTATTTCATGGAAATAATGACCGATTCACACTAAGTTATCTTATTTGACGACAACATGAATTTACTTAGGGGAACATACCTTCTTTCAAGTTGTATAATTCGAATCTCATTTACCACTACGTTGACATTTGTGTACCTTTAAGATAGGGAGTTACAGTATCTCTAAGCCGGCGGTTTTGACAGCTCGATATGTCTAATTCTAATACTTAGTAAATCCTTGTGAAAATGATTGAAGTATACCTAAACCTTATTTTTATGTTTTTCTATGCCTTTGCATAGAGAAGTATTTGTTGATAGTTTAGACAAATTTATTTTTAGAAAATTGTTGAAAACTATTTTCGTAATTTTATGTTTTTGAAAATTATAAGTTTAAAATAATTTACATTGTTGTTTTTGTAAATTTCGAATTTGTAATTCAGAAAATGAAACGTGGTTTTACCAAGGTGAAATAAAAATACCTATAAATGTATATATTCATTTATTGTTAAATATTATTACCAATAATGTTCTGAAGACATTTAACATGCAAAATAATTAATTTGAAAGGGACTTTTTTGACGTTTTAATTTGATTAGATTAAATTTTATAAAAAATTGAGGAATTCAGAAAAAAATAGTACGGAAGTATTTATGTATTTCCACTTCCATTACAAATATTAAGAATAAATTTATGCTATTAATGTATAATACGAAAATGAAGAACTGATTTTTTCAGTTTTTTTCAGTATGTTTTATTCGTAGTACTTGGTGATTGATTTCTAACTTTTTTGCCCTAAAAATTAGTAAAACTTTATACGGTATAACGTACCTTTTGGTTTCTGGGATAAATTCTTATAATAGACATATATTATGTAGTTGAAGAATATTCATGAAGACATTAATTGTAGAACATTTTTTGTGTATTCATGCATATTCGGTTTTTTTCGTAGTTCGTCATTGTAATTCTGGAATGAACTAGAATAAATAATGCCTATATTATTTTTCAGCCTGCGTCTACACGTGTTGAGTATATTGAACTGTCTCCAATTCCTTGCGATCAGCATTTTAACTTTAATCTAAAATAGCTTCTGTTTGAACCTCTTTTATCCAGGAAATACTCAACAGAATGAAATAACTAACGTACTCAGTGTTTAGAAACACAAAACTTTCATTTCTGATGCCTTTTTATGTATTTCGGATTCGGCAAATGTATTGAAAGCAATAATTTTTACTTTTTCGTAAGAATGTTTTTTCAATAAATTCCACTCTTTGATATTATGCAATATAAAACATGACAATTAGATATAAGTCTATAAATTTTTCGTATAAACTTCCAGAACAAAACTGCTGGGGTATAGATTTTGTATATATTATATATTATAATGGATGTTCATTAGAAAAAAGGTATCGTCTTTGTTTTAATAAATATACAGGAGAAATCAAAAGTCGATTATCAACACAAACAATTCTGCTATTGTCAAATGTGCAGACTTATTGTATGGATGAGGTCATTGTTAATTAAAGTAGGGCAATAAGATGTTAATTTGAAGACTACTTCATTTAGTACTCATGTTAATCAGTATAGCTTGTAGCTGGAAATGATCTTAAAGAAATGTTAGTTTGATTATTATTATCACTACTTAATTTGTGGTGTGACATGAGAAATTTTGAGTTTACGGTGTTGTATAAATAATTATTTATGTTACATAATAAACAGTTCGAATAAACGTTTGTAAACTATCTCACTTTATTTGGAAAATATTACACTACTGTGTCAATAATGATATAGATAACATCCTTCAATATTAGGAGATTCTTCTTATTGTAACACGTGTCGTAAGACGTTTTGAAAGCTCGTCGAATTATCCATCGCGAAAACAGAGATTAGCTTTTTACAAAAGGCTTCGAAAATAACAAATGTAGCTGACGACACTCTCACAATTAATAAACTTATTGCGGATGCAGTTAATTGACTTTATTTGTTCGTTTTATTGATGCTCTTTTTTCTTTGCAGTACGAGTCCGAGCCAATTGAACGAAGTGTCAGCATGTCCAGACTTCACGTTTTCAAGTGAGTATATACGCAGTTAATAAGTCGTATAAAATGACGATTTAGAAAACTCAATCAGTTGGAGTGTGCTTAATTGAAATAAACCAGTGTGCCAAAAATAGAGACATAATGAATTTATAGAAAATATTTTTCATTTCTGTTTCATTTTGTTTTACAAAAATTATTGAAATAATAATGATTTATTATAATACATACTCGCATGTAGTAGGTACAACGATATTGGACATGTCATTAGCACACTAGCTCACAATTTAACAAATTCAAAAATATAAAATAACCAATATATGCACACTCAGATGACAATTCTTATCAACTAATATTCACATTCCAAATACTCATCAATGGTGTAAAAACATCTCGACAATAAATATTCTTTAACTTTTTTTAACCTTTTTTTTTATCCCATATTAGTTTTAATATAGGTAGTAGTTTATTATAGAGTTTCAGTCCTATATATTTGGCACGACTCTTTCAACGATACAAATTTACTTGTGGTATCATTAGACCATCTCCATTACGGGTTTCATAATTATGATATTCATTATTTCTTCTAAATAAAGATATGTTCAAGCTAACATAACAGACCACTTCCAAATGCAAGCTAAATGCAAAATTCCCAATTTCTTAAAATGTGTCTACACGATGTGATAGCACTAATTTTAACTATATTTCTTATTGCCATTTTCTGCAATTTAAATACTCTGTCCTGATGACCAGAGCAGACCCATAACATTATTCCGTATGTCAGTTTAGAACTAAAACAAGCGTGATAGTATGATAAGCACTTTTAAGTCTAAACAAAACAAAGCACATAGATGAAAGATGGACACAATGAAAGCCAACATGACTATACCAGTTTCAATTTTTATCAATATAAACACCCAAGAATTTCGTATATTCCAATTGTCAAATGGAGTGGCTGTCAATTTTGATTAATAAGCTCCTATCTGACTCTTCTACCGCATTGTACGAAGAAAAATGGTGATAAAATTTTATTTCAAGTAGATACTGATATTATTATTATGTTTTATGTATTATGTTATTATTATTATGTATTATGTCTGCTTTTTTATTTGTAAAAGAGATTACTAGTGGGCGTTCAGTGGTCAAAATTCGACCATAATTGCTTAATTTTTGAGTTTGAACTTTACTACGAGTTCTTTTGTTATACACCTTTTGTAGTGCCTTTCTATCATCTTTCCTCTATGTTTTACTTCATGGTTTCGAGTAAGTAGTATTACACCAATTATAAATAACTACAGAAATGAAAAGAATTTGAAAAAATGTTTTCATTTAACGTATTATTATATAGTTTATCTTGCCAACAGTAGATTAAGAAGCGTAATATTTTCCCAGATGGTTCTTTGAGTTTTTGACATGTTGGACTTCTTCTAAGTCGTTTACTTGGTTTCTAGTATCCGGTAATTATAAATAATTTTGGCTTGCCATTCTTTTTTATTTTCTGCTATTGATTGAAGTTTTTTCTGGTTATATCCGTTATGAGATCAGTGTATCTTGTGGGCCACTATTCTCTCGATCTCTTGTTGGTACTTTTCCTTCCAGAGTGAGTCTATCAAACCTATTTTTCTAACCACATGAGCAAAGTATTTCGCAATAGTTTCTGCTACTAGAATATCTGTTCTTCTCCTAATTCTAAGTTGCTAAAAATGGATTGATTTGTTCCCTTTTCGGACCAGGAGATTCAACATTTTGCACCAGCAGAACATTCCGAATGATCCTATGTCCATCCTTCTGTTTAAAGCCAAACCTTCATCCACTCCTTCAAGAAACTCCGAAAACAACAAACTTCTTACTAATCTCGGTTTGGTGTTAGGGATGCTTGATTGCTTTTCTACACTTTAGTTCTTTAGTGGATTCTTTCGCTATGGCACTTCTTTTTATTTCTTCTCTGGATCTGCCATTGTTATTGTGGTACCAAGATATTTATATGATGTTTTAAACTGCCTTGGTGTTATTTATCCTTTTTACTTCCAGCCTGTTTTTATTTTGGCGATCAATTATCATTATTTTAGTTTCTTTTTATTTATCTGCAAACCTACGTATTATTATACACTGCTATTACCCTTACCCAGTATCAATTGTACAAGGTGTGATCTCTCTAGACGGGGGTCTCTTCTCTATCGGGACCCCATGTACAATAAAAGTAGATACTTTTCATTTTGGACATCTACAGTGGTGCAATTACAGAGAGTACGTTGAAGTAGTGTTACTCACGCCTATTTCGAAAATAGATAGTAAAAGAAGAAGAACTACGCCAATTGTTTTATTTTCATTGAATAACAGTGGCGCTACATTGTCTAGACCTGAAATTCATGATACGGACAATTGCGTAACAATTTTGATACGAGTCACGAAAATAAGCCAAACGGACCTGTGGGCTATTTTTACATCAATGAGGCGAGTAAAACGCAGGCAACGTGTACTAAGTGGTCGAAAACTGGCATCAAAGAGTGCGAGATAAGGCGAAGCCATCAGGATATTTATTTATCTAGTTTGTTTATTAGATTGATAAAGAACTGCTGCTTTATTATGTAATCTAGCTGATCCTCAAATAGGTTTTTACGTGTGAGTGTTGGTTAAAACAGTAATTAGTGTTTTATTCAAGGGAAATTCTATTATTAACAATAGTTACCCAAGGTTTTGCACGCTTCTCTGTTTTTTTTACAGAACGAAGCACACTGATATACTGTTTAATCAAATACGTTATTGTTTCTAAAGTATTGGCTTATGAATTCTAAAGTATTTGCCTGTTGAATATGGATCTTAATTTAACTAGAGCAATAATGGAAAATTAGTGGATGAATAATAAAGAAAAATTAATAGAAAGTTTTTTAGTTGCCAAAAATACTCGATATTATGGGGTGTTTCTGATCTTTTTCGAGTGAATGCTTCAGTACGCTACGAACCTTCTACAGATCTGAAAAACATTACAAAAATTCAGGAATGTACCTTCAGCACTTCTCTAGATTTTTATAAAATAATATATATGACCTCTTTTATTCACATTACTTATAAACGATCTGCCTGCGAAGTTGTCCCGATTTTTGGTGACACTATTTGCCGATGGTGGTTGTTTCTGGTAGCACTCCTGAAGAACTTCTGGAGGCATGTGAATTCATTGTGAGGGAGTTTGTAAATTGGTGTCGAATGAACGTTGAATGGTGAACTTTGACAGCACTGTATGTCTTCATTTTTGTCTGAAGGGGAATGGAATCAGTACCTTGAATGTTTGAAAATTGAGACAACACTATATTATTATCATCCCAAACAATCAACAAAGTTTCTTGGAATATATGCAGACAGAAATTTGAGATGGAAAACACACATTGATGTATTATGTAAAAAATTGAGTAACTCATTTTTTGGAATCTCTAGAATTTAGAACATTGTACCTAGAAACTGTGTTATGACTGTATATTACAGTCTTGGATATACTCATCTAAATTATAATATTATACTGTGGGGTTGCTCTACAGAAATTAATAGGGTGTTTATTACACAAAAGCGAATTCGATTAATATTCAATATTCATCAACGAACATCTTGTAAACCAATCTTCATTAATAATTACATACTCACCCTACCTTGTTTATATATTTATAGATGTTTACTATATGTTTAAGAAAATGACGATAGGTTTATTAAATTGAATAGTAATCATGAGTATTCAACAAGGAACAGTGATGTGTTACTTATTCCTAAGCATAAAAGCTAAATTTGAACACTTTATTATCAGAGTATTAAAATTTTCAACCATTTAGCGTCAAATTTTAAATTACCTACTGAAAACTCATTTGTTTAAGAAGAGAGTTAAGTCATTGATGTTAACAAAGGTATACTATAGTGTGGCAGAGTACTTTGATGATTCGAAAGTAGGCAATAATGTATGAATCAATTTTTTGTATCATATGTTTGTTTATTTTTTTATCACGAATGTCCGTCACCATGTGAAATTTTCTTAAATGTTTAATATTTCTAAGGTAATTTGTTTTTCAAATATAGTTGTATGCGAATATAAACGTAAACTTGAAGAAATATATTTGTTCGAGGGCTGAATGGAAGATCGAACTCAAAACTGAATTCAGTCTTTTTGTGCGCATTCTTCTTAGTTGAAATTATTGTATCAATTGAAGAAAATAAATTTTACAATGTTAAGAAAGTTTTTCAATAAATGTATTATTATGTTAGTGTATAGGAGTATTCAATGCTATTTTTCAGTTTCATCTAGTATCTCATAGATTTTGTTCTTTTTGTTCTCTTTATTGTGGTTTCTCTATTTTTTTTTTATAAAAATCGATTTTCATTGTTAATTCTTCCAGAATATTTACAACTGGTATAATTATGGAATTGATATCTTATTTCTTGTTCATACTCGATTTAAACTTGGAATTATTTTCTATTACCAATAAAAGGTTAAAGACTATCAACTTGCTTAGCTCCTGTTTCTTATTCACCTAAATTGCATTGTCACGAGTTTTTAAAAGTAAAAGAAGTGTTTCCTGGTGCTTTGTAGAAGAAGGAAGGTGCACTGAGGTTTAGAGTTGTAAACTGGCCGTGATTGCTACTGCTACTAACCCTTCGCTGTTTGTAGTCGTAGCGAAAGAAAAGGAGAGAAAAGTGATGTCAGACTGAATAACAATTTGGAATCGCACCATTCATACACATGTGTGATACCTCGAAACGCTACGTGGATCCCTTTGTTTTTATTTACAGAAGTATTCTCAGTTCGAAAATCTCTACACTAACGTCTTTGTTAACAACCTGCTTCCTACGCCAATTGTTTCAACGAAAACCCTGGACGAAACGACCAATCGAAATTTTTTGGCAAACATACTTAAGACGAAGTAGTAGTGACGCAAAAATAATATCTACCGCAAAATGCCAGCACGGTATCACCTGTGAAGGTCAATAGTAGCAGCGTTTCGTTAGAAAAGTAGTCGGTTTGGAACGGACGGTTCCCGGATAGAAGTCGTGGGACGGGGGCCATCTTTTCATCTGTGGTAATTGGGCAACGCTCGAGTTTTCGTGTTATTTCAGTCCGCCGAAATAATTCCAGCGTGGAAGTTTGCCAGTTGAAGATTTTACGACTGGTCGCGACAGGCAGTAAATAATATTCGAATATTTTGTCTCGACATTACTTTGTCATATTCGGAATTTAGGAATTTTTGAAAATTAAGTGACGTCTTAAAGACTAAAAACGTCTTAAAATGTTGATACATTTATTTATTCCGTTTTTTTCTAATTAAATTCAAGCAAATACAAGAAGTACTGAAGACGAATGAAAACTTTTTTCTTTGGATTTCTTATTATTAAATACTTAATCTGAGCATTTTTAATATTACAATCTGGAAAAGTGGACATCGGGTCACAGTGGACCAATGAGCAATTTTATTTTAACCTAATTGACTACTATCTAGCTTAAACTACGGTATACTCATCAGCGTTCCTTATATTCTAGTCCTATATTAGAGTTACACTAAAACTTGCATGCAAAACGAGCACTGTTTTTCGCAGTCACTTTCACTTCACTAACTCAAACGGTTTTGTTGTAGCCTTTCTTCATGTTTATTGGCATATTGTTTGCTCAATAGTTTCTACCTTTAGGTCTCTATGTAAGTCACTGTTACGTACATACCAAGGGGTGTCTGTAGTATTTCTCAGTACTTTGTCCTGAAATCGTTGGATAATATTCCGATTTATTTGTTTGGTACAACCCCATAATTGTATTCCGTAGGACCACACAGATTTAAGAATTTGTTTATATAATAGAGGCTTGTTCTGAACTGATAATTGGGACTTACGTCCTATTAGCCAATACATTTTCCTGTATTTTAATTCTAGTTCTGTCCTTTTTGTCTGAACGTGAGCCTTCTATCGGAGCTTTGCGTCTAGTGTTATCTCCAGATATTTTGCTGTGTTTGAGTGTGGTACTAAATTATTGTTGACATTTATCGGTATGTGATTACATTTTTCATTTGTGAAGGTAACATGTACCTATTTATTTTCATTCAGTTTAATTCTCTATGTCTTAGTTCACTTACTGATCGTTTCAATTGCCGTCTGGAGTTTTTCAGTGGATTCTGTGATGTTTCTTTCCACTGCTAATATATATATCTGTATCATCAGCAAAAGTGGCAATGGTATTATTTTTAAGTACGAAAAAATTAATAGCAGTCGTCAATAAATATCTAAGATTGATGTGAACTGGCCGTTCTCGGTTTTGAAATCGTTCAGATGTAGTAAAATAAATATTTTATATTTATATGTGCAGGACGAATCTTCAAAATGGAGTTACCATTTATATCCAACTTCTTATTTCTACATTTCCAGTAGTTTGACACCTAGAAAAAATTGCTTAACAAATATCATTTTATAGATCCAATTACGTGCAACAGTATCTATGATGTTAGTGATAGTCGAAACGCAATTAACACTTAATATGTTTTAAATATATAAACTTAGTTTTATTACCTTATAAAGTTAATTGTTCCATTTAGTTTAACTGTACAACCTACTTTAGTTAGTCTTATTACTTTTTATAACTCTTAATGTTTGTTGGATGAACCTACACCAGTTCGATTTCCAGTAGAATTCTGTTTCTGCTGTTCTTGATAACAACTTTGATATGTGGAAAATTTTTTTGGCACCTTCGATAGAAGAGCATCGTGACTTTCAGTGAACTTTGTATAGATGAATAAAAATAATGAAATACCTTCATTAAACAAATATGTATATATAATATTTGCCCCAGTTAGGCTAAGAATAACTCGGAGCTTCTCTTTAACTCTTAATCTATAACAAAAAATGATTGCGTTAGAGCAGGGATATGAACCCAGTACTTTTGGATTGAAAGTCCAATGCTCTACCGACTGACCTACCCGGCAACTTGTATCCCGCGACTAGTTCCGAAACGAGCTGACACTTCGTTGTTTTTTTTCTCCCGTGTTCTGATTTTGAATTGACGGGCGCAGTTCAAATTTCAAGACAAGCCAAACGTCATGTACGACAAACCCAAAACGATTTCGGCGATACACATCATAAATTCGGCGTGCCCAAGCCCAAATCGATCGGCATCAAAGTTGCATCGATAATTTATCCATTTCGAAGTGGCGTCACCGAGACTCGAAATTGTCCATATCCATTGTTTCATCGGGCCGTTATTAAACGGCCGTCGTTAATGCTTCGATAGTTCGCGACAATAGGAAGAACCAAAAAGAGGCAATCAAGGAACGGTCCATGTCAATTCCAGCCGAGGTCCTCTCGAATAATAACATGAATCCCAATGTCGTGAAGGCCGTCATCAAGACGAACGTGATGGAGAGGCGCTCCTCGGTCTACACCACCAAGGGATCCGTTGTGTCACTGTCGTCGATTGACGACGACGATGGCGAAAGATCCTACAGTGAAGTATTCAATCATTTAAGAGACCATTCTGACTTTACTTCGGACATTTTGAGCAGTCCGTTGAATTTATTTCTTTTATAACAGTCTCGGTATTATTTTGCTCCAGTCTTGGACATATCACGAAGAAAAACACCGGGATGATCAATTTATCTCTTCTGATCTTTTGCTTCAAAAATGGTTTTGCTTTTTTTAGGATACTTTACGAAGAAATATCTCAACTAAGCGAAATTTTTTTTCTTTTGAATTTACTAACGTAACGGCACCGGTTGCCGACCGGTCTCCTGTATCCGACCATTTTGGTTTTTCTACTTTAAAACATCCAAATTTCGACCAAAAGTTGTGAAATAGAAAGTATTTAATAGAATTACTCATCATATGTCACATATCAAGACTTCTCTTTCATCGGAAAGCTATACTATATTTCGTACTATATTGATCTCAAAAAAAACATAAATTAGTGAAAACAAACATCTGGATTTTTTCTAAGAATGCTGGGATAAGTTCTGAGTTTTGTAATTTCAAATGCTTTATTGATTCATTAAGACCTTAAAATTTTAACATGTAAGCAAAAATTACATATTTTTCCTCAAACAGGAGTTTACTTTAAACAGGAGTTTTAAAACTCCTGTCGGTAACAGGAGTTTTAGCACTTCGAACATAATGTTAATTTTCTATTTTCCAAGTTTTTTTGTAGGTATTTTGTATTCAGTTATATATTCTGAACTCTATCTTTGCATAAAACACCTGTATACGACCGATTTTTCCGACTTTTTTTGTACTCATTGCCGATATAACTCAATTCCTAATGTATACTGAACCTTTTTTTCAATTTATATTTTGACCCAATTATATAATAATTTTTTTCACGGTATTCACAATGATTTTATAAACCATAAAGTTTATTTTAGTAGGTGAATATGGTCGGTCGGAATCAGGATCCTCAGTGGTAGGATACAGGGATATTTGTTGTCAGCCGGTCGGTAAACGGTGCCTTCGGTTGATTTCCAATCGTTTCCGTCAACATCAAATATATAAATAAATGATCGAGTCATTATAGGATAAAATAAAGTACATTTCTTAAAATTAGAGTATATAACCTTTCAGAAAAACCATTTTTCAAATTAATTTTTGAATAATTTCGTTATCTTTTTAACGATTGATTTAATCATAAGCATCAGTGGTCGGAATTAGGTGCCTTTGCGTTACCTGCCAAAATAACTTTTGAGGTATGATTTAACGCATTTAACTTCTTACGATAAAGACTTTCTATGTTACCGAACTCTGGACACACTGAAGGTAAAAAGTAACATTTGTATCATGATTTCGACTTCATTTGTATATTTTATGAAAAAGACACTAGAACGTCAAATGTATTTCTTTGGGACAAACCAAGAGTCAAAAATAATGTTTCAATTTAACTGCTTACTTAGAATTAACGGCGACGTTGCTTTAAAGCAAACAACTTCCTGTTAGGGAGAGGGGAATAAAAATTGAGCGAGAAACACTTATTTTTGACGTCTATAACTTTGATCAAATTGCAGGTATGCTTTTTGATCTTTTTATATATTATACGATCTGGAGCATATAAACTGTGATAACTTTGGTTAACCATCGAACAAAATATGGATGAAGTTCGGATTCATGAAGACTAACCAGAGGTCATCCTTAATGCTGATAATATTCTTCTTATCAATAGTTTAGATAATTTTCTGTCTCAGTATTTTTGAGAGTATTTCCGGCATTTAATAGCTTTGTGGTATTTCACACTAAATTATTGCAATTTTTTTATGTTTTTCGAAGTGCCTACAAGTCAACTAATATAATTTGTTTTCGAATATAAATGAAAAAATACTGTTTGCTTGAACTTACCTAAGCAACAACTGTCTAGTATTATCAATTTTGTCATTTAAAATAAATAAGAAGCTCGTCAGCAATTTATCGGGATTTTATGTGACTAATTTTTGAAGTCTCTTTACGAGATATCTTTTATATATTCCGTGATGGTCGACAGGTCTGCACAAAGTAAGTCTTCTGTTTCATATTTTATCTTCTTGATTATGTATGAGATTTGATCAGATCGGAACAGGTGTTGGATGTTTTTCAAGATTCAGTTTGTCGTATTTTTTCTATAACTTATTGTGATCTAAATGATTCACTTATCAAATGGCTTTCTTTAAATCAAAAATATATTAGTTTACCATGAAGTAGAATAGATGCGAAAGTATATTTGAACATTGATTTTTTCACCTCGCGTCTTGCCAGTTGAGTACCAGAACTTTACTGCATTGCTGACCTAGCTTTATTTATAAATTAATTGTCGCGACAAAGTCCCATGTAGGTCAGACCGGTCAATCGCCTGGAAAAAATTTAAAAATTTTTCAAAAATAAATCGATGGCATTCATTAATTGAAAGCTGCAATGGAATGCATTATTACGTCTAGGTTTTGTATATTCCAATGAGTGTTAATATTGTTAATTAATATGACTGGTTTATTGATTATGCAATTGGACATGATTTGACGATCTTTTTATCATTTTCCGGCTCATAAAATGACGATCTTGAATTTTACAGTTCATGTTTTACTTTAAATTTATTTTCGTTAATTGTATTTTTTTTCTCTAGATTCTTTACGTTCCCCGGAGGGACCCATGAGGGGCAGGTCAGTGAAAGAGGTCGAGGAGCAGCTTGCAGGCCTAAAAAGGGAAAACTTCAATTTAAAGCTTCGTATCTATTTTTTGGAGGAACGTATGGGTGCCAATTACAATTTGGATACGGAGAAAATCGTCAAAAATAATGTGGAATTGATGGTAATATGAAAACTTTTTCTTTTTGAAACGTTTTGTCTATTAAAAACTGTCGGATATTGTTTCCATTAAAAAACTTATTTGTGACTAGTAATAAGCAATTATTATGGTATAAAAAATTATAAAAAAACATTTCAACAAAATAATAATATCTTGGTCGTTTTTGGTTCTTGATCTTAGGTGTCTTTTTTGTGAATTTATGTTGGTATATACATAATTCAAAAATTTGACGAAAATTAGAATTCGCCCATGGATGTTTGACATGCTAGATATTGAATCGTATGGTATAAAATTGTTATTCCACTGCTTTATAACTTAACTTGACATTCCTGAAAATATGATATTGTACTTCATATTTACCATAACTAGCAGCTCTAAATAATTGATCGATTGTGATGTGTTCACATTAAAATAAATTTTGTTGTCGTGAGTTTTGGCATGATTATAGGGAACAACAAAGTTCAAAGCTGATGACTGGTTAATGTGCCTGGTGGTTGATGTGAACTTTTGCAACAACAGAAAATCATTGCCAAGCTTATCCGCAAAGGAACTTTCAAGTTTACATTACAGTAAATGCGTTGAAGATTCGGAATTTTATGGAAAAATGCAGTATGAGCTTACTAATTTTTATTCAATTAATAACCAAATTACTTAGTGACATTTCTATTATTCCTTTTTGGTGTGAAGAATAACAGAGATACCAATATTAATATCGAACAATCTGTCTCTAGATTTTGTAATAATTCTTCTACTAGAGTAGGTTTAAATATTTTTGAATATAATATGTCGATAAATGAAGATAAAAACAATTGTCAAGCAAATAATATAATTTTTGTGAAACCAAGCCAAGTGATTTTTATTCAAAATGTTCTAAATTGCATTAACCTGAGGATATATATTTCACATTGTTAATTAAATACAGAGTTAGCTTTCAATTTATACAATATACAATTATAGTGAGCTTTCCTTCAAAGTTATTTTTATTTAAATTATTCCATTATAGAAGTAGTAATCCTTCAATGGATTTTGTAGAAATATTGCACAAATAGTGGCACCCAGACTGAAAGATGTAATTTGAATATTTCCTTCGCTTCCTGAATCTGAGCGTATAATACGCATTTCTTAAAATACAAATATCAGCCAGTAAAAATGGCCGAAACCAGAGAGTAAGCGCGGAAGTCTCGGGGACTGCATACCTAAGTTTCACAATCGCATTCTGGAGATTAGCCCACGCATCTGAATTTATCCAGACCGAATACTGGGAGTGTTTATCAACCACCAGCGTCTTGTAGATCAGTTATCTATATAGCAGGAAACGGAGTATCGTATTTGACTGGCATACTGTACGACTTCGAATTTGTTTCGAATTTTGATGTCTGAAATACTGTTTTTTGAATTGTTGGTCGTCTTGGCAGATGTTGAACATTGTAAAATACGTAACGTTAGGTTTACTGATTTGGAAGTTCCAAGGTGATTTTTATATTCATGAGGAATGTATATTAATTTGACCTGTATTTCTTTTAATCTTCACTTGTTTTAACCCCACTTCATCTTGTTGGGATTTTGTACCCCCTCGTTTGATATTTAGGCTTTTGATAAATTATTTTAATAAAAATATTTCCATAAAGTTGAACAATACAATGTTAAAATTATTATTATATTCATGAGGAATGTATATTAATTTGACCTGTATTTCTTTTAATACCCCACTTCATCTTGTTGGGATTTTGTACCCCCTCGTTTGATATTTAGGCTTTTGATAAATTATTTTAATACAAATATTTCCATAAAGTTGAACAATACAATGTTAAAATTATTATGATGCATTTATTAACATTTAGAACAAAAGTGAAAAAACGCAATAGTATGACTTTCCCTGATATTTCACTCACTTCACATCTGAGTTTTGTAATAAAAGGGTACTTCACATCAATCATTTTTGGTATTGCAGAAAGATATTGAAACATGTTTATATTTTTCATTATATGAAGCTTTTCAAAAAATTTCTCAATGATTTTATATTTTATTTTCTTCATTTTAGCTAGTGTTCGATAATCTGAATAATATTTTTCATGTTTCTTAACAAAACAAGCTTTTGATCTAATTATATTTTATGCTTTTTAGGTGGAAACAGAAAGCCTGAAAAAAGAACTGCAAGAGAAACATGAACTGTTATGTCAAGCAGTCAAGGCTATGGACTTGGAAGAAGAAGAGTTCAAAAAGAACGCTCAAGCTAAAAATGATGAGATAATTAGTCTCAGACAGGAAGTTGAAGACCTCAGACTTCAGCTACAGGTAAGATTAAATTGTTCCATTTTTGAATCAAAACATTTTAATTCCTGGAATATATAAAATTTCTAATCTTTGTAAAAAGTATCAAGAATTAATTAGAGTATTATTCGTATTAAACAACATAATTTCAAATCACCTGTGAACGTTGTTTCAAATTGAAATCGATTTTTTCTGTCACTATATCTTCATCTATGTGCACTCTGTCACTATAGTTCATTTATGTGCATTATGTTTCAGAGCAAAAAATGTTAGGCCTATTTTGTATATATGTATAGGTTTTAATCATCATTTAACTTTATTTGAAATACCCAATCCAATAATTTCATAATTTTTTCAGGAAGTAAAATATGAAAATGACACTGAATCATCACACAAAAGTTACCACTCTGAGCCAATATTCTTATCTTCCCAAGTATTATCACTGCCTGAATCTAGCAGCAGAATACGGATATTGCAAGAAAGGATAGCTTCATTGGAAAATGAGGTACTATTTTTGTTACATACTCTTCTATTGATCTTGCAAATTATATTAATTTTTTATGGGGCGAGGGGGGAAATTAGGTAGTCTTTTTATTTGCATTAATCATTTCAATATATATCAAAGCAAGTATTTGAATCGAACTTGAGGATATTATATATTGAATATTTGATGAGGTTTGTAGTTGAAAACAATTTTATCAATACTTTTAATTTAAGACAAGTAGCATTTATAACGTCTTTTAAAATATTCATTAAGTGAATAAATATTTAATTGAATAATAATCTAAATAATCTATTAATTTTGCTTGAATGAGGTATTTTTTCTTGTATAATGTTAAGCACATAAAAATGTATATAATTATTTAATGATATTACATTTTTTTTTAATCAGAATGCACTGTAACAGATTGTTAAGTATATTTACTTGTTGTCAAAAACAGTTAATTTAGCATGAACACTTGACTTCATATTAAATTGTATTGGCATTAGAAATGTCAAATTTATTTGTTCCAACATTCATCATCAGACCTTAGTACAATGTATTATTTTTATTGCTGTTACCCATAAGGTACAAGAGTTGAATTCCATGAAAAATTCTATCAAATTTTAAATTGTTTTTTCTATTAATACTTTTATCATCAGAGGAGTATTTTAAAAATGAAACCTTGATATTTAAAAACATTAAAACCGTTGAAATAATTTTGTAAATTGAATTTTTTTCAGCTTGCCCAAGAAAAAGAAAACAATGCATCATTGCAGATGATTCTGGACCAAGCAGACATTATAAATACAAAATATGAACAATTGCGTACAGAATCTGAGAAGAAAGATGAGACAATAAGAGATCTTAATAAAGAGTTGAATACTGCAAAAGAAAAAATCACCAAAATTTCCGATCAGGTTAGAGAGCTGGAAAAATTCAAAGATCAGCACATAACTGAATCACTTAAGTTAACGAAACTATTGGCAGAAAAATCAATTGCTGTTGAACA
Organism: Henosepilachna vigintioctopunctata; assembly: GCA_030704895.1. Classification (NCBI taxonomy): domain Eukaryota; kingdom Metazoa; phylum Arthropoda; class Insecta; order Coleoptera; family Coccinellidae; genus Henosepilachna; species Henosepilachna vigintioctopunctata. The sequence continues at coordinate 7,116,047 of JARQZJ010000001.1, read as the reverse complement.
ATTGGAAGATAATATTTCTGGTTTGCGGAAGAAATATGCAAATCTAAAATCCGATTTGGAAAAAGAGAGGCAAAAGTTCGATAGAACCAAGTTTGTTAACGATCTGAAGGCCACAGAAATGGAAGAAGAGCTCGAAAAGCAACGAGGCCGCGTTATAGATCTTCAGAAGAAGCTTGGCTCAGCACATCAGGAACTGAAAGAAAACCAGAACCTTCTGGTGCCAAAGAGTTCGAAAGGCAGATCGATCGCGACAAATACTGACTGTGATAATGTTTCAGTTCCGAACGCAGCAACATCTCTTGGAGTACCGAAAGAGAATGCACTACGTGATGCACTAAGAAGTAGATCTCCATCAAAATCACCAGTTAAATCATTCGACTTCAACACCATCTACAATATACTGAATCCCATCATGTTTTCAAATAAGTCTCAGGTAAGATGGTTGAATTATTTACAGTCATTTAAAAATTTGAAATTTATCAGTAATTGAGATTGAGTTATGGGGATGAAATTTCACAATCATAAGTAAATATTTTACAAAGAATAAGGTGTTGAATAACTTTCTTTTAAGATAGCATTTGTTAAATTTGGAATATTTTTTTCAAAAAAATTTGTACAATTTTGATATGAATGAAAATAAAGACAAAATAGTTTTTTTTGTTCCGTTGATTAAAAACTGCGATGAATCTTTTTTTTAGTTAATGAAGCAAATAGCTGTACTAAAAGAGGTCCTTTCCAAATCTGAGCAGAGGATCATCCATCTCAAAGCACAAGAAATGAAAGCTTGCGCTCTTATAAAGAACCTTATGGAGCATCATAAAACATCGGAGAGTCAAATTCAAATCTACAAGAAACGTATTGCTCAGTTGGAAAAGGAACTTGAGGGAGTAGTTTCGAAACCTGAGGGAAGAGGATCTTCAACTTTGGATCATCAGGTACCTAATTCTAAGTTTCCTAAGTCTTCTCGAAGTAAACGTTAGCAATAATTTTGATAGTAACCCTTTTTGTATGCTTTAGCAAGTAATTCATTATCTCAACTCAACTCTTTTTGTTAAATATTTTAAGCTTTTGCCTTTTTAAATTTTAACTACTTGCATGATATCTTCATTTCATTTTTAAGTCATTGCTTGTTGCTTATGTTCCAGATTATTCAAGTTTGAACCTCTTAATTTGTAATGTTTCAAGGAATTTTATTGCAATTAGGTCTTTCTGTAAACCTAATTTTTATTTTTTGTCTTTTGACAATTTTAATATTTAATTTATTGTGAGCTTACAACTAGAGAAAATGTATGTTCAGTTTTAGTTTGTTAGTGTCGATGTAATTTCTGGTGATTAAAGACAGAACTCAGTGAAGAGGTAGTAATATAATAGTTCAATAATGTAATCCAATATTAATGAATTACGCAAAGTCAGAATCACATAATAATTATATTACTCAAAGATGTAGGTTTCAAAGTATATATAAATAATGAGAATAATTTGTATTATAAGTGCAGATAATCAAAAAAAATCTAGATACAACTGGAATAACTGAAAATTCAAAATTGTATATACATTATTTCAATTAGTTGGCTGGGTTAGGTAATTTTCTTATTGATTATAATTTTAATTATTTACTTGTTATTTTTCGTTAGATGAAATAGTTAAATGGAATAGATAATAGCCAATGAAAGTGTGACTGTATACAAACAATTTAATGTTAAAACATTGATGTTTTTAATCATAGACAATCGAATTAAGAATACAAATTTAGTGTTATACTACAAGAGGGATTCCAAAATGATACATCTATTATTATTGGCAGTATGCGGATATATAAAATTATGCAATGTCTTCCATTTTGGTTGGGCATTTTTGAATGTGAACTTCAATTGTTTATTTCAATGAGTAAAGAAAATTTGTAGGTTATAAATTATTCAACTTGAAATTTTGCAAGGTGGAAACTTTGAAAACATTGAAATCGTTGGAAACTTATTCTGCAATGTTAATTGAAAAAAGATAATTTAATATAAATTGATGATTTATATTAAAATAAAAACTTTCTATATAAATCTAAGAGAGTAAAGTAAAAACATGTTTACATGTAAAATACTTTCATTTTATCTCAAATAAATTTTTATTTGATTATTTCGATTTAGGGGGCGATAAATATATGAATTTTATCAGTGAGGGGCTCCTCACTGATACAAATGATATATTTACCCAAATAATCAAATATGGTATTATTATCGAGAGTAAGTAGTGTCAATAACATGTTTTTATTTTACTAATTGTATTATTACTTTTTTCAGCAATCAATTTTATAGTAGAGATGTAATTGAAAATCTATGAACATGAATCTATTGATATATTGTGAATATTTGGTGCCTAATTATTAAAATGAACTATTATGTCAATCTCATTTGATAGAATTTATTTCATTCTCATGTCATTAGTTTTCTTTATTTATATTGTGACATGTGGATTTCAATACCAAATTCAGAATATTCTTCAGGCTTCAGAATATTATGGATTTCTTATTTAATTTTAATATAATTGTTAGAAGCGAATTAGAGAACTTCTGGATTTCTCTGTAATTCTGTTTAATTTTCAAATAATGTGATTTCAAGCAAGTAAATGATCATAATTTTAGAAAATTATTTTTTTCAACAGCTTTCAACCAGCAAATGAAATTTTATAACATGATTGACATCACATATATTAGCTCTAAAAATAAGTTTTGTCATTTGGTTTTTTTTCTATTGCCTTGAAGAACAAGTTTTCTTAAAGTACAAGTTTTACACTGAAATTGATAGAAATATGCAATAAAATATTCATATATTGAAAACAATTTTGAATCGATATATGCATTCAGGTATATTGAAATTTTTCTTGATATCCTGAATTAAATTTTAACATTAAATACAAATATTTGACATTAAAATTTGGAAAATGTTGCTTTTGGCTTTTTTTGTTTGGAGTTATAATTGGGTTTTTCTTTTTGAAAGACTTGGAGGAAATGAATAAAATACATTTCCTTGAATTGAAATTCAATGGCAAATGGAAAGAATAGATCAATACTTTATGTCTTAGATAAAATTGAAAATTGAATGAATATCACAATTTCGTTAAAATGTTTTAAATCGATAAAATAGATAACGATACAAACTTATTCAATTATGGAAATTTCCAACTTTTCTGTTCATTGCAATTTTAATCAATTATTGCCTTATTTTAAAAAATATCTAAGAAATTGCAGGCGTCGGAATATTTATATTTTCATCCGTTTTACTTCTATGTCATTTTTGTATTGAGTTAATAGAAATTTACCAGAAATATTCACTAAATAATTTACGAGTTCGTTTGGTGTAGTTTATGCATTTGAAGTAAACATTGTGAGTAAATACATTTAGTTTATATTTATTTTATACACTTTACAGTAAAGATAGTAGAGAGTTGCACATTCTCAATAGATTTTTGACTGGAATTCCTCTAATATCGCAATTGGAACCTGAAATCACTTGTGGAACTAGATAAATCAACCTTGATTTCGTTTCAATTGCTTTGAATTTAGAACACGCATTTAGTTTTTGTTATTAAAGTTTAATTTTTTCGTGGATCTTGTCAGTTCTGCAAGAATTGCATTCTAAAGTAAACATATTATGCACTTATACCCACTAGGCTGAATAATTCGTTGGGATAGAAAGAAACAACTGTTTAATGATTATATATTTTGTGAAGGAAAATAAATATATAAACTCGACGCTGCATTGCTTGTTTGGTATATTGTATATAAGGTAACACATGTTTATGAAAAGATATAAATAGCTCTGGCATCGAACTATTTATATATCTTCCATATGCTCCAGGCAATTGGCGTCAGTTATAAAGTAAAGTTCATTCAGTGAGTGCTCAACTTACAAGTACTCTTTTTGTGATTATTAATAAAATTTATTTATTCAAGCTTCATTGTAATGTTGCATTGTAGTATAGTGTTCAATTAATTCTAACTTCTTGCATTCTTGGTTAGATTTTGCATTGGTATTTTGGCTTTGCTTTTGCATCCCAATTGATTCAGTGAGTTGTTATTGTATTTTCATGTTTAATATGCATTGAAGTAATAAAGGCATGGTTAATATACGTTGTTTTCATTTGTGCTTGTTGCCATTTGCGTTCTTATAATTAAAAGAATAATATTATTTATTAATTTTTTTTCAATAGAAATCAGAAGTTAATCAAGATGAGAATGAATGTAAGGCACTCATTAACGAACTGGAAAACAAAATAAAGGTAAAAGTTTTAAATCGACCATTTTTGCAGTTAATTATTTTCAAAATTTTGTTGATAAAAGCACAATATAAATATTTTGAAATTTCCATGGATACCATTAGAAAAGTCATATTATTGAAACTGAGAAACCATACAATTTTGACACAAAGAATAATATATAGACAGAGTTCAATTTTTGACCAATTTAATGAATTTTCAGGTACTGGAATTGACATTGAAGGAAAAAGATATACATGTGGAATATATCGAAGCTCAGAATCTGGAGTTGGTGAACAGCTTGCAGAATAAAGAAAAAGACATGATCAATTTAGAACAGAGTAATTCAACTACAGGTGAAGAATTAGAAAATGCCAAAGAAGTTACCAACAAACTTTATTCCAAATTGTTTGATGAGAAAAACAAGGAGATCGAAAAACTGAATGAAGAACTCAGAAAGAGAACTAACGACTTACAGGCTGTTGTTAATAATGAATTATGGGAGAAAAATAGAGAAATAGAAAAACTTCAGATAAAGTATGCACAATTACTAGAAAATAAAGAGAAAGAAATGGCGGAACTGAAGAAGAGTTTTGTATCATTATCAGAAAACCTTGAAGAAATGAAAATTGAACACGAACAAAAACATTTTGAAAATTCAAATTTGAAAATTGACATTTCTGACTTGAAACTACAGCTGCAGTTATTGAAAGATAAAATAGGAGAAGTAGGACTTATTCCAGATGATAAACTTGAAGTTGAAATTATTTTATCGAGTTTGGATGATATAAAGAATATTCAAAAAGAGCTTCAAGATGTTAAAAAGGAACGAGAGATTCTTACCAATAAAATTAATGAACTGGAAATTGCAGTTCAGCCTTCTGAGAATTTTATTGTTGAAAGCACACATGATAAAGAACTTGGAGTTTTAAGGAGGCATCTAGAAATGAGTGAAGCACTGAGGACTCAGACAGTTGAAGCCTGTAACTTACTGAGATCACAGTTGGAGGAGTTGGCTATGTTCTTGGATTCTTTAATGAAACAAAAATCAGTTTTAGGTTTCTTAGGAACATCACAAAATAAAAAACTCAGAGAAGCAATAGACCAAAGCTTGGATCTCTCCAAGTCCTTAAATATGAGTTTGACAATGAATTCTGAACAGAGCTTGACACAACTGTCTAATATAACCGCTTTACTTAATTGCTCAGATTTATCAAATTTGACTGGAATTGATGATAATAATCGTTATTCTTTGAGTATTTTGCCAGAACAGGCTACCTTAACATATCAGAGTCACATTTTCAATGTAAAAGATGGAAAAAATGACCAAGAACATCAGTCATTCATTGTGAAATCACTTGAAGATCAAATTGAAATGCTCCAGCGAGAACTAAAACTGAAGAATAATGAGTTGAATAGATTGAAACGTGAATCGAGGAATGGAAAAGATTTAAAATTATCACATTCTAAACCCAGAATCTCTCCAAGTAAACTTAAGAATGCTCTTACAACTAGAGATGATAAACATGATTCGAATCTGAATCATGGTCAGAACCTGATGTTAATGTTTCTAAAGCAAGAATAGGCCTGTTCAAAGATGATGAGGCAATTGGTGGAATTGAAGAAATTCAATTGAGTGATTCTACTGATGAAAGTATTACTCATTTGAATAATAGACGATCTGATATATTGAATGAATGTCAGTTGACGATTACTAAACTGAATAAACAAGTACAGGATTTACAAGTAAAACTGCAGGAGAAGGAACGTTTGTATATGCAACTTGAAGAAGCGAACGAAGCCATTATTTCACTCAAGGAGGATAATGAATTGATAAAAACTCAAATCGCAGATGCTAATAGTGAACTTGATGAAGCAAAGGCGAACTTAATCTTGAGTGAAGAACGCAATGCCCAAACTCTAAAGGAATTGGAGGATTTGAAGAAAACTATTGAAGAAATGGATCAAGTAAACAAAGAACTGACAACAAAATATGATTCTAAAGATAAGGAAATGTGCAACAAAATTAACCAAATGAAATTTGAAAGAGATCAGTTGGTGAATATGACTACAGAATATGCTAATATGACTGAAAGCTCTAGACAGCAAGTATTGATAGTTGAGAAGAAATTAACTCAGTTGACTATTGAAAAGGAGAACTTAGAAAACAAATTGAGAAAAGAATATGAAAATAATTTACAACAAAAACTTAAAGATTGTGAAAGAGAATTTACTGACAGGTTACTTGAAATAGAATCAAAAACTCATACAGAAGTAGAGGAATTAAGTGCAAAAATTTTGGAATTGAGTAGAGAATACGCCGATAATTATGTTAAGAAATCGCAGGTAGAAGAAAAGGTAAGTGAAATGAGTTCATTAAAATCTGAGTTGGAAACATTGAAACAATCTTTCAATGATTGCAAGCAATCTGTAGAACGAAGTGGGAATGTTGAGAAGAAAATGAAAGCGGAAATTAACAATCTTCAAACTAAGTTAAATCAACTTACACTTCAGTACTCACACGCTGTATTAGAAAAATCTTCATTGGAACAAAAACTTAATGAAGTGAACAATAAAAGATTTGAACTGGAGGCCGAATTCAATGATGAACAGAGAGAACTTTTGAGACTCAAAGAATACTATCAAAAAGAAATCCAGTTATTGGAAGGATATAAATCGAAGTTAGAACTGAAAGTGAGTGAATTAGAATTTAGTAATGCCGATCTTCATCACAGACTAGCAAGAGTACAAGCTGATACAGGGGACCATCTTTGCAGTACCTCTCTGCCAATAAATCCAAGCCAAAATGGTGAAATTGGCAGTAGACCTGAACAAATTAATCAAGTTTCACATTATGCTAGACAAATTTCTAACAGTTCTCAGAGCTGCATGTCTGAAGATGAAGTGCGTACAAGGGGAGTGTTTTCTATAGTTGTACCTCAGAAATCAGAGGATTCAGATAGGATTGAAGCTAATTCGTCCCCTGATTTAGGCATAGAGAGTGACCAGGGTAGATTTTCTAGCTTGGAAGTACAAACTCAAGTTCCGAGGCCACTCTTACCAACTATACAAATTGCTGAATCTATGAACAATTTGTTAGATGCCGACAACAATTCTGTACAGGAATCAGAATGTGGTGAGTAGTTTTTATTTAGTTATTATAGTTTTTTTTTTGGTGTTTATACAATAACAATGTCTTACTTATACTATGAGTAGTTTAGTAGGTACTATTCTTAATATATTTCTAAGTTTTAACAGCTTTGCTCTATTTTAGGGAACAAATCTTGCTATCAAAAATCAATAGAACTAACCCAAGAAAACAATTTACTGAAAAGAAAGTTGTTGAAGACAAAGAAGGCTTTGGAGGACACAGTTGCCCAGTTGACTATAGCGAACCAGCGCAAAAAGCAAGTTGAAAGGAATATTTGTAGGCAGATCCACAAAACAAGTCAAGTATTAAGAGAAGCAAAAGCAAATTTAGATTCAGGTTCTGAGACTGACTTTCATAAAAAGTAGGGTATTGTGTAAATATTTTGTAATATTTTGTTGTTTTTTTTTTCATAACTTTTATTGGAATGTGATATTTCCTGATGACTAGAATAATAAAATATTAAAATTTGAGTAGTGTTAATGAATGATTTCGTGAAAGTCAATATTAATTTAAGAAGATTAATATTTTCAACAGTATTGTGATATAAAATACAAATTGTGTATATTTTTAATATATGTATATAGAGAATGTTAATAAAGAGAATTTTCGATTTTTTTAAACAGTATTTTATTTATGAAAAAAGTATTGTGCATTTACAATAAATATATTAACCTATTAAAAATATTTGAAGTAAGCGATATGTAATTTTTGATGAAATATTTTTTATTAATTGCTCACATGTTCAGAATATTTAATGAAAAATTGAAGGTGAAATACAAGCAGACAAATTAATTGTATATTTTCTTTATTTTAAAGATTGAGTGAAACCTTCACATTGTGTTTGTGTGAAATTTTCAACTCCCTTGTTATGTGTGATGACTACATTTTTATTATAATTATTAATCAATGCTTAGTTGAAAACTGGATACGTGCTTATTTTGAAATTGAAACAACAAATTAAGTAGCGATTTCAAAAATTATTCTTTTTCAAGAATGAGACAAACCAATTTTCCTTTCTGCATTTTCACGATTCTAAATTTTTTTTCTGGTCTTAACTGTGGTTAGAAAACATTTCAGAAATAATTTAATACTTCGTTTTAAAAGTTAATAATATGAAGGTTTTTTTGAATTCACAATTTGACCTTATGTAACACTTACGAGATTTTTGCTTAATCCCATTGATACTTAGTAATTTGAAAATGTTTATAATTTTAATTAGCCAAAGCGCTTTACCAAACAGTCTCTTACTCTTCTGCTCATATTTTTTTATAGGAAAACATAAAATGCTTGGGTAAAATTCTTCAACAGAATTAATATTTTGATCTTCATAAAACATTTGTTATTGTATATAATTTTTATATAATTTACTAAACATTTGTGGATATTCGTGTTAAAATTGTGGCAAAAATGTTACATACAAATAATACAAATGTTGTTTCTGGAGATACATAGGTAATGATAATTACTAGGACATTTTTCTTAATTCTTTGAAAAGTTTTGTTGAAGTTAATATCAATAAGTATTAGTTAAAGATATTCAATAATAATATTGGTTAATATGATATCCTATTCTTCGAAAAATTAGATACTCATTTACATACACGTCTATAATGTGCCTCGAAAATGATGATATAGCTCGGAAAAAGACAGAATTTGAGAACAGGTAAGTACATGTGTAAATACCATTTCACAATCAATTTGTCAGAATGTAGTTTTGAAACATCTATTTTCGACGACTTCCAGGTGTTCGGAAAATAGTTTGAATTTTCAGTAATCTCAAAAAGAACTAAGTAAACGTGAAAAGTAAAACAACGTGAATTGTTATAAATCGTTAAATTGTTATAATTTTTATATTGTTTTTAGTTTTAAAGAAATATCTCATGCAAAAACAAAACTCGTGATATTAATTTAATGAATTTTACTGTCATTACATGAATAATTTAAATATAAAAAACGGAGAGTGCATTGATAAAGTGTACCACTTAAAAATTTGTGTTGAACAAAGAATTCTAAATCCGCAAATTATTTGATACCATAATCATTATGTTACTATTCTAGTTGTCTATACGTCCTGAGTATCACTGTAATTTTTTAGGAGTAGATACACATAAAATATAACTTATCTCATATAAATATATTAATTTCCGATATATAAGTATTAAAATGTTCACTTGAATGAAGTTGGCAATTAAACGTTGAAGGTATCAAATTCGCGGGAAATTCGATAATATCCGACTGTAAAACGAGTTTACATATTACATTCATTCCTCATTTGTTGTCCATGCTCACTTTACGTACGCTGCGCTGTCTGAATTAGTAGTAGAGTATGCGGCTATCGCTCCTCGGTTTCCGTTTTACCTGTTGTCAGCTAACCAGCTAACGAACTAGTAGTTCATATATATCAGAAAATATGTGCGATGCTTCTGTTCCTTCTTGCTAGTCAATTAAAGTGACCATAAAGTTTTGAAAGTGTAGTTAGTGTATCAAACTGTAGTGTCCCCCTAATTTACATTTCGAAATGGATAAAGAAAATGAAAACGGTTATAGAAATAAATATTCTAATCATCCCAGAGAAACTAAGTGGCAATCACTACAGAAAACTATATATGATCCCAGTAAAAATGAAATTTTAGGAAGAACTCCAAAAAGTTGGGGTAAGCTTTTTTCATGAATACATAAAATTATCTAATTTAAATTTTGGTGTTCCTGAAATTTAATTTTAACATTTTCATTCTAATTTTTACCGGCTTTTTTTCCTATATTAAATTCATATAACTATTTTCGTTTATGATTTATTCAGAAGTAAGATTGAATAAGTTGCTTTAAGCAAGCAGGAATTTAAAATAATTCCCTAAAAATAGAATCCTACTTGTAATATTTGGAATTCAAAAATAGAACGGAGTTTTCAAACATCTTAACATTGAATCATCTGTATGGGAACAGATATACAGAGAGGATATAATATATTTTAAAGACCCTCTGTAATTTGAAGTTAAAGGTTAATTTTAAATCTCAAATTGTTTCTGAGAATATAAAAATGTGTATTGAGTCCTTTGCATTTATTTCAATTACTCGTCCAGAAAAATGGTAAATCATATAAAATTCTTATTTAACACGCTCATTTTCAATCATCAAATAAGTAAAGTTTTTATCATCTTGTTTTAACATAATAATTAGCAGCAAATAGTCAGTTCTTCGTATTGTTCAAATTTTAAATCATTATCAATTTTATTTTTGCCATTCAATTTCAATGTTTTCACTGACATACACCCTTTTCAATGAAATTTTTGGAAGTTCTTATCTTTTCGTCCTTTCAATATATTTTTTTAATATTTGTAAGTTTCATCTATTCTAATTTGAGAAGTTTATTCAACATCTTTCATAAGGCAATACTGTAAATAGGAAACATAGTCTGATGCAGTTCTTTAAAATTACAATGACAAAGAACACCGTCTTACAAACGGCCATTAAACATTTAAACTAGCAGTTTTTTTATTTGGGGTTTTCACATTAGTCTGATTTGATTTTGTAAAGTAATCAAACTTTGATGTTGAGTGCGGTTGCAAAATGTTTCATTGCATGACTCTTAATGACTTTGTGAACCACATTTTATTATTAAAATGAAAAAAATCTTTTTGAATTTTTTTCTGTCATTCAGAAGAATTAAAATCAAAATAGATCAGTGTAGATTTTCTCTTCGAAAAATGAATTAAGAGTGCGTTTAAATTTTTTTTACTATCGAAAATTTAAATAGGTAGTGAAATTCCTATTCAATTATGTTAGTCGTTCCAAAAAAATTGTTGTTTTTCATTGAATTGAAACTGAAGAATTTTATTGATCTAGTTATAGATTTTGATTATCTTTTAACTTTTATTTCGTTAAACTATCGAACAAATGTGTTTTTAACTGAACTAATCTAATACGTTGTAGAATCTATTACGTAGTGTATATTTGAGAAGATGTCAGCTTTTTAGCGTACCAACATTTTCCACTCTCATATTAAAGTGGGCTTACCGTTTAGTAGGTATACCTATGCAGCTTAATGAGTAAAGCCAAATTTTGATTTGAGTTTTTGTACTTCAAAATTCATTATCCCCTGTCCTCTTTTCGTTATTATCATGTTATCTATACACATAATTTTTCTAATCAAAAACAACTATCTACTCCATTATATTCGACATGAAAAATCAATCTTATTATCAATGGTTATCAATGATAAGGACAATCAGAAATTCCCACACTATTAACAGGTATTATGATTTTCCGATACATTGTTTTAATAAGACGGTTTTTTATGCAAGTTTTACTTTTCTACACCACAACAAAATATAATTAAGTAGGTAATATTTGTTGAAGTAATATAAATGTCATAATTTTTCAAATGTTTCAATAAATACCTACCTATTTAAATATGATGTATTTAAATTTACCTTCGAGTTTCAATTGACTACAAGTTTCAGTATATTTGACGTATTACAAGTTGTTGACTATTTTTGATGAATGCATAATTGATGTTTCAACTTTGCTTTTAATCTATTTCAAGCCAAGGTGCTCAGTCACCTTTTTATTTTTTATCAAGGTTATTTTTTATCAAGGTGATTAGTGGTTGTTATTTTATTCAATTCGGTGAAGTAGTTTCCTACATTGAATTTGTATAAAAGCAATATTATACAATATATAATATAAATTTAATTATCAAATTCTGAGACATATATAGCTACCCATTTAATTTATATATATGATTCGAAACTATATTTTTCGTGTAGAAGTTTTATGCTCAAATTAATTGGTAGGTGAGTCTCTATAACTAAAGGTATCTCCAGGCACTGCTATCCGCTACTGCTATCTCAAGGCAGCCACTTGAACTCAAAACTCTGAACTTGTTCTCTCTGATGAGAACCAACACACTTGAAACACTGTCAACATTTGTGTCCTTACTCACAGAAATATATTATCTATGATCTTTTATTTAATTTTTTCGATTAGTTTTTATTTTTCTATGTTCTAGTATTTTCTTTAATATTTTATTCGATGCCATAAGCTCAAAACTATATGTATATGTTTATATACACATATAGATATGTTTTCAAATATGTGTATGTTTATACACTTATACTAATTTAATTTTCAATTATATATTTATATATTTAAATTGATATATTCTCATATATAATGAATTCATAGATATATGTGTTCATTTAGATAAATGATATTATAAATAGAAATTGTGTAAGGTTGGACACAATCCTTTTCTGTATTTCGTAATGATTATAGTTGATACCTATTCCTCCAAAGCAAAATACGACCACAAAATAATTATCGTAGTGAAATGTGATAAGTTAGTGGTTTTCCTTTATTATGAATTTAGAAATTCGATGAAGTAGACCAGGGAAAACAACATGAAACGACAAATAGCCACATGATATATATATATATATATATATATATATATATATATATATATATATATATATATATATATATATATATATATATATATATATATATATTAGTAGATACCTAAGGGTATAGAACACGTGGGAGTTTTCGATGCTTGGCGTGTCTATGATCTAAAAAATGTTTCTGTTGACTACTATATATGGAATTGTGAAGTATAAATTACTTGATGGTTCTTCACTCGGAGTCATAAGAAAATGCTTGCTGATTGAAATCGCTGCCTCACTTCGATGGTCGTGGTGCAACTGACGAGTTCTTTATAGAATGAAACAGCTGTCTTGCTATCTTGCTCTTTCATCAGGTGTGTTATCGATTTCAACGTTTCTATCTCTTGAAGTATAATATATATATATATATATATATATATATATATATATATATATATATATATATATATATATGCATGTTAACCATTTGTGAATAATGCGATTGCTGTATTAATATTATCTTCAACATAATATGAAAACTCACTTTCTAAAGCATATATATCATTTCATACCAGTAGGTGTTATTTTCGATAAGACTGCGATATCAATTCTAGATTGATTCGCTAGCATATCTATCCAGAAAACTAATCCTTATTATAGTTGAATGAATACAGTGGCTATACTTTTCCTTGTTATTCAAATTCAATTTGGGCTTGGAATGTTGATTCAGATTAATTTAAGAGGTTTACATTACGTAAATATATTTCGTGTAATAGAATGAAACTTATAATTGTACTCCAAAACATTTATTTGAGCGTTAATACGGCCATAAAACTAAGACAACAGTAAATATATCTACAATGTTTCAATAATTGAACATGACAATTTGTGAGATTTTATTTTATGAATTCCCAGGTATCTATTTATTTTCAGCTTAAGTTATTTCTTTTTGCTTATATATAATATCGTGTACTTCTCTATATTGAAACTGATTAGTGTAATGGAAGCTTAATAATTAAAGATGAGGTATGGACGTACAAACGGAAGGAATATAGAAATTTCATTAAGAGCCTAATTATCACGTAAATACTAGTGGGGTCTAATCATTAATTGAGATTTTGAATGAAAAATCTTTGATTTTGTGCGTAAGAATATTACGTTTATTTATATATTTTTCTTACTTCAAAAATATATTTGAAGTTGATTTCTAAGAAATAATAGTATAATACACTGCAAGTTATAAAATAAGGTATACCCCTTAATTTGAAAATGTGTACCTATGTAAATTGTTGGTCGATACTCTATTGGAAAGAGTTTCTATTTTGAGTTGATTCGATGGAAAAACAGAACGTTACACTAGACTCTATCTTATATTATACGAACATATATTTTTTTAAAGAAAAATAATTTTTATCGATGTCGGATTGGAATCTATTGTGCGTTGTATTCCGAACAATTTTGCAAATTTATTTGAGGGTTACAATCTGGCTTCACGAAGCCAAACATATTCCCTTGAACAGATTTCTAATATCCTCCCTATTTCACTTCAAGGATCCTGTGTAGAAGCCTTGATGATATAATATTGCAGTTGGGATGATTTTTAAATTTTCGTGAAATTTCATTTTATACATTTTGTTAGCTTCTTATTAACATGATTGTTTTCTGTATTTGGTCCAATAGCGTTATTTTGATTTGATATTCGCAATTTGACCTACATATATATGCGAAAGAAGCAATTAAAAAGTCAATTAATTATGTTAAATATAAAAATCGAAGTAGGTTTTTGTAATCAGAAAATAACAGAATATAAACTAAAATTCAAACACTTGAAATTTTGATTTACACTATATTGACTACATAGCATGACGCGTTTCGTCGTTAGAAACGACTTCTTCACATGCTAACAGAATAATGACTGTATGATAGTTAAATATTAGTTTATCAATAAACTTCTTTATTGATAAACTAATCAAAAATAAACACAGAAATATACTATTACAAAGAATTTTACTATTCATTTAGAAAAACGACAAAAAATATTCCATTCAGTTAAATATATACCTAACCTGAGCAATAAAATTTGTAAAAGATTACATAAAAATAACGTGAAAACAATATGTACCAACAAAAAGAATTTGGGTTTATTGTTGGTAAATAACAAGGGCAAACTTGATTTATTTTCGAGAAGTGGCGTTTACAAAATATTTTGCAGTGAATGTGATTGTTTTTACATAGGTCAAACTGGGCGTTCTATACAAAAAAGAATCGATGAATATAAAAGATCAATACTTGTAACAATACGGGTTTTTCTGAACACTGCATTAAACATAATCATTTCTTGGATACCAGGAAGACCGAAATAGTACACTCAGAAAGTAAGGGCAAAAGATTAGATACCCTATTTGCAATGACCAGGTGGATTTCTCCGTGAAACCAGAGTTAAATTCTGTAGTTTAGGATATATATGGGAAAGTTGTACATTTTGAAATTCAGTAATATTGTATACTCTTGATAACAGGTTAATCACCCGAAACATATGAAGAGTTTTCAATATATTCAGTGAAACTTAAGTCAAGTGTGTTAATTTTTATTTATTGTTTTTATATTTATTAAAAAATTGCCAGCATCCATTTAAATTTTATATATAGATATAAATTGTAGAGTAATTGTTAATACATTAAGGTTGAGAAATTAATGAAGGTTAATTTTATATTATTAAATCCATGGTGTCACGAGCAATATGTTTATATATATATATATATATATATATATATATATATATATATATATATATATTATTATTATTTCGATTGTTCCCCATGAGGAGAGCGACTGAACTTGAATTCGCAATCATTAGGAATTTTGCTTCATCTTTTTTGCCTCCCAAAAACGCTTCATCCTCTCTGAATGCTCTTTCTTCCGTTCATCTGTCCACTTTACTCCAGGTTGACGATTTACTTTTTGCTTGAACTTTATATGTGCGATTTTATAGCGGCATTCAGTGCGATCTTCGAGATTTTTTATATTGATCTGTTGTAGATCCTCTTGGACCTCTTTTAGCCACTCTGTTCCGTATTTACTATTCATAATTATATTGAGTAGTTTCTTCGGTATTCTGGACTGTTTCATTCTGTAGACATGTGCATAGAACTTTGCTCGTCGTTTTCTGATTTCTTCCGTTATCGTATTCGTCTTTTGATACAGTTCATTTTGAGGTCTTTTCATCCAAATACCGTTTCTATTGATTGGCCCGTAAATCTTTCTGAGAATTTTTCGTTCTTGTTTTTCTATTTCTCTAATTCTTGAATGGCCGCCAATAACCATTGTTTCAGCTGCGTAGATTGCTTCTGGAAGAATCGTTGTGTTATAATGCCTCAATTTGGCGCCTCTCGAAATGCACTTTTTGTTATAGTGAGCCCATGTTAGTTTGTAGGCCCTTTGGAGCTTGGTTATTCTCTGTTCATTAGCGATTCGGTTTAAACCTGAGGACTGTATAACTTCCCGAGGTATTTAAAATGGCCTACTTGCAGAATTTCACCATGTTTTGTCATAAGAGAAGATTTATCTTTTGGTTTTCTTTCCATGTATTTGGTTTTATCATAAGAAATTTGTAACCCGGTTTTCTGCGCAATTTCATGTAGTTTTTCCACGGCGCGAATGGCTTCAGTTCTGTTGTCTGTGATGATAGCAATATCGTCTGCAAAGGCGAGACATTTGACATTTATTCTATTTTCTTTTTTGATACCCACTTGTATGCCCTTCACGTGAAGTTCCCATTCCCTTATGATCTTTTCTAAAACAATATTGAAAAGAATTGGCGAAAGTCCGTCCCCTGCCGCACACCGGTTTTGATTTCAAAGGGATCTGATATTTCGCCCATAAATTTTACCTTGGAAGTTGTACCTGTAAGTGTCTGTTTTATAATTGTTCGGGTCTTTCGATCGATTCCAAATTCTTTCATGATTTCGAAAAGGGTTTCGCGGTCTACCGAATCATATGCTTTCTTGAAGTCAATGAATGTGATCACTGTATTTCTACATTTCCTCATCTGTAATATCGTCTTCAAAGTCCAGATCTGTTCAGCACATGATCGGCCTTTTCTGAATCCAGCTTGGTATTCCCCAATTAGTGGATCCGCTTGGTGTTCTACTCTGTTTAGGAGTGCTTTAGAAAGTATTTTGTACGCAACCGGGAGTAAGGAAATTCCCCTGTAATTATTGATATCCATTTTGTCCCCCTTTTTGTGCAATGGATGTATCAACGCGCATTTCCACTCCTCTGGTATCTGTTCCGTTCTCCAGATTTCTGATATTAAATGATGAAGTTTTTGGGTCAAAGTAGTATCGTTCAGTTTCCAGAGTTCCGCAATAATCCCATCTTCTCCTGCTGCTTTGTTGTTTTTGAGTTGCTTGATAATTGCCGTAATCTCTTCCATATCAGGGGCTTGCGAGTCTGGATGCGTAGACCCCGAAAAGTCGAACATAAGTTTTTCTTGGGGTGGACTGCAGTTGAGAAGAAGGTGCTGAAATATTCGGCTAACATTTTGCAGTTATTTTTTGTGTTAGTTTCCAACGCGCCATCGGATTTTCTGAAGCAAAGAGTGGGCGCTTGGTATCCTCGCAAGTTTTCCCTGAAAGTTTTGTAAAAATCTCTAGTATTATTATTGGTGAAATCCTTCTGTATTTCGTGACACCTATTATTATCGTATCTCCGTTTTTCTCTTCTAATTACTTTGGAGGCCTGTTTTTGAGTTGTAAGGAAATTCTCCCAGTTTTCCTCATTTTTATGGCCGTTAAATTTTTTCCATGCAGTTATTCTCTTGTCGACTGCTTGGTCGCAGATTAAGTTCCACCAGCGGTGTTTCCTGGTGCGAGGAGGTTGTCCTAGTGTGATGGCTTTCTGAATATTCTTTGTAAGGATTTCCCAATTCGTCGATTCTTCCTGATTGATTTGTGCAATGATTGTATCCTTGTGAAGTTTCAGATATTCTGGATCGGACCTAACTTTTCTGGGTGTAAATTTTTTATTTCTGTTGGGTTGAAATTTTGTTTTTATTTGGAGGAGATAGTGATCCGAATCAAAGACGCCTTTACGAGTTCTAACATTTAAAATTTCCTTTACGTTGTTCTTGGAAATTGCGACATGATCAATTTGATATTCACCCTGCTTGAGACTGGGCGATCTCCAAGTAGTTAGCTTATGTGCAGGTTTTTGAAATTGAGTACTCATGATTTTGAGTTCGAAGTTCCTACAGAACGCGATTAACCTTTCACCGTTCTTGTTGGTACGTTTGTGTTTAGTATGGGGACCCGTAGTGTCTCTG
The DNA here is from genome assembly GCA_030704895.1 of Henosepilachna vigintioctopunctata. Classification (NCBI taxonomy): domain Eukaryota; kingdom Metazoa; phylum Arthropoda; class Insecta; order Coleoptera; family Coccinellidae; genus Henosepilachna; species Henosepilachna vigintioctopunctata. The sequence continues at coordinate 7,097,945 of JARQZJ010000001.1, read as the reverse complement.
AATTTCCTTTCCTTACCTAGCTGTGCGTTAAAATCTCCTAGCAAGATTTTCACGTGGTGTTTTGGTATTTTATTGGTTGTTTCTTCCAATGTTTCCCAAAAATCTTGTACGCTTTCTGGAACGGTTTTGTTGTGGTGATTAATGGGAGCGTGCACGTTGATTAAAGTGTAAGCTTTATTAGCTGATTTGATAGAAAGCAACGAGACTCTCTCGTTGGGCGATGTGAAATTAATAACCGAGTCTAGTATGGAATTGTGTATCGCGAATCCGGTACCTAAAAGCGGTAATTTACCCATTACTTTCACGGCAGGTTTCCTTTGTAGATTCTGAAACTGTCGGTGTCGAAATGATTCTCGTCCATGAATCGTGTTTCTTGGAGAGCGGTGATTTTGAGATTGAACTTTCTCATGGTGTTGGTGAGCTGCTTCAGTTTACCTGTTTTAGCGAGTGTATTAACGTTAATTGTACCGATGTGATGTTTTTGTTTGATCTTGAGATAATGGAAGGTTTTTGAGAAGCTCCGATTCTTCTCCGCATGGTGTCCCTGATCCCCCAGAATCCGATGATCAGGTGAAGCCAGTCTTTCGACTGGTGCCTGGGGTAGTGATACTTTGATCTTGTTTTCCATCATGCGTTCAAGCTGAATAGAGCTTAGGGTGGTCTCAATTGAGACCACAGGGTGTACGACTCGATTTTTGAGTTCGAGAAGATTGAAATACAGCCGCCTCAACTAGAGAAACAGACGCTGACCACTGGCCGTCAGATACTGAACAGACGCCAATGGATTTGTTTAGTTAGTTTTTGGTCCGCCCTGTGTATCAGTGTCTCCTATATCTAGGAGACTTTCCCCTATCCGCCACCTGGGGAGGCGCCCGATGGGGGTACTAACAACCCCACACGAGATATATATATATATATATATATATATATATATATATATATATATATATATATATATGTATATATATATATATATGTTTATGTAACAATGAAATTATATGCTCTATAATTCAATGCTATTTTTTTGGCAATCTGAATGCTTGTTGAATTTTTCGTCATGAATCTGGAAGAAAGATTAAACTTATTACTGTAGCGAATTTCGTCCCTTGAGTCTTTTTCTGAGAGGAAAAGTAGTCTGAAACCCCTGTAGACTATATTCTATCCCTATGCCTAATTTTATTTATATGTACTCGTATTTAACGGTGCTGGCGTTATTGAGTAACAAACATCTAAAGTTCCATATGTATATTATTAAGATTTGAAGAATTTTCGAAAGAAGATTCGAAAAAAATAGAAAATAATTGAGTACTTCCGCAAAATACAAGTAGTAATTCGGGTCGGAATTGAAAGAATCGTGAACATAATTTTCTATCATTGTCTAACTATGAGAGAATAAGTGAAGTATATGTGTAAGAACTTGAAATTGCGAAGTGATTGAAAATGCTTAGTTCATGTGAACTTTATGTCGTATCACCCCTCGTACGGCCAAACCTCTGAAACTAGCCCACACCCTAGACTAGATTTCCTTCGAGACGGGGTCGATAGAACTCGAACCGATTCAAACTAGAGAAAACCGATCTCATCGTCACTTTTCTGACGGAATAACGCAATCCTCGTGAATATATTTAGACCGAACTTGCGAACAAATATCGCACTGTGTCGCTGTTTTTTCATTCAATTAACGATCGATACGCGCACATCATCTCACTTGTTGCGAGAGGTTTCCACGTCGCCGATGAAGCCATATGAAAGCTATCGAAAATATTTACTTTTTCCGGGAGAAGCACAACGCCTTGATTGTCTGAAGGGGAATACTAAAGAAATGACTCGTTGTTGTGCAAAATACTCTTCTCGACTGAAACTTTACGAACAGTGATATACTGCTATTTACGATCTGCACCGCAAAAAATTCAATGAAGAAAATAAATAAGACAACAAATATTTGATTGATAGAATCAAGATACTATTGATATTGATGTTGATGTAGGTAAATTTTTTTTCTAAGAAACAATTCCTCAAATAAGTCATAAGCTACTTCGTTAGTATTTGGTGTGCAATTGCCTACATTGGTATATGGTTTTTTGAAGAAAAAATGAACTTTAGGTGGTGTAAATGGTGATTACGTCAACAAAATATATTAATTTTTATTTGAAAAAAAAACGCATTTTCGGGGATTCCCACAAATAATGAATAAGTTTATGTAGGTACTCGCTTAGAACAGAGTAGGGGAATTACCGTGCACAAATCCAAGTTATACCAGAATTTGTTTGAAAGTCTTAAAAAGTCTATTAATAATACGAAAGTACAACATGTACCAAAGTTAGTTAACGAAGTTTGGCGTAATTATAAGTTACAGACAAAGTTCGACAATGAACTTGATTTTATTGGCTCTAAGAGAATCGAACAGGAATAAATCCAATGTAAAGGTGTTCCAAAACTAACGCAAGATTTTAATTGAATAGAAAACCCAGTTTTTAGGCTTTTCATTGAAATTTTTTATTCAATCATTAAGTACATAGGATAAAGTTATTTATGGAATAACGCAAAGGGCAAAATGCCGCTACGGCTCTGCATACGCACACACATTTGTCGAAATTTTCCATGATCATTCTGGATAAATGTGGCAGAATTTCGTTGAATCTCCTCCTTTAATGCACGCGTAGTTGTGGTCACGTTGATATAGACCATATATCAACATATAAACAGATATATATATATGTTTATTTTAAATAACCCCATAAAAATCCAATTGTGTTAAATCACACGATCTAGGGTGCCAATTCTGATCACCGAAAATGTCTCAAGCAGTAATTGAAGTGTTTCACGGGATGTATGGCATGTGGAACAGTCTCTTGAAACTTATATTTGACCACATCATTATCATACAATTTCGGCAAAAATAACTGTATTATTCATCTCTAATATTTGGAAAAAGGGGATAGTTCTCTATCCTAAATCTATTTCCTTATTTCTAGAATTGAAACTGCTGCTCATGAATCAATATGAAAAAAAAAAATGCTTATAGGTACCAATGTTTAGGTAAGCATGGGAGGGGGCCTTTGCTTACTTCTGTTGACAAAGAGGGGAGGGGGTTAATAATTCCGACGACTCTGCTTACGTAATACTTGACTTGAACGTCCCCTAACTAAAAATTCAGTTGAATAAGAAATGATTTACACTTACCAAATCATAAGATTATCAGCTTAGTGAAATATTTATCACAATATACTCTCAATATTACAGCAAGCTAATTTTCAGAAAACGCAAAGTTTTCACAGTAGTAGTTTAACTTATACTTAGACTGGTTACAAAAATTGCAAACAATTCCTCCAGGTATGAGAAATTGTAACAGCAGCAAGTCAACCTTACAATATCTGATCGAATGAAGAACTCAATATTGAAAAATTGATACTCAATATTGATAACGGATATGAGAAAAATCGAGCGATTACCTTCTGGAAAATCCACCCTACAACTTGGATGGAACAGTTGAAATTTAAAATTCGAATTCATATTAATTTAGAGTTGATTATTTTAATTTTTTTGATTCAGTATGACTTTGTTACTATGTAATTTCAATAAATAATCTATCTATCTATAAATTCATAAAGGAACCCTACATATCTAATAGAAAACAGTGGATACATATTTGGAATAGTTTTCAGTCGTTTAGGTATGGTAAAAGAATGCTAGATGACTATACGAAATCGTCGTTACGAAATTTGTAACGGTTTCATGTTAAGCATATCACTCCCACGTGTTTATTCAGTCGATGATCTGAATCACTGTTTGTGTTGCCAGTGATTTAATGATATAAAATTAGCCTCCGAAATTCTTAGCCTTAATACATTCTTAATAACTTACTTAAATATATTCTCTTGTTATACTTCGTAATAACGTGATACATTCCCTGACTTTTGGGTTTCAATCATTTTCCAAAACCTATAAGTTATAAAGATATGAAAAATTTCAAAATAAATGTCGCTCAAATGTGGTATTTAAAATCAACGTACCAAAATTTTTTTCATCTGTTTAGGAATTTGCCTCGAATTATTGGGATTATAATTATATTTTATATTAAATTCTATTTATGACATATGTCCAATAGAATTTTGTGGACCAGAAGTCGGTTCTCAGGCCCTAAACCTTTGTGCTAAAGAATAGAAAAAACTGTCATGGTATTATCAGAAATCATGGTTATATGTCATAACGTTCGTTCAAGAGCATCGATAACTGTCTACGAAATAAGAAATTCATAACAATAATGTTATTTTTGCCAAAATGTCGTCTTTCCTTACCCAAAAGCATGTTGAATTCGTATGTCTTAAGTTATTGTCTACACCATATTCTGCTTTATCAGATGTCAAACATTTCAAAAAAGAATACGAAAGTTGACTGTGAACTTTATACTGTTGATGAATTCTATGACTACTGCTCTTCAATAAAGCAAATTATTGACATATTTTCATTTTATTGTACTTTAATAACTGAAAATAAATACTCTATCATTATTATCATATTATTCAAGCCAATAATGATATAATTTTATGAATATGAATGAAATATTAAACCTAATATTTTGATATTGCGTTTCCTTCGATTAATTTCATAGAGGAAGGTCAAATATTAATTATAATTTTCCGTTAAATTGTTCATAAAAATAAATATACCCCTGCCGCTTACTGTGAGCACTAAATACTTAGTGTAGGCGATTAAATCAAATTTTATTGATTTATTCCATAAACCTCGTTAATCCTGTTAACAATACTGCAGACCTTTATGATCGAGGGTACTGGTAATTGAGTTATTTCGAGTTAAATGTGCCAGATGACCCCATTTGAGCGTCCTTTTTGCGAGGAATATTCATTAACATTATAATAGTGATCGATAATTTTTTTATTCCAGTGTCGTGCTAAAGTTCTTATATTTTCTTGCAACTGTGAGATATGAATTTACTGTGCTTTCAAAATTCAGCGGGGGAAAACGTGATAACAAAAAAGACACTCATTAGAATAGGTAATCTTATAGATTCTGGTAGTTTTAGTATTTACAAAGTAATAAATACGTTGAAAATATTCCTGATACTCCGTAATCAATAATATGTGGACACAAAATACAAAATACGCCTCTAATATTGGTATGGATATCAAAAAAGTATTCAATATTCATTATTATTCGAAGAAAATGATTTGCTTAATGGATTTTTGTTAGGGGCAATTAAATTCCAATTGAAAATGAAGATTAAAGTAAGCCCTGATATCACCTGTGATTATTATATAATCATAGCTAAATAATCTATTTGTTCTAAAGTATTACTATTGAATTTGAAATAATTTTGATTCATTGAAAAATTTGATCATTGATAAAATTATTTATCAATTCGCTTATTTTTATTCGATTTGCACTGATTAGGAGATAGTTCACTATTAACTGGTATTCTCTGATTAATCATATTCATTGAAAATGAACATATAAAACATCGTTAAGAGTATGGGGATATCTAGTTTTATGATTTAGAGTAGAAAAAATTGAAAATAATATGAAATTATTCCATCTAAAATATTGTATATTTTGATGGAGAGTCCTTGAGGTAGAATTGGAAGTACATAACTAATGAGAAATAAAGTATAGAGCAAAACCGATCGATATATTTAACTGTAGAAAGCGTACGTTTTCGGTAATAATGTTGGGTAAATATATACTTTGGCGCAAATTGATCTTTTTGTAGATGAATCAACTTTTTCGACAGGACATACAAATGATAATGTGCAATATATTGATGTAGATTTCTATGTAATGATAAAATGAAGGAAAAAGATTGTCGTGAATAAAATATATACAATTGATCTGTTTTTCAAGTTACAGTTGTTAATATAAAGCCAATAAGTTTTATTTGAACCCACGTTGCCTATTTAGTGTTGAATATTTTATGTGGTGGACAATTCGATGACGTGTTTAGAAGCTTCACCATAATTATGTGTTGTCAGTCAGATTGAACCCTTAAAATTTTTCTGTATTCATATCAGATTCATCATGAGAATAACCACGAAGTTAGGAAAATAACAAATTTACATAGTAAAAAAACATTAACAGTAGGTACACTTACTCTTTACTCATTAATTTCTCAAAATTAAATAACCAAAAACAATATTTTCGTCGTCTTTGTTTTATCGTGTTTAATGTCAATGGTTCTCAAAGATGACGGAGAGATTGTTTTTAATTATTTGATTTCTGGAAAAAGATGTGCTAAGAGTAAATATAATATTAATGCTATTTTGGTATGTAATCATTTATTATAATTTTTATAATCATTTTGACTGTAATTTTATTTATAGTTCATTTTCCTGGTTAACTGATAGAAATATTGATAATTGAATTTCATTATTTGCAAACCGCAAACCCTATAAAAATCATAATTTGATTGTGGAAATGAATCAAAGGAAATTATTGGTGAAAAATGTTAAAATTATTAAACTCAAACTGGATGGAAGCATAATTCAAATTCTCTTTCAACTGAAACGGTAATCGTAATACTTTAAATAATATTTCAAATGAGATTCTTCTTTCTAACTCAATGTAATATTCGAAATATTTCTGACAAATTTCTATAGAAAAAGAACGCAGTGTTATTTTAAGTTGCAGACATGAAGGTGATCACCTCAGAATGCAAAAAATGCGACGTAAAAGGAAGGACATGCTTCGTATTTCAGAAAATAATTTTTTGAATTGTAATTTTACATAGGGGTTTTGAAATATTGAAAATAATCTCTGTAGGAGGCCTTTGTTTTCAATAGTCAGAATGAAATAATAAATACATAGTTTGCCTCAATTATTCTTATTTAAACTATGTGCTGTGCTCCTTAATACCAATTTACTGTACAGATATTGCGGACATTGTTGATATACAAGTTTGTACAAAAAAACAACATAGAGATATTCTGCCCTTTCCTCAAAACTCAACTCTTTCAATCTCCTTCTAAAAGGTGTGACATGATCTCTGTAGGAAGAGCAACACACAAATCTTATGCAAGCATTTTGAATTTTGAGCAAATTGCCTTTGTCTTTCTTACTCAAAAAGTTATAATAAACCGCACAGCAATAGTCAAAAACTGGATATATAAGCGATTTTACAAGTTGCAATTTGATACCCTCATCCAGCTCATACTTATGCATTTGTAAACCCTTCAGCCTCATAAAACAGTTCTGTTTAATGGATACACAATGTTTCCGAAAATTCAGTTCACTATCAAACCACACACCAAGGTTCCTCGCTTCAGTAACCCACGGTACACTTTCACCACCGATCCTCACATGGCAGACGTCTGACATTGCAGAACATGCTCCACTATGTATAAGAAGCGCCTTTGACTTTTTAGCGTTGAGTTTCAAAGCATTTTTATCACACCATGTTGTCAAATTCTCCAACTCAGCATTTATTATTCTGATCGTTTCTGCAAAATCATCAGGCTTGGAAGTTGAAAACACCTGCAAATCATCTGCGTAGAGATGACTATGGCAGTACTTGAAAATATCGGGTAGGTCACATGTATAAATTGAAAACAACAGAGGACCTAAATTACTACCCTGAGGTACTCCATATCTAACATAACCGAAGTCCGATATATTGTTCCCAACTTTGACAGCCTGCCTTCTATCACTTAGGTAACCACTAAACCATTTCAAAACCATCGCATCAAAGCCCAAATATTTCATCTTTGAGTTAAGTAACAAATGTTCCACCAAGTCGAAAGCCTGACTCTGGTCCAGCAATATGAGAATGAACAGCAATCCACGATCTAAGGCATACGCAATACTATTTGTTACACTTAAGAGTGCAGTGTTCGTGGAGTGGTTCGGTCTGAAGCCCGATTGCATGATTGGAAGTATGTTGTACTTTTCCAAATAACGTCTCAGTTGTTGAACTACAATCCTCTCAAATATTTTCGACAAGACCGGGAGCAGACTTATTGGTCGCAGATCTGAATAGGCTTCTGGACAACTTTTTTAGGCAGAGGTATAACCAGAGCAGATTTCCAAACATCAGGATAGACACCGGTAGAAAGGGAATAGTTGAACAAGTGACATAGAGTCTCACAACAATACGGCAATATCATTTTTACCATTCTTAAATTTATTCCATCTAGTCCTGCAGAGTCAGATCCGATTTTACCAACTTGCTGCATTACATCAATAATAGTGATTTTCTTGAAATTAAAACGGTTTTCATGCATTCTATTAGAACTGAAGTAATTAATGAGATCTACATCAGACTTTGGGTTGCCTACTTTATCAATAAAGAATCCATTTATTTCATTAGAATTTCTCAAATGTTCAGGAAAAATTTGAGTTTTCTTACATTCATTAACAATATATTGATCGTGAAATAGAAAAATCAACCAAAGACCATGATGAGTATCAATGAGTTGTATATATAATACATCTAGTTACATAGAATGCCGGAACCTTTTCATCTTCATGAATAATATACTGAATTTATATTGACTCGATGGTATGAAATGAGTTCGAATCTATCAAAATCATCATTCTCCTTTACAGTGCTTTCCCCCAAAAAGTATGATTACCTTGTTACTAAATGATGACATTTATTCATTTATATTTCTTGCGTGAAGTACAAGAGTGTATGTAATTTTCCGATTCGTATAACTGTAAAAAAACAAAACAACCCAAATACAAATAATTGATAAATTACTTCTATTGAACACTTGATAATCGGTTAGTAGCCCGAAATATGTCGAGCGTATTAAAGAATGTTGTGAATGTAGCGAATTTTTTTAATTGTATGACACTACTCAATGAATTTTGCACCTACTTCAAACGATAAACAACAGTTGATTCACTCTTCTTAGTTCGTTTCTAATTCGTCGTAGATACATAATATATAGATATCGATATTAAAATGTGAACAATTGAAAATTTTGGGACTTCAATTTATATTTCAAATGTTTTCAATCCAAATTGAAATTCGTTATTATTTTCAGGTCAGCTACTCATTTTCTATTTGATCTTCTATGCTATCTTGGCAGCACTCTTCGCCATTTGCATGCAGGGCCTTATGGCTACTATTGACGATGTAGAGCCGAAGTGGACTCAGGGTGACAGCCTAATAGGAGAAAATCCAGGTTTAGGATTTAGGCCCCTACCTGCCAAAACTGAAGATGGTGCATTGATTTGGTACAACGATAAAAACAAAACTACCAGTGAAAAATGGATCAATCTAATGGACGAATTTTTAAAACGTAGGTTGTGTTCAATTTAATCTATACATTATATAAGGTGGTTGATTCGGGCGCAGGGGGAGGGTGGACGATGTAATAATCCCCCTGGAATGGTTCTTAATGGACTTTGTTCGACATTTTCTTTATTTTTATTCAGTTATGATATTTTATTTACTATTATATTTTATTCAATATCTTTGGGGAGATATTCCAACGCACATGTTATTGAACTAAAACGGAATGAATCGGAAAAAATGTATAGAACTTCAGTTCGCGAAAACGACTTTGTGTGCGCGTTTCAGTTAATGGCATTCTTTCAGTATATTATTTCGTTTAAGAGTCGGTTTTGCTCATTTATATTCCACGGAAATTTTGTAATCATCATATTGTTGCTTTGCGACGCTCCTCGTCGGGCTTTGACCTTGTCTGGCTGACGTTCTCGACGCACCCATTTACTTTAGGGACAGTGAAAAAGAAATCTATAATCACCCTTCTTCCGCTTCGGAGTATTCAAACGAACTCGTTTAGTACACACGTGCATAACTTTGCTATATATGATTATAATTCACGTTACGCTCCAATCACTATAATAATACTCTTGTCCGTTTATGAGGATATGTACTGCCAGAATTTTTAGGTTCCAACATTCTGATTTCGCCCCTTTTTAATACTGTAAATCCCAGGTAGCAAACGACGGTAATATGACGTCATATACTGGTCTGAATATGTGAGAAGTGACGTTGAAATGTCACAGCCTTAAGACATCATTTTGAACTGTTAAAAAGACGTTATTAAATCACGTTTCATGCCATTTAGAATTAGAACATTGGTCATTTCTTAAAAATTAACTGTCATAAATTGATGGAAAGAGTACTTTGCACTGACGTCATCTACTGTCATCATATGAACGTCAGTTATCTGACGTAAAAAAGACGTCATTCAACGGTCGAATGACGTCGCTGAGCAAAATTGACCGAAAATTGACTCTAATAAGACGTCATGTTACGTCAGCTTGCTACCTGGGATAGCAGTTGTTATTGAAATGTTATAATAAAGTTGATTGAATGTTCACTGATCTGTTGGTGAAACATTGTTTAATATTGTTTAATAAAAACACTTACAGTTAATAATAAAGAGAAACATGCTACAAAAGATAAGAGTGGAGTATACCAGATTAATTGAGCTGATTGTGACGCATACTGCAGGCCAAACGGGACGAAGCATCGAAACCAGACTGAAAGAACATAAATTCTCCATATTAAATAACAAAAATTCTACGGGACTTTCAACACATTTCATTCACAATAACCATTTCATAGATTTAAACTCAGTGAAATTGTTGCAGCCACAGATGAAGAGTAAAACTCTGGATCTTCTTGAACGGGTGGAAATTTCTGATTTACACCGAAAGGAAAAACCAATATTGAATGATCAACTTACCTTCAGTTTATCACCATTGTTACTTTCCTCAATATCTCAATTTAAAACCTTCTTTGTTATTCGATAATTCTTAGATATAATTTAATACCTGTCGGTCTCCGTAGCTTAGTCAGTAGAACTCGGGTTCGAGCCCCGCTGAAGGCATAGTTGTTCGTGTTTTTCCATGATTTATGAAGTTTAAATAATGATATATGATGGGTTACGTACATTGATTACGAACCCAATGGCCGTTCGGAACCGGCGTTAAAGTGTAGGTTCACTGAAATGAAAAAACAATTTAATACTTTTACCTGTATGTGGACTTGTCCCTCTACTTCGGAGATATCAGCCTTAAGTCTACTGCAGGCAACGATGTATAGGTTTATGAGAATGTTGGTCGAAAAATGTTGTTCAGTTTATCTTTTGAAAATGGGGTAACACCTCGAAACAATTGTCATAATATTCATTATAAATTTTGTGAAACTAAGCCAAGTGTTTTGTATTTAATTTATTTAATATATATAAAATGTTATATATTCAGTTTAATCAATTATAAAAATATAATGATGAAAATTCTTAAAATGTTGAAGGTTTCATACATATTTGGTTAATTACACATTAAAGGTTCGTGTTTGTTCTCGGTCACTTTCGGCCATCTTCGGTCAAGCCGAAAAGCCAATGTTCGGTATTTGACGCACGTTCTTCGGCCTAGTTAGCAATTTTGACAATATCTCTCGAGTCCCGACTTTTTTTCTGATAATCGTCGAGTTTTTATTTTTATTTCAATTCAACCAAATCAGTTACATAATTCTGAATTGAATCTATATACCAGCGGTTCCCAACATATTACCCTTTGCGCCTCACTTAGTTTACGCTGAAATAGAAGGCCCTCCTTGCTCCAAAACAACTACGATGAAAAAACAAACGATGATAACTTTAATGGACTGGAATGACTACTTATGATCCACTTACAAATGGGCAATAAATACCTAAGTTCTCGTTGCGTCCCCCCTTAGATCACCATATGTCCCTCAAGTGGAACGCGCCCCACTGTTTGGGTACCCCCGCTATAGGCAAAAGAAGCATGAAAAATTATTGGAGGTTTAAATATTTACGGCCACTACTTAACGTGAATCTATTCCAAAATTAAATGGTAATGACAAACAGTTTTCTAGATTAAATTAAGAGAACTTTCATTAAACAAGTGTGATATTCGTTCATAATTATAATGGCTTCTTCGAACGGACTGACCTACGTACGCTTATTCGATCTTCATTATTTAATTTACGCTATATTTCAGCATATCTACAGAATACAACAGGCAAGAATATGATCCCATGCGATTATACCAGAAGTCCAACTGATGGACAAGTTTGTATTGTGGATACTACTTTATTCAGTCACTGTTCTCCAGAAAACAATTATGGTTATAACACTCCATCACCTTGTGTATTTTTGAAACTGAATAGGGTAAGTGAATCGATATTAATTATCATTTTGCATTATTTTCATCCGATTGAAATAGGGTAGATTTTGCGTGTTTTGGTTTGATAGTTTTTCTCTTATCCTAAGTTCGTATGAAACTGCAACCTAATTTTCGAAGATGTTACACCGCTTCCTTCTTTTGGTTGTAAACCACTTTTTCGTTGTTTATAAGCATTTAATTGATTCATCTGTGAATAGCTTCTTCAGCTTTTATTCGCCCGTTATTCAAATTTGTTTTTACCTGTTCATCTGTTTAGTTATGTTATATGGTGTCTGCATATATCTATTTGTTCTTACTTCGTGTTTTGAAATCCATTTAGTCCATCAATCCTTGGTTAGTTTGGATCGAAAAAAGATTTTGTCGTCACCTTTATTCTATTACTTCATTTCGATTGTTTTGTTTTGATTTTGTCACGAACATGGCAGTAATTTTGTGTGCATGCAGATTTACTGTCAAATGTGCCATCATTACTGTTATCTATTAGCCAAATAGAACTATTAGTGGAATCAGTTTGAAAAGTAATTGAAAAATAGAGGGTGTATGGAGGTTACCTCATTAATAATTCACTTCTTTTTGATCCTAGATCCTTAATTTTTGTCGAACCGATTCAATGAATAATGTTCGATGAAATGTCATTTGCTCCTGTTACAATTCTTACTGTTTTCGTAAGATCTGAAGTGACTTGCTCTTTCGTGGTTTGTATGTTGGCATCTCTCATATCTTTCCAATTGTCTTCAGCTACTGGATCTCCATTTTGAAAATCCTCTTGGTATCTGTATTTTGCTATGTGACCAAAGTCAAAAGATGAACCAAAGTCTGAAATTGCAGTAACTCAAACATTTATATTTCTTTTTTACAGTTGAATATGTACACAGTAAATTTAGTAACCTACATCATTCGACCTTTTTATTTGGACTAATCTTAGAAACCTTTTAAAGAGCCCATTTTTAGACAATTACATTGAATTTTGTTTTTTGTTTCTAGTGAATAATTGAAGTAACTTTCAGATATGGGGCTGGGAACCTAAATACTACACAGAAGCAACCGAAGATATGCCTGAACAACTTGTTATCGCCATAAATGGGGTAAGTTACCGAAAAGTTGTAATTTTACCTGTTTAAATATTATGATTTTCAAATAGAAGTTTTTTTGTTTAAGGTAATTTTTTTCAATCGAAAATATTTTTTATAATGACAAGTGAAAATGAAACAAAAACAATTGTTTCGACTCAATTTGTTTCATCCGAATAACAAGATCTCTACATTGAATATTCTTGTTTTTTCAATTCAAATAAAGTTTATCATTGAAAAGTGGAAAGTTTATTATTATAACTTATTGAAGTTTACCCATTAAATCCAATAACTGTTTCGACTTATGTTGCTTTCGTCAGATTATTGTTATATTTAGGAAAAAATTGAATTATTAAGTTATTTACAGCTATTTATCAAGCAAAATAAATTCAGTGTTTTTTATATTTTACTCCAACTTATTTATTTATTCTTATTTTCTTCTTCGCAGACCAATGAAGAGGAAAGACAAAATATTTGGATCAGTTGCGAAGGTGAAGGTCCAGCTGACAAAGAACATGTCCAGCAGTTCGAGTATTTTCCCCATCAAGGATTTCCAGGATATTATTATCCCTTTCGTAATGTGAAGAATTATTTGAGTCCTTTGATCGCTGTTCGTATTTTAAATCCTACTCGTAAGTTCTTATTTTACTACGACCGTGAGTCGATGTGTATATTTTTTAATAATTCGAGTCGAATTCACGCAGCAAATTTGTTATAAATTTTTTAACGTGGCTATACAGTATTTTTTTTCATGTGATTCCAGATAATTTTTCAAATTAGCATTGTGAGTTCTCAAAGTTATCTCTATTTGAATTACGTGAAATGAGATAACATTTCGAATAACATTTCGATAAGATTACGAATAATGCACACATTATTCATTGTATTTTCTTCTTGCTACTTTTTACTAATGTACTTTTTATGTCGATTTATTTTCTGATTTCAATTTTATTTTTCTCCAAGCGGTATGGAAAATCATTGGCCATAAGGGAGCCAAATTTTCACAAAATATTTTCAGTAACGAGTTAAAGGGTGACAAAAATAACATATATTAGATATTACTTTTTTTCGATTTATATCTATTATTTATTATAGTGTGGATGAACACAATGATAAGAAATTTAAATGTAATTTTGAGCTGAAAAATTTAATTCCATCCTCAGTTTGTCACTTGCAGAGGATGCCACTGACGGTGAACCATATTTCTTTGAAATGTTCTTTTTTTGCCACCCCGTAGCTAAGTGTTGGATGTATGAACTTCCAACGTTTCTTGCTTAAAAAGGGTTATTCATTAATATCACTCAGGGTTGACGTATTTATTTTACAATGAAATTTAGTTATCATTTACCTTGCGGATGAAAGTAATTCTTCATGGCTCTATTTAAGGTCGCATTTTTATAGCTTGTAAACTAGGGTATAAAGCATTCTGTCTGAATAATGTTGTTTTCATAAAAGTGAAGTTATTTTTCCAATTTCCTTCGATTCTATGATTTAGAAAAACTATCGAAGACGTTAATGAGCATTTGAATTTCAGCTAATGTGATTGTCAACATCGAATGCAGAGCTTGGGCGAAAAATATAGAGTATGCTAGCGGCAACCTAAATCGCGAAGGATCAGTGCATTTTGAGCTGATGGTGGATTCGAAAGCTTCTTCTTAATGTTTTAGTTTCTTAGTGTTTTGTGTGTACATCCATTGTCATCTTATTTATTTCATTTTTGTAGATTCAAGTATCCAACTTACTTTAATGTTATGTATTGGCTTTAAATTAATGATGTGGTTGTTTATTGTTGCATTTCAAAAAATTTTGTAGGAAAGTACGATATGTAATATAAAATTTATATTATTAAAAATAGCATGAAACGGTTTTTTTAGATGTCGAACTTATTTGGAAAACACATAAATATATGAATTTCCAGATTTTTCATCGAAAAGCTTCACTTTTCGAAACACATCGTAGCTTTGTAATAGTTTTCATATTTATTCAAATATCACTGATACTTAAGGAATATATAAAGAAACGATATACTTTTTTAAACCAAATCAGGAAACTACAGTCCAATTCCGTCTTAGCACCCGAACTGAAAATGATAAGTGTACTTAATCCCAAATTATCTTGGCAACTTATATGCATTGCCATAACAACTCTTTCTAAATTATACGATTGCTATTTTTATGATTTCCTTAGTCCGTATTATGACATTACATTTAATGCTTAGATTATATTTCGAATATTTTGTCTTATTTTATAGTTTGCTGTGATGTTTAAGATAATTGATATGATGTAGTATTATTTATATAGAGTTTAAGATATATTTAAATTTGTTATCGATGTTATATTGTTTTATTATACATTGTTCAATTTATTTAAAATTCCTGCGGGGCACACTTATGTTTTAATATTTCAGAATATGACAATTTTTTTAATTAGAAGTAATTTAACAACAGTTCTAGATTCCATATATTGAAAAAAATAATGCAAAATTGTAAGATTTTCCTATTCGTGAAACATTTTGGTATTTTTAAAATATGAGTATTTATTGGAATAAGCTCCTCCACAGAATATTGTAGAATAATCCTTTCGTTATATTTGTGTAATGATTTTTCTCATTCAAAATTTAATATGAAATTGAAGAATACATTTCATATGAAGGATAGGGGTCTAAATATTCATGGAAAATATTTTTTCTTCAAGTTACCAAGATGAAAAATTCGTTCAACAAAAATTGCTCTAAAAAGAATCTTCTGAAGATATAAATGATTATCTAATTATCAAATGAACATTATTGTTATCCACATTGTTTCTATGTGTGCCTTGCTGTGATGAAGAAATTGTTGTTTTTTATTTGCTTACTTACGTAATTTTTTGAGTGTGTAATGAATAAAATTGAATAATATTGAGTATGTTATCACTTTTATGAAAAATGAAAATTCCATTTCTTCTGAATATTGAATTTGTATTTAATAATTTTGTTAGATTTTCTTATTTGGACAATTCATGTTACCAATTCTATTGATATTTTACAGGCCCTGCTTGATACATATGCATTTGTGGAAAAATATTCATTTGAAAATATTGATATTGCAAGAAATAAAAACTGATCGTTTGTTTGAAGAAAAATTTTGAGATAGTAGTTCCATCTGGTACATCTAAACGAGTAGGCTAATTACAATGTCCTCAATCTCCAAAAAGATAATGAAAATTATACGAGTCCAAATATAATTTTAGCTGCATTTTAAATGACGTTTACACGCAGTCTCAGTCGATGCTTTTCATGGTGCCCAATCCGTTGTTTGAATACTTTCAGGGCAGCCTTTGAAGGCAATAACGTCCAACTTCATTTCAGTCAATTACATTGGTTTTTTGACCTATGATAAAAGGCAGTATACGTCAATGCAAACGTTGTAGACAAGTACAGCAAAAAACACAAATACTCTTGCTGCTTACTTCCTTGCCTGACTGCCTACTCACTGCCATAAGAGATGACTGTAAACGTAGAATACAAGTAATATGCATACAGTTTTTCGTTCCACTGGGTCCCGAAGGGTAGATACTAACCTCCGAGTAATTGATAAATAACATTATGAGGGATCTTTAATCTTGCCAGACAGGGTCTGATATCTCTTCTTCCTCTTTGTAGTTGCCTTCTATGGATATGTTACATTTATATTTTTCATCATTTTAAATAGTATTTTCAGAGAATTTCTCCTAAGTTTATTTCAAACCTATGATAGGCATGAAAAATGTACAAAAAATTAGACAACTTTAATGTGTTTTCAAATGATTTTTGTATTTTCCTTCAATTCTTTACCTCTGTAGATCTCTCTTTGGTAAATCTATGTGGTGAACGTGAGTAAGCTGAATGTTATTATTTATGTATTGGCATTAAATCTATTTATTTCGATATTGATTTTTAATTTATCCGAAGATAACTATTTCACCCATCAAATAACCAAGTATATATCTTTTGCAAAATTTAGTGAGTTTTCAGGTATATTGAACAAGATTTCATTTCGAAATGTATTTTGAAATTCGATTTGATTACCTCTTATAAAACTATTTTTATGAGACATTTATCTCTAAGAATACTTGTTTGAAGTATATGCGTTTAGTATCTTTGTATATATTGAAATGAATTAATTATAAATTAATAATGACCAAAGAAGAAATATGAAATCATTGCAGGTGATTGTAATATTTATTGTCAATTAACTAGATAATCAATAATATCCATAATTGACAATAAATACACACCTCAGAGTCAGTAGTTCGCCTTTATCGTCTAACAATTTGAGATTATGTAACACTTTAGTACAATTTGAAAATTCTACAGAAACATAATTTTTCTGTTTTCAAAGAAAAATACCAAACTACATTCACAGAATAGTATTATTGTTTGACAATTGTTTCGAGGTGTTCTTTCATTTAGGAGAGTTGAACTGATTGATTTTTATTAATGTTTCATTCTTACGCCAAGTGCTTTCTTATTCTTAACTATTCAACTTACTCTATAATAGCTCCTCTTTTTTGGCGAAAATCTTCTTTTGCATCTACTTTTTCGTGCAGGGATACTTTCAATGAATGTTTCTCGGAATTAAATTTCTTTATTGATGGAATAATATCAATTATTAGGGTTAACAATGACAAAAATGGTTCGGTTAATGTGTTTTAGCTAAGGAGGTAAAATTGTGTTTTTTCTTGTGCAAATTCCGCAAGACGTGTTTAGAATTCAATACTGCAATTATGATATGAACATGGTAGTTCCTCATTAGACTTTCCATTAGCAAAATCAAATCAGGTAAATACATTTACAATCAAACACAATCGGAATTGGTAATATACCTATATAACAATATAGCAACAAATATTTCATTTAACGTATAATATATATTATCTGTAAAATTTGCATCTATACCATTCATTCGAAAAATCTTGTTATGAATTTCGAACAAAAATTGTACAAATTTCTATATTTCGAATTCGCAAGCAATGTACAGGTCAAATATCTTAAGAGTACTTGGTCTCAATGGTAAGGAAGGGTGCCCCTAATTTTGAGTTACAGCATATTCTGGAAGAGCTAGAACGAAAATTAACCCCTTCTAACATTTTCCAGTCCTCATGAAGATTTGTGAGCAAATTTGCAATTTGCATTTTAGATTATCTATATATCATCAATTTCGGAGTATGTTTGGATCAATTATGACTCAATTCTCTCTTAAGGAGCTACTAGATTTATCAGTATTATGTCCAGAACGAATTTTAATTCAATAACTATAATAGAAATGTTTGAGTAAGGTATATAAATATAACTTCATAATAGCATTTTCATACATAGCTATAAATGAATGAGAATACGCGAATATCATAGGTGTATAGAAAGGGGGTTGAAGGGGTGCCTTAGCACAAAACGAATACCCTCGATTTTTCCCTTGCAACCCCCAGTAGGAAAGTTTTAGCTACGCCAAGAGTTAGATGAAAATATTGGAAAAGCCACAATATAACTACAAAGATATTTCTAATAATCAAATATGAAACAGTAATCATAATTTTTATTGAAAATTCTGATTGGAAAACTCCAATTCTTCGTATATTAGCGTCAAAGTACCGTTTCGTTCTAGCTCCCTCAAGAAAGACGCCGGGGTTTTAAATCTTGACATCGAAGAATTGAAAGATGATTATTTAAACTAGAGAAAAGTCAGATTTCAAAGTTATGCCACGCTGAACCACAAACTGCTCTATAAAAAATCTAATCTGCTAGTCTAGTCTATCCCTAAAGAAGTTGATGGGGCTGTTTAACATGGCAGTAGATCGCTCTGTCTAGCCTTCAGAAAAATTTGCGTTCTGGTGATTAAATTTAAGCTGGAAAAATACATTTTGTGGATTCATTGTGTAAGAAATATACAGGTTATAAATATCCGGCCTACAAAAATTTCTGATTTTCTTGGATGAACCAAAACGGGCAATATTGGAGACGATTATTTGAAATTATTTCGACATTGCCTTAGAAAATATCAGAGTAACTAAAAATTGGGTCTCTGATAGAGAATTCAATCAATTGAAGGTTTATAATTTGTTATTTATTTGTTTTTTATATTTTTGGCCAACTGCTGCGCTAAGAATTTGCGAGACAGATGAACTATTAGCTGTATTTTCAAGAGTCTACTACTTGGCGAAAAAAGTATATTACATCGAGTTTGTAAATGCTTTTTGAATTATCGTGTATGGTTTGACACTTATGAAAGTAGGTATCTGAAACTTCATCAGAATGAGTATAAACGAGAAAAAAAATTTAAGCTTGAAGAAAGATTAAAGATTCAAAACAATGAATTTTTAGTGAGAAACCAATGATTTGGATTTTGAGCATGTTTGAAATATTTTGAACAATTAATTTAGCATGGTAAAAATTACCTTTATCAGTAATTGCGCTGGTTTGTGATCGACGATCGGTCGAATGATTTTGGTTTACAATGTGTTGCACGAATATTCGCACAACCATTTTCTCTATTTGCCATAGCTCTTAGTGAAAGTTTGACATGATGGACAGTTTAACATGCCGTTAAGCACGACCTTGCAATAGTTCTTCAAGCTTGTTCTATAAATCGCCAATAGAATTCAGATCGGTATTACAAGATGGCTCTATGTATAGTTGAAAATCAACCTATACATTGAGACAATCGATCATAACTATGAGTTGTTGTAACTTAAGGTTTCGCTCCAGAACTTCCTTTCCTTAAGTGGACTTCTTAGGCCTACGTTTTCATGAACTGTTCACAGGTTGTGTGTACCAAGGTTACTCCTCCAGAGCTTTAGATTTTCCATTATTTAATGTCTTTATTACATCCTTATTTCTGCATAATTTATAAACATTTGAACAGATCAGATTCTTTAGTAGCTTCGCTAAAATTGAGACTCGGACTGGTATTCGAATGTGGATCTACTTTTGCAATCTTCTTTGGTAGTTTGTTCGGTGAAAATTGCTATGGAATTCAACATTCGTGCTCCTTAATGGTATCTGATAATTGATGGATCTTTTGGCTACTCATAAAAGTTACGTAAAATTGTTTCAGCGGGCACTAAATTAATTATTAATCGCTTCATTTGTGGGGATAAATTTTACAGGTATTTCAGTTCTTCAAGGTTAAAATTTTGTATGGATTTGTTCGTTAATTTTTGATAATACATAGTAGGTACTTTTTATGAAGAAAAATATACTCTGTTTTTCATTACTCTATTCATTATTTTGAGATTGCAGTTTCGAGGTATTACTACACTCTCAAGCACATTCATATCGAAATTGATAGTTTGAACGTAAGTACGGAGTTGACCAGGAATATAGCTTGTATTCTTTTTCTTCTGAGCATGTCTAACGCAACGGTGTATTCTTCTCCTTCAGAGTTTTATAGAGTGATGAAATGCTATAAATAGAAATTTGATCATTCAACGAATTAAGGTGGTATTTTTATTGTGTTTATAGAATTCTTTACATTCTGAAATATCAAGTTCTTTGCCTTTTGAAGCTCTATATAATCTTAAAATTATCTGCATTAGAAAAAGTATGCCATAACTCTAGAAAGTGTTTGCACAGTTCGTTTTCTCTTTGTTTAGCCTAGTTGTAAATCTCAACGAATATGTCTGGAGTTTATGAACTTAGTTGTTATGAGTGCAATAGCTGTTAAATAGAACAAAGATGCAGAAACTCTGTTTCAAGATTCGGAGAACATCAACAGTATCTCAGGCTTAACAAAGAGAACTCGAATTTTGAACACTTTCTAGACTCGGGGCATAGGTACTTTTCCAGATGCAGATAATTTAAATATATTACATAATGCATTGAGGGAAAAAACTGGATATTTTAGAATCTATAGAAATTAAATTATAATATCACCATCAATTTGTTAAATGATCAAATTGATTTCACCACTCCATAATGAAGAATGCATCATGGCGAGGGAAACACTTAGAAGAAGAAGACTGCATGCTTTGTTGATGGTCAACTCTGTACTTATATTCAAACGAAGCTAATTTCGTTTTTAATAAGCTTGAGAGTGTAGTAATACTACTAAACTGCAATCGCAAAATAATAAATATAGTTTTCATGGTTTAATGTATTACACTGGGGAAAATTTGTAACATAAATTCTGTTGACTTTGATTTTCAGGCTGTTTTAGAGGTAAAAATTGGCGACCAAGATAAATCATGGGCCTCTCACAAAATCTGCAAGCAGTGTTTGAGAATGTGCACAAAAGGAATATGTGGTACACTTGGCGAGAACCCAAAGACCAATCCAACGATTGAGACTTTTGTATAGTAAAAACTGTAGAATATAACAAAAAAACAAATATAATATAGATTATCCTATTTATGAGAAGCATTGGGGCAGTCAAAGTGCCCGACAAGATCTGACCTGAAACCTGGTGATCCAAACATTCTAAATCAGCCACTTGTCGACAGAAAAAACATTATATTTCCTCCTTCGTATATGAAACTAGGTCTCATGAAGCAATTTATTAAAGCTTTGTCAGCAGAAGGGGACTCTTTTAAGTATATCATTTCGTCAGCTCCTAGCTTGTCATATGAGAAGATAAAGGCTGGTGTCTTTGATGGGTCACAGATTCGGCAACTTATTAAAAATGAACGTTCCTTTAAAAAATGACTGAACTTGAAAAAAATGCTTGGTTGGCATTCAAAAGTATAGTCACGGACTTTTTTGGAAACACACGAGTGCAGAATTACGTCGAAATTGCTCAACAACTCTTAGAAAGCTTTAATTTTCCAGAAAATCTTGGCGCTGTTAGTGATGAACTGGGTGAGCGATTCCACCAAGATTTGAAGGTAATGGAGGAAAGGTATCAAGGTAGATGGGATGTCAGTATGATGGCTGACTACTGTTGGAGCATCAAGCCAGAATGTGTCCAGATTGAACATTCTAGGAAATATTATAAGCGAAAATGTTTATCCTAATATCTTTTTTAGTTTTTCTATAAACACAATTTAACTTTTTATATCATAACAACCTTTGTATGAATAAAATTTTCTAATATGTTTGGTTAGTACCCACTTTATTTTCTTCTGAATGCCATTTTTTTGACTTTTAGGGTAAAGAGAAGGTATCCTGTAGTTTAGAAACTTAACGCGATAGAGAAAAATTGATAACATTTTTGAATTCTGAGATAAAATTCAGTCAAAAACAAGTCACAATCTAAGACAACAGAATTGTTGATCCCCAGTGTTATTATTGACGCTGGATTGATTCAGTTGTAGAATGTAGTGAAAAAAGTGTAATGTCAAAGTACACAAAATGAGACTAACGTAGTCACCACCAAGATTCAGAATTTTTGTAGGCCCAACATTACAAATGATGAATCTGACTAGGAAGATTAATGAAGTAGATGGGTCTAGTTTGATTCAAGTTTGGTCCCTGTGCGCATACCTTTTCAAATAAATCAGCGCACGACCTCTCTGAATTTATCTGATTCATAACATCGATGAATTTTGGGCATATTAATTCATTTACAGGGCGTGATTTTCGAGTGATGAAAATTAATATATCAGATTTTCTCTTATAAAAGCGGCGTTAATAATTTAATAATTATTTTACTCATTCAATAAGCTTGTAATGTACCAAATTTTTGAGTCCTTGAAGATATAATGAGCAATCAATTCATCACATTGAGCATTGGTTTACTGTTGTTGGAAACGGAATGAAAATAATGGAGCAAGAGATTGAATATTGCCCAAATGTCGATTTTATGAGTGTCAATTGAGAATCTTACAATTATTATTCATCTTATCTGTTAAATGAGATTTACTTACAAATTCATAGGTATATCATAGCATCGTCTACCACAATTTACTCCACTTTAGAAATTATACCCCTTTTTGAAATACAACGACGAAGGCATTTTTAACTCACCTTTTGTTTATTAATTAAACAATTGACTCTGTTTTTGATGCATTAATTGTAATAATTTGAGAAATGTTACGTACATAAATACATTTGCAGGAAAATAATAACTAATCAAACATGAATTCGAACTAAACATAATTTGATAATTACGTTATTTTGTGAAAAATATATCAATGTGCTGTCACTTTTTCTTCCAGTTTACAAGTGGCAATGATAAGGAATATCATGGGCGCCATCAGAATTTCTTTCAGGGAGACTCATCTGCATTTACAAACACAAATTTTTGATGAATTAGTAAAAGTTTTACAAGAAAAATTTTCTCATCTCATCGAACTCTGAAATGAAAAAGAAGTAGATATTCTCGTCACCAGTGCTACTCCTCTAACGTACATTTTAACATTTTTTGTATTTATACTGTTGTATTTGTGTTTGTATTTTATACTGTTTATTTTTCCATACTTGAATATTTGAAAGATCAATTACAAAAAGTAAATATGAACGTAATGACCAATTTATGCAGATTCAATGGAGTTCATTGTCATTTTCGAGAAGGTTTAAGAAATTTGAGAAGAACCAGATGTTGTTTTGAGCGTCCTCTAGTACTCAAAAAATGAACTAACAGATGAAATCGACCACCGGAAGATGTGCAAGAATCTTCAAAAATTTATCTTACACATATCTTCTCATAATTCTTTTTTTTTAAATGATATCTTCTAACATAAAAGTAATTATTTGCGCTTCTGATGGTTTATTCAAAAAAAAAAGAAAAATTCAAACAATAAGCCTTTATGTCGTTGGTAGAATTTCTGTGAAATCTCCACGGAGGTGTTCTATACCACATGACATCAGATGGAAGACAAATGCATGTATTGTTCGAAAAAGAGAAGCAATGACTAGTCGACTTCGTTTTGTCCATTAGTATTCGAGTAGTCGAAATTGGTTCAACTATTCCAGCCAAAACATGTGGCATGGTACAAACATTGACACGTTACGACTTGTGAAATCGCCCAAACATAGAAGACGAGAGGCTAAGCGTATTGACCAAACCAAATATTCGAAGGAAAATTGTAGAAGAGGATACATCATTGACGGAGTAATGACTTCATTTGAGCAACATACCATACTTAATTAATTTCCAAGACGCTACTGAAATTGAAAAATCCACGAACTGTTGGCGTGATTCGCAGATCGTCAAGAGTCAAATTAAATGTATGTCTGATATTTTAAGAGATATGCACATTTTTGTGATAGCGGAATCAAAAATGAATTTTCTAAATACAAGCTGAAAGAAACAGAAATATACCTACATAAAATGATTTAGAGGCTCATTCGTCAAGCGGTATAGTGACCGTATATGCGCTTGGCTTACTGTTGCTGGTGGGTTCGATTCCCCCGTAATCTTGGGCCGTTCGGAATCGGCGTTAAACTGTAGGTCCATCGAAGATATGAGACCTATATATAGGTCTCTGACCTCCGCTCTTAAAACAGTAATGAAAAGAGAAATTTCACAGGCGGCGTGGCTATTACAATATGTATGAAAAACAAAATGCAGTCTGTACCTGTACAAAATGCAACAAAGACACAAAGCCACACAAAATAGTCAAGTGGGCATGTTTATCGTGACGGCTAGCCTCTTGGACTTGAACATAGAAATATAGAATAGACATGTCCAGTCTTTTATTCAACGGTAACTCGAATTAAAAAATGACATTTACCTCTTTTAATTTTTTTTTGACAAGAGGGTGTAAGCGACCCCCTTGCAGAATGCTGCCGGCGCCCATGGAAACAGTGATAACAACAGCAAAAATCGATATTTATGATATTTGACCTAAACGAACATCTCATTTCATAAAACAAGTGATAATCATAATTATATAAATTATAATTACAATTATAATTACAATTACAATCATTATTATATGAATTTCAATTGAAATTACAATTAGAAATATAAAATTATAATTACAATCATAATTATATGAATTACAATTATAATTATATAAATTATAACTACAATTCTAATTATATAAATTATAATTATAATTATACAAATTATAATTACAATTACAATAATAACTATATGAAATAAGATTGAAAATATAATTATAATTATATAAGTGATAAGTATGATTACAATTATAATCATGTTATCAATTATAATTACAATTATAATTGTAATCATTTTTATTCAGTCATTAATGAGAAATTTCTCTTTTATGAATTGAAATATTTGTAAAATTAATTATAAAATTTGACACGGAACACTATTTCGGATAAACATAACAAGTTACCGTCTGAAAAAAATTTTCATTTTCAATGTCCATATTGAAATATTTTCTACTTTTAACAAAATTGCAAACAATTTTTAACAATTGCAAAATGCTTGTAGCTAATCGAAACTTATATTTAAGAGTCTAACTTACCAAAACATGTAGAGATGTATCCATATTGTGAAATGAATAAAAACAATGAATGAAAGAACTCAAAAGTTTTCTCACTTGAAGAATTTATCCAAATTTCCGAGAATGATCCAAAAATTTGTTTTTATAAAATACATCAAAATCACAATTTTTTCATTATGAGCTTATACAGAAGTAATATATTCATTCAGAGTTACACTCTTAATTTATTTTCAATTAGAATTCGATATTAATTACAACGAAAGGAAAATATGTACTCATTATGAATTCAACGAATAATTTCCTATCAGTCAAAATAACCTTCTGATCGGGGTTCCAAATTTTGCGAAGTCGTGGCAACAGAAGTTCACATCTCGTACCATCCGTCAATTAACAATCGTAAAAATAAGAATAAAAAACATTTTTACAAAGACTATCGTTCCTGTTAGATGGAAGCTCTCTCGAAATCTGTTATATACCCATCAGTCTATGAATATAGACGGTCAATTGCCCTGTGAATCCAAACTTTATCCTAAATATACTTTACAAATCTTACCAAATGGTACATTTCTATCGATCAAAGCACCATAACAAGTAACACATTAATTATTAACCACTGAAGTGACAAAAACAGGAATGTAATTTTAAGTCTAAAAATTTTTTCAACTGGCAGTTGCGAGTGTCTATTTTTCTGGGTACAGTTCATATTATTCAGCACGGGTAGAAATTCAATTGAAATTGTTCTTAAATTTATAACCAACTGTTATTTACATCGGTGCCACTGTAGCGTTTCAAGGTCACAGATTCTCATTGACAATGCACTGTTAGTTATCTCTATTTTACACAATATTTATGAAATTCTGCGGAACTAGGGACACTTAAAATTCTTTATTAATTGAAAAGGGGGCAATCCATTAAAAAATTAGAAGAAAATTCAAGGAGGAATAGCAAGTTGCTGAAACATAATAAAAATGTAGTAAAAAGCAGAAAGAACAACTAAAAAAACATGAAACATAAACATTGGCAATGTGGAATTGAAAATGAGCATATCTTGAGTGGTCCAAATGTTTTCTATTTGTTGGTATTCATAAAAAACAATGTTATAGAAGAACTTTTATAAATAAATGAATTATAAATTAAATTATTCCTGCTTTCCTAGATACTTGATTGTGATGAAAATTATTTTCAATTAGTTGAAAATCCGATCGACTATACTGAAGAAGACCAGCGTAGTTTTAGACGAAACGTTGAATTGCCTAAGCATGACGAATATTCAATTTTTCAGACTAAAACTGAGTCTTTCATTCACACAATTCACGTATGAGATCTGGAATAAGATATTTTTTAATTAAATGCGAATATAATTTGAATTTGAATATTTATACCTACTTCAATTGAAACGTGAAGTTAAGACAACCGAAAAGTATAAGAAATCTTACCAGGCCAAAATTGGGAATAGAGAAAACTATTCTGTACATTCTTTTCGAATCTGACCCTAAAACCACCAAGTGGAGAAAATCTACAATTTACTGTGGAAAAATACGAAATTTGCCGCCTTTACTACACGATGTATTGTATTAACTCGTATCGATGCCAGACGTGGTAAGGCAGCGCATTTTGTTGTTAAATGATACTCTCTCGATTCCTCTCGTTGTCCTCCAAGCTGCTCGTGGACCTCGAACCGCAAATCTGCATCTCGATTTCCGCCAAACGGTTTTCCAGCTCCCATTGTTGCTGATTCAATTTCACACTCATCGCAGTGTTCTCCGCCTCCACCGTGTGAAGCCGTTCCCTCAACCTCTTGATCTCCGATTCTAATACTTCGTGGGATCCTAAGAGGAGCGGCGATGTGGTACCGGACACCAGCTGGGTCATGCTATCGCAGTGTATTGTTGTACCTAGGAAAAGTTGATGTTGTTACATCTTGTAATCACTGGAAAATATTGAGAAACTACGATTCAATTGAATCTGGTGTTTGGATTTTGAATGAATCAATATTTATACCATAATTTTTGCTGCTTATGCTCGCAAGGAAAAATAGACATGTGGTCGAAAAACTATGCAATATTAAAGATTTTAACACCATAAATAGGTTTTTGAATTTAAAACTGAGAGGGATGTGTACATTATGTTTAGTGACCTTGTAGAATATCTTTGAGAGTCTAAATCTACTATATGCAAGCAATGTACATGTTAGATATTTATAAACTGAAAGTTAGACATGCAAACCTGATCTAGGCTGTGACACTGGAGTGTGATGACTTCTTTCGCTACTAGTCGATCTTGCAGGACTTTCAGGACAAGCTGTACCAGGAGTTGGAGAGTCTATGAAAGATCTTGGAAACGCAGTCGTCAAACCTACTAAAACAGGTTGAAGTAACATGTCTTCCAGTGGTACTTTTCCTTTGGATTCGACTAGACCTGGAGTTGACTGACTTCGTCCCATTGCAGCTAAAACATTTAAAATCATACTTACAGTGATTCTGCAAATTTCATTGTCAGAATTACTTGAATACTAAATGTCTCGAACTGCACAATTTAAACTGTGAAAAATAAACACGATTTTTATAACAATCTTCTCATTAATATCGTACTTTTTAACGTTCCAAGCGATCTGTTCAATCAACACGTGAACCGTTGTTCCATAGGTCTTGAAAACGTTCATAAAAAATATGAGAAAATTAATTCAACGAATAAAATCCATCTAAATACCACCCGAATATTTTCTTTCCACGCGCCATTGCGCGGTCTGGAATATTCCCGAACTAACGGGTATTCGCATCATACTCTTTTTCGTTTCATCTTTCACATTTCCGGTTAGCTATTGAATTTCATTGGTTGAGAAAATTAAAACGCAAGAGAGAAAAACGAAACACAAACATCTCGGTAGCAAATATTTGGATTTGCATAGAGAGACGATTGAATAAAGAAACTTGCAGCTTTGCCGAAAGATGTTATGCAAATATTTCGGAGCGCGGACAGAAGGAAAAAGCTAATGCTTCGCCGAAAGAAAATGGCTGAAAGAGATTTGTGCCATTCAGTGTTATGGTGCAAATTTATTGTTATGCAGTAAACTAATTTGAATGGGAAACGTCTGCTAGTGACAGCTCAGCGTTCATAATGCCATATATCTTATCCGTTTTGAAAAAACTTGAGTGATTATCTTATCCATAAATTGAACTGATCCATGGTTTCAATAAATGGTTATTCATAGAAAAGCTCTAATTGCTTGACGAAAATGATGAAAAATATTTTTTGTACGTTGGCAATACAAAGTATTTTTGTTCACTGTTAAAATATTTCATACTTAATAATTGATGAGGCTGATACTTGATGTAAATCGATAAACATAATAAAACAATTGTTAAACAAAGATTTACACATACATTGAAAAGAATACTGCATGACGTACGTTTCGATAAGATTCACTCTTTTCAGATTTACTTAGTTTACTATATAGTAGTTCAGTAAGAATTGATGCCTTCTGCCTGTTATCAACCTGTTTTCTCTGTATTCATAATTTAAGTTTACCTATTGTATGTATTCGAGAAATGTCATTAGTCTGCACGTAGCATTTGAAAAAGGCGAATCTCATCGAAACTTACATCATGCAGTATTCTTTTTAATATATGTGTAAATCTTTGTTTAACAATTGTTTTATTATATTTCATACTTCTATAACAAGCAAGTGAATAAATGAGTATTCGATAGTGTTTGCGTTTACTTGATGTAAATCTATTATAATCGAATATAAACTTAAATTCAAACACTTGAACTTATGATTTACACTTTATTGACTACATAGCATGACGCGTTTTGTCGTTACAAACGACTTCTTTAGATGCTTACAGAATAATTCTGTACAGATTATTTTATATACTAGATACTATAGATCCTATAGACTAACATACACGTTATTTTCATAGCACGTGGTATATTTGATTATAAAGAAAAATACCTAGTTTTCTTTAATTTACAGTTGAAATTTCGTTTTTAAAAATACTAGCTATTAGATGTACAAACTCAGTCGCAGAACTCGCAATGCAGCAGTCAAAGATATAAAAGAGCAACTCAAATTGACGAGCAACGTGAAGCTCGGAATGAAGTTGAACGGAATCGATGGAATCGAAATTAACAATATGAAAAGGTTGCGTTTAACTCCTAACGACCTGCATTAAATTATAACGTTGAAATATATTACAGTTCACAGAAAATCGTTGCTATTGGAACAATGAACGTTGTGTGTCAATATTGCAAGGCAAAGTTTAATTGTTATCAATAAGAAAATACTACCAATGATGCGACCAAATATTGTGCGAAGCGTCAATTCAAATAGACGCTATTGGTACAGCCATCAGAGCCACTATATTCATTGGTTTCCGGGATTGGAATAAATTCTGAACGTTTTTTGACTTATATCCAGCAAATATCTCATATAATTAATGATGAGATATATGGGACAAGTACTTTAGAAATTATGAACATGCCGTTCAACTATAGAACGGTCAGGTTAATAACTTTCAATACAACGTGTAAATATAGGAATTTTTTGATAATTCGACTGATTTGGAATAACAGTGAGATTGGAGTCCTTTCGTGAGTGAGTGAGTTCCTAGCTTCACACGGGATAAATATTTGAAACAAGTGTAGCACAAATACTAGTACATGTTTTTCCGGCTTTTTGAAAAATATTCAGATGAGAAAATGTCAGCTAGTATATATATATATATATATATATATATATATATATATATATATATATATATATATATATATATATATATATATATATATATATATATATATATATATATATATATATATATATGGATATTTGAATATACATTCAAAATATGAAAATAAATGGGCGTACAAAGTTCGCCGGGTCATATATATATATATATATATATATATATATATATATATATATATATATATATATATATATATATATATATATATATATATATATATATATATATATATATAATATATATAATACATGGAAATTTGAAATACATTCAAAATATGTATATATACGATAACACAATGATGAATCCTGAAATATGGAGCATCAACATTTGAAAACAAAATTAGGAAAGACAATTAATATCCTACAATAGTTTATTTGAAGACGTCCATCTACG
Organism: Henosepilachna vigintioctopunctata; assembly: GCA_030704895.1. NCBI lineage: Eukaryota > Metazoa > Arthropoda > Insecta > Coleoptera > Coccinellidae > Henosepilachna > Henosepilachna vigintioctopunctata. The sequence goes on along the minus strand of JARQZJ010000001.1, from coordinate 7,067,281 downwards.
CAGACACAATTAATTTGTTTTTTCCACTTGATTTGTTATGAAATAAGAAGTTTTTTGGTACTAGAATAATTTCCAAACATATGTTCATTTATTTATAAGGTTTAGTAATAGTAATAGGCATGGCGCCATTTGTGAAAGTTTTTCCTCACCAAATGATTCTAGTAAACTTTTCATTTATAACTGCGGAATGAGGGAAAAATTGGTAGCACAAGGTTTCAGACCGCGAAATGAATAAATGAAGCATTTATCATTCGATCTCTGGAGAGAAGAGCGGGCTACATTATGCATGAGGGCTAAATTGGGGCCGCTGAGAGTTTATTCAAAGATTATATGTATACCGGCAACTCTGTTTACAAACGCTGGATTGAACTTATTTCACTGATAAAACCGATACAACTTCGAATATTTTCATTGATCTGGACGAAATATATGAATGAGCCAAAATTTAAATTAATTGAGAGGTTCAAATGAATACTGCGGTTCTCCTTCCGTGTCTTTACATATCTGTCAATAACAATTTGAGAAAGTAAAATTTCCTAAAACTCCCGCAGTTGATAAATCACAAATTCATTTCACATTCAGATAAAGCTTTCTTTATTGAAAAATTTTATTGGTGTTGAGAAAATAAATTATTATAAATGCATATTAAAATTGCAAGATTTACCAAATCACCAAAAAATATTGTGTGTTAATCTTTTTTTCTTGAAGTATTATATCATATTTTACTTTTCTCTGTGCTGATAAAGACGTCATATAATCTTTTTCCATTATACGAGAGTGGGGTGAAAAGTTTCCGACCTGACCAGGAGATGGCGCCACTACGTCCACTTTTGGAGTGGCGTCCTAGAGCCTCTATGTAAAGCTTCAGCTCAAATGCTACCTTAGTTTGCGTTTGAGAGCACATTGCGCGAGATGCTTCCGTTGTTTTTGTGCAAATGGAAAAACTTAAGAAACGTGCTGTCATCAATTAGTTCTATTTAGCTGTGTTTCACCAAAACAAATAGAAGAAGAGATGGATTCAACACTAGGAGACTCCTTCTCATCATATTCAACTATTAAGCAATGGGTTTCGGAATTCAAAATGGGTCGTGTGAGCACCTCTGACGAGACTCGCTCAGGACGGCCCGTTGAGGTCACAACTTCAGAACTGATTGAGAAAATCCATCAAATAGTATTGAAAGATCGCAGATTGAAAGTGCATGAGATAGATCTCAGACTGGCTGAGACAGGTCTCAGCCTGTAGGATGTCAGCTGAACGTGTGCGAAATATTTTGCACAACCATTTGAGCATGAAAACACTGTGTTCAAGATGGGTGCCGCGTTCGCTAATTTTAACAGCAAAATTTTAAAACATAGTTTTTCTTGGTCAAAGTCACTGTATGCTTTTCACCCTACCCTGGTATGTGTTAGAATGTTGCATATAACAAAATGAACAAAACTGACGGAAAATTTTACTTAAAAAACAAAGAAGTATAAGGATATGAAGAAATGGTTCTTCTTGGAAAATAATTTCATTATTTAATTACAACTCATATATAATAATATTGTGAGAGCGACTCACAAACTATTAGTCTAATATTCGTCATATTTATTCCACATATACATAACTAAAATTTGAATGTCCTTTAAATAAAAGGAAAAAATTTCTTTTTTACGATAGCAATCTTGAATGTTCTTCATTTTTCAGGGAAGTTCAACAAACTCCAAGTTTTCTGGAATATTTCTCTATTTTATTATATCTTGTACATCCTTTCATATCTTCTTCTTGTGATTTTTAAATCAATTTTGTACTCTGCATAGAAAAACGCTCAATGTAAATTTTAAAAAATATTTCATAGAAATCGAATTCAATGAATACAAGAAAGGAGTTCTAATATACGTGCAACATTTGTCGACAAATATTTTCTTTCACTATATTGTAAAGAAAATTTTATTGAAAATTGATAAAAATTAAGTTCATTAAAAAATTAAAAATATTGAATTCTAACAGTAAATATTTGATGTATTTAATTAAATATTCAAAGGAACGACGACTCAATTATTCCAATCTCTAACTTGAGTTCATAATGATATATACGACCTGAAAGCTTTCTGAGAGAAACCGTATTATTTTAATTAAGGATAACGTGGGGGACCTGAATTAAAGTGTCTCATAATGAATTTTCATTAAAAAATAACAAATCCGCATCATTTTTCATAATTCGGGAAAACATGGCCCTTTTCAATTATGCGAAAAAGTATTTTCAACAGAATTCATTCGCTTTTATTTGTTTCGCAGATGAATTTAATTTCGATAAGGAAAAGTCAGACCATTCTCTCAATATGGTTGCTAGTGAATCCACACAATGAAATTTCTTTGGAAGAATTTTGGGAGTATTCATTTCATTAATTTCGTTGAATCTGTTGAATATTATTTATCTGCTGAATATTATTTTTGAACTTTTTGAAAAATTCAGGAACAAAAGTTGAAAATGATTAAAAGTGTTGCAATGTTTTTCGGTCATGAGATTAGGAATTAATGAACCTTGAAAATTTTTATGATACTTATTTTATATCACTAGTACCATTGCGAAGATCATTTGAATTATCGAAATATTATTTTTATACGAAGAAAATGAACTTGAACAGAAGAACGTTTGAACATGTTACTTGATTTTCAACACGAGAAAATTTCGAGTAATACAGTAATTTAAGAAAAGATTAAATCTTGAAGTTGTGCCTTATAACTGAATTTTTGAGGAATATAACGAAAAATTCTTGGTCGAAAAGTATCGCTTACCAACCGACTTAATTTAACTGAACGTTTTCATAGAGAAAATAATCGAAGAAAGTCTCGCAATTCAATATTGTCTGATATCTCAATATTCAAGTGGCTATGGATGACCTATTTGTTACGAAACATTCATCTTATAATGAGCGTTGCAACTCTTCAGGGGGCTTACACTCTTCCTGTCAGAGGTGAACCGCAATGGCGTTGAAATTGGAGCCTGCGTTAGAATATGCATTCGATTGTAACACGAAATTACTTCACTTTATCCCTTTGACGTTCGAAAGAACACAGCCAGTTCTTTACTTGTTAATGGCGACCTCGCTGTTGGAGTAGCGTTGAATTTCCAGAGATAAATGGCCAAATCAGGTAAAACTAGGTTTTTGCATTATTTATCTGCCTCATACGAGTTACCCTGATAAGACCTAAAAGAAAATGCACACAATGTCTGCGCTCGCTCTTTTAATTCCGAGAAAAAACTTGCTGTTTATGATGAATGTATATATGAACATAATGCGAATTAATGACTTTTTTTAATGCATAATTCACTCATTACAGGTATCTAGAAAGTCCGTTTAATTTTTCTCTTTCATTTGTCAGCCAAGATCAATTCTTATGATATTGAGAACAATTTTTATATTCGAAACAGTTAAGCAATCAGATAATGATGTGTTAAACTAGATACTAAAATTTGATAACTATGTATGTTTAAAACTGAAACAAGAGGAAAAATGATAAAATTCGTATTTTTAAGACCTACGCTTGGGGACACGCGTGGATTCACAATTTCATTTATAACGAAGACTGCATTATATGATGATGAAAGAACAAATTATTTCTCATCCTTATATAATGAACCAAGTTCCAGTCAAGTCGATGTTTTAATAAATTACAAGCCCAAAGGTTAAGATAAATTAAAATTAAACTTTGTATCTATCAAGTAAAGAAAGATATCTAAATTTTTCAATTATTGGAATTGTTTTTGTGATTTCGAAATGAATTTTGAATGGATTTTGATTTTGCTTACTTTAATACGCGTTTTTGAATTATTACAATTCAAAATCACACAAGCCTGAAGGATTTAATGAATCACTTCATTCAGCTAGAAAAAGTGATTCATAAAATTTTTTTCATTTTTCATCATTTGGGCCAACTAAAAAAAGTTGGCCAAAATGAGTTAATGAGGAAAAGAAATGATTAGGAAGTCAATCAAGAACACTTATAATTCGGCATATTAATTTCGGAAATCCATTGAGGATTAAACATGGAACTTAAGGAATAAAAGAAACGAAAGTATATAAATATAGAAATTTTTAATGAGCTTGTAGAAGTTATCATTCGGTAATACACTCTAAGGCGAAATAATTCTAAAATCTCATTAAGTGGAATGTAAGATACTTGGTACAATAAAGACAGAATATTATGATAAGAATGAATAATTATAATATTCATTCAGCAAAAGCTATTACAAAATTCATACATACATTTACGTTTAGAATTTATTACTAACAATTATTTGTTGAAAACGAACTTAGGTAATATATTAGGGCCCCTAATTGTTATTATAAAGCTAGGCAATTCATTAAATGCATTGAATACTATGAAATATATTATTTTTAGATCCAAAAAGCTTGAGAACTGGCATGTAGAAACTTTGGCATTTATGGAATTATAAGCGTCCAAATTACTGACACATGTTACATTCTTTATTTCTCTAGATGTGAACAATTTGTTTTAAGTATTAAATACAAATATTTATTTAGCATAAAATATTTTTTGTTCATTGACATTAGTTTTAGGCAAGTTAACATGATTTCAAAATTGCTTGGAGCTCTGTTCTGCAATTTTTGTAGCTGCTGAGTTTTTTTTGCTCAACCCGAATAACAACGGAGTGGAACATAATGCCTGAATATTTACCACTTTTTGCGCTCTCTGTTCTTGTTTTCATTTTCAATAGATATATTTTTGCCATATTATGACTTATTAAGCCTTCTCATATGTCGTTAGATTTCTTCAATTCTTTTCAGAAAATTGATTTCCTTGGAAATGTTAGAAGATATGATGTCGACGTAATCATTGAAACTAATGATCTCATTTAATAAAATGCCTAACTATTCAACATTTTTTGACCTTTTAATGATGTGGTTTTCAATTTCAATAGTTATATTCTTGCCACTATTCACATTCAGCATTTTAGCTGCTCCAAAAATTATAAATAGAGTTTTTCGTATTCAGCAAATTAATTGCTGGCAATTCTGTATTGATCCATTCTGTCATAGTCTAGATACTTTTAACACTAACATAAAGTTTTGTATTATCTGCGAGTAATCGAATAGAGCATTGTTTTACATGAAAAACAATATCAATAATGTATAAGGAGAATATCAGAGGACCTAACATCGTACCTTGAGGTACGCCAAAATCAACTTCAGTGCTGTCCGAAAGGACACCATTGAACATGACTTTTTGAGATCGGGAATGTAAATGATAAGAATTGAATCCTTTGTTTACTCAACCTTCAACCTTTTTTGGGACCCAACAATACCACAATCAATACCTCTCCTTTATCCATAGCTCTATACCTTTCATCACATATGCTCAACATTGATGTCTCACAGGAGGAAGTTTATTGATAACACTGGGTAACAATTTGTAACATAATTTATGTTGACTTCGATTTTTAGGCTGTTTTAGAGGTAAATTGACATGCTGACTTCAAAACTATTCAATTAATTTGAATCAATTTTTTTATATCACGTCGAGTGATATGAAATCAAGTTTTTTTACAATTATTGCGCATACTATTACGCTTCACGGAATTGAACGCGAATTACAGAAAGCCGTACTGCTCTCCTGTCGACGGAATTTTTTCCGGAAAAAAAATTTAAAGTTGACGATGATTCTTTTCATAAAGGATTTAATCAGCATGAGTTAAACGACTTCATATGAGATTTGGGACCATCCAAAAGCGTCATAACTTTTAGCATCAAGACTGCACGAAAATAATTTGTTCGAAGGAGCTAATGTCACCTACTTTCGATCGAGTGAAAGTGCATTCCTGCAGTTCTGTTGGAGTGCTGATGGATTTGTGTATTGCCATAACATAGCTGGTTTAATGAAAGAATTTTAATGGGAATTTCAGACTGGTCATTGACTTGTTGCAATATAACTTATACAAATGGATCATCTGTGTTGACCTTGAAATGATTTGTTTCCTTCTTGGCCAGCAACGCGGATATACCAAGTATACATGTTTTCTATGTAAGTGGGGACAACACAGCTCATGAGAAGCATTGGGTGCAGTCAAAGTGGCCGCCAAGATCTGACCTGAAACCTGGTGATCAAAACATTCTAAATCAGCCACTTGTCAACTAAAAAAACATTTTATTTCCGCCTTTGCATATAAAACTAGGTCTCATGAAGCAAATTTTTAAAGCCTTGTCAACTGAAGGGGACTGTCTTAAGTATATCATTTCGGCATTTCCTAGCTTGTCATATGAGAAGATGGAGGTTGGTGTCTGTGATGAGCCACAGATTCGGCAACTTATTAAAGATGAACGTATCATTAAAACAATGATCGAACTTGAAAAGAATGCTTGGTTGGCATTCAAAAGTATTGTGAAGGACTTTCTTGGAAACACACGAGCCCATAATTACGTCGAAATTGTTCAACAACTCTTAGAACGCTCTAAAAATCTCTTGGCTGTAACACAAGTATCAAGCTGCATTTCTTACATAGCCATCTTGCTAACGTTCCAGAAAATCTTGGCGCTGTTAGTGATGAACAGGATGAGCGATTCCACCAAGATTTGAAGGTCATGGAGGTATCAAGGTAGATGGGATGTCAATATGATGGCTGACTACTGTTGGAGCATCCAGCGAGAATGTCCCCAAATTGAACATTTTAGGAAAAGTTATAAACGAAAATGTTTACACTAATATCTTTTTCATTTTTTGTATAGACACAATTTAACTTTTAATATTATAATAACCTTCGTATGAATCAAATATTCTGATATGTTTGGTTAGTACCCACTTTATTTTCCGTATGCCCATTTTTTGACAGGATAGAAAAAGTGCTAACATTTTTGAATTAAGAGACCCAACTAATAAATCTAAGACAACAAAATAGCTGTTCCCCAGTGTAATAGTATCAATAAAATCAGTTATTATTACACATTGGCTTTACCAATGTCATAAAAAGTGTTACCGTAGGTTTTGGATGGGAAATTCATCTAGCAGACACATTTGTTGCCGCCTGGCATACTCATTCTGCCTCCTCAAGTATCCAACTGAAAAGTGACCTTTTCACGAACATCTCATTTTTCTCGAAATATCCCCCACCGGCAGTCTTATCTTTCAGCGAATTGATACGTGGGAGAGTTCTATAGAGATTTCACACCTACTAATGGCAACAAATGTTCGAATCTGTGGAAATCGTCTAGAACCCACTTCGATTCGAGAATCGCATTCCATCCCCTTCTCCAGGGGCGCCCTTTATATTTTAGTACCTTTCACCGGGATCGGAAATGAATATCGAAGTCGAGTCAGTTGGTCCCCTCGGGAATATAACCATGATAGAAATGATGTTCTACGAATTGAATATGGCGCCGACCTGTGTGAACAGGTCCATTTAACAATGGATAAAGAACGGACACAACGTTGAAGGCTGGTATTCACGGTTAAATTGTGAACGATTCGTACTTGCTGACGCACACGTTTTCACAATTCATATAAAAAGCAGTTATTATCGAAACTGGATGTTATATCGACGCTCACTGTACAACAGACACGAAAAATCAATGTAACTTCTTGTTAAATTCACAACTGCATGCATGTAGTGAATGTTTAATAATATAATACAATGGTAGAAAAGCGTCAGCAGCAGAGCTCGCCTATGAGTTGTTTATTGCCTAGGATAAATATGAACATTTTATTGGGGATGAGAAAATTGAAACAACGTTTGAAATTATATCACTGAACATGAAATTGCCTGTTTTTCATACTTGTTGAACGATATATTGAATTATAGTCTTAGCATTAACTGATTCAATTCATATTAAATAAATAACTAGCTGACAAGATTTTATTGATTTAATAGCACCAGTAGAAATTCATAAAAATCAAAATTCTTCTATAAGCTTTATAGAAGAATATATATTTATATATATTTAAGAGTATAGCGATCATGTTTCCCATAGCTTGAAGGAATTGAGTTGGCTTAGTACGATAACCGACGAAAATTGCTTGCTGCTTGTATGGTACGTAAAGTTTAGAACCAAAAATCCCTGCCTATATTTCGATAAGTTCAGGTTTTTTCACTTGTGAGTAAGCGCATTACTAAAATCAAAAATCTTTCCGTGATATCTAACTACAAAAAAAATTACTGGACATATGCTTCTCGTAAAGCACAATTCTGTTTTGCCAGACGTCAGAAGTAAATCTATGAAGAGTTTTTTCTTGTTATTCAACTTTAGTGTTTGTAATTCTGATCCACTTATTACACTAATTTTCTGATTTCAACTTTTTGTAGTGGTAGTAAGCTTCCTTAAATATTGATATTCAATTTTTAGTTATAATATTATAATTTTCAATTTTTATTTGTAACATCGATTTTTTTCGTGTGTACTCCTAGCACATGGTATAGAATAGTAGTGACGCTACATTATACCCAGTTGATATGGACCTCATTTTCCAGTCATCGATTAGGAAAATGAAAAACTTCAGTATGTTATATCACCGATGGTGCTGTCCTCAATTCTTTCATGGACGCGATTAAACAGAAGAGAAAGGGTTGAAAGATAGGGTAGAACAGCAGGCACCGCTAGTTGTTATATAATGCAGCTGTATATTACTATGCAGCCGTAAAACTAATGCCTTTTTGAAGCCAACTCCTTTAGAACTTACGAGCACTAAAATTAATTATGATCAAAACTATTGTTTTTCCGAAAAAAAGTCAAGAATTCGTCTTGAAAATGAGCTAACGCTCGAAACATGTTGACTATACATATTGTTAAATAAATCGTGAAACATTAAGAAGAAATGATTTACGCTGATAGAATAAAATAAGTACATATTTTCTATTATTTCTAGAACTATGAAAGATTACAGAAATTATCAACTGACCTCAAAAAGGCATATCACAAGTTTTGAAGGAATGATATTATTACTTTGAACTACTGAACAACATCAAATCTATCAATTTATGAAGAAAGAATTTGTTCACGTTATGACGCGATATCAAAGTGGAATTTTCTCATAAAACCTGAAAACGATTAACTTTCTTGGAATTCTGAAACCATATTCATGAAAGAGCAGCGGTGTATCAACTGAAGCAGATTATGCTCACTCCGCTAGAGGCAATAATTTCCACAATTTCAGACACCAAAGGATTAACGTTGACATCCCCGAGGGAGTTCAGTATCTGCTTTTGCACCTCCCAGAGATTTCGAAACAATACCAACAAATATTTTAATCCTTGCATCACTGCCTACCTTGAGATATATCAGTAGGAAATTGGGGTACGATATTTTATTAAATTGTGTTTCAGTATCTTCTTTCAATATACATTGACTTTTTACACCATATCAGCATCACTTTTTCTTGTATTAAATCTGCATACATATAACGGGTGACTTATTAAGCGTAGTTTTTTTTTGAATCGAATAAAACACTCAATTTGCATCACATATTCAAAATTTTTATTGAAATTGATAACTTGGCCTTTACCATTTACATTTTGAAGATAACTGCATGTAAATGTTGTCCGAGGCTCCGCATCAAATAGTCCATTCGGAAGGTCCAATTATGCGTTACTTTTTCGAGTATTTCGGCCTGTATCCCACGAATTATGCGTGTTATGTTATCCTGTAAGGCTTCAATCGTGTTCGGCTTATCCACATACACTAACGACTTTACATAACCCCACAAGAAATAATCCAGAGGCGTCAAATCGCATGATCTTGGCGGCCAATTCACATGGCCATTTCGAGAGATAAGCTGCTCACCAAATTCATGCTTGAACATGCCCATTGTATCACGAGCTGTGTGGCATGTGGCACCGTCTTGATGAAACCACATGTGAACCAAGTTCAACTCGGCCAACTGGGACAAAAAAAGTTGCGTATCATGGCTCGATATCGTTCGCCATTGACGGTAACGTTTCTTTCACGGTCGTCTTGTATGTCATGTGGCTGTTCATCACTCCAGATGCGTCAGTTTTGTTTATTTACATATCCGTTAAGCCAGAAATGAGCCTCATCGCTGAACAAAATTTTTCGATAAAACAGCGGATTTTCATTGAGCTGTTCTAAGGCCCATTCACCAAAAATTAGACGTTGTGGTAGGTCATTCGGCTTCAATTCTTGCAGAAGTTGAATTTTATAGGCTTTCAAACCCAAATCAACACGTAAATGTGGTTGAGTAACACATGCCTAATTGCTGAGAACGGCGACGAATTGACATTTCACGATCCTCATTAACACTGTACGCTACGGCTGCAATATTCTCTTCAGTACGCACTGTACGCATGCGAGACAGTGGTTCAACAAAGTAAACTTAGTGCGAAACTTAATGATAACAGCACGAAGGTCGATTATGACGACCATAATATGGTCGTAACAATTAAATCACATTTTTCACAGAGCACGAATTTTGATAATAAATTTCAATAGTTTGCAATCGTTACTCGTTTGTAAGTCTTTCCATGATAAAATGGCAGGGAATACTGAAATTTTTTCACTTGGACAGATGACGTTTGGACGCCATTACCAACCAATACGGCCAACCTGAAAAAGTTAACCCTTAAACGCATTACCAGTTATAAGATAACATGATAATGTGTTTTATGAATGTAATCATCATATTTATTCTCATGAAATTTTTATGTTCAATATTTGATTGAATGCAAGTTTAGACTAAGAATATAATCTACATATAGTAGGTGTTCATTAGGCCTATTTATAGACGTTTGTCAATGTAGATTCTTCACTATTTTGTCGGAATCCACTGCATTGTCATTATTTATAAATTGAAGTTCAAATTCTGTAATTTTTGTTTCAGAATTTGAACAAATTGTTTCAGAATTTCAGTTTTGAAACAGTTTTTACTTGACAACGGTAAGAGATACATTACTAACCGAAATGTCTTGTGAATTCGATTTCCGATTCAATTAATCCGTCAATTCATCAGTAATAAGAATTTATTAATTTCGATTCATTTTAATAAATTTTTATTATATTTGCATTCCATTTAATCTGATTTATTTTTTTTCATTTCATATTTTTGTTTCAGCTCCTATGATACTAATTATGACTCCTATTTTCATATTTTTCAGCTTTTTCAGTTTACTGTGATTAAGGTATCATTAAATTTGTTCTTTTAATCATAGCTTTGTTTCTGAATTGAAGCTTTAATTCATAGGCAATAGATGTCAGACATCATCACTAGAATAAAATTTGTGAATAATAACACTATTACTTTTTAGAAAAATAATATTGTTATACCTAACCTAGCCTAAAAACTGAGGAAACAAATCTTCATTAATTTTTTTTGCCTTATTTATAATTATCATATTACCTGACAATCAGAACTGTCTCTGTTAGGAAACCAGTTTCTCAACCGCTTTCGAGAAAAAAAATATCTGCAAAGATACCATAATTAATTTTCATCATCCGGAAAGTAAAAATTGAGCCTCTTTGTAGCTAACAATCGACAAAACTCTGCAAATCAGCTAGCTTGAATTTTTCCGAAAAGCACGCGAGCGTAACACTCTGGTAACCTTGGCTGAACACTTTCCAAGAGGTTTTGGTCACGAAAAAGTATAGGACAATGGACTACATCCACATACTCGAGAATGTGTTGGATATACGTGTTATAGAATACATAGTTTCATTGTGAAGACACTTAAATGGTTCATATTCTTCATCAGGCTTACTAATAATGATTACGTTCGAAATGAATTCTATAATAAGAAAGGCTTGAAAATATATGGTTTTTTGATATCTGTTAAGTAATATTTATTTGGAAAACATTGTTTACGTCTATATCGAATTTGAATTTTTCTAGGATATATTGAAGAAAGTGAAAACTCTTCCATTATCACTTTCACAAATGGGAAAAGGTATGCAGGATGTCGTTCTCAACTTACCCTTCTCCAGTGGCGCCCTCTTGTACTTTTCCAGCCTTTTTACGGCAATTGCTTCCAGTCTAACCCTCGCAGCCGGATATTCCTTCAGTACGTCCCACATATCCTTTTTACTGAGGACGAACAGATCGCTATAGCCGACCGATCTTACGCTGGCAGTTCGTCGATTCCCTGGAAAAAATCGCAGGAATTTTATACGGTTTTATGGGAAGAGAACTTAGCTGAAAAGGCGAGCGGAAGAATCGGATATTGAAAGAGGATGCAAATGTCGGAGAATATAAGAAGACGGCATGCTCATAAAAACTGGCGAAGAGTGAAAGAAGTGCTATTAGTTTTAAGAAAACTCAGAAAGAACTTCTTCGCTTCCATGAATAACTGAAAATGTACTGAAAATTCGTTAAAAATCCGATAAAGAATCAGAATATTCTATTGAGAAATACTAAGAGCTTGCAAATTAGGTTTGAATGATTGATGTTAATATGGTTGAAAATTAGTATACATAATAAAGGTTAATAATTTAACTTTCGATATCGTGAAACTTTCGAAATTCAGAAAATTGAAAGATATTAAAACTTAAATCTTGAAACCACACACACAAAATGACAAAAAATTATATATAAGCATATCCGATTTGAAAATTTTCTACTACATACGTATAAGTGCCTTTCATTTCTTAAATTAGTCCACTGAAAACTTTGTTGAATACTGAATTGTGAATAATGGCCCAGGTCGTTACTCATGTTAATACGTTATCGAGCTATCTCATTTAGATCAAAGCTCAACTTCATGAGAAGAGCCATCTAGAATTTCTTCAAGCTACAAAATATCTCAACAGTGTAGAACCAACCGAATTGTAAGCATTTCAATAGAAAATAGATGAGGAATATTGAGCTTAACTTGAATATTTGATTTCCTATCTTTTGAAAAACACTATTGCTTTTTCTTTTTTGAAAGATAGACTTTCCTAAAAGAACGTATTCTATCTTGTTGCCTCTTATACGTTAATAACAATACGATAATAGTGGAATACCAACTGAGTTGCAGGCATTTCAATAGAAAATAGTTCAGGTAATATTTATTTGGCAACTTGACTAGTTGACTTAATTCCCTCTGAAAAAGACTATTGGTTCTTCTTATTTTGAAAGATAGTCGTTCCTAAAAGAATATCTTTCATCCTGTTGTCTCTTGTTGTACGTCTATAACAGTGTAGGATCAAACGAATTGCGAGCATTTGGAAATAAAATAGACCAGCTAATATTGGTGATAACTTAAATATTTATCAGCGCCTCATGTACCTTCCTCTTGTTGTACATCAATAATAATAAGAATTATTATAGGAAAGTGATTAGGATATTATTTGCTAAATTAAAGACAGTAAAAGAGCAGGATTATGAGGCTTTGTTGGAGATTACCTTATCATATTCCTGGCCCCCTCAAATTTACTCAGTGGTTACAAAGAGAGCCGTGTGGATATAAGAAAAACATAAAGTGGTAATATAACCCATATCAACACATATCAACTATTCTACTATGTTCTTAAAACACCCTATGATTTTTTGGTTACTATAAATTTATCTCTAAGAAACTCAAGACTCAAAACACCATTTTTTCAGTATTTGTTTTCTCCTGAGGTTTCGAAATATTTATGTCTTTCGCCATCTTCTCATTTTTTTCGTGCAGTAAAATGTGTAGATCTTCAGGTTATTGGAAAAAAATCTTTCATTATGACACTCTTCAATTTGAAAATTCAAGTTGAAGTGTGAAAACGGCGTATGAGAGGAATTCCATTATTAATTGACATCATTTTCACAAGTAGTGGCCTGCGAAATATTTGGGGAATGAACCTGACATGAAGAATTTGCATCTGAAAACAACCATGTAGAAAATTTTTGAAGTAACGAGAGTGTTGAAAACGCAGGTGTTTCAACTCGGTATTTGCGTAATTTCCTTCTATCCTCAATTATTCGGAAACTATTTGCTGCAGCAATTTTGTAGCAGGGATAATTAAATCAGGATAAATCCGATAATATTTTATGAAGGTAAATTAATTTGGGAACACGATGCAATACAAATATCTGAAATATTTAATAACCCACATGCTGACACGGGTATGAGATTGGAATTTACGCTTTGAAAAGACTATATTAACCAGCATGCCATAACTACAGTATTTATATTTTCTAGTGATTGAAAAAATGGCTTCTATAATGGCTTGTAGATATCTATTGTAAAACTGAAGAGCGTCAAACTCCCCCCTCTTAATTGGCCAATAGTAAACGAAAGAAGATTTTATTTCAACTTTCAATTTCTTGTATAAAACCAAAAAATTTTGATGACGGACAGCAGAAATGACGTTTCGCAAAATTGACTGTCAAATTTGCCTTTTTGAGAGGGTCATAAGATCTTTTTAAGACTATAATCGCCTAAATAATAGAAAACGTAAGGTTCCAAGTTTACACCAATTATCATTCCCATTGAACGACACATAGCTTGGGCTGAATTGTTTAATCCAAAAGGCAACACATTGAAACAAAATGAACCTCTTCCTTGTACAGAGAAAGTAGTTTTTATTTTTGATTCTTCATCCAAAGTTGTTCGAAAAAAAGGAGACTTCAAATCAACAGACGATATGTAGGACGCGTTCCTAACTTTACATAAAATTGTGTCTATTAAAGGCATCGGGTACGAATCTTGCACGGTGACAGAATTCAATTTTCGCCCATCAAAAAGCACCCTTACACTACCCCTTTTGGTTTGGTGATTGATCATAAAGGCGATAACCAAGGAGCACCTACTGTCATAGGCTTAATAATGTTTAACCTCAACATCTCATCGATTTGTTTATGCAACATATGTAGATTGCAAAGCTGGTGATAAAGGATATTGCCTCTGTCGAATTGGTGGACCTTCGGTTACTATGGAATGTGTAAGCAAGTGAGTTCTACCGATCTTATCATCTGGCCCAATAGAATAGAAGTTCTACAACTTCATCTAACTTAACTTTTCGAATATAACTCAGTTTCAACAGGTTGAACATTGTGAATGGTAGCTATCGACAAGGTAGAGGTATCATAAGACAATCTAGGAATATTTACAACTATGTTGTACGTTTTAAGAATATCTACACCTAATACCAGTTTTTGAGATATCTGTGGAGCTACAAGAGCTTTGATGTTCTTGTTAACAGAATTCACACACAACGGTAACCACAAAAACCTAGTGTACTTTGTAGTTGACCATCTGCTGTAGTTAAATCGACAGATACATCATAATTAAGGGAGAGATTAAACCATTTCAACAAATATAATGCTTGAGAACCTATTACGGAGACATTACTTCCTGTATCTAAAAGAGCGAAAACGTTTTCGCAACCTATACGAATATTAAGATAGGGTCTGTTATCGTCTTCTACTTTTTGTAAGAGATGACAAACAGAAAAAGCTTTATCAGATTGTATAAGCGAATCAATGTAACGTTATTACAAATTATTTTAACTGGACTATTATAAAATTTTTTTACTATCCTAAGCCAGGCTTCCCAATCTTTCATGTTTAGTGAATTTATGGTCTTTTGTTCTGGCTGTGAGGTGTAACAGGTAATTTTGTAACTTTTTGCTGCTTTACGTCTCCTGCTTTTACGTAACCAGCATGTGCGTTTTTTGAACAGTTCTAGCACTTTTCACGTGTTACATTCTTAAACCCGTACTCATAACAAAATATTCCTATATTAGGTTTCTTACAGTCGGCAAACAAATGACCTATACCTGTATTATATAAGATATAGATAGAGGTTGATTCACCAAATTCATTCTTATAGATCTTCAACCATCTTACAAGGCGAAGTGAGCTGCGCTATACTACTAATATCTTGAAGAACTAAAGTTAGGACATAATGTGTCCTAAAAAACTGTATTGACAGTCATAAACTGTAAACATTGAAGATTGTATCCATTATGTTATCTTTCAAAATGTTGAAGTGTTGTACAAGCAACTTATTGACATAATAATTATAAACTTACGCTTGCTAGCTTGAACAGAAATATATCAGCATGTTCAGTAAATCACGAAGAGGGTGTAAAGGATGTGGATGTTTTTGCCTCATTTACACAACTGAAGATAACGCTTTCAAAATTGTCACACATGAATCAATGTTTCATCGAATGCTACAAAAAGCAAACTCGTACGCCTGGAACCACTCGAGACTCCTGCATTTTTCAGGAGCCTCGCTTAAATCTCTCCAAGTTAGCCCTATATCGCCATCTGCCCTAATCCGTTTTTTGAACAGTTCTAGCACTTTTCACGTGTTACATTCTTAAACCCGTACTCATAACAAAATATTCCTATATTAGGTTTCTTACAGTCGGCAAACAAATGACCTATACCTGTATTATATAAGATATAGATAGAGGTTGATTCACCAAATTCATTCTTATAGATCTTCAACCATCTTACAAGGCGAAGTGAGCTGCGCTATACTACTAATATCTTGAAGAACTAAAGTTAGGACATAATGTGTCCTAAAAAACTGTATTGACAGTCATAAACTGTAAACATTGAAGATTGTATCCATTATGTTATCTTTCAAAATGTTGAAGTGTTGTACAAGCAACTTATTGACATAATAATTATAAACTTACGCTTGCTAGCTTGAACAGAAATATATCAGCATGTTCAGTAAATCACGAAGAGGGTGTAAAGGATGTGGATGTTTTTGCCTCATTTACACAACTGAAGATAACGCTTTCAAAATTGTCACACATGAATCAATGTTTCATCGAATGCTACAAAAAGCAAACTCGTACGCCTGGAACCACTCGAGACTCCTGCATTTTTCAGGAGCCTCGCTTAAATCTCTCCAAGTTAGCCCTATATCGCCATCTGCCCTAATCTGTAGTGGAATACGAGAAGCCTCTGTCGAGCCATTTTTCCAGCCATAATTAGTTCGTTAATTAATCAGAGCGTCGTTGGAGCTATCTCGTCGAGATCCTCTTCATATTTATGAATTACGAAACAGAAAAAAGCGATATTTCATGTCTACTGAGAGCTGGGAGGCGGCAGATTTTGCATGAAATAAATTTTTTTTCAGAAAGCATTTTGTGTATATCCAGATGAGCGTCGATGCAAATGAAATTATGAAATATGAAAAAAATCAGATGCATTATAAGGTGAGCAAATATCAAAATAAAATATTCAAAAGGTATATATAGAATCTAAAATATATAGAATCTATGTTGCTAGATTTTTAAAGGCGCAGAGATGCATGTACGAATGGAGGAAATGAAATTCATACTTACATAAATATTAATGTTTTAAATACTGATATTAATTGAATCAATACAACGGTTTTGATTCATACTCAATCAATACAATAATTGAACCAGCAGAATTAAATAATAGAATACATTTGAGTATTTGATCTGTAATACGCCGATATTCATCAACTCGATTTTCAACTTTTTCTATAACCAAACTAGTGGTTCAATTTTTGATGGACACTTCACTCAATATCAAAACGTTCAAATTACTCATCTTGAAAAAGTGTTCGATTTGGACAACTAATTCATTCAATTTGACATAATACTTGAGAGAATATTTTTTATGTTTAACATTTACATGTTTCCTCTCGTATTTCTGATATTTTTAGGGACGGAAGTGTGTAACAGGAAGCCGGAGATGCGCCTGCTATTTGATTTCACCAAAGAGCATGCGCGATTGTATAGTTGGTAGTCAAATCCTATCTACTCATTTTTGGAGGTTAGGTGTCGATACTAAAAGCTATGATCTGCGTCCTGAATCTACATTTTTGTTAATAAAGGAAGGTATTAGGTAAATAACTAAATTTAAATGCTCAATTTCGACAAATGTATTTATTTGTTTGTGCTAAAAAAGTGCCTGTATTCATAAGAAAGGCAAATGAGTATGAGTAAACACTCATTCGAATACGTGCTAGGATTCTTCAAATTTTTATTTTACAATTGTACAACATTTTTTAACATTGTGATATTATATATATATATATATATATATATATATATATATATATATATATATATATATATATATATATATATATATATATATATATATATATATATATATATATATATATATAAAACTTGGTTCTCGGAATGAGCCGCGTTCTAGATTTATATAATCTCGACGTTTCGGCTTCCGTTGTGAAGCCATCTTCAGGAGTTGGAATAAATTAGTAAAGGTAAGGGTAACTCGGTTACGTGGCCTCAATCTGCCTACTCCACGAACTGAATGAAGGAAAATGAGGAAAGCTTACCTGGTTACGAGGCCTCAATCTGCCTACTCCACGAACCAAATGAGGGAAACTAGGAACGATAAGAAATAATTCGGTTGGGTGTCCTCAATCTGCCTACTCCACGAGCCAAATCGTTTCTAATAGTTAACTCCGAAGTCTCAACCTGCCTACTCTTCGGAGTTAACATCAAATAAAATGAAATTCTCAAAAACTAGAGTTGTAAAATGTAGTATGTTAATTGATGAGGACGTGTGAAACTTTCAATGTTAAATGTAATAATGTGGTTTTCGTTGATTCCGAAAATTTGAGATGTACATTAATCTATGCATTATATATGCATACGACTTACTGTATATTTCTGTCTTACTAGGATTGTAGTCGTTGCCTGTCATTTGTTGGACGTAGGGTAACTGATGAGTAACTGTCTTACTTACGGTTTCAATAAATGTAGGCATCGATTTCAATATTCTCTAACATTTATCCCTAGAAGGATAATGGAGACTTCGTATTGTTCATGTTTGACATAGCCAGCTCTGCTATAAAGTTCTTTTGTATAATTTGTCACAAAATTTTTCGAAAGAAAGATATAGTATACTTTGATATCATATATATATATATATATATATATATATATATATATATATATATATATATATATATATATATATATATATATATAAGGACATGACTGACTGACGAGTTGAAAAATGAAAATTGAAATCGTTGCCTCACTTCGATGGACGTGGTGCGACTGACGAGTTCCTTGCAGAACGAAACATATATGTCTCGCACTCCCATCAGCTGTGGCATCGATTTCAATATTTCTCTAACATATATCCCTTGAGTGATGATGGAGGCATCACATCGTACACGTTCACATATCTAGCTCTACTATAACATTCTCTTGATAAATTTGAATTTTTCAAATGAATGTTCTAGTGTTCATTTTCTTGTATATATATATATATATATATATATATATATATATATATATATATATATATATATATATTGAAATTGATTTATTGCCTGTTTAAGATATTTTATTTTGAAAGTTTTTAGCAATTTAATTTTTTTTTTTCAATTATTCATTAGTTTTGACAAAGTTGTAGTATAACAACGGAACGTCAACAAAAATAAACTTTTTCATATCAAAAAAAGCCTGTTATTGCTAAAAACTTTCAAAATATAATATATATATATATATATATATATATATATATATATATATATATATATATATATATATAGTTGATGGCAATTATTCTTGGAAATAGCTGAAGTTTCTTCTGCAATATAAAATGGTTGGTTCTTTGTGAGAATTGCTTAGTTATAAAACACTGCCTGATGAAATTCGAAAGGTGGCAACAAAATTTTCAGAATGGAGCTTTAATGTTCACTTCAACTGAATTATTCTCGCAATTCCCGAGTTTTATTCATTCTCATTCTACGTCTCAAATTAAACACTTTGTTTGAAATGAAAGGTTCTGAAACCTTGGAATTGGCAAGTGCTCCATGGAGCTTTTTGACTTCAGTCCGTAAATTTTACGTTCCGTTACAGAATGAATAATGTAATGTTTGATTTTCATTGCTGAAATGTAGAAACGAGATAGGTATTCGGTCTGAAAATTCATATTTTCGCTATTGGGGAGGTTGAACATTCTTTCATCAGGCAAATAAGTTTTGAAATCGTTGTGTATAGGTAAGTAGTGTGTGTTTTTCACTGAATGCGGAGATTTTTATACTTATTTTTTGTGCTTAAAATACCAAGAATATATTATGTTGAAATTGGAATGAATGTTTACTGCAATTTACGGAGTACCAGGGAATACATAGAAAACAGAGAAAAAAATCAATATTTATATTGATTATGCTGCCAATTAAATTTCATGAAAAAGAATTTTTAACTGTTTATCATTTATTTTTAATTAAGTAGCTTTTCTTCCATTTTTGTTTTTTACTAGTTCCAAATATTTTCTGTTTTTTTGATCAAAATTATGATAAATAGTTATATATTACCTTTTTAGTGTAGTATTTTTCTTTGAAAACACAGAATTAGCTCAGTTTTCAAGATTTAGTTTAAGAAAATTATTGTTTTTGGCGGAACATAAAAAAATGGATGAAATTACACATGTTTAATTTCATCACCAGTAACAGAAAACTAAACAATATTTCATTGACGTTTGGACAGTTTCCGTTCAGCAATAAATACAAAATATCATTCAAAAAATTATTTCAAATTTGTTCAAATTCATTGGTTTAATTCATAAATTTTATCGTAGGATAAATTTTTTTATGGCTATAAATGAAACTCAATTTGATGAGTCATATATAATTTTTTTAGAGTCTGTCAATATTCTAACTGAAAAACGTATAGTCTGGGCGGTAATACATTGTAATAGCGAAAATATTTGTTTATTGCTTAGGCTTCACTACATTGTAACTTTGTTAAAATTTTTCAATTAATACTGATTGACAGTACTAAAGTAACTGAAACAAAATAATTAGTGAAATATTATTCACTTCGGAAGTATTTTTCACTACAATTTGCTGGGGAACTATTTTCGACATGAGCAAACCTCTGAAAATCTCAAAATGAGCCAGAAAATGAAATTTATGGAGATTTTTCTATAAACGATTGTGTTTCAAAAAATTTTTCAACCACAACCAACAATAATAATTAATAGGGACACGTTTACAAGAAATAAATCTTCTTACCATTTTCTGTCTGTTTTTAGTTAATATATAGTAGCATATATTTCGACGAGAAAACTCTTGGTGATTTTGATGGACGTAGCTCAATTAAAATTTTAGTTTTCATTTCATTAATATACAACAAAAATCCTAAAGAAATTTTTTCCAACTTTCTCATGTTTCCAATTTATCACACCAATTTTCAATATTTCCTTTGCATAGAATTCAATTATAAAAGGCTTTCTCTGGCGCGCTGCTAAATTCTATATACTTGAATTATTCTATCTTCCATTACGAAATTGAATTTCAACAAAGCAGTCTTGTATTATTGAATTTGAGATTCGACATTGTTATAGCAGAAAGTGGCTTTTTGTCTCATACGACATCACTTAAGAGCTTAAATTTGAGTTTGAGTGGGCCAATTTCGGCTTGTTTTCATAGCATATCCCTTCTTAAACCCATGATGCTTTTATCACTATCGCAGAAAAATGAAGAAACCCGAAAAAACTGAAACATATAAGATATTCAGATACTTTTTATCGATACGTAGCTCGATTGTTTTAAATTATTTTCGGATATTTGTAAAATTCATATTTGATAAATAAAATTATTAGAAAAGTGTGCGAAAAAACTCAACTCAACTTTGGCGTCTATCCAGGATGTTATAGTTAATTTTTTGAATATTTATTTCATATTGTCATGATTCAACTCAATAATTGCAGTTATAGATAATCTGGAAGGATCTGAAGAGAGTTATTTTCTCCGAAACCTGGCCTAGGTTTTCTTTGTCAAATTCGTCCTATATTCCAATAAATTTTGAATCGAAATATATTTAAAGACCAGTGAAGTTATATTATCGACATTAGCGACATAAGAAGTGGAATTCCTTCTCAAACCTAAAACAAAAGCTTAAGAGACCTGGATATATTATTACTTGTGTTTATATTGGCGAGGTTGCCGCGAAGCAAATAAACTTGAATCAATACTGTAGCAATTTCAGATTATAGCTTCGGGAAAGTGAAAGCAATAGAGGAAGACGAGAAGGGAAAAATTGTGGAACGAAGGAAGAACTTCAAACAAGTCGGCGATCTAGACACCGAAATGATAATTCAATATACCTTGAGCTACGGAGGTCACAAGTGGTTAATTTCATTGAGGAAACAGAAAGGGAGAGTATGAAGGAATTTGGTTTCGAAAGCTTCCATCTCAAATTATATTTGATTACGTTTCAGTCGTAGTAAGAGAAAAAATAATTTCTTCTTCGAATGAGTCCAAAAGTAACCTAAGAGAATGTCTCCTAGTTTCGATACATGAAGCTGTGTTATACTTTGAGTTATGAAATAAATTATACATTTAGCATTTAGCATTGCTAGTTTAAAGCACTGAGTAATTACTAAATTTCAAAAATGAGTTATTTATCAGAAATCAATAAAATGAGTTCTTAAAATTATAATAATTTATCAGAATTTTCAATGATCTCAGGTTATCTATTGAACATTCTAAATTCTCTTGAATGAACTGTTTTTATAGCTATTGTACCCTTACACCGGCCAACAGAAAAATAATTTCTACATCTGATTCGATGATCGTGAATTTAACTGACAAATCGCGATCTATAGCTAAGTTAAAGAGAAAATTTCAGTTGTTTCATTTCATAGACAAAATCAATTGTTTTTTATCCTATTCTTTGATTCACATTTATCATAACTGAAACTTTTAACATAATCTGCAATGGTGTATATCTATCACTTCTAGACATTAGCATAATTACCTTACTCTGCAATATGTGAAACTTAGTCACCCCAGTTTGAGGAAAATTGAACAAGAGGGTAGATCAGTTCTCGAAATGTGGATGAATAATTGAGCTATAATTTTTGGTATATATTCCTCATATATATTGAGGAATCTACCTATTCTTCCTAAAAAACAAATTTATCCACAAGTTTTATGTCTAATATATATTCACAATATGCTTTGTAGTCCAGGTGTTCATTTAAGATTACAACTAAATCGTATTTTCCAACTCTTTTGTCTAACAAATTGGTTGAGGCTTTCGAGGCCAGTTGTCGAACTAGTGTTGTCCTGGTTCGGGTCTAAGGGCCGTCGTCGGTTGGAATTTCTTCCTAACGTTTCGCTAGCACGAGTGGCAAGCTTCTTCAGAGGTCGTTCCATTTCTGATTCTGGTCAGTCCACTGTCCAGAATCAGAAATGGAACGACCTCTGAAGAAGCTCGCCACTCGTGCTAGCGAAATGTTAGGAAGGAATTCCGACCATTCTATTGTCTAAATTTGCATTCATTCGAGTTCATGCTCATACTTTTGCCACAAAGCCATGTGTACATTAGACAAAGTTCTGATTTACTTTAGTGACCATACCGTCTAAATTATAACCCATTTTCATCATTGTATTGATATTTCATAACATTTTATGGCCTTAGGTAAGTCGATTTTATATAGCAAAAACAAGACTCGGCCGAATACAGTTCCTTGCGGTACTCCATATGTCGTTTTTATAAATTTTGATGATATATTCACTCTCTGTTCTCTTTTCACCAGTTACACGACAGTAAGACTTATATACATATTTTATTGTATTCATCGCGACTTTTAGAATGAATGTAAATTGGTTATAACAGTAGTTTGATATGAAATACAAATGTATTCGGACTTTTTTTACCTTTTGAATTCGGGTCTGTAATAAAATTCACCAATGCAAATTCCACAGATTTGTGATTTTTTGTTCTCACTTGTACTAATTCAATTACTATCAATGTGTTGGCTCATTAGGAGTACTGTGGAAAATTTTCGGGTTATGTAGATATTCAGGTGTTTTAAATGATGGGTCGTTGACCACAGAACCCCGTTAATTGCAGAGGGTTTTGTTAATCGAATTACTTACAAAGTATGCAAATCAGTTGGAGGGTAGGCGTGTTGAACTACTCACCACTACACAAAGTTTAGCAATAAGGCGTTGACAAATAGAAGCCAGGCAGGACGGGGTGAACGAATATAAATGTGTATTTAGTTTTGTAACTTGCAGGGCCGTAATCGTTCGAATTTCTCAGGTATTAATGAATGAAAAAGTTTTGAAAAGTAAAATTTTCTCCAAAAAAAAAACTCCAAACTGTGCCACTCTATATATGTATATTCAACTCATATTGATATCAATTGAATGGGTATTTCATTTCAAACTTTGAACTCTAAAATAATATTATGATCAACACTTTAGACTTACCGATTTAAATATAATTTTGATTCGTTTTACCTACTAAACGCATTGAAAAATCTTGAATGTAACCATAAACTCTTTTAGAGGTGCATAACAAGTGCAAAAAATAACTGATATTGTACGATACTATTAAATATGTTTTTAAGATAAACTTCAGCCGTCACTTTCTTTGTGATTCAGTTTCTTTTTCTACATAATGAAAAAAATAACGCAACGTTAATTTAAGGAAATCCCAATCATATTTTATGATAGTTAAATGATTACCTACTTATTCATTGAAATTGAATCAATCAGTAATATTTCAAAACTACACTCAACTGAATCACTTTATGAATGTAGAACTTCAATCAGATTTTGTCATTTCTGTATCAAAATTCTGAATTGAATCAAAATCTGAAAGTAATTAGGATGACTATTTTGGTTCAATTTTCCTTTACTTTTTATCGCTATCAGAATTATAATCTCGATACGACCCTGTTAGTGTCCGTGTTTGTATTTCTACATGCAAAATACGAAAGGACAACAAAGAACCTTCTTCGGAAGCCGTCATTTTGGCTGTTACCGCCTGCCGGCTGATATTTACCAAGGTGTTTACCTGCCGTGCCCATGTTCAGGATAGAGATTTCGCCAAAGTAGCTACCTGCTTTCAGTGTGGCCAGTACGGTCCTGCCGTTATCTGCGACCACCTGAAGTCGACCACGGTTTACTATGTACATTTCTTTGCCGACTTCACCTGAAAAAAGATTTATAATAATATTTTTAGTCTGTTAATTAGCGAGTATTGAAAAGAAAACAGTCAGTGGCAGATGTACAAAAGGCCAAGACCAAGGTAATGTTATAAAATTTGTGTAATAAAATAGTTATGTATACGCCACGTTGCACAATAGTTTTCAAGGCCGATTTCCGTGGGCAAATTACCACTAGGTTATTTCAATATTGTTTCAAAACTGTGAAACAAAGTAAATACAAGTGAAGGAAAAAAACAGGTCAAAAAAAATTATATATTATAAAAACTTATTGCGGTTAACATCATTTACAGATATTACCGAACAAAGTACAAGTTTCTTAGTGTACTTGAAAATTTATCAATAACTTCCTGGTCACCTAAAATAATATCCTTGTTAATGGAAAGTAAAGCTACTCCGTTATTATTTTCGGAGGTCCTCAGTCTTTTCAGGATGAATGAAGATCTTTCCACGATGGCAACAGAAACAGGAAGAACTGGTTAAAGTTTCAAGAGGACATAAATGTTAGAGAAGAAAGTACTATCACAATTTGCTGGAGATTCAATAGCACTACGGCCTCTTCCTTCTTGCCGCAGGAAGAGGCCGTAGACGTTGAATCTTACCAACAGAATCGCCTACCGCTCGATGGTGACCCGATCATCTATTAGATCTTTCAAATTTCCTCACATAAGTTATAAATGAAAAAATAAAGATTCCTTTCCACTCATTTACAATTGTTTATTCATCAAAGTTACACATTATCCTGGACTCATCGTTTTCACTTGAGTTAATTTTGTCTACACTGTCTGATTTCGGGCCTCGCCCCCTGCCCCCTCACCCTTATATATGCCAGAGAAAACAGTTCTAGAAATATAAAAATAAGTAGTCTGACAGTGCAATGTTATCTGGGTTCAACAGAAATTCACAGTTTCAATCTGGTATCAGATTAATTGGCAAAGATGTAAATTAACTATGAAAACAATTCTGTTTTCTCTCAGAATAGATTCATAGCGGATTTTTCTGAAACAAATATTTGGTATTTTTGTGGTTTTAATTATAATTTGACTGAATTTAAGTAAGCAAACGAAGTATTTATCTTCATCAGGATCATTTTTCAACTCCATGTAAATTGACGCATAAGTTAACGTGTTTGTAAACAGTTACTCGTTTTATTTAAAAATCATTGATCATGATGAATACCTTTTACAAGTTTGATAATTTTTAAACAGACAAGTCACGACTTGTTGAAATGTATCATTGAGTATATGAACTATTTCCACTATTGAATATTTAGCTGTTGATGCTTTGAAATTAATTCATCATATTTCTTCATATAGAAATCATTGAATTGAGAAAATTGAGTTTTTTTACACTATTATTCATGAGGTTAAATTCAAATAATGCGGGATCATTTTCTATGAAAATATTTAATTACCGATTATATATATATATCATTCTAATTCAGCAATATGTTCTGAATATTGCCGCACATGAATATTTATTTGAAATAATTGTTTTTTAAAGTTACACAAAATTCAGAACTCGTCTATATATATATATATATATATATATATATATATATATATATATACCTGCCTATATATATATATATATATATATATATATATATATATATATATATATATATATATATATATATATGTCATCTACGTATTGGTGAAATAATTGTTGTGTTTAACGGGGAAAGTACTGTATGATACTGGACTTTCTTCTTCGATCGAAGGCCCATTCAATCAGTATTCTTTCGATTTAAGCATGTCTCTGCACTCAATTTGTATCCTGTAGTGAATTGAAAAAGCTATGAACTTGTATTATATCGAAACAATTATTCACTCAATGGTTGCTAATCATATTTGTTTATTAAGTTTTAAGTCACTGAATCAGTTTACAGGGATCTACGAAATTGCATGTATCCATGACGATAAGTAGAATTAGAAGGTACTGTCATTTGATTGAGTTCCATTGAGAAGTCGGTTAAATTCGAAAAAAGTATGGTAAAACATATGAGATATTTTGATCACGAATGTTACCTGCCATTATCTGCAGATAGCGGTGGGGGTTCTGATTTACCAATATATTTATCAAACTTCAAGAAAATGTTGTTTTCATTACGAAGGTATATCAACATTGATGAAGGAAGTCCAAGAACAAGAAAATATTTTCGAAGCTACGCCAGCATACTTGCGGAGAAGAAGAGACATTCGAAAGGAAAATTTCGAAGAATAATTCATCCATTCAGTAAGTTTGCCATGGTGAGGGAAAGAATCATGTGCATCAGTTGGATCATTGCATTCTTTACTGATCCAATTCAGTGGTCAATATTTTTGCCTTGTACTACATATCATAACGTAGACTTATTGCAAGATATAGCAAGACCAATTTTTGTAGTGAATGCTTTGCTGGCGCTTACCACTGGATATTGCGATCCATCTAATAAAGAAATTGTCCTATCGCAAACAAAAATAATTAAAACTAAATTATTTCAATTCGTGATACCAGAAATACTTTGCAGTATACCATATAACGGAATTGTAGTTCATCAGTTTGGAGTGAATCCACGAGAATCACGAATTGTAGCTGTCGGACTGCTAAGAGTCTTGAGATATTTACGACTAAGGGAGATGTTGAACTATTTCCGAAATATACTTGAAGAACTACACGCATCTGAAACTGTAAGCACTGTTATAATAGTGTTTTTAATGGCATTCTATCTAATACACTGGTCGGCATGTGCTATGTATTTCATTTCTCTTATTTATTACACTTGGGAGAATATACCTAAAGAATCATGGTTAGTAAATCCCCGAGAAGGTCAAGATGAGGATTCATATTATGCAGAAATATGTTCACAAGGATCGACAATACTTCTGGACGCGTATGTCATAATTCTTATCGGAACCACATGCCATTTTTTAGGGCCGGTGATGGATATAGACCAGTAACTCTTCCAATAGAACAATTATCATGTGGTTTCTTGATCATAATTGGCTTTGTATATCATAATTTCGCAATTGCAACAATTTTCGACATACTGGGTTCTGTTTATATATCTGAAAGTAAGTATCAGGAATTACTATTTCACGTTCCAGATTATATTCGGACCAGAAATCTTCCAAAAAGTATGAAGAAGAAGATGTTTATGTATTTTGAATATAAATTTCGGGGACGTTTTTTCAAAGAAGATGAGATTCTGTCAACACTTTCAGAGCATTTACGCTGTGAAGTTGTGTTAAATTCTTGTGAGAATATATTGAGAAAAATTCCATTGTTGCAAGGAATGTCTAAAAACGTGATTGGAAGTGTTATAGGGTTCTTGAAAAGGGAGATTTATCTTCCGAATGATGTCGTTATCAAATTTGGCGATCCAATGACGAAAATGTATTGGATATCCTATGGAACATTTGCAGCTTACTTCGGAGATGACATGACGGAAATTCTTCACTTTGAAGACGGTGATCATTTTTGCGATAATGCTATAACATCGAAACCAGGACCATGCACTTTGTCAATTGTTGCCCTTGAGATCACTGAAGTTTTCACATTGAATAGAAGAGATATTAAACACTGCACTGCATTTTTAAAAGAAATAAGTGAAAAAGTGAATAAAATCACTAAAGACAAATCAGCGCTATATATTAACCTTGCCGAGAGGATGACAGATAAAGGGGTACAAAATAGAGTTCTAGCGGATTTGAGAAGAGGTAGAATTTTGGAGAGAGATCGTTGGAGAAGAAAACGAACGGGTCCGCTACATACGATCAGAGATAAAAAGTTGATCCCTTGACTTTCATGTATTGTTTTTCAAGTTTATAATTAACTATAAGCATTTCACTTTGTATTTCATAATTCAATAAATCATAATTCACATACCACGGTTTTTTCTGAATTTATAATTTATTTATTATATATATATATATATATATATATATATATATATATATATATATATATATATATCTTGAAATTGTATATATAAATTATAATGAAAATCAATAAGTGAATATACAAAAAAACTAATTTGATTTTTCTAAAAATTAAGTTTGACATTTGATATCCATAGTAACTCATAAATTCAATTATTCATTAGTTTTGACAAAGTTGTAATATAACAACGAAACGTCAACAGAAATAAACTTTTTCATGTTAAAAAAGCCTGTTAATGCTAAAAACTTTCAAAATATATATATATATATATATATATATATATATATATAATATAATATTTGATGCTTAAGAAAATGTAAATTGAAATGAAAATTATCGGCGTATCCTGCAGATTGGTAGCAGCCGTTGACACGTGTTTCGATCTTGTTGGATCTCTTCAGAACGGCGTAGCCAAGTTCTAGTTGTACGAATCTGGAGGTGGAAACACAAAAAAAAACCAAGAAACAAAAACAACCTCTGAAAGGAAGTCGCAACATTTCAGGCTACCGCGTTTGTTCTCTCTGGATTGGGAGATTTCAGAACTGATTTGCCCGTGAGGTGAATATTATGAAGGATAAATAGTCACCTAACGGGCAAAGCAGTTCTCAAATCTCCAAATTCGGAGAGAACAAATGAGGTAGCCTGAAGTGCTGCGACTTCCTTTCTAGAAGTTGTTAGAGCTTTTGTTTCTTGATTTTTCTTTTTGTGTTACCACCTCCAGGTTCGTACAACTAGAAATTGGCTATGCAGTTCTGAGGAGATCCAATAAGATCGAAACACGTGTCAACGCCTGCTACCAATCTGCGGGATATGCCGATAATTTTCATTTCAATTTATATATATATATATATATATATATATATATATATATATATATATATATATATATATATATATATATATATATATATATATATATTAAAGAGCAAACTGTTTGACCAATGCGTATTACCAGCGATGACTTACGCCAGCGAAACTTGGACCCTGAAATCTGCTCAGATCCAGAAGCTTCGAAAAACCCAGCGGAGTATAGAAAGATACATGATGGGCCTAACCATACGAGATAAAATACGCTGTAGCTGGATAAGAGGTCAAACAAAGGTGAAGGATGTCGTGTACTGTGTAAAAGAAGAGATGAGCATTGGTCAGCTGTGGTTGGTGATTGTGAGCCCAGAGACAGGGTAAGTCCAAGAAAGCGCCCTCAGGATCGATGGGATGAGGAGCTTGTGGATTGGCTAGGCGTTACTTGAAAGAGAGTGACTGCCGATAGGGAATCTTGGCAAAGACAGGGGGAGGCCTTAGTTCTGCAATAGACGGACCGTTCCTAATCATCAGGTGCACAAAATTCAAATTACTTACGGAAACAGAAACTGAACAAGATTTTCTCTCACGGTAATACTGTTTTCAAGAATTGATACTAATTATAACTCAATGTCCTATTTATTCAGAATTGATCGATCAGGTTACTGCAATCTGTGTCAGAAAGAAGAAAATAGGTCATTATAATCACAAAGCAGTGCAAAAGTTTCAGTGATAAAAATATCGAATTCAATATTTTTCAGTTCCATTTTTCGTTTATTTGAATTTTGAACACTATGATAAAAAGGTAGAATCTATAAATTCAATCCAATGATTGAATGAAAGCTATTCGTATATTCAATCTAATTCGTTGATGAAACTTTTTGAACTCCTTCAGTTGGAATGTGAATTTGAAAAACTGCATGGAGTTGTACCTAAAGTCGAATTTATAAAGAATTATCAGAAAATTCAGTGTTATCTGAATTGACGAACTAATAACGTCTAATTTGACAGTTGAGATGAATTTAATATTCTTCATGCATTTTATTTGATCTCTGTAAGAGATTATTGAGATGGTTAAACAAGGGTATTTTGATCATGAATGCGACTTGGTGATTACTGCAGACAGTTGTGCTTTGGAACTCCCACCGTATCTTCCGAAATACAAGCGATGGTTTTTCTCTTTGAGAAAATTTTTTGTTGTTGATGAAAACAGCTCGAGAGCAAGAAGATTTTTCCGCAGTCATGCCACATTAATGGCGGAAAAGAAGAGACACGCAGAAGGGGAATATTATAGGACGATTCATCCTTTCAGCAAGTTTGCAATTTTTATGGAAAGAACGATTTGTATATTCTGGATGATGTCTTTCTTTTTCGATCCTTTTAGATCGTCTTTTTTCTTACCCTGCGACAATAGTCATTTTCTATTCAAAATGGAATTGTTTTCTGATTTAGTTTTTCTGATAAATGTTGCCTTAACATGTTTCACTGGATACTGTGTACCGCTGACCAAAGAAATTGTTCTCTCCCCTAAACGAATTGTTAAGACCAAAGCCATTTCATTCCTCATTCCAGAAATTCTTGCATCCCTTCCATACAAAACGATTCAACTGAGCTATTTTAAGGTAAATCCGAGAAAATCTAGAATAACAATTATTTTTGCTATCAGATTTTTACGGTATTTACGACTTATTGATATGATACGTTATTTGAAGAACATATTTTATGATCTGAAAATTGGGGAATCTTTAGGTACTGTATTAGTGACGTTTCTGATGTTATTTTACTTAATACACTGGTCAGCTTGCTTCATGTATTCTGTAACAATGTGCTACTACACTTGGGATGAACTGCCAATGAATACATGGTTAATTGATATTCAAGAAGACGACGATAAGGACAATGTTCATGCACTTTTATGTTCTGGCACTGCTAATAGGTTCTTTGATACTTACGTTATCGTTCTTATTGGTACCACTTGTCATTTTCTTGGAGCTGGTGATGGCTATCGCAATAAGGAACTTCTTATTGAAAAAGTCACCTGTTCTTTCGTACTCATATGTGGTATGACTTATTGTAATTATGCAGTGGCTAAAATTTTCGAATTGTTCGGTTCTGTTAACATTTCAGAAAGTAAATATCAGGAATTATTATATCAAGTTCCGGATTATGTACGATCGAAAAATCTCTCTGAAGAATTGAAAAAGCGGCTGATTCTTTATTATGAATACAAATTTCAAAGGAGATATTTCAAGGAAGAGGAAATATTATCTACTCTTTCAGAACACCTACGTTGTGAAGTATTGCTATATACTTGTAAACCTATTTTGCAGAGAGTACCGCTTTTACAAGGGTTGTCCAAAGGAGTTATTGGTAGTATCATTGGATACTTGAAAAAAGAAATCTATCTTCCGAACGATGTCGTTATAAAACATGGAGAACCCATGACGAAAATGTTTTGGGTAAGCCATGGAACACTCGCTGTGTATTATGGTCCAAGTGCAACGGAAATCCTACATTTCGAAGATGGCGATCATTTTTGCGATAATGCTATGATAAGAAAAGGAACTCAATGTATATTGTCTGTTGTGGCACTGGAGATCACTGAAGTCTTTACGTTGGCTAGAAGAGATGTTAAACATTGTACATTATTTTTGAAAGAGATGACAGAAAGAATTACTAGAATTGGTAGAGAAAAGTCGAAGCTATACAAATCTTTATATGACATGATGACAGATGAAGGCATGCAAAATCGGGTTCTTGCAGACTTAAGAAAAGGAAGAATTTTAGAGCGGGAGAGCTGGCGAAGAAAGCGCTATAAAAAAGGTGCGAAGAGATCGGTTTATGACAAAAAGTTGAAATGATGTTCTACTTAAGTTATTCTCGAAATTATTTTATACCAAATGTTTTGTGTGAATGATTTATAATAATTATTTATATTTATTTTTATATTTCGATATAGAATCGTTGATTCAGTATCGACCAATTGAAATTAAATTATTATTAAATGAATTATAATTTCATTCGAAAACTTTCACTATTTCAAGGAAGAAAGAAACGACTTTTTGATATGCGGATATACTTGCATAGTGCACATGAAATCAGTGTGTCGGATATCCGCCACAAATATCATCTGAGTTTCGAGTACCTTAATTTCAGTATTATTGAGAAATTAAAATAATAAGTGAATTGTGTGATTCAAGGCAAGGGGCATTTTCCGTTGTGATAGGAATTGAATTAGTGAACCAGTATTCAAATTTCGGTTTCTATTACAGAAATTGTAGAAACAAGCGTGAAATGAAAATTTGGTTAGATTGGGAAGATAAATTTTGATGAAGAGAAATATTTTAT
This sequence comes from Henosepilachna vigintioctopunctata, assembly GCA_030704895.1. Taxonomy (NCBI): domain Eukaryota; kingdom Metazoa; phylum Arthropoda; class Insecta; order Coleoptera; family Coccinellidae; genus Henosepilachna; species Henosepilachna vigintioctopunctata. The sequence goes on along the minus strand of JARQZJ010000001.1, from coordinate 7,034,361 downwards.
TCAACGTGAATCTAAGGAAATTTGTTAGATATTCGCACAATATTATGATTTTATTGATATATGAGTTTTAAAAAGTGTAAAATATTTATCGATATATCTATTGGCAATAGCTCTATCTGAAATGGTTATTTGGCCAAAAAAAATTTTCCACTACTGAAAGTTATCATAATTACATATACTTTCACCTTATGTTTCATAAATAAAATCCTTCAACTAAGATTAAATTAATTCAAAATTGAAATACTATTAAATTGAACAAATATTTAGGCAGTACATAATTGAATAAACTTCATTATGATAAGATCTATTTGTGACTCGAGAATTAACTTCAGAAGATTGTGTCTAGAATTAATACAAAGTAGAGGAAAGTTATTTATTGATGCAGTTAATAATTATTAACATCAGTTTTCAGGTTTTCTAGAGAAAATTTCACATTCTAAAAACAGTAAAGGCCACAGTATATAGTTTTATCAGTTTAGAGTTTAGAGATGTATATTGAATCCACTAAAATTCTAAAATAATTTCACGGCATTTAAGTATTAAGTTAAGTTCGGTGCAGCTACTCAAACCTGTGAGTTGAGATTAAAACCAACCTTTTTTCGGATAGAAAGTATCTTCGCTCTTCTTGTATGATCTTTTTGAGTAGTTTTGAGATTTGAAGATCGTATATATATATTTGAAGTTTTATGGTTGCGTCCAGACTTTTTGATCTGACTAAAGAACAATATATACTTTTAGAATCTATTTTTCGACAAAAAACGACAGAATTCGTCTAGGCATATAGTAATAGAGAAAATTAGCACAGGAAAATGATTATATTCACGAATTAAAAAGATTTTTTCTTAAAGATTTCGATGTATTCAGATACTAAATTTTTGAACGAAGGTAGAAAAAATTATTCGATAGATGTAAATATTTCGCTTCTCTCTTGGTGAAACATTATGTTAAAAACAATCAATTGAAATTAACACACTCGACTTAAGTTTCACTAAATATATAAAAACTACATATGTTGGAGGTGGTTAACCATTTCAAGAGTATAACATACTACTAAATTTCAAAATGTATAACTTCTACTTTTACATCCTAGACCACAAATTTCAACACCGGTTTCAAGGAAACACCGACAAAGCCAACGAATAGTTCAACGATCAAGTTGATTGTTCCTTGAAACCGGTGTTAAACTGTGAGGTTTAGGATGATATATAAGTAGAAGTTGTACATTTTGAAATGTAGTAATATTGTATACTCCCGATAATGGGTTAACCACCCGAAACTTAAGCCAAGTGTATTAATTTAAATTTATTGTTTTCAATTATTATTGATTCGATGTTCAACTTCAAGAAAATGACAGAACCGGAAGGAAGTTTTACTATTTATTAATATAATATCAATATCATTCATTATAATTCTTATAAAGAATTATTTATTCAAGAATTCATCGAATTTTTTCAAGAGTAAATTTTTATGAAATTTTCATGAAATGTTTTAAATATATATAACATTTCTTTCAAATCATCAGTTTGATGGAGAATGGTATTACGGAAATGATATGTTCCAGATTGCTGACCAAACAAGGAACCTGGTGAAACACAAATTCCAGTTTCATCTACCAGTCGCACAGTGTATAAATCATCAGGCTCCCTTGATTGCTTTTTAGCTTCGTCGATAAACTTCGGTGGAAAATGTATCTGAGGAAATGCATACATCGCTCCTTGTACCGGATTACAACTGATTCCTTCTATTGAGTCAAAAGTTTCTTTAACTAGTCTTGCTTTTTCTTTGAATGTATTCAAAATTTTCGATTTTTCAAGTATAAATTGATCGTAACTGGGCTCACCTTTTTCCGGTGGGTTACACACCAAGTCTAAAACAATTTGTCCCATTACATTTGGACAGAGTAAACTGCTGACAACTTCCATATACATATTCTTTACGAATGGATCCATATTAACTATTTCTATAAAACCACCCCTGATTCCACATTCTCCCATGTAACCCTTTGAACAAGACATGAAACTCACAAGTTCAATTTCCGAATAAGGTAATCCCATTTCCATTATGACTCTTTTGAATGATATGAATTCAGAGTTATCATCGTAAATATTTTGCTGATATACCTCATCAGCTAATATAATGAGGTTATTAACATGGGCAAATTTGACAATTTCTTCCATATTTTTCCTAGTTAGAACTTGTCCCGTTGGATTTCCCGGATTGATTATCACAATGGCTCTAGGATACGACACTTTTTTGCTTTCTAGAAGAGCCCTGTCAAGCTCTGTTACCTCCAAGCTCCAATTGCTCGATTCATCCAAATAATAATTTATTTGGTGCAAATTGAATTCTTTCAACGCTGCTTGATATAAAGGATACTGAGGAACTGGAATCATGACTCCTGATCTTTTAGAATTCACCTCGCATTGTAGCAAATGAAGGATGCTTTTTATACATGATGTGGCACCATTTCCTAGAATAATATTTGTCCAATCCGAAGGTAATCCTTCATCCCTTTTCGTTATATATTGTGCACAGTGTTTTCGAACCATCTCCATACCAAAGGGCGCAGTGTATGCCCCAATGGAGTGTCCTGCACATGCCATCAAAAGGTCCTTAGCTCGTGACTTAACATCTTCTGGCATCTCGCAACTTCGAAGTAATTCTGGGTAAGTTACTATACTCAATACTTGTCTTATAAAAGTAATAGGGATTTGTCCCATAGCATGACAGTCACCTATAATAGATTTATACAGTTTTTTGAAAGGTTTTTTCACTCCACTTTGTAATTCTTTCTCGATTTCTGAAACTCTAACATAAACTGGAAGAGAAATGTAGAAACTCAGTTCTCTGAAATAAGGATTCAGAGTATATTTGTTCAAATTTTTCGAATGTGTAGTTGTCGGAGTATTCATTGTCATGAGAATAACTATTTGAATTGACGAAACACAAAATAATTTCCAACATTTTTCGGTTTTTATCCTCTTAACTATTTGATAAGAGCTTTGATAGACCAACAATCTCTCATGCACTATGTAAATTAACAGGGATTATTCGTGTCTTCACTCAATGAATAAATAACTTCTAGATAAATAATTATATCAGAATGGTTGGGAATGATTAAATTAAATACATAATACCGTTTATTTCATAAGTGAATTTAAACAAGATTGAGTCAAAAAATTTGGAATGGATTTCGATTATAACTAAATGTATTTTGCAAATAATATTTTGAGGAGAATAATAATAATAATAATAGGGCTTTATTGAGATATACAATCATTTCATTAGAGCAAATTTTTATCGAAAATAAAACAAATTCATCAATTCTTAAAGAATCATGAAACAACGTAAAACAATCTCAGGGCGGAGTTCAGATGTTATGCAACGATACATCTGTTTTGCCACTCAAACCCTGATAAATTTTTTTTTCAAAAACAATTGATATATCCAAAAATTAGAAAAAAAAACCGAAAAAATCAAAGAGATAACGGAATTAAACATAAACAGTTCAGTTATAAAAAACTAAATATAACCATTCATAAGCAGATAACAGTTTACAAATTACTGTACAGAAAAAAAAAACGAATTTCAAACTGAGGTACAGTTGTCCCAGTGTGTAAAATAGTGTAATTGCTCTTCAAAAGTATTATTGACAAATAGAGGTACAATTTTCTTGTTTTGTGAGAGAAATTCAAAAGTATAACAAAATACAAATGGAGAAACAGTTGTCGTGGTATGTAAGATAATGTTATTGATTTTCAAAGAGATACTCCCAGATTTTTCTTTTAAATACCGACGTAGTCAAAGCTTGGAAGGATGATGAAATGCACTGATTATAATATCTGTAGATAGAATATAAAAAAGATCTCTCAAAGAGAGATCATCAAGATATTTTGATGAGAATTAAGGTACAATCCATTCAAGAAAGAATTTTCAGTTAACATAGAGACTCAAATTGACAAATTAATATTTGCCGAAGTCTAAGCCCCTTAAATCAAGAACCAAGAGAAATTCGAATCTATTTAATGTTTTCAAAAGCTGCTTAGGTTTTCACAGAACTGACCTAACCCCAAAAATGAAAGTATAAGCAAACATCTTAAGCAAATAACGTTGCATAGTCGAAAGTGTAGTTTGGGATGAGTGTTGCTTTTAACCAAACCCAAACTTAGCAGAATTTCTCAATATAATATCTCTCACAATACACGACGACGTTGAGTACGAAAACTTGTGCTGAACTTTTCATGTAGAGGTTCAATTTAGCATTAGCTACATCTTACCATATAATACACCAACATAGACGTAGTAAATGTACTATGATTTTCTATACGAGAAGGATGTAACATTTTTTTTCACTTTGATCGGTTGGAAAATTCATACTCGTTTAAACCTACGTTATTCTGAATTTTCAATGCTGCTTAAACTAAAAACGTCCCACGCATTTTTTCCAAGTTTGCGATCAAATTACGCTGGAGTTAGGTGGTGAACCGATTCTCGTTGGAGATGGATTAGGTGTGTGTATAATTATTTGTGTATTTTGTAAACGAAATGAATTTTCCATTTCGGGCTCATCAACCTTTTTGCTATACAATAGGAATAATTAGCCTTCAATATTTCACATTGAACATTTTTTTTGAATTGTAATATTTATTCAGCATAGGCTATTACAAAATTTGGATATAAATTTACGTTAAAATTTATCATTAACAATTATTTGTTTGAACCGAACTTTACCGAACCGATACTTTAGAGTCACTAATTTTTTTCATGGAGCCAGGCTATTCATGAAATGCATTGAATACTTCATACAATATACTATTTCTACATGTGAAAAGCTTACAAACTTCGTATAGAAACTGTCGGCATTTCTGGAATTATAAGCGTACCCATCACTGACACATGTTACATTTTTTATTATTCTATATGGGAGCAATTTGTTTTAATTTTGAATATAAATATATATGTAGCATGCATGGGAAAGAAAGGAGTATTGGTGGAAAAGAAAGAATGGAGAAAAATATTCATGAAAAGTTATTTCACGTGAAACATGGTGAAATGATCTTCCGGGCTGATTGGCCGTGGTCAACTGGAACTCCTCCTTTTCCAGACGTTTCGTCCCTAACTGCGAGAGACATCTTTAGTGGCGGCGAGTGCTTCGACGTAGTGGTGTACTGGGCGACGACTCTGGAGCAACTGATGAATTAATTAACTGATTAAGTTAATGAAGCAACTCATCAGTTGCTCCAGAGTCGTCGCCCAGTACACCACTATGAAGAAGCACTCGCCGCCACTGAAGATGTCTCTCGCAGTTAGGGACGAAACGTCTGGAAAAGGAGGAGTTCCAGTTGACCACAAACAATCAGCCCGGACGATCATTTCACCATGTTTCACAATGGACACCGGCCGTGAAAGCCTACACGATTTCATTATTTCACGTGGTCCATAGTCGACCAAAATCGAAGGAAGAAGAAGATATGTAGCATGCAGTATTCTCTATTTCAATGACATTAGTTCTAAGCAATAATATGCCTTCGATTGGAGTATATTTATTACATTTCAAAATTATTCGCATAGCTCTATTCTGCAATTTTTGTAGCTGCTATGTCTTTTCTTTGTTCAATCTGAATAATAATAGAGTGGAACAATATTCAAGGTGTGGTATTATTATTGACTTAAAGCGCATTAACTTCACATGACAGATTTCTTCCGATTCTTCTCAGAAAATTGATTTTCTTGGAGATTTTCGACGATATAAGTCGTTGCGATCATTGAAACTCAATTTTTCATATAAAATGATGCCTAAATATTTAACAACTTTTGCCCTTTCAATGTTCTGGTTTTCAGTAGATATATTTTTGCCATATATATATATTTTGAATTGCATTCGCATTTCGAACGATAAATTTTTCAATTCATGATTTGAACAAATAATATAGATTCCATAATTGTTCAACATCAAATGTGAATCGACCACAGATCATCTTTATGAAGAAACATTTCAATATATAGTGTTTAGTTTACGTTGGTTGCACGAGAATTGAGTAATAAGTTCCGCAGAACTCAACAAAGGACGAAGCCCACCGAATAAGCGTTTAGCTACAACAAGAAATAATGTTCGTGGTCATTCGTGAAAACATCTATCAAATACACACAAGAGTAAAAACGAGTCAGTTTATAAACAACAGAGATAATTCGGGATCTCTTTTTCGAACCAGGATCAAAATCCAGCCACTATTTATGAATTTTGAGTAAGTTTTTTCCTAGTTTAGAGGTCGTTGAATAATTTTTCAATAATTAATTGAAATTGAGAAACTTTTCTTTAGTTTCACTGGGTATACTAATTTAAGTTGTTAATATACCCAGTAAAACTTAAGCAGAGTGTTTTGATTTTGATTTACTTTCATTTAACACAATGTTTCACTAAGTGATAGGCAAAATCTTTGTGTCATTCAATAATTTTTTAATGTTCATTCAAAGTTATTAGTACTCAGTTTTGTGACTTAAATTTTCGATATCTTTTATTGTTCTTTTTTTTGAAGAAGAGAGGGATCTTTTTTGGAAAACCTCTATCAAGGAATACTTTGGTTTCCTATTTACTTTCTTTAGAAGATTTACTGTCTGTTTATATTACAGACAATCTTTTTTCATTCCATTATTCGAAATACAAAGGAAAGAAGTTGGCGAAGGTAGAAATCAACGAAATTTTTATCTGAGTATTATTCTTATCAACAAAAAAAATGTTTTCTCATGTACTAGAGAAATGAAATTAGCTCACAAAGCATCGAAAAAAAATGCTAGTACGCAGTTCACCAAAAACACAATTGTAGTGTAAGTACATTAAAACATTGATTTTACCTGGTTCCATAAGATTTTGTAAAGTATCCTGAAAAGACATTTCCCAATATTTGAACATCTAGGACTTACCTGACCGTTTCATTTTCAACTGAAATATCCTTCCATGGTCTCATAAAATTTGACACGCCAAAAATCATTGAAATTGGTATATGAAAATGCGTTTTTTAAAACCTGACGTTGAACACTAATCACAAATAATATTTCGATATTCTGTAGTAAAAATTCTAACTTAACCTAAATTCAATGTAATTACCTGATATCAACTCACTTCTTGCAGCAACACTTAAAGTAAAAACAAACATAAATATAGTATAAAACACAAACTTTTCAGTTTCGAATTGAAATAGTGATATACCATAAATTTTGAATCGATTTGGTATCAACTATTGCTATTTTTCATTATAGTACTGAACTTACCTTTTCTACATATGTAATCACCCGGAGAGAAAAGGACAGGTCTTAGTCTTAATACCAGTTCGCAGAGAAAGCCTGCCTCTGTGTTTTGGAAGATTTCTACCCGTTTTAGTGTATCTAAATGAACGTTGATTGCTATCTCGGCTTTGAGTTTATCTGGAAGACACGATACGGCCCTTTCTTCGTCCGAACACTTCTGAGTGAGCCACAAATAGTCAAACCACTTGATCACCTTAACCTGAAGATGATTCGGTACCCTCCTCATCCGCATGTACGTCTTCACACCGTCCAGTTTTGCTGTAACAACATGATATTATTGATGTTTGATGTAAAGATACGTTCGAAGTTTGAATAATATACTATACAATAATAAATCGAACAAATGGATGACTGAGTTGTTTTTGACATCGAGAGTTTTATTTATGTGAAACTTAGGAATGAACATGCTTGTGGTAAATTGAAAGGAAAAGTGGCGTTCAAGAAGTTTCGTCACTGTACTAGATGTCAGAAATATGTTCTAAAAGTATATTGGGTATATTGCATACGAAATATCCTGTGAGGTATTTGGGGAAAGCTTGTGGAGAATTTGTCACTTTATTCCAGAAATAATTTCAACGTAAACAAAAATTTTTAACTACATCCGTATAAAAATTTGTTTTATCTAATTATGATTTCAACATCTATACACACGCAACTGTGTGTAAAATTATAAAATTTAAGAATATTTCATTAATAATATGAGTAAGAAATAATTATTAATTTTCAAAAAGGGTATGTAAAAAAACTGAATATCTTATCACACATCACAGTTAGTTCAGAGCTATCGCGATTAATACTGAAACTTCAATTCAATATGAAATTTTGGTGAATTTGAATAGAATAACATACACGTTACTAACATAGAGGGTGTTTTATTTGATTATAAAGAATACATAGTTTTCTTCATTTTACAGTTGAAATTTCGTTCTCAAAAATGCTAGCTAGCTATTAGATGTACAAACTTGACTGCAATGAAGTTAAACGGAATTGAAATTAACAATATAAAAATGTTGCGTACAACTCCTACCGACCTGCATTCAATTAATCTATCCTAATGTTGTTATCTAATTGTGATATATTTCAACGTTGAAATGAATAACAGTTCACAGAAAATCGTTGCTATTAGGCCAATGAACGTTGTGTGTCAAGGCAAGGTTTAATTGTTATTGATAAGAAAATACTACCAATGATGCGACAAAATATTGAGCGAAGAGTCATTTCAAATAGACGGTAAGAAGGTACAGCCACAAGAGGCACTATTCATGGGTTCCCGGGAATGGACTAAATTCTGAACATTTTTTGGCTGATATCCAGCAAATATCTCATATAACCTATTGTAACTTGTCCCAATGATGGGACAAGCCGATATAACTTGTCCCAATTATGGGACAAGTACTTGCTACGAAATTAGGTTCAAATCTATATTTGAACATTCCGTTCAATAATGAATTTTTGGATAACTCAACTGATTTGAAATAACTGTTTTTTTGAACATTTTGAAATGAAATCACATTGTAAGTAAGTCCCTGGCTCTACACGGGATAAATATTAAGAACCAATGGTAGAAAGTATAGCATAAATAGTAGAATATCTCTTTCCAGATTTTTTAAAAATATTCAGAGAAAAATAAATGGGCGTACAAAGTTCGCCGGGTCAGCTAGTAATATATGAAACTTGATTTGTTTCTCGTTATAGTAGGAGTTTGACAATTAAGCAGATCAATTCACCGTCTTCAGTGTTTTGAATCCGAATTGACTTATGATATTTCTACAAATTCTGTCATAGTTGTTTTACAAAAAGGCGTAAAATACTGAATCCTCAATGATTCTTCTAACATATTTCAAATGCCCCCTATTTGGAAGTGTACTTCTACCCCAACAATTATACAATTATTTCAGAACGAACTGAAAGGGAAGTCGAAGAAGTTCAGCTCATTAGTAGTATATTAAATGAAGTAGGATATAAAACTTGAAAATAAGTTGGAAGCTTTCATTATTCGAAAATTCAAAACCCCACTTCAGACGGGCATTAATAAGAGCTGAAATGATTCAGTATTGAATTATCCCCTAATGTTCCTTAATGTTGTCATTAATGAGCATTTTCGAGATAATTTTGCAAGGAAGCAAGTTATCCAGAGAAGTTATCATTTTTAGCTCATTTAAATGCTACTGATATTCTAAAGAAAACGTGATTCACTTCATAAATATTTTAAGTCAGTGGAATTTGAGGAAATGATTATGAATTTTTTATATTTAATAGTGTTGGCGTTCACTTGATGTGAATCCATTATAACTGAATATGAACTAAAATTCAAACACTTGAACTTTTCATTTCCACTTTATTGATAATAAAGCATGACACTTTTTGTCGCGTCATGTCCATTTAGGGACATTGACACATGATAGTTCGTTCAAAACAAAGAGAACCTTACTTTAATTAAATTACCGAAGAAGGAGGTAAAGAAGCCCCCGAAACTTCTAAATGAAACAACAAAACTTCAGTTATATACCCACTACCTGAAACATCCGACAACCAAAAACCTAATTATCTAATATATATATATATATATATATATATATATATATATATATATATATATATATATATGAATCCCTATTTCCCTTACGCCATCACGCGTGAACGGCTGAACCGATTTCAATATTTTTTTTTGTTGTGTTTGTTGTTGTCAGGGAAAAAATTTGAAAAATTGCGTGTAAAACTAAAAAATTTAAAACTATATAATTAATAATATAAGTAAGAAATAATTATTAATTCTCAAAAAGAGGATGTAAAAACACTGAATATCTTATCACATATTAGATCAGAGCTATCACGACTAATATATTACAACTTCAATTTAATATAAAATTTTGGTAAGTTTGAATAGACTAGCATACCTACACGTTACTAACATTGCACGTGGTACATTTGATTATAAGGAAGAGTACAGACTTTTCTTTAATTTAAAGTTGAAATTTCGTTTTAAAAATGATAGGTATTAGATGTACAAACGTAAGTCGTAGAACTAGGCGTACAAAGTTCGCCGGGTAATGGATAAATGATTATCAAATATATATATATATATATATATATATATATATATATATATATATATATATATATATATATATATATATATATATATATATATCATTATATATATAATCATTCCGGTCCTGTCAGATGAACAAAAGTTTGAACGTCACGCACCCAATTCTTCGGAACTTTTTCGACTATCCAAATCGGCTCACGAGGAAACTTGAAATTCTCTTCTAACATTTTCAATGAAAATGAGTTTTCTGTGTATTATGTACACCCGACGAGAAGCACCATTAAATTTTCATTATAAGTTTTTCGTTTTTGTTTAATTCTGTTCAAGGAGAATTTTAGGAACGGGATTTGTAAATCTGCTTCGATAATTCGATCGGCCTCCGGTGAAGGAGTTTTATTGGAATATTACGTTATATCTGCATCGAATTACGGAAAAGCCAAGGAACTTTTTGCTTATTAGATCAACATTTCGAGATTCCAACGCGCTTCGTTTCATTAACAAAAAATTCGAATTTTAAATTGAAATCTTTGAAGTATAAGATATCAATATTTTAGTTAGTGTTACCAGAGTAATTAATGCTTTATGTACGTTGAATAAGGATTACATTATTATTCATTATGATTTCTATTTGAATTGTTTCTGGGAATAAGATTTTTCTTTTTTTGAAAAATGTACCTCAAATGATAACTTTAATACAAACGTGTAATGTTACATACTTTTGGTTTTTGATGTACAAATACTTCAACAATACGGATATCATTGTGATTTCAAGGAAATTTTCTTTTGAATTATAATAAAATTCGTATAATTTTTCAACTTTTGAGTGAATGCATATATTTGAGTGTGATTTTGTGTTTAAGATCTCATCTGTAATTGATTCTTCAATCTGAAAAGTATATAAGTAAAGATATTTTTACTCTAAGTATTCTTATTTTCTCAACACAAAGGCCATCTAGTAAACTTAACTGAAGCTATCTATATAACAGCAGTACTGAATATTTGGAGATATGTTTTTTGAACTACTGACCCAAGTTGTTCAGACAAGAATTTTGTTTACAGTTCATTTTTCTTCGATTTTAAGTCGTACGATAAGGGTTAATAAAGAATTTCGAAAATTGCTCAATAATAACAAACGTAAAAACATATCAATAAAAAATAAATAACATTTTTTGAGAACGACAAACCCAATATAAATTCAATAAGTAGTTTCATAAGAACGTAGTCAATAATAGTTTCATTGAAGAACGCTGACCTTCAGAGTGTACGATAAATTATCACTCACACATCATACACGTGGACTTGAGAGATAAGGACATGTTATCATTATCTGCCTTATTGTCTATTTGCTTACAGTTTGCGTGTATAAGGTTGTCGTCACTGTGTTAATACAAGCTTTTATTACTTTTCCACATTAACCTACATTTTCAGTTTAGTTGTATGAATGAATATTGTTTGCTTTGGTGAATGAATCAGGTTCAAGTATCGAATGAGAACAGTTGATTTAATTCGAATATCACGAAATTGTTTTAGTTCATCTAGCAGGGATTTCCAACCAGTGGAGTACGCTTCACTTGGGGAGCGTAGGATGAGCCAAGGGGGGCGCAATAAACATCTTAGGCATTTTTTAAAATCCATAATAAGTGCAGGCAAAATGTTCTGGTACTTCAGTTTTTCGATTATAAAGTTTTCATCGTTTGTTTTGCTTCCATCCTAGTTGAATTAGGGCATAGGGTTAGTAGTATTTGAGACTAAAATTGAGGGAGGCCCAAAGACTTATGATTCTGTTGGAAACCCCAGATCTATTGGATATGCCGAGAGCTCTGAAATGTACGATTTTCAATACGACAGAAATTTCAATTCATTATTGTTTTCCTCTGAAAGTTGGAAAACTATTAATTGCCTATTAAATCTTCCAGAGAATTTCTCGTTCTTGTTTCTTCATTCATTTAATTTGGACTGTTTGTTAATTTTCATTGTGTAGACTGTGTAGATGGCTTTTGGAAGAATCCTCGTGTTATAAGGCTTCCATCTTGCGCCCGACAAAATCTTCTTTTTACTATACCACGCCCATATCAGTTAATACACTCATTGGACCTATATAAACATATATATATATATATATATATATATATATATATATATATATATATATATATATATATATATATATATATATATATATATATATATATATATATATATATATATATATATATATATATATATATATATATATATATATATATATATATATATACATAAATTTTATTTTCAATGTCTTTAGCAATAACAGGCTTATTTTAATGTTAAAATCTTTATTTTTTAATTAGTACTAACAAAGTTGTGATAAACAACGAAACGCCAACGAAAATAAAGTTTTTATGATTAAAATGAGCCTGGTGTTGCTAAAAATATTGAAAATAAACTATCTTAAACAATTAATAATTCAATTTAAAAAACGTATATATATATATATATATATGAAGGAATATTTATATGTAAATTTGGTATCGAAATTACACCACAAAAGTGGTTAACTTCGACTGGGATACGAACCCAGGTGTCTCAGGTTTACGCCCTGTTACTTTACCAAGTAAGCTACCGAGGTCTACGCTTCGCGATGCAATTTCGACTATATCTAATTACTCTTTTGTTCGCAAGCTAGTCGTCAACGCTCGAAAAGCTCGACAAACTGCACAAAAATGAGTAAACACCTTCCTCTCCTCCGAGATGTATTTTTGATTTTTTCGTTAATGAACATGAGATTAAAGTAAATATTATTCGCGCTAACCATGCACGTAAGAATCATATTGTATATGAAGAAATTTTCATATGTAAATTTGGAATCGAAATTACACCACAAAAGTTTTCATTTTCAACCTCAACTGGGATAGTATCTCGATTGAGAACTTTTGTGGTCTAATTTCAATTCCAAATTTATATATATATATATATATATATATATATATATATATATATATATATATATATATATATATATATATATATATATATGATATAACAATATAACAATATGATCCGTACATGCATGATTGCCGCGAATAATATTTATGATTGTTGACGACAGAAATTATCGTTCATCCTTCAGGAATTCAGTGGATGTGTTTTTATCGATCTCGGAAATGATGTACACTATACACTATGAAGTAGATCTCTACGTATCATCTAGGAACGATTCGCGGAAATGGAACGTTATACCACATGACCTTTCAGGGCGATGAATATTATCGGAGCTTCTTGGAACAAAGCGGAAGAGAGCTGGTCGAAATCTTGGCAAAACACATAAACAGGGAACAAAGGGCAGACGGCTCCAACCTCGAAATACCGACCGTGGATTCAGAAGTCATATAAACAGGGGCGAAGCTAGGGCGGAACTGGACTTATGGAAAGAAATACTATATATAAATGATATAAACTCACATTGGCATAATTCAAGAAATTGTGTCTGAAAAAATCTTAAATATTGATCATCACATAATAAAATATATATTTTTGAAGCAAACAAATATTATAAATTAGTGAGATTGATATCTCGCTTAAGTATTGGTGAAATATAATTAAATATTATATTGAATTAAACAATAGACTTAATGTTTCACGATTATATTTAACAATATCAATTCGTCAACATGTTTCGAGCGTGAGCTCATCTTCAAGACTAAGCTGAGTTTACTACTACACTACTGACTGAGTCTACTGACTAAACAAGTTTAGTATTCAAGATGAGCTCACGCTCGAAACATGTTGACGAATTGATATTGTTAAATATAATCGTGAATCATTAAGCCTAGTGTTTAATTTAATTTAATGAATATTATAAATATGATATGTATATCCAATTTGAAAACAATACAATTCTATATGTGATTACGTAGAATTTTTTCCTAGAATCAGGACCGCAGATGGTCCTTACATGCTGAATCTGTGCACAAAAACTGTCTTCAGCTTTCTATACCATGAATAAACTGAAGAATCGCCTATCTACTGCGTCTGTATGCTATATGCTTGCAATTGTTACATAAATTAGAATACTATGTTATGATGTAGTTCTGTTGAAAATCAAAGAGTGATCATATTTCGAGAACGTATGATTTTAACAATTTTTGAACTCGAGAATTTTACAAGCGAATACATATTGAGGATTGTTTATCAACTGCTCATTAAAATTAATTTCTCTCTCAAAGCAATAAGAAATTTGTAGAAAACCCCGATATTTCAGAAGTACAATCGCAATGACTGGAATAGAATGAGCAGTTAGTGTTCCTTGTGTTACTATCGAATTTATCCAAGTGTTTCATTTATACATTATATTCCAAAATCATTCATAATAATCCAGAAATTAATTCTCATTATCAACATTTATCAAAAAAAGAAAGTTATTTATGATTGTTGAATTCTATTCAATCAACTGAAAACTAAGTTGAGCAGAAATGTAACTAATAATTTTTCCGACTGTTAAAATGGCCAGCAATTAGTCCAAATACTGTTGAGGTTTGGTCGACCTTACTCCGAATCTGCCCAAACACCACAAATGGTTCGAAAGCCGCGCCAGCAGTTGCCGCAAAATAATTCAGCAATTCTGACTTAATTAAGATGCTAACGACTGCCATTGCCAATCTGGGCTTCTTTATTTATACACAATTAGAAAATATTCGTTTGATATAAGTGATAATTCAATTTCCCTAAAATTATCTTCGTGAAAATTCGAGTAATTAACAGTTTTCATACCAAATACATTCAGTGAATAATGTCATATGAAATGTGCATGATGTAGACAGATTAGGTTTTTATAGTGATTTACGTTATGCTACATGAAAGCATAATTTTTTAACACTGATATTTCTGTGGAATTTAAATTCATTAATTAATTTAACTACTTCATTTGGAGTTAATATGTTGAAACATTTTATAATTCAATACAATATAATTCAGTCATTAGTTGATACAATTAGCAGAAATTGTATCCTCTCGTGAAAATGGGCTAGCTTCCCGAAACATACATTTTCGAATGAAGTGAATTGTTTTTGATTTGATTTTATCTATCACATCTAGTTCTTCCTTTAGTTCTTTAGGAAATATATAGCTATTCACTACATAAAAACTTCGTTATCATCGTCCACAATAACGATTAAATGGTGTATAATAAAGTGACAAGTTCTTCGAATTTATGGAACCAGAGTTATTACATTCGAATTAAGGCACGTTTAGTTGGTTCTGTTTATTCAGCTACACTCTCTGGATGGGAGACACTCGGTTTTTATGGCTGGAAGTTTGTGAAACAGATTTTCGAAGCGCCCCTTTGCAAATAGAATCATTAAAATTTTATTGTAAATTGTATATAGCGATGCAGTGATGGTCATAAAGAAAACGTTCATAAATCTCCTGCTTATTCAAAGTCCCATTCACGAATCTCATTAGAAAATTTCCTACAATTATTACAGTTTGATATAATGATGTTGTTAGTAGAGTCACTATATTATAGAGTGTTCCAACAATGTTAAAAGGAAAACACAAGAATTTGAAATTTTGAACCACAGTGAGAGATGAGTGGTGCTGCTCAAGTTTGGTTTCAATTCTTTAATATCACCAATCATATGTTTAACAACGAATATGATTATCTTTAGCAGTGACGTCCGTCTTCACGAACACTATTGAATATTTTGGTATTTATGTGATGATAATAATAAAGAATTAAAAATGTGAATAAAAACATCAGAAACAATGCAGCATATAACAGGGGAATGTCAATATTCGCATCAACGGAATACATAGAGAGATATGACGCTGTAGCAAATATTGTACATCAAGAACTGGCATTGAAATTAAGTCTTCTACAGAAAGAAAAAGTGGCCTACTACAAATACATACCGGAGCCAATTTTGGAGAATTATCAGTTTAGACTCTATTGGGACCGCATTATTGAGACTGAATTTTCACTATAATAAAATGATACATTTATACATATCCGTATATATATATAATAATATTCTATATATATATATATATATATATATATATATATATATATATATATATATATATATATATATATATATATATATATATATATATATATATATATATATATATATAATAATGATGCAAGCTTATTAATTCTGATATGGAATATTTGAACAGAAATCAAATCTGAATGAGTAAATATTCGAATTATATTCTTATTATATTAGATAAAAACAGTTGGCTTGGTTTCACAAAATTTATAATAAATAATAAATGACCCAGAGGTTTCTTTATCTCTTGGTGAAACATTATGTTGAAAACAATAAATTAAAATTAACAGACTTGGCTAAAGTTTCTCTAAATATATTAAAAATTCTACGTATGTTTATGGTGGTTAACCCATTATCAAGAGTATACAATGTTGACTGAATGTGCGCTGATCTCTTGGTGAAACAATGTTGGTATACAATGTTACATATAATATATATATATATATATATATATATATATATATATATATATATATATATATATATATATATATATATATAAATTAAACTCTTGGCTTGATGTTTCACGATTTTATTTTAATATTCAATTATCATTGTGAAGCCATCTTCAGGAGTTGGAATAAATTAGTAGGGAAAAGGGTTATTCGGTTACGTGTCAATCTGCCTACTTCACGAACTGAATGAAGGAAAATGAGAAAAGGTTACCTGGTTACGTGGCCTCAATCTGCCTACTCCACGGAGTCAACTAAGTTGACTCCGAAGAGTAGGCAGGTTGAGACTTCGGAGTTAACTATTAGAAACGATTTGGCTCGTGGAGTAGGCAGATTGAGGCCACGCAACCGAATCATTTCTTATCGTTCCTAGTTTCCCTCATTTGGTTCGTGGAGTAGGCAGATTGAGGCCACGTAACCAGGTATCCTTTTCTCATTTTCCTTCATTCAGTTCGTGGAGTAGGCAGATTGAGGCCACGTAACCGAATAACCCTTTTCCCTACTAATTTATTCCAACTCCTGAAGATGGCTTCACAATGGAAGCCGAAACGTCGAGATTATATAAATCTAGAACGCGGCTCATTCCGAGAACCAAGTTTTATACTATATATATATATATATATATATATATATATATATATATATATATATATATATATATATATATATATTGTAACATTGTATACTCTTGATAACCACCAGAAATATATGTAGTTTTTTAAATATATTTAGTGAAACTTGAGCTAAGTGTGTTAATTTTAATTTATTGTTTTTATAATAATTATTTTATTATATTTTATAATAATTATTGTTTTCATAATATTATTGTTAAACTGAGTTTAACTTTTGAAAATGGGGTCACACCTCGAAACAATTCTGAAGTATTTATTATAAATTTTGTGAAACCAATCCAAAAGTTTTTTTAAATATTTCAAACCATGTTTCACCTAAGAGATTAGCAAACATTCAATCAACTTCATTACAATTTTCATATTTCTTGAAAAAATCAGTATAATTTATTTAAGTACTGATTTATTTGAAACTGACTTTATCGAAGTCTCGCTTCAACGTATTTTTTCATTGAATGGTTCAAGAACAACGTCATGGAATGAAAGAAAAATATAAAGTTATATGGAGAATAGTTGATATCAGTAATAAAACGTTAAAATATCTCGAAGTAATTAGTGTTTCATCTGAAAGTTATAATAATATGTATGAAGGAGTAAACATTTCAGAGTAGGTTTCAGAACTTTAAATGGAGTTTCTGTACATAAACTTCGGCCAAATTTAAATTGAAATTTCAGCAAGAAGTGATAAGGGCTACGGATGAATATGAAGTGAAGTAAACTGAATCAACAACTAAAGATTTAGGAATACTTATTTCACAGTTTTTCGTATCGATGAATAATAATAATTTATAAGTTTGATTATGATTAAATTTTCACATCAGTGGGTTCCTCAATGTTCAATAATTTCGTTGAAGAAATTATGTGCAAGATTTCGAAGAGTGTGAAATTATGACTGATTATAACTGTTTTGTTATTTCCTCATAAATCACCAATGTTTATTCATTTCAATCGAGATAATATTCAATCAATCTGTCCAGAAGTTGCTATATAATGAAATCTTTGCAGGAAAGAATACCTCTGATTCAGCTCAAGGGAAGTATATAATATTAAATGTCAGATTGTTATATAAATGCAATATAATCATAAACAAAGTAATATCTATTTGTTCAGTTTCTTCTTTCTCATGTAAAATAAATTGAGGCAAACTGGAGAAGAAATAATTTTTCTATTCGATACTGAGGCAAAGTAGACCTACAGATTGAAAACCCCATCAAAATTGGAAATTACTATTTCATAATCAGCTTCCTAGGAGCTTCAGAAAATTCGATGCAGAATATGAGGGTGTATTTTCCACCACAATATTGAAAAATTCAGATTATAAATTAACTTGCAATATTCCGTAACGTAGGTTTAATCAAAAATAATTTGAAAAATCTGATCTGGAATAAAAATATATCTATGAATAAATAATAACGATTACTTGAGGAAGTTCATTAAAATTGAAGAGATTTGGATTTCAAATTTCAAATTACCTTATAAAATGATACTTGTATATGCTCAAGTGACATTCAAATCCGATTCGAATATTGAAGTTTTTCATAACTATTGAAATTAGACTGAATATGAAATGAAATATTGAAAAAATACTATTGAATAGAGATGAGAACTTTTCAAAAAGAATGAAATAATTTTTATTCGTTTTTACATGTTTATATTTGCACAATGTATATTCTTCCTCTAACGTGTTGAACATCTTTGGTTTTGTAATTAGCGCCTTCGCCATTTTACATAGAGGCAATATGTGGATTTGGTTCAAATACACTCTGGCAGACATTCATGTTTTATATTTCGAATAAATAACACCAGTAGAATGTTTTCCTTACTATTTTAACTCAATTATTATAGAGAATAATGTTAAACAAGACCTCATTACGGTTTTTATACATATTGCGACAATTATTAGTAGTATCTAATAATTTATAATCATTGTTAGATATGAGTCTTCCGTCGATTTTCATACAGGAATTATAAAACTGAAAATTGTATAAAAATGGAATGTGAGAAATTTGAAATAGGTAATAGTATATTCAATTGAAGATTCATAGGAAAAATCCAAATTTATCATGTTAGTGTCAAGTAGGGCTGGCTATACGAACATGTAACACGACTATCTTTGTAAGGATAATGGTAGAGAAAATTGAAACTGATGGTTCGCTGAAAATACAAACAGAAACAGTTCTACAAGAAATTCAACAGCTGTGCCATGTCCATGTCATGGAGCTATGATGGAACTAGCATAGCGTGACTGCCTAAAAAAATTATTATGACGGAATAGAATTTTGCTTTCTTACACTGAACGAAAATCAGTGTTAAGGTTTTTTGTATTGAAAAATAAGGATAGCAATACATGGAGTATTATGAATTCATATTCTCATTCTGTTTTTTTTTTCATAATCCTATTTATTTCCTGCGACCTGTATTTCAGTACAACACAGTATCAATCAGAAATACAATATCGTATTTCGATAAAACTCATAGAGTTCTATGGTCCGTTGTGATCATAGAATTTTATATGAATAAAATTCTATGACTTCGAACTCATGAATGATTATCGGTGAAATTCACCCCGTGTTGACGAGATGTTCGTTTTATTCCCAACTAAATACGTTCAACCGATTATTATTACTTCCCATTTCGAATTCGAACGTATAAACACCGCTTATATTGGCGACATTAGACGAGTGAGCAACGACTAATCTCCCCCGTCCCTGTACCAGTGTAGGAGAGAGACTGAAATAGCTGCATTACGCTCTTCATGCCCGATCGATGACTCTGTGGTTCTAAAAATAGCGCGTCCTATATTAGAGTCCGCCACTCCGGGTCTAACTGGGCTACCCGATGACATTGACTTCTCTCTCTCTGTGTAACTGAAACGGGCTATCCGATCCTCTTCCTCCAACTGACGCAGTGTGTAGCATTACGGCTAAGAATTCCATCGTGCGTATAATACAATTGCTAATTATTGCGTCAAAATAATTTGTGCGATCGTGTTTCTGGGGTTGATGTGTAAGTGTACAAGAGACAGAAAGGCTGACAAACTGCTTACGAGCCGTTGACTTATTTCGGGCCGTTAATCGTGACACGCGCCATGAGACCCATTAGAGTTAGACCCGAAATTTAAAAAGAAATAACAAGATGAAGTGCAAGTACTTTTTTAGTTGAGTTGATAGATAGAATAAAATTAGAATCAGGAATAATCATTTTTCATCTTTGTTGACTAATGTCAAATTTTTTTGTCGAAAATTCATTCATTTCGAAAATAATCGTCGGTTATACTATGTCAAATATATAATTAACTGAAAAAAAGAGGTGAACAATTTCACTGAACTTCTAATAAGATTCTCAAAATTCGACGATGAAGGATAGGAAAAGAAAAAATCTGGAGAGTTAAACAATAGAATCATTATATTACACAATGTAAGAAATTGATAAAAAATAATAAATATTTATAATTGAACAATAACAACTGTTTCTAATACATGAATAAAAAGAGGTTGGAGAGTTGAAAAATAAATTCATTATGGTAACAAATTGATATCAAAGAGTGAATATTTGTAATTGAACAACAGCAACTGTTTCTAATACATGAATAGAACAATAGAAGGGGTGTATATCCGAATTTTTTTCAGAAAAAAACTTTTTGTTTTGTATATCAAGAAGCTTTTATGGAAAGACAAGAATTATGTCTAGAAATATTCAGGAAAATAGTAAAATAATGAAAACAGCCGTTAAACACACAAATATTTACTGAAGAACTGAATAAAAGGAGTTAACAAGAGGTCTTTGTGAATCATAATGAAAATAACGTGATGAAAGACTTCATGTTTTGATAACAAAGTAGCACTTTAAAATAATTTTATAAAACTTTTGTCGAATATAGTGAAGGATTTGGCATAACTAATTGTAATGTATTTCATATCTTCAACGTGATATGATGGAATGAAAAAAAGGAAAACAAAGAAACGAAAGAGATAAGCTTGAATTTTTCTGTGAATTCTCAATATATATGTCGAATAGTCCATCCCATCTCAACAGAAATCACGAAAAAAATTCATTTAATGTATTTAAATCTGCAGACACTTTTTTATAGAACCAGTTTTTACAGCGAGACATATAATGCCAATAAAATGGACTCCTCTAGGTGAAGGATCCCTTCTGTAGCCAAATGAAAATCAGAACCGACACTCCGATGCAAGTGACACTAAAATTGAACGAGCGACTCGGGAGCGTGTTTACCGTTCCGAGCAGAAAAATCGAAAGCTCTCGTCACTCATTACACGAGAAAAGTGCACCGGTGCGGAGCAATAGAACGGTGGGGCATGCCGGTGCAGTCTGACGCAAGCACGTTTTCATTACCTTATCGTTACATTTTAAATTGAAAAATTAAACAGCGGAAACTCGGTACCCGTGAGCCATTTCCTGTTGTCGTTGCCGACGGTCGGAAGTTCAGTTGAAATGAAATTTCCATTGAATGCGCTATGCAACCGAATGTTGAATTATATCAAGAATTTCCATTCAATCATGACGAAAGGTTCATGGGCATCGTGAAGAAACTTTGAGATATTTCGCTTGGGGATCAATGGTCTTGTGGAGTCAACACAAATATAAAATATTTTAGCCTTAAGCAGGTGACAACAAATGTTGTTGGGATAACGTCCAAAGATGTATTCCTAATGATAACAATTGATTGTTAGCCTGCCACCGTGGCTTAGTCGGTAGAACACCCGACTATGGTGTGGTAGAACTCGGGTTCGAGCCCCGCTGAAGGCATGGATGTTTGTGTATGTCCTGATTTAAGTAGTTTAATGAATGATATATGCTGTACTTTGATTACAAGCTCAATGGCCGTTCGGAACCGGCGTTAAACTGTAGGTCCACTGAATTAAAAAAAATTGATTGTTAGCGCAAGGTGAATAATTAAGATATATGGACGTAGTTTGCGAAAGATAAATACAGAACTTATCTGTTTACTGAAATTAGCAGATTTGTAACACATCGAATGATATCGAGAAAATTTGTTTTTTCTTTATTTCACTTTGTAGATGTAATTTTGTCAGAAGTTACATTTAATTATTATATTGAATTTTTTTCAATTCGAAATTTTGCTTAATCCGATATTGGAACTCAATTTTTCAGTCTTTATTGTGTTGATTTATTGAAATCTTGGGTACTTATCAAATTGATCTCATTGATCTCGAATTGAAACGATTTCGGTATAAAATCTTCTGTATTTTTTCCTTTATTTTCAAAATCTTGTATATTTCGTTTCGAGAAAATTATTTTGCAGGACTTTTATAAGGTTTTTATAGTTTTTATCCACTTAAGTGAAACAGATATTCACTTTATCGCGGCAATAAACTCAAAATAGTCAATTGATGTTAGCATATGTATCATAGATGAGACATATCGTATGAGCTTACTCTAGTGTACTCGTATATCGTAAAAAATATCGTTTGTAACTATGGCTTTTTTGATGCCATCATATTTTCTTCGAAGTATTGCAGAAATACTACCACACATTTACTGTTAAACACCTTCAAGCAGAATGTTCTCCTATGATTTAACCGCCATAATTTGAGAACAGCAACAACAGCTGGACCATATTGCTAGTTGGAGTGAGGATAATTATTTGAGTGCGAATGGGTCAAAGTGTAATATTGTCTCTTTCACAAGGAAAAAAGATCGAATTGGGCGTGATTATAGTGTCGGTGGTCAGGTTCTTTCTCGTTCTGATAAGGTGAGAGGTCTTGGTGTAGTTTTCGATCAGAAGTTTTCCTTCATTCCACACATCAGCCAACTTATTTCATCTGCCTCGAAGATATATGGATTCGTTATACGCAATGGCACATATTTCAATAATTCGTTAACATTAATAGGATTACAAGGTTACGAGTCTGGCAGCATCAACGCCATCTTGAGGCCACTCAGAGAAGGTTCTTGAAATTCTTTAGTCAATTCTGATTTAGTTCAATCTCATTGCAGTGCAGGAGAGAAACTTTATCACTCAAATTTTTGTACAAATTACTGCAAAACAGTATTGATTAATACAATCCTCCATGTGACTCCACTTCACTTTGACTCCATAGAAGTTATTATTAGGAGTTATGTGAACGAAAGAAACTTACTAAAATGAATTAATTTAGATTGAGTTCTTCTTGAATTCTTGTACTCGTAATATTGCATTAAATTCTATTATTCAGTTCTTAGTTACTATGTTAGTTTTATCATATTATTTATTCAGTTTTTATTCAACATTATGTTATTAGTTTCTATAATTGGGTATTAAACCTGTTCAGAATGAAGAACTTTATTATTATTTTTATTATTATTAATGGTCAACGCTATTTGTGTGAATTGAAAGCAGTGAAAAATTAATTAAGAGCAATAAATGTATTTTTGAAGATATGAAACGTACATCCTAAAGTTGTTTCTAATAATCAAAGCTGTTGATGAGACTTATGAACTTCAAAATGAAAAAAAATCCCGACCAATTTGAAAGGTTATCGATTCATATGTTAAGTTGAAAATACATCGAAGTACAAAATTGAAAACTGAATAATGATGTGTAAATATATGATGTTGACAAGAAAAAAACGAGTTATTTAGTATTTATATTAAATGAAAAAACTTTGCTAGGTTTCACAAAATTTATAATATATAAATACTCGACAATTGTTTCGGGGTGTTATCCCATTTTCTGAAAACTTTTGAAAATGGGGTAATACTACGAATCAAGTATTTATTTATTATGAATTTCGTGAAACCTAGCAAAGTGTTTTTTAATTAAAATATTAAACAATGC
The DNA here is from genome assembly GCA_030704895.1 of Henosepilachna vigintioctopunctata. NCBI lineage: Eukaryota > Metazoa > Arthropoda > Insecta > Coleoptera > Coccinellidae > Henosepilachna > Henosepilachna vigintioctopunctata. The sequence goes on along the minus strand of JARQZJ010000001.1, from coordinate 7,010,089 downwards.
TTCATCAAGAGATCAGCGAATACTCAGTCAACGTTAAGTTATTTAATATTAAATTTTGTCATCTTCATTCATAATGTTCAATTTCGATAATTAAGATAGTTTATAACTTCATCTGTTTTATAATCAGAAAATCAATCTTGTTTATAAAATTTCTTCCCTTATTTTCTGGAAACAGATTCATTATAGATGAAGTCTGGAATATTGACAAGAGAAAAATTCGATTAGATTTCTTCATTCAAGTTCGGTATAAACCTATTTTATAATCAGGAGAACTTTCCACTTGTCTCGAGGCACTGAATTGAATTTCGAGAATTTGACAGTCTGATACCTCAAATCGACAACTTTCGGTATAATTGGCTCTCAATTCCTCTTTGACCTCTCAATGCTCGAGATCCGCGCTATAACAGTTCAGTTAAAACCTTTGTCCGATATTTATCAGGGATAAAGTACCCGCATCTACAATATGAATTTAGTGAACCGTAATCTTAATCCAACTCTCAAACGAATTTCAAATCAGCTTAATGAACTCTCGCTGATTATTAATTAAAAAGTTTAACACCTGCTCTATAAAAGCAATCGGTTATCTATCTCGGGCGAAGAATCCGTACCACTCTAAACGAAAAATCCCGGATTCTACTGGATTAAACTAGAAATTCGTCGAAATAATTTTTAATTAAAACTAAATTAAAACATACAGCGTATAGCTTGAAAGGTTGAATATTTCATTATACGGCTCGTTTTTGTGTTTGTCGCAACAAAAAGAGCAAATACTAGCCAATTCATTATGAGAGAACATGTTTCGCTCAGATTGCGACGAGAAATTTGCGATGTAAAGTTCAAATCAAAAATGAAATTTCCTATTGTTTTTCAGTGAACAATGATTACTAATTGATTATACAAAATAGTATGATTCCAAATAGTTGACTTAATTCCAGAAAAATTGTTTGAACTATCACAGTTGTTTCAAACTCTTCATCATGGGTAAGTAACCAGAATATATGTCGAGAGTACTGAGTAATTATCCTGTAAATCATGCCAGTTTTCTGGATTGTTCTATACCTCATATATGGTATATATCTATATAATTATCCATAATTGTAAATTGAATAGATGTTGAAAATTATTCAACAGCCGCTATTTCCATTATATAATGATGAAATCTTGAAAGCGCAGTAAAAGCCGTTTTTCAATAAATTCATATTCCACTCATTCGCTCTTTCAAAACTTCGAACCATTGACAAACAAACTTACATTCCGCTAACTCAATTTTGTGGGACTGTAAGTATGAAACGGATTCCAAAATCAATGCACTTCTTTCCCTTTGACATTCAGTACAGCGCAAAATTTTAATATATTCGTTTTCAAGAAATTTTAACGGAAAAAATCCTTCATCGATGAAATATTGATTTTATGAAGAGAAAGATGTAAACTGACGCTTTAATGAAAATAGAAGGTGATAGAATATAATATGCATTTTGAAAAATTTCCAATTCATATTCTTGAGTGAGAAATTTGATAGAAGAAACTTCTTTTGTTGCATTCCGTGAAAATGCAATATCACGTTTTCACTTCGATGTAATTCTCGTTGTATATTGCTTCCCAGATGTTTGGTGCAAAATATGAAAATCATCTTCCTGTGTACCCTATTCGTCTCTTTTCAAAATTACTAAACTATGTCAATTTCGATTTTTGTGAAGCTGAAGACTACTTGATGTACATCTTTTTGGAGACCTACCATCTGGAAATTTTGTATTCACTTGAAAATACAAATTCATCCATTCGTTTTACATCGTCTGTTAGTTTCTACACAAACAATATTCTGAGCACTCCTAATCCTAACAATGTGCAAGTTTTCCGTATCTGTTGTGAAATGTGATTTATTTTATTGTCTGACATACTTTACTACCTGTTGTCAATTTTCTTCATAGAATCTCATTTAGATTCTGCGTCATAGGTTAGTAGATGCCTACACATTCCGATATTTTATGTCCTTACTGTATCTGATATACGAGTATAATTGAATGTAAGCTACAATTCAAACACTTGAACTTATGATATACACTTTATTAATTACATAGCATGACGCGTTTCGTCGCTACAAACGATTTCTTACGACTTCTTACAAACGACGAAACGCGTCATTCTATGTTGTTAATAAAAGTGAAAATCAAAAGTTCATGTGTTTGAATTTTAGTTTATATTCAATTATAATGGATTTACATCGAGTAAACGCCAACTCTTTCCAATATTTTATACGAGTCTATCTGATATCTTGTAATTCTGCTGCTAGATCCTTCTAAGCCTGAGTTATTGTATTCCATAACGTTATACGATTATCTTCTACCAATTTTAAACGTACTCGATATTGCTATGCTTTGTTTTCTCGCCTTAAAATTTTATGCTCTATCTTTGTAGTGTCATATTTAATATATATAGTATATCAGTATAGAAGGCGCTATATGTCGTCTTCATTTCCCAGTTGTATAAGAATAGCGCCGTGTGCCTCTGATTCTCAGGTAATTATTGTTCATTTTGGATCCAGCGTTAAGCTTCTTTACACACTCAATTATCTGATCCTTTAATTTGCTGAAAAAGCAAATCTGTTGGAATGATTTAAGTCTGATATTGTATGACACTGCCTAATTTTCAGGTAGTAACTCTTCCTGAAGTGATGAGCAAAAACCAATAAAACTAAAACTCAATATATATTGATAATGAATAAAAGATGATTTTGAATGGAGAAGAGTCATAACTATGATGAGAATATCAAAAGTTCAAATATGGAATGAGTGTATGAGTGTATCATGTAACTGCTACAGATGCTTTGAAATATAGAAAGCATCTTCAGAAGTCATTAACATTTGTTCAAATGAATGAGAGAATCTACAAAATAATCTCAACCTGAAAGCAGTTTAAAAAACATATTTTCCATTTTATACCTCATAAATCTGTCAGTTTTATTACATTTTCACATTCTATATAATTTCACGCTTTGAACATGAGATGGAAATGGAGGCAACTTTCTACATTAACTACTGAAAATGAACTCTGGATGGTAGCTTAGGGTGTCATACTAAATTTTTACATGTTCAAAAGGTTGATACATTCATTTAATCGCGGCCAACAGCTGGAAGATGAATTTTCAGTCAGTTTAAATTTACGGATCGTGATTCTTTTTGTAAGTATTTTTGATTAGTGGAGGATAAAATTTTGAGGTGAAGTTAAAATTATTTAATACATGAAAACGCATGAAAAATTCTTTTCATATTTCGCTGATCCTTCAGTATATTAACAATAACAATATACGTTTAAAATTATCCGGACTGGAAAATGTTATAAAGTATTGATTCACTATTGACTTATTATCAAATTACGGCACAAAATTTACGAATTATTTGCAAAATTTATTATCATATGACTCAAAATTTATGTTTATACTAGCTGACCCGGCGTTGTTTTGCCATAGTCCATTATAGTCCAGCAAATTAATAATAAATTTACTTGAGAATATAGTTAATATGAGAGTTAAACTGAAATAGAAAAATGATAATTGTAAACGTTACTACTACGCTTTTTGCATAAACAATACTAATGGCCGAAACCTGCGGAGGGAGTGAGAGAAGGCTTGTTGTGTGAGAGAAACAGGAGACCATCTTCGGTCTCATTCCTGCGTGCTGTTTACTTGGAAGTGACACCGGCATAGTCTGGCAAATGATTGTTGATCCAGAAAAAGCGCGGAAAATTTCATAAATCTAGCACTGGTAACACTAAGTATAGCAGAAATAAATTGTATGAAGTTTCAATTAAATGTTCAACTGGCGGGGATAACTTACGCTACGATAACTTACGATAAGTAAAATTTACGATAATTGATCATTTATCGAGCGGAATGAAAAATGATTAAAATACTAAAAAACTATTAAAATATACGGGTTGGTGATAGAAGGGTGGAAATTAAGGGGTTATATGTATTTTTTAATGCCACATTATAAAAATATTTTCTAAAAAAATTCAGTCGAGAAAATGTTTACAAAAATGTTTGGGGCTGGATAACCCTCATCACTTAGGGGTACGAAAAATGGACAGTAGCTTATTCTAAGAATTACTGAATACGTATATGAAATTCCATAGAAATCAGTCAAATCAGAGGAGTCCAATCATGATAACACGATAATTTTATATATTAGATTTGAATTATGTGGATAATCAAATGCAAACCGAAATTCGTGAAAAGAAAATATGAATACATTTACAAAGTTTATCACATATCTCAAAATTGTCCCTTTCTTCGAATTCATAATGAAACTTTAATATACAAGAATGTTATGAAATTTTTTCAACGTATCACGTTTGTTGACTATTGATAATAATCGCTAAATTCCTCTCTTTCATTTTTGTCAGATTATGTTCCCTTTAGTTTCTGAAAGGTAATTTGGAATGCAAAAGATTTGTAGAAATCTCTGAAGAATGCATTTGTTCAAATAAAACAAAAACATTGAAGCATCTCTGGAAAATCTTCTTTTTCAGAAACAATGATAGTAGCTATAAGTTTTTCTGGAAAATCTTATGTAAAATAAAAGTTATATTTCTAGGAAAATCATTTAAGAAGTGAAAGTCAAATTAAAACGAAAAGTGAACGCAAAAGTGAGAATTTCATAACACTCTGCAATAAATCTTCATAGCCTGAATCGAACCCTTTGGAGTATCCTTTTCAACATCGTCGATATTCATAGTATTCATGCTTGTCACTTCACAGTATAATCAGACCTCGTTCCAGAAACATTTTGTGTTGACAGATGGGACGAATTGAATATCTCCGGGCAGTTGGGGAAAAAATGACAGATATTTCCAAAGGAGGTACGGCGGAAGTCTAGTGTCAACACTCAATAAGGGTATCCAATTACGGATGCAATATCTGCCCGTCTTCTATAGTTGGCGCGTTTACAGAATAAAAATAAGCCAGCATCAAGAGATGAGAATAAATTTAATTTGCAAGCATTCATTCGCTCAGACTTAGTGGCGCGATGGAAATGGCAAAAATCGAACGATGAATAATAACTAGAAGGGCTCTGAACTCAAGGGATTCAGTCGATTTAACGATACACTGGCATCAAAGACAAAATTACGAAGCTTTTGGGGCGTTCTAATGGATATGGAAAACTGAATTTGACTACACAGTGTCTAATAGTTGATCTGAATTATATTTTATATTATATAAGTTGACCCGACGAATTTCGTAACGCCGAACAGTCGACAGTCAATGAATGAAGTTATAAGTTTTAGCAGAATTCAATTGATGATTTCATTAACGTAATTTGTTTTATATATTGAGATATAATTCGAAGGAGAAAAGATTATTTTTCTCACTCTAACACGAGTGTCAGTGATGAGTTATAAATCCCCTTTCATATCCAGTCAAAACAGTAATTATCAACGATACCAAGCGGCTTCATTAGCAAATACATATTGTTGTTACTAAAACGCTCTAATGTTGTTACTAAGACAATAGGAGTATTGTCTGGTAGCATTAAATGTTTTTTTCCATGATTTCAAGTTTTACATAGATGAATATCATATTTCAATACTCGTTATCCTATTCCGGACTGAGACAAATCCGAAAACACAACAATTGTAGAAACTGGTCCAGCCATTCTGGAGTTACAATTGATATTTAACGTGGAACTAACAAGACTTCAATATACCTAATATTATCGACCGGGTTTCAGAATAATATCGGTATTGAAAATAGGAGTTGGTGGTAGCAGGGTAAAAATTTTGAGTTGTGCGGATATGTATTTTTTGTTGACAAATCATAAAAAATTAAAATTTTGCTCGAAAACAAAAAAGTATTTGTTTATGAAAAATCAATAACAACCGATAGTCAGATCCAACGAGTATACATATAAAATTCTCTTCAAAATCGGTTAAGCCGTTTCGAGGAAGTATGGCAACTAACATTGTGATGATTGATAAACAGAACAAATGTCCGAAAACTCTTTAGGGAGTGAGAGAAAGTTCATTGCGTGAAACAGACCATTCCAGAATCACAAGAGCACTGCTTCTGGGGAATCGGTCAATTTCATTATATTGAAATGCTGAACAACGAAGTGAATAAAGTTCTATCGATCGACATAAATGGATCGACATATTAGTCGGTTGTCAAATGTCAAAAATATGGTTGCATTCAGAAATTTAATTCGTGACAAAATTTAAGATTTATCAATCTACATAAAAATAATCTGATAGATAGTTAACAAATGTAGTTGATCAACCAACTGTTGTTAGCTAAAATCGAGTTTATTTCTTACCTCCTGAGAAAAATATGTAGTTAGAAAGACATAAAAATTCTATTTGGTTATTCATTTGAAACTATTCCTTCAACTTGATTTCGGAACGTCGGGGGACGCCTCAAGGCAAAAACCGAATTGTTGTTTTTATTTAATTCCGAGCATTTTCATATCTATTCCCTTTTTAAACCTTTTCTGGATTTCCATGAATCATTCAAGACAACCAAAATCGGTCTAACTGTTCTCAGCGAGACTAACGAAAGGCAGTTCATTTTTATATTATAGATTATAGGTAAAACAATATTTGCTAGGTTTTGAATATTTTCAGAAACGAAAGGATTTGTTATACAGATAATTATCTTAGTCAACTGCATGTGTAGCTACGATTTTCGAGAAGCTAAATGATAATCTCTCCGTGTCGTTAAATCAGAACTAGGAAATAAATTACATCAGTAAATAATGAATTTCCTGGAAAAACGCAGAATTGATGAATCGATTTTCATAATGTTTTTCAACACTGAAACCTAAAAATTGGATTCAGAGTCGAGAATTCAAAACACATTATTAATAATGGGGCAGTTCTTTTTGACAGCAACTGGATGCAACCAAAGTGTTGATCTTCTGCAAGTTGAAACTTATTATTGCGTAGTATGAACTAATCTCTCAATGTTAGGAGTTTAAAGTTCATATTTCTGCTTTGGAATCTAAATGAAAAAATTATTCAGTGATATGTTCAAATTGGTTCATGAAGCATACCCAATTGAAGTAAGAAAAAAATAAATTTCCGTAAAGATAAATTCGATCCAATAACCAAAACGATTGATTCATAAAAGTTTCAAAGTAATGAATGAAATAACATGTAGATATTTTTTGTTAGTGAGAAATGTGCTCTAGATGCTGAGTTTATAAAATGCTTCACAATTTATAACCCATAAACGCTAAAATGGCTTTTATAAAAAAAAGGTATAAATTTGGATGAATAAATAAGTATATTAACGTTGTTTTTGTGCCACTAATGAGGTAAGTAAATTTCCCCGCTACTTCGTTCAGTTTATTTCAATGGAATCACTGGAGGCGAAACTCTTGGTATATTAATCACTGTATTGGCATCTACGTATCCGCTTTGAACAATGTTCTTCAGATAAGTGCTCTCCAAAAAGCTAATGAAGCGATGTACCGAAAATAATCATTTTTATAGAAAGATGTCGTCATAATATCCTGTATATTAAACTTAATGTTTCGAATATATTGAGAATCATGGTAAGGGTTGCTTCACATATTTTGAAATGTACGATAAAACACATATACCCACCAAATTCTAAGAATTTATCATTTTTCACCTTCGAAGTAATCGTCGGTTTAACGACTGGGGCACATTTTCTGAAAAAATCTTCAAAACTGATGAGAGAATTTTCACAATACGACGCTTTCCCATTTTTGTCACTGACAAGAGTAGAAAAGTTAGGTAGAAACAGCAAATTTCCATAATGTGGTGATTTTCAGAATGATGATTCTGTCTGTTGTCTTTCTGATAAAACGTGGAAATGCTTCAACTGAACTGATCCTGACATCTTCATTTAATTGATTTCGTTTTCTCAAATTACTACTGAATATTACTCAAAAGACTTCGTTTCATCAAAACGCTCACGAAATAGCTTTCCTCGTTCGATTTCATCGATATATAATGCTTTTTACTGTTTTATCCAATACAAATTTTCTTTTACTGTCGTATAATTCATTCAGGGCTGCATCAGGTTCCCAGTTTTCCTGAAAGACAACTTGTTAATAGGCACTCAGAAGTTGAACGTCGTACCTCCCATTGATTTTAGAACATAATCTTATTTTTCATCACATCAAAAATTCAATTCAATTGAAAACTAAGAATTAAAATAACTATATTGTGAGCAATGATTTTTTTTATTTTTCAAAATATGCTTCGAATTATTTCTGAATGTGCTTTTCACATGTTATAGTTCTTATACATAAACAATATTGTCTCTCATGTGAGAAAAGTGTCCTGTTATTCGCTGATGATACTATGCTTTATATATATGGCAAAGATATTGAGAATATGACAGAGGAGATCAATAGAGAATCTGCAATTAATGAATGGTTATGTGACAATAGATTATACCTATATGTGCAAAAAGCTAACTTCACTGTTTTGGGTACAAGTAAATCCCTTAAAATTAATGAAAATGAGAATACAACTAAAAAGTTTGATGAACAAAAAATTAGAAGAGTAGAAAAAGTAAAATATTTAGGCATTATGTTAGACGAAAAATTGAGTTTCATTGATCATGTTGGTTTCATATCATCTAAAATCTTCAAAAAAATCAATTTTTCGAAAATAATAAGAAAACATCTGTCGACATATAGAAATTGTTGCTATTCAAATAAATATTAATGTCACATTTTGAACATTGCTCCACTTTCTTATTTGGTTTGATTAAACAAAAAATTCAAAAATTACAGAATAGTGCCATGCAAACAATTTTGAAGTATAATAGATATACCCCTGTTAAAATTATGTTGAACTCTTTGGAACTAATGATCGTTCAACAAAGAATACTCTTTGCTTCATATATATTGATATTTGAAATAAAAAAATCAGTTGCTATATTTAATGGACGATGAATCTACTCTGTGATAGTTCATATTTAAATGAAAGGTAATAATAAAAACTTGTCTAAAAATCACTGACTGAACAATTCTTTATTCGACTAGTTTCGCCTTTTACAGCATTATCAAGAATCATTCCTGATAATGCTGTAAAAGGCGAAAGTAGTCGAATAAAGAATTGTTCAGTCAGTGATTTTTAGACAAGTTCTTATTTTTACCTCTCATTCAAATCAGTTGCTTTCATGTAATGTAGTAAAAAATGTAACATATGTCAGTGATGTGGGTATAATACCAGAAATACTGACAGTTTTTATATCCAAAGTGGCTTTCTAAATCTACAAATAGCATGTTCTATGACAGTTTCAATGCTTTCAATAATTCACCAAGTATATTGAAAACAATTTGTAGTATAAAGAATTTAAGCGTGATCTGAGAAAGTATATTTTAAATGATGAGATAGGTATGGTAATTTAAAATTGACAGTTCAAAACATGTAAATTTTTTGCATAGCTTAAACTAAATAAATATTATTATTAATATCCTTTGTATTGATAAATTCAATGAACGATGAATCGACTCTGTAATAGTTCATATTTAAATGAGAAGTAATTATAAATACTTGTCTAAAAATCACTGACTGAACAATTCTTCATACGACTAGTTTCGCCTTTTACGACATTATCGAGAATGATAATGCCGTAAAAGGCGAAACTAGTCGAATAAAGAATTGTTCAGTCAGTGATTTTTAGACAAGTGTTCCTTATTACCTCTTCTTCGTATTGTTTCATTTGCGCTCTCATTCTAGCAGAAGATTGAACGAACAAAAGAAATATTCGAAAATATTTCATCCTGAATGAAAAGTAACCTTCCAGATTCAGAGGACATCATTTCACGTTACCTTCTGAAAAATGATTCCAATCTAAAGAATCCTTCGTATATCAACTCGTCATTATAATATCTGTCATAATAAGTTTATCTGGGAACCCACGAAAATATGGGATCCATTATTCCATAGAAACGATTTTATGGGATTTTCTTAGAAAGTTACTGAGGTCACGAAGTATGGACATTTCTATGAATTATATAGGAACATTTGATATTATGTCGTTATAAATCAACTCACGATTCAACTCTGCGATAAAATTTCTCAAAAAGCAACCGAAATAGGAGATTCTTGTAAAATACTGAACAATGTTAATTAAAAAGTAGATCTTATTGCATGGAACCTGATGATTCATCTCCTATTAACTTCTCGGTTCTGAAGTAACTTGATGGCATACAATTTCAGATTTAGGTGGGCAACAAGAGAGAATTTGAGGTAATTAGAGGCTTAAACATCTATTCCACCCATTAACTTGACACAAAAGAATAATCTGGTTAATCCGTTCACTTTGCAGAGGCGAACAATGTTAGCAAAAAAAAACCTATTGTTATGAAAAGTGGAATATGCGCCATTGTATTAAAATCTAGATTATACTTTAAAATGATAACTTAAATAAATGAAATACACCTGTCTCACTGTATCACAAAACATATAGGAGTATTTTGTCGTTGATACGTTTCGAGGATTATCGAAAATGATTTCGAAATGTAGAATTAATTTAATTTCGTGGACCTCTCCACAGAAGAATGAATTTTTATAGAAAATACCATATATAGATCATAGAAATCAGGGGACATGTTTATAAAAGGAACGATCCAATAAAGATAGTACAAATGAATGAATTTATATGAAGACAAACTGAACTATATGGAGAAATATATATCAAAACTAAAAAAAGGATTTTTAAAAGAGAATATCAGTGGTATCTATGGAATATCTCTTTTTCAATGTCATTCATTTCACATTGCACAAACAGCAAGAAATATTTACACTAGTAGTGGGGAACATAAAAAATTATTTCCCTCAAATTACAATATCTTCAATATCAAAATTGCAAAAATTTTAGAAGAAATTATTTTCAATAGAATTTATGATTTTATATTTTAAAATAATCTATTGACTACAAAACAATTTGGTTTTGAAAGAGTGGGTATACGAAAACATATAGTATGATTTTAAACTAGATATTGAATATTATGTATAGAGAATAAAAAAGAATATTTTATTTAATGTTAGTTAATTGACAGTTTTACTGTTATTAACTATTAACGTATGTTTATCACCAAGGAAGCCAAATGGAATGAGAATGAAAAAGAAATTAGTTCATGAGATTATTGTATGAATGACTGATGAGTTATGTGTAGCTGGAAGATTTTTCTGTTATTATCATTCTATTTTTTTTTCTTTTTCTTTTGTTAAACAGATCTGTGAACAGGAAATATTATTTTCCTCTGCAGGGTTTGTTGCGCTGTTTCTGTTTTTTTATTTTTTTTTAATAAGTGAACTTGAGATTGCCTGTAAATGTTTCTATGTAACTCTAGATTCAAATAAATAAATGATTGAAATTCATAGTTGATAAATATTCTTTCATGAGTTTTTCATAAAATTGTATCAGTCCCAAAAACCTCTCTAAGTTAAATTAAAATAAGTTAATGATTTCAATATAATGACCTTTAGAGTGAATGATAGAATATAAAATAAATTATCTCCAGGTTGAAGTGAAGATTTATGATTTATTCATATACATCTTCTTTATTCAATTGTATCTTCTATGAATGCCAACTTCAATTTCTATGATCTAAATTATCGTCTAAGAAAATTTTCACTTTTTTTGAATAATAAAAATTTTTCTCAGAGTTGCCTCTTCTGACCAGTCTTGATGATTCTTAGGAACATGTCGACAAAGTAATTGTTAAATATTCTGGAAACATTGGGCCAAGTGTGTTATTTATAAAGTCAGTATTTATCATGTTTTGTCAGGAGTTGGGAAGCAAATGAAGAATTGAAATCTGAATTGCTAGAAAATAACAGAATCATATAGGGCGTATACTATTAGGATCACTGACATTCATTATAACATAAGCATATGTCTACCCGCATTAGGTCTGCAGTAAATAATGTTGATTTATTACCGCATCACGGTATGGCGCCAACCGTTGATATTAAATCTTATCAGCATTATTTCTAACAGTATATAGTAGAAATTGAATTCAGGTATGAGGAATTTTTGGTATACAAATATAATTGGTATACTAAAATAAATAATTATGAATTTTGATGTAGTCCTTCGCAAAGTGTTTCAATTTCAAAAAACGTTCGACTCAGTATAAGAAAATATTTGCTCTACCGATTTCAGCCCTGAAGGGAAATTTGAACACTCTCAATTGACAGTTACGTATGTTTTATATCAAGTGTCTGATGGAAAACATCAATCCTTTCTTTCTCCTTGGCCTGGTTTCACTTGAAAGCCTAGAATTTCATTCCCACAACCTGTCAACTCATTCTGAGAATAACAACTACGAATCTGACCTTTATTTTTATTTCGTTTGTCAGTTCCTAGTGATTTCAGCCTTCGATATCCTAAAATATTTTCGTGTTTCAATGGACGAGACTGGTCGACGACTGACGTGAAAGATGTATGGGGAGTTGATTTGTTTGTAATCAATGAACTCTGAGTATAGATGAATACTTATTTCGTGTGGTCTTTGATTGTTTAGTTATTACTGTGTGATACTGAAGACGAACTGAAAAAAAAAAGAACTTCTTGTTTTACAGATTATGAATAATATAAAGCTCTCTATGAAAATCTCTCGTTCATTTCCCAGAATTCGGTAAGTGTTGAGTATATTTGCCTAATTCGAAACTCAAATTGAATGATGACAAAACTCAAGATAAAGTCTTTTCATCTAATCAGTTTTACAATACTGCGGTAAAAAATACTGCAAAGCTACTTGGCGTAACACGAGATAGCAAACTTACTTGGGAAGACCATATCGAACAACTGAAAGGAAAACTGTTTAGTATTCCATTTTTGCTTAGACGAATAAGAACTATAACGAGCAATAGTACATTAAGAATTACATACTTCTCTCTATTCCATTAATTTTTGAGTTATGGCGTTGTTCTGTGGGGAAATTGTTCCAACGCCTTGGTAGTTTTCAGGTTGCAGAAAAAGGCAATTCGAATAATGGCAGGCGTTGGTTACTTGGATTCATGCAAGCCATTATTTAAAAAATATGAAACAATACCCTTGGGTACATTGTGGATATATAACGTTCTTTTAGAAATACATAAGAATGCAGATACATTGATAAAACAGTCTGATCTACATAATTATAATACAAGAGGCGTACAAGTATTATCTGAATAAGTCAAAAAAAACTCGATCGATTATATTTTATACAATATCTCACCTTCCCATTTCAAAGAGTCATCTTTCAATAAATTCAAAATAAACATCAAGAAATATCGTCTGAGGTTCTGCTTCTATTCTGTCAGCAAATATTCGGAGCAGTTCAGGGCAAAGTCTTTAATATGAACACATCTTTTTATGTGTTACTTTTTATGACTTTTTTTTTGTGCATTATATAAATTTGTTTTATAATTTTCAGTTTTATGGTGAATTAATTACTAAGTTCACACTTATGAGACTTCAATCATTGGTTTCATCTTGTTTCATTTTTGTATTTCTATCTACTATTTCGTATTATTCTCCAATTTATGTTCATCTTATTTGTCTTATTTTTCTTTTAACTCCTACCATTTGTGAGAAATTTCTATTCTCTCTACAATAAAGATTACTACTACTACGAAATGATAATATCCAACGAAAAAGCAAGAATACGATAACATGTTTTAAGAAATACCAATTTCTACGCACTCTATTGGTTTCCGAGGCTTTCCAATACTACGGAAGCTCAGTCTTAGAGGGTACGAGTTTTCGCTTCAAATGAATGGAGTGAATTTCCACTTCATATGTAAACTTTTTTATATTCGGTTACAGCACATGCGAAAAGAAAAAACATTTTGCGAAAGTGAAAGTGACGGAGAGATTTGATGAAGAAACGTTAGCTTCGATTCTCATCGTATTGAAATGAGGAATTTGGCTCTTAAACTTATCTGGTATGCAAGAAACTTTCGGTCTGTTGATCTTCGAACGTACCTGGAAACTTTAACGCATTTATATGCTAAGCTACTATCCGGGTGTTCTTCCATATAAAAGGAGGGAATATGGTTAGCCACCAGAGGCGAATAATGGTTTTCCAACCGAGCCCAGCTATCACTATTGGAAGTTTCAAAATACCACTTCATCTTTGTTTTCTCAGATAATTGCACAAAGAGAGAAGATAAGAATATTAATAATAATAAGTTCTTTATTCTCAACAGGTATAACACCCAATTACAGAAAATAATAACAATGTTGAATACATAACTAAATAATTGAAAAAAAGATATAACAAAGAACTCAATCTAATCTGAAAAAATAGTAACTTATAACTACATTATAGCATTCAATGAAATATTACAAAGAAATCAATCTGAATCAATTCATTTTAGTCAATTTTCGTTGTTCACATAACTCCTGATAATGAATTCTATGGAGTCAAAGTGAATGTCACTGTGATAGTAAATTCAAATATCAATAAATATACCTGGGAGAAATGTTAACTTGAATAAGTTCGAAAGCTTCAGGAAGAGCTGTTTGTTTTATTAGCGAATTCATGAGATTTTAGTGATGATGAATATTTTAAACTTGTACGTATAGAATGAAAAAACAGAAAAATTTTGGCATGAAAAATTAGTGAGCTTAGCTTTTTCTTCACGCTGATTACTAAAGAATTTCAAGCTTCAGAGTTCAGTATTGTTAGACCATTTAATCTAACGACGCCTCAAAACTTAGATCTCCTGAGGCTTCCGAGAACCTTGTTTTACGGAAATTATTATGAATTCTTCTACTCCTTATGGCTTATCCTCATTGGACATTGGTGATTACTATGAAACTTTTATTATATTATTACTATTTTCATCAAAAGTGAATTAGAAAATGTATCCTATAGTCTTTCTATGACAAAGTCAATACTAAGTGGGTTTGAAGACAGATGCTCAAAAATGTCGGAGAGAAAGAATGATTCCTCATCTTACCTTGTTGTGAGACCAAATCGCTAGCATTAATTTTTCAAGGTTTAAGGGTAGCAAGGGCATGACAGAAAACAACACTGGTTGCGGGTTGCATACGTAAGATTCGATATAGCTACGAAGTACTTGATAAGAATACGATAATTTGATTGGCGGAGAACACTCCTACCGAAACGTCAATTACACCAGGAAGTGGACTTGATGATGAGGAATAATGAAAAATCTTTATCATGTTAAATATAATGACTTGATTAGATGGACTATTTTGATGAAATATTCATCCTCTTCTTCGTGAATGTACAATATAATTTATATGTGAATGAATTGCAAGCAGTCATTCAACAACAACAAAACGAAATATTTTTCAAGTAGAGCCATTGTACTCAGATTTTTTTCTTCGTTTCCTTCGAAAATAATCGACAAATTTAAAAGAAATCTTGAGCGTTCTGAAGTAGTTATCTGACAAATAATAATCATAAATTCATACTTTCTAGTATCTTTGAAAAGTTCTTGCTTTTATTATTATTTAAAGGTATACATTCATTACATCAATCGTCAAATTTTGCATAAACAACTCAAGGGCCATATTGATTATATGGCTGTGTTGGCGAAAAGATATCGTCATATATTTGAACTGATTATAGTCAAAATCAGAAAACTACTTATATTTATTCAAATTGAAAAAAAGTAGTTATCAGGTAGCTAACTACGAATATATGCTTCCTAAAAGAAATAGACGTCAGAAAAAGTTCAGCAGATTCTAACTCATAACTTCCCCCAACTTTTACGTCTTCTACCCAAAATTTGATGAAATAGTCAGCTCATTTAACGAAGAATTAATGAATTTTATCTACAATAAAGTGAATCTCAAAGAAACATGGATAGAATGTCACTAACTGAAAGTTTTTATCTGGGAAATGCTTTACTCGCTGAAGGATAACGAGAAAATCGTTAACGAAAATTACTCGAGGAGAAAATTGGTTTACGGAAAACGCGGTTGACACCTGCTTGAGTTCGCTCCGAGGTCTCTTTCTTGAAGAGTCTTTCCATTGTTCATTTTGTGAGCGAATTTTTGTTTTAGAGCGAAGGGATAGTATCTTTTTCAATAATTATGTGAAAGTTTATAGTATTTTTTTGTCGACCAAATTTAACAATGTTTTTAGGTTGAAACTTATTTATTGAGATCCAATCTTCTAAATACGAAATTATTTGAAACTGAACAGTTCTGTGTGGAAAAATGTGATCATGGCCATCAATGATAACGTTAAAATTTCATTGCTCATAAGTAAGTTTCGAGTACGTTCAACGCCTCTCTCATCTCATTGGTACAACTTAGCAAAATTTTAGTTGTGAAAACTTAGACATGGAAGAAATCACGAAAAAGCAAATAAACTATGTTTGCAGAAGTCATTTTCTTTGCCGTAGATTGAGTTCGTTCATTTCTTGTATTCGAAGTTTATAGATCTCAAACCTAATATATAGATCTCAAAAAATTCAATATATATATATATATATATATATATATATATATATATATATATATATATATATTAGTTTTGACAAAGTTGTAATATAACAACGAAACGTCAACAGAAATAAACTTTTTCATATTAAAAAAGCCTGTTAATGCTAAAAACTTTCAAAATAAATACCTCAAACAGGCAATAAATCAATTTCAAGATATATATATATATATATATATATATATATATATATATATATATATATATAAGTATATAAAGATATGTATTCATATCCAAGCTTTTGAAAAATGTATTTCTTCATCAGGGCATCTAGAAAATATAAACATCTAAATGTGTCATGAATGAATTTTGAAATTAGTAGACAAGGAAGAACGTCGCAATATTGAAAATGCGAGGATCTAACTGGTCATCCAAATTGAATATTAACCCATACACTACCTTCATATGAAACCAACTATATTTATATATGTATAAACATTTAGCATATAATTAGATGAAAGATTTTGACTATAGAAGTTCCACCAACAGCAAATTTTCAACGTATTTTTTTTCTCTGAAGATTGTGACAAACCTCGACATAATCTCGAAGCCGGTGTCAAACAATTTGCTGATCCAGCCGACGGAGCCCAAATCGAATTCACTAGAAGATGACTCGATTTAGGATGAAGGGCTACACCTTCAATTTTCCACTTCCTACTTCAACTTGTCATAGTCTCGAGAATAAACGTCTATTATTCAATGAGTTCGACAGGAGCCGATAGCAAGTTTCTCAGCCAAATATCGATTTGGGATTATCGGTTTTCGGCAGCCTTTAGCCGCGGAGATTGTCCGCGAGATGACACAAATAACGCCTTTTCGATCTCGGCTTTCTTATTGGGAATTAAACGAACGCCGGTAAAATTACTTCATGGAGAAGGTGTCAGATGTAGTCGTTCCCCCAGAGAAAAAAGACCAAAGAACATGGCGCGCTAAATCTAATTTGTTATTTTTCCTTATTTTCTTCCGAATGAAAAACTGTCGGTATCTATATATATATATATATATATATATATATATATATATATATATATATATATATATATATATATATATATATATATATATATATATGAGATTGAATTCTCGCTTAACTCTTGGTGAAACATAATTGAATATTAAAATAAATAAAGAGAAATTGAAATAAATAAAGATTTTTTGTAATGAATGTCCAGCATTTTATATCGGCCAAACAGGTAGAAAAATAAAAACTCGGGTTGACGAACATAAAAGGTCGATTTTGTACAATGTTAATAAAACTGGATTCTCAGAACATTGTATTAGCTCTAATCACTTCATAGATTTTGATAAAACTAAATGCCTACACTCAGGTATCAAAGGTAAACGTTTAGACCTTCTGGAGGCAATTGAAATTAGCAGTTCTTGGAAGAGAAAAGAAGAAATTTTAAATGAACAAGTAGATTTTCAACTATCGTCCCTACTCACATCCATTTTGTAGATTAAATTTGTTGTACGTTTCTTATAGTAGTTTAGTCTTGAAAATGAGCTAACGCTCGAAACATGTTGACTATACATATTGTTGAATAAATCGTGAAACATTAAGCCAAGAGTTTAATTTATTTTAATATATATATATATATATATATATATATATATATATATATATATATATATATATATATATATATATATATATATATATATATATATATAGGTATCAACAGTTTTTCATTCGGAAGGAAATAGCTCACGTGAATTTTCGCAAATTGTTGTTCCCCGCATTCGGACCTAGGACCAGTGGGCGTTTTGAAAGTATCGATTCTTGATTAATTGATTAATTACGGACTGATGATTCAGATCGATGATTTCTTCGAAGTGCACCTCAAAAGTGATAGGTTCCTTCTCGTTGACAACATTTGTGTAGACAGCTCACGGAGAGTTTCATTCGAAATATGTCGATTAAGTGTCTTAGTATTTACTACTATATATCATCATCATCATGATCATCCTCTGTCCGTCCACTGCAGAACGAAGGCCGCCCCCTGTCTTCGCCAAGATTCCTTATCGGCAGTCTCTCTCTCTTCCAGGCAACGCCTAGCAAATCCACGAGCTCCTTATCCCAACGATCGTGAGGGCACTTTCTTGGCCTTACCCTGTCTCTGGGCTCCCAATCACTGATGCTAATCTCTTGTTCGGTCTAGATAACCTGACCATTACCTTTTTGATCTTTTTACACACTCCACGACATCCCTCACCGTTGTTTGATCTCTTATCCAGCTGCAGCGTATTCTGTCTCGTATGGTTCGACCCATCATGTATCTTTCTATACTCAGCTGGTTGTTCGAAGCCTCTGGATGTGAGCAGATTTTAGGGTCCAAGTTCCGCTAGCGTAGGTCATCGCTGGTAATACGCATTGGTCAAACACTTTGCCCCTTAAGAATAGTGGCATATCTGATTAGAAGAGGTGTTTCAGTCGGCCAACTGCACCCCAAGCTGTTCTGGTTCTTTGTATGATCTCCGGTGTGATATCCTCGTCTTCCGTGACAATCTGTCCCAGATATTTCATATATATACATATATATATATATATATATATATATATATATATATATATATATATATATATATATATATATATATATATATATATATATATATATATATATATATATATATATATATATATATATATATATATATATATATATATATATAATATATATATATATATATATATATATATATATATATATATATATATATATATATATATATATATATATATATATATATATTGAACACAATATTTCGTGGGTATGTTGAAGATAATAACTTGATTTCGCAGGGCAGAGAAGGAAAATTCTGAGGAAATAAAATCCCAATGAAGGGTCGTATTTGTAATCGAATTCCTCGAAATGAACAAAATTAATATCTATGCGTATATCTGTGAATATTGGGCTCAGAAAACCTATTTACTCTCATTGAATCATATTTGTTGATTTAGGATGCCAGGTTGAATAAATCTTTTTCATTAATTTGTTATTGCCAAAAATGAATGAGTACAAAAAATAAAAATATTCGATGAACAATCATAGACTGAAAATCACAGAATGAAAAAAAAATTAAATATGGACATTTACGGAGGATCTCTTCAGTATTTAGAGTATCTGTCATTCTTATACTGGGATATACTTCTCAGAATCTCCTGCAGGTAAACGCCCGATCTCTGAGAGTGTTCTTATGGGCGTAGATTAATCTCCTCCTAACTGAACAAGACGTTCGCGTGTTGACCAAATATATTAAATTCCCTCCTTTTCCGCATTATTTACCGAAATGGCTTTAATGCGGGCATCTTCGTGATGGTCAGCAGAATTAAGATTAATCTCGATATTCTGTTCAATATAATGGATTATCCATTTATATATCGAGAAAGTAGGTACATTCATCAGAAAAAAAATGATGGAAAGTTTGCTATTTCAATCGATGATGTAGATACTTGTTGAGAAACAGATAAATATTATGGTATCCTATGATAGAAGCTATTCAAGATTGAGTTTATGCAGAAAATACAGTTTTCCAGGTATCCGTTTGTATTAGCTAAACCTTTAAACAAATCAGAAGTTCTGATTTGTTTAAGAAGATTCCCAAGCTTTCCGAAAAAAAAACATATTTACCCGATTTTTGTTTTCATGCATTCATCGTTTATCACTCTACAATTTGTGGGTGTCTTAAATTCTCTAGTAAAACTACTCAACAAGTGAGGTCGAAAGTCTCAGTATTGAGTGTTTCGAAATTGATAACCTTTCTCAAGGGCCAGACATGATGTCAGTCTTTCAATGTTTGAGGATGGAGATATGTATGAATAGTCTTTGAGTGTCTCAATACTTATACTCGACTGTTGCGTTAATATCCCTGTTTGATTTTCGCAAATATCGGTCTCATCAGAGGTTTTTCAAAAATAACCAAAAATATCAAGCGCCAATACCGATAAAATTAAATACAATTGTAGAAATCATTGTACCTGAAATTTCAAACTAAACGTGATTCTATTGCACTCTAACCTCAATTAACACATATTGAAGATATCTAATATAATTATCATGAGTATAATACAGAAACAATATGATTATATGACAAATAAATCAGACGTTTGAAGAGAAATGAGTATTATTTTTTCAAATTTGAGATTTGTTGCAGTATTCAAATTCAGGATTGGATTTTGCGTTACAGAGTTTGGAAATGTCTTTGGATAAGGACATAATTTGAGCCAAATGAATCAGTTGCATTTCAACAGTTACGTTTCACTACAAACATAATCGTGGCAGATTAAATTGAATACATAGTTCCTTTCGAAATATAACTATATATTGATTACTTGGATATGTTCTGAACTCAATTAGGGATGAAAAAAGATGTGGTTCCTATTTTAACTTCACCAAACTCCATTGGGTTATAATACTGAGTGACTCATATTAATCATATATTTTTTTAGATGAAGCTATACAAAATATATCTGCATATTTTGAACTGTCAAATTTGAATTATATACCTTTCTCATTATTTAAAATATACTTTCTCAAATCAAGCTTGAATATCTTAATACTAGTACTATTTTTCAATGTACTTACTTAAATCAGTCATAGTATATGCTATTTTTAGATTTAGAAAGCTTACACCTTTGGATATAAAAAGTGACAGTATTTCTAGTATTATACCCATGCACATCACTGACTTATGTCACATTTCTTATCACATTCCATGGAAGCAACTGATTTTTATGATTTTAAATATGAATATATATATATATATATATATATATATATATATATATATATATATATATATATATATATATATATATATATATATATATATATATATATATATATATATATATAAAGCAAATATAGTATTCTTTGTTCAACAGACATTAGTTCTAAAGATTTTAGCATAATTTTAACAGAAGTATGTCGGTAACACATTGCACTTCAAAATTGTTCGCATGGCTCTATTTTGTAACTTTAGTAATTGTTGAATTTTTTCTTTAGTCGAACCAAATAAAAAAGTGTAACACTATTCAAAATGTGGAATTATTATTGATTTCAAGAACAATAATTTCAGATATGCCGACAGACTTTTTTCTATTCTCTTCAAAAAATTGATTTTTTTTAGAGATTTTAGATGGTATGAAATCAACATGATCATTTAAACTCAATTTTTCGTTTAACGTAATGCCTAAATATTTCAAAGTTTCTACTATTCTAATTTTTTGTTCATTAATCTTTATAGTTATATCCTCAATTTAATTGGTTTGAAGGCTTATACTGGTACCCAAAACTATGAAGTTATATTTTTGCACATTTCGGGATAAGCTATTGGCACATAACCATTCATTAATTGCAGAAAGGCCTCTGTTGATGCCCTCTGTCATATTCTTCATATCTTAGCCACATATATAGAGGATAGTATCATCAGCGAATAAACGTATAGAATATTTTTTCACATGAGACTACCAATATCGTTCATATATACCTACGGACTTAAGACAATTTCTTGAGGTACGTCTACATCCACTTTCGTGCTATCCGCCAGCATGTCATTAAATTTAACTTTTTGTGTTCGCGAATCCAAGTAAGATCCGAACTAATCATTCACTACTGCCTCAAAGCCAAGTTTATTCAGTTTTTTCGATAATAATTATCTACATAATGCTTTGAAAGCTCTTGTAAAATTTAATAATACTACTATAACCGTTTCTCCATTATCTATAGCACTATACTATTCCTCACATATGTTCAATATTGCTGTCTCACAAGAGCAATTTCTTTTGAATCCTGATTGAAACTCAGAAATACCAGAAAATTTTTCACATAATTCTAATATCTTTTTTTTTACTACTAACTCTAAAATTTTCTCATGCAGTGGTAGTAAATGTGTGGTAATAAATAGTAAATATATTTCAATTCAGTCTTCCTCATGTCATAATGATTACCTAACATATAATTGAATATAAACTCAAATTGAAACACTTGAATTTATGATTTACACTTTTTTGATTACATAGCATGACGCGTTTCGTCGTTACAAACGACTTCTTCAGATGCTTACAGAATAATTACTACAGAATAAAAAATGTTATTATTCTGTAAGCATCTGATCTGAAGAAGTCGTTTGTATCGACGAAACGCGTTATGCTATGTAGTCAATACAGTGTGAATCATAAGTTCAACTATTTGAATTTAAGTATATATTCAATTATTATGGATTTATCTCAAGTAAACGCGAATACTATCAAATACCTAACATATAATTCTCCATCTCAACTGCATAATGCATGTCATTCACCTTATCACAGATCGATAATCCAGCAGATTAGAATTCGAATATCTGGTTCTAAAGGGATCGTTTACTTATCAATTTTTAATTTCCTTCGCTTTAGTCTTCGGATAAAACAATAAACAAATCAGGCAAACTGGGTGAATTCATTGCCAGAATGGGGAAAATAATGGATGTTCACATTTCCTCCCAATGTGTTGTTTTATCTTTGAAAAAGCAGCGGAACGAAAACACTTTACATCCTTACGTAACGTCATGTCATATTCAGAGGAGAACAACAGGATGATTTCCCTAGACAAATAAAATGCTTGAGAAAATAACTAACTAAGCGATCATCTCTTGTGAGAACATGACGCTCTTTTATTCAATACTGATGGGAATTCTGTGATGAAATGTGAGGAAACTGGAAATTTTTATTGCTAATATTGTGAATAATTTAGATGGATAAACCTATTGAGAGTAATACGTGAACGCTTCGTATATTTCGAGTTGAGGACTGAAATCATTTTGAACGAGGTGGTATTCTCAGAGTTTGAAGATTTTGCAAATTCCCTCTTTCGTTACCATCGTTACTGTTCGTTTTGGTGTGAAGAATATTTGGATAATAGGGAAGCTTGAAATATTCAACGTCCTGATATCCATATCGTTGAAAATTCGATGAATTAAACTTTCTCAATAATTCATATTCAGTTAAATATGTGCATCTCAGAAAAATTTTTCAATATTTCAATATAATTTTCATTTACATATTGTACATTCGTTGGAGAAATATTGTCAGGAAAACGGTAAAATGGAATTATTATTTTAATACCAGAAAGCTTCAGATGTTTCTTCTGCCCTGGAAAATTTCACATAATATTTCAAAAGTTTATTGAAAATAGTTCAAAGAATTCTTGATACACTTTGGACTCTTATATTTCAGAAAGTACCACTACACTAGAGGCAAACTGTGAGATTTAATATATACCTTATGCTACATTCTTATTATGATAAAAAACTCCATTCCTCAAATATACTTCGTTAAGGAAATCCGTGGAAAGAGAAAGAACAGTAGAAGAAAATTTGTAAAAATTAATCGAGAAACAAAAAAACGGGAATTGAAAGTGAAAGAATCTGCATGCGTTTCTGTGATATTCATATTTTATGGATGATAAAATTCAAAATTCGAGAATAAAGTCAAAAATTTTATATATGGGATACCTAAATATAAAATACGCTAGGAAATAATTCTTGTAAAAATGTTGTCACTGAATTGCCAATGCTCTTAAAAGGTTTCGAAAA
This sequence comes from Henosepilachna vigintioctopunctata, assembly GCA_030704895.1. NCBI lineage: Eukaryota > Metazoa > Arthropoda > Insecta > Coleoptera > Coccinellidae > Henosepilachna > Henosepilachna vigintioctopunctata. The sequence goes on along the minus strand of JARQZJ010000001.1, from coordinate 6,986,063 downwards.
TATCTTCTTATGGATTATATTTTTGGTTGTGAATTCAGGAAATAGTATGAATTATTAGAAATTATCGATCGATATTTCAAAGACCATCGTGTTAACACCAACAAATATATTTTTCTGGTCAGCTGGAGCTCACAAACGAGATGAGTGCTTGAAAAAGGTTGAATAATTCTGTCATTGCTCTTAATAATCGTTTTAGAATATAATTGAGTAAGTGTATAACGATTTTAAATATTAGACATCATTATTTCGACGAAACAAATTCTTCAAAAATGGAATTTATAAGAAGGATATTAATTTCAAGGTTCAAGATACAAAATTTTTCTCTATAAAATATATACAGGTCTAGATAAAACATGCCTAATTCAAAGAGAAAGAAAGCCTGGACAAAACAAGAAGTGCTATATTCTCATAATACTCAACATAGGTGGTTAGGTAAATCTACTTCGTAAAACTGGTGAATTTACTCCTCATTATTTATTTGAATTGGATTAAATTCATCAGTCTTCAATTAAAAATTTCAAAGCATAACCTGAATTACAAAGATTAAGAATTGATAAAAGCTTATTAATCGACAAAACATCTAAGGGGGATAGGGGGCAAAAAAATTAGTATATACAGAAGAAATCGGAAACGACTTTAAAAAATGGCCTACTCACATATTGCCGAGTTCTCTGTGAACATGAGATAAAATCAGATCATGTAGATTTTGGTTATCACAAAATTTGAGGACATAGTTTTAAAAAACACTTTGCAATCATTTTACAGGATGCGTGTAGGCTGGAATTCGTTTTCCGAGGTTCATTCAGATCCGGTTAAAAATGGAACCCCCATCCCCCTTTTCTTGAATAGCTTCTGCTGAAATACCAATATCAAATACCATAATTGTGCTTCCGTACGATCTATTCTCGATAGTTTTTTCGATTTTCACAACTCATCATAGATGAAGTGGCTCACCTAGATGCGTTTCAAGTAAAAATTACTATTTTTAGCAAGTTACAGACCTTATATTGGAAAAATTAATTTGTAATTAACGATCTGTTACAAATTGTAGCTTTATCAAAACTGTGGAATCAATTCCTTCCAAGCGTTGAAGATAAATAAAAAAAGGGTAAAAAAGAATGATAAATTTCGTTAGTTAACCAAGTAGTTAAGTCAATCAATTAGCTACTTCGATTTACTCCAGTTATTCGTAATTTAGCATAATATAAACAAATAAGGATTTCAGTTCACTGATATAATACTAGGTGTTATTCAAATAATATACTTTTGCCTTATACTATCCAAAATTCATGCAAAAATATATAGTGCACACCAATTCAATGCGAGCATCTAAAAAGACAATGTTTTGTATCAGTTCAAACTCCACGCACGATGTTGAATTCGAAAATTATTCATTGTCAGTTGAATTTAGTATAAAATTCTTCAATTTTTCAACAATGATGGTAAATGAAAACAAACAATAACACATACGTATAACTGATAATTTAAATTAAATTGAAACACAAATAGAAGGAAAGATGAAACAATGTTTCCTCTTCTGTACACGTAAATTAAAATTTGAGTTATATCAAAGGTCTGCGTTATTTTTCGTTCAGGTGAATACCGATGGAATCCGTCAACAATCGTTTTTTTTAAGCGGCATACAAATGCCCCAATCGATTACGTAATCCGCTTTCAATTTGAAACGGAGACATTGAAAACGCAACGCCGGAAGGAAAACCGTAATTACTTTCCATTTTTACTCGGATCTGCGGAAACACAACCAGCCGGTTTTACAGATTGCTATTGGTATATCGGGAAAACGGATAAACGCAACAGGATACACCTTCGCAAAGATGCCAGCCTAGCCGTTCCATTTAAATTACATTTTCTGTATGAGGGGTCGAATTGGCACGTACCGGGTCACGATTACGTTTTGACTGTGAATGAAGATTCCTCTAACGATTTAATGTCAAACGTACGATTCAAATTTTATTGCAAAATGCAAGACTGAGAGAGACAAAGGCCAAGTGAAGGAAGTAAAGAAAAATTCTATTAAAATCTGCAGCACCGCTTTATTTTGCGGCTTATCTTGAAATTGATGGATTCTTCCAGGCTTAAATCCATTTATTTTGTATAAAAAGTTAAGCTTTCTGATCCAGATTTCACCCATGCCATAATTGACTTGCAAATTTCAGGAAACTGGGTTTCATTCAGATTTATATTTGAAAAATTATATTATTGAAATTAATAATTGAAAAACACACGTATAAATATCAGGGAATTTGAGATTCGAAGACTTTGGGTTTTATATATTATATTCCATTCTGAAATCTAATTTTTATTACCTGAAAAGGTTTAACAAGAGTGAATTGTTTAATTCTATCTGTTCTTCGAGCAAATTTCCAGAATTTTTATGCCGATTTATTTCCACTATTTCCCAAAAATCTAATCGACTACTTTTCTGTATATTATGTGATATTTTGAAATTTCTATCAAAAGTATGGTTTTCTGTGAATGAATGTTTAGCATAATTCGAATAACTTCTGTTATGCGCGAAGCTATATTTATGTTCCTGTATTCTAGTACCGAAATTTATACGAGTTTTACCTATATAAAGAGTGTTTTTTTTAGAGGAATAGAACTTTAAATTGCAATAAAACAACGATGGATCATTCGATTGACAAGAATTTTTTTCAATTCGAAAGCTAATCTTGTGGCATTACATTTTGAATATGATCTCTGGCATATGATCGCCACGGCTGTCTCGGATGTAGTCCAATCTGGACGTCCAATTTTCGATGACTTCTTCCAACATTTGTCGCCGAATATCGGCAAGAACACGGCGAATATTGTCTTCCAAATGGTCAAGCGTTTGTGGCTTATCCACATAGACCAATGACTTCACATAGCCCCACAGAAAGTAGTCTAGCGGTGTTAAATCACAAGATCTTGGAGGCCAAATCACAGGTCCAAAACGTGAAATTAGGTGGTCACCAAACGTGTCTTTCAATAAGTCGATTGTGGCACGAGCTGTGTGACATGTTGCGCCGTCTGGTTGAAACCACAGCTCCTGGACATCATGGTTGTTGAATTCAGGAATGAAAAAGTTAGTATTCATGGCTCTATACCGATCACCAATGACTGTAACGTTCTGGCCATCATCGGTTTTGAAGAAGTGCGGACCAATGATTACACCAGCCCATAAATCGCACCAAAAATTAAGTTTTTCTGGATGTAACGGTGTTTTGACATACACTCGAGGATTATCTTCACTCCAAATGCTGCAGTTTTGTTCGTTGGCGTAGCCATTCGTGGACGATTTTGTCGACGATAAAATGGACGTAGTGCGCGATACGTATTCCACACAGAACCATTATTTTCGAGATAAAATTGCACTATTTACAAGCGTTGTTCAGGCGTGAGTCTATTCATGATGAATTGCCAAACCAAACTGAGAATAAATCACTTCTCAGCTATTAAATCGGTCGCCATCTTCAACAGTAATGCCAACTTAAAGTTCTATACCTCTAAAAAACACACCCGTTATATATCGGGACATGTTCCACATTTTGATTGGTAAATTACACCACCAATCAATTGGTGAACACCTGATTTGTCTTCTCTTTTAATTTTGTTTTTATTGTTCTTAATGAAACTTATTCTGTAAACATCTGAAGAAGTCGTTTGTAACGACGAATCGCGTCATGCTGTGTAGTCAATAAAGTGTAAATCATAAGTTCAAGTGTTTGAATTGTAGTTCATATTCAAATATATATATATATATATATATATATATATATATATATATATATATATATATATATATATATATATATATATATATATATATATATTGTCAATTCTAATTTTCAATTGAATTATTTCAAATAGAACTCTCATGAACTCTCTTAGCTGTCTACACATATGTCGCCAACGAAAAAACAACCTATCACTTTCGAGAGTGAATGTTTAGGGAACATTGTATTGTTGGAAATACGATAAAGCTCTCTTTCATCCTATTGTAGAAATTATAAGTGGCATGCATCCAAATATACAAGTTTCGATATGTTTTCAAAACAAACTATTATCCTTCCTCTTCAAAATATAGGAAACATTGAGTGAACTACTCACGTGAGCTCCCTCTATCGGAGAAACAAAATGAACTTTGTCGAACATTGTTGCGTGTGGATTTCAGTGCATACTTCCATACAAAGAAGGCTCCCTGAGAGTTTCATTTAAAATTTCTTCATTTCGATTGGAAATCTCAGTATTGACTAACTATGTTTGTATTTACTAACTTTTATATTAGACTTTGAGTGTCGTAGAAATTAATTTTATATACATTTTAGAAGGTAATACTCAAAAGAGGATTCCTACTCCTACTAATTCATTATAATAGTTTCATATCAACAAGATAATATGTAGAAAAATATATTTATAGGAGAATATCGTGTTTGTTAGGAAATTAAAATGATGTTCGATTAACTTATATACGCTATAACGGTAACATTTTATAATTTACACTTTAATATTTCCGATCGAGATATGAATATGATAAAATATATAAAATTTCGGATTTCCTCAAGAATGTGTCTTTTTATTCAGAAAATAATTGGAAACATTCCGTTACCATACTACAAAATATAAGTCATAAGACATTACCCATGACATTCGAGGGAATCACTTATCTTTCAGAAATATTTGATATCATTTTTAAGTGAGTAAAAAATGTTTGGAGCTTTTTTGGGTTTACTAAATATAAAGCAGAAAAGATGTAACATCTCTTTTATTAATTGTTCTGAATCTTAGCATCAGCCTTTATCCCACATTGGTCAGATTTCTCCCTCTTCCATTATTTGAATTTTTTATTCGAAATTTTAAGATATCAAGTATCCGAATAAACGAGGTGCGTCTCCTGTTTGCGACGGGAACTGTCTCAAATTACAAAGGAGCTCCCTGCTTTGCATCCTGTGACGGTTCATCGGCACGTAGTAGTAGACTTGTTGATTCCGAACTGAACTGATTAAATAATTAATGAGCAGCGGCAGAACCTCCGCATCACAGGGGCCGAATTAAACGCGCAAGATGATGAGAGAGCGAAAAGCACGAGAGAGTGGTTCGAACGTGGTTTGGCCCAGAACTTTGTCGAACGTTGTTTTACAACGCGGCTCGCCATCTTCCAGTTACAAAAGATTCGAGAGTTTTCCTGTGTACAACTCTGGCGAAACTAGCAGAAAATCAAGCGCTGACATCAAAGATTCATTGAAACTCATCTTTTCGTCACTCAGAAATAATGGAAAAGCAGAGATTTCCAAGACTGTGTTACTTGAATAAAATACGACAGAACAAAACAAGCAATTAGTTTTCCACGGCGTTTGAAAGAGTAGATTACTACTCTCAAATGGCACATTCATCTTGAAGACATTTGGTGTACAAACACGGTGTAATTCAAGAAAGGTCCTTGTATTGCTTTCCAATTTTTCAATTATGATTTGAATTGTGCTGATTAAGATTTCGGATAGTTCGAATCATAGTGACACAGAAATGATAAATTTGTAGTAATGGCATCTTTGCGAAGGCTGTAAAGTCGTTTTGAATTTAAGATAAAGTCAAGAAAAGACTTAGAGCTAGTGAAAATCTTCTAAACTATTCCATCAATCACTGAAATATATGAGATAGTCACTATTAGACCATTAATGAAAAATTAAAAAGAGAATTTTTCTCTTTAATTTTCAACATGTGTATACCTCACCCTTATTACCTTCAATTATATCTGTGACACCTTTTACAATGTGAACCGTTGAGATTTTTCGAATGGGCAATTTTTCATGATGGTGGTTTTTTGAGCATTTATCTATATTCTCGAAAAGATTTTCAAACAGAAAATTCAATCTACATTTGCACCGTTAATTAGTTTATTCAAAAATCGTTACCGTTTTTTTCGTTCGATATTCTCGCTCGGATTAATTACCACATACCATTGAAGCCATTGTCGATTAACTTTAGTTTTATTCCAGTTACTTTTTTCTAGTATGAAAGAATGCGGTAGCGATTTTATGTGCCGATATTCTTTCAAAAATTATTCTTTTTGGAATTGACGATTATACAATTCCATTTGGACTGTTTATCTTTTTTCTGGATTTAACACATCGTCTTGCATATTTATCTGGCAACTCACAGTATTCAGAGTTGAATCTACCAAGACTAAAACAGCCAAAGCCTGAAAGTTTCAAGAAAAAAAAAATTTGTATGGCATTTAATAATTTGAAAAATGCTCATGAATTCATTACGAACTTTGTAATCAGTATGGCACCTTTCGAGAAAACTTTACAGTATTCACATTAAAACATTAGCGCCAGATATAAATGAACGATTATAATCAAAAATATATCTTCAATTGGTCAATAGAAGTTACACAAACCCACATTACAAGTAAAAAATGATGGATTTATTTTTGCGAAGATTTCCACTAACAAAATGTTTGAAAAGATTATTGTATTGGGAAAAGGGATTGAAGAGAAAAATAATTACAAACTCACCCTGGAATTCCTTCCGAGCAGCAGAAACCGACGTGACTATGTTTGCTACGTGTCCCAGGACAGTGGCGAAGAGGAGCAGACCGAAGAGCAATTGAAAAATGACGAAGAGGTATTCGCCCTTATTCCTAGGCCTCGGTAGGTCACCGATGGTTGTCAGTGCCAACGTGCACCAATAGTAACTTTGCAAATACGCTTTTACGTAATCAGTACTTTCCGAGTCACTGTACACCCAATTTTTAGAACCGAACCCGTCGTTTTTAAGTATTAAATGAAACAAACAACCGTTCCAATGGAATATAACTAGGAGGTAGTGGATCAGACTGGACGATCGGAAAAGGTTGGGATAATTCGTGTGGCGTTCTGTCCGGTCCATGAAAGCCCAAAACCGATAAATTTTCACTAGGCGAAACGAACGCAGGATCGAATTGAACCCGACCGAAAGGTAGAGAAAGTCCAGAGGAAGCAGGCACAGGCAATCTATGTAAAAGGTGGTGGAGTTCATGTAGTGGTTTCTCAGCTTCGTGGAGTCCGTCTGCAGTACTCCATCCTCCAGGTAACCCGTACGAAAGTGGAATAGGATGTCGATCAGATAAAGGAAATCGGCGAAGTAGTCCAGGCAGAACCACACCAGTAAGGTATTTCCTGAAACAATGACCAATTAATTGAATAACAACTTCGATTGGAATAACCATTATATAAGAAAAAGTACAAGTGTGAACAGTAAGGCATTGGTACGTTATTACACATCTATAAAAATCTCTGAGGTGTTTGAATGAAATGTCTACAACGCCTGTCATCTTTGTATAGAAGTACGCTCTGATCTTGTCACAAACACAACCTTACCATATTCGAGAGAGTTTGTTCTGTTTGTGAAATAGAGGGAGCTCACGTGAGTTCTAAATGTTTCTAGTATTTTGAAGAGGGCCTTCGTGCGTTTTGAAAAAACATCGTCAGATGCATGCCAGTTATGATTCACATAATAGAATTAAACAGCTCTGTATGGAATTTTCAACAAGTTCGATGTTTTTCGAAACGCACCAACTATTGACTCTCGAAAGTTTTAGGTTGTGTTTTCGTTGACACCATTCGTGTAGACAGCGTCAGCATTTTACTCGATATTTTCATTTTTAACAATAACAGGCATTCAATATAAAAAATTTCAGTTAATGTTTTTCATGGGAGTTTCGCTACAAAGTAGAGCATCTCAAATAAATTTACTCACTAATTTAACTTATTTCAAAGAGAAACAAAACGGAAGAAAATAAAAAGAATAAAATAAACTTCGTCCAGATTTTTCATCTATCATAGCAGAATGCTGACTGAAAATTCTCTTCTGAAATATATTTTATTCTCTCCATGTTTCATATATTCAAAATCACTATAAATTATGAAAGTTTTTCTTATTCGGTCATTGGAATACAATAATATGTACACAATTATGTGCAATGTACAATTGATAATTAACAATTGATAATGTACAATACAATGTTATCCTGGAATGAATGGAGATCAATTGTGAAACATTAGTTTGGGCTACCAACTTTAACCATTGAAGACTTATAGTCAACAACGAATAATTAAATTAAAGCTTTCTTGAATAAGTTATATTAAACTCTTGATAGCCGATTAGTAGGCCTTAACATTTTATTCTCAGTTACATGACCAATATACGAAAAATTACAGAATATATCGAATATAAAACACATGGATTGGTTCCACAAAAATTATATTCCTTGATAATTATTTGGCTGTGTTACCCCATTATCAAAAGCTAGGGTTCAGTCTATTTATTTTATAATTCAATTTTATATTTTTCAATCTATATTCAACAATGTTTCACCTAGAGATCTAAATTAGAAAATATTCGCATTTAGTTGAGAATTCTACTAATATTTGAAAAAAATGCAGTCAGGCAAGGAGTCCCATCATTTTGTCTAGAAACCTTTCTATTTTTATCTAATAAAAACCTCTTCTCACATAAAAAAATGTTAACAAAGCCAAATGAACAAGCAAGTTCGAAATCAAAAATATATCGCATAAACATTTCAGCGAATTGAATTCAAACATTTGAATGAGCGGACTATCAGAATGCGAGATATGTGAATTCCATTGCTTCTTCATCGTTGAACAATTCCTCATCGAAATTAACACAACAATCAGAATACGCAAATTCCTCCACATTGGGCGTAGAGAAATGCGAGATACGCATTTCTGGATCTGCACCACGGCCGCAGATAATATTCCACGGGCCTCCAAGTGGCAATGTCGGTCAGGTGAGCGAATTGGATTAAAATGGACAGCGGATTTTGTACGTTAGCCGACAGGCAATTTAGGCGCGTTCCCTAGGCGACGGATTATAATGCCGATAAACCGATTAGTACCAATCGACCTAATGACAATTCATTGTTGAGCTAATTTCGAATAGCACTTATACGTCACGATTGCGAAAATATGGTCAAAAATGTATCTCACACACTTCGACGTCATTTTCAACCGATGTTACCCTCGACCATAATTAAGAGGTGACAGTAATTGAATTTCAATGATGTAATTATCACAATACAATAACGAATTTAAGTGTGAATTTTAAGATTCATGTTTTTCTAAACTACAAACTAACTAAAACCACTTTTTTAGAAATTAATATAACAAGAGAAACGAATGTATTGTGCTGAGTGATAAAAAAACAGTTATGATCAAATACAACTGCTAATTTTGTGTGAAATATTGCTAGAAAGAACAGAAGAGTCGAATTCCAACTAGGGATGAATCGATACCATTGAGTTATCGATAATTTCACTCGATACTGTACTTTGTCGTCAAGTATCGATATTTACTAGGTATTGATTGAAAAGTATCGATACTTATTTGTATCGAATGTAAACTATCGATACTCGTATCGAATGATTTAAAGTGAAAACCGTAACAAGTATGTAACAATAAAACCTGTGTGGCTTTTTGCATTCTAGTTTTTCTGTAGGTTGCGCTTTTCTCGTGGTTGTTTGTGAACTCTTGTCACTCTCTACATTTCGGAGGACCTATTCTCAATCCGAAAACTATGTTTCAAAAAAAAAACTTCGTGTACTCGTAGAGGGAGCTTAGTGCACAAACATGCGAGAGAATGAATGAATGAATGCCAATAGTCACTACATATGGCGGCGTTAACTGTTATTCATTTCCTGCTGTTCTGATCAAACCTGTAATCATAAAAGTGTACTATCATTTCTAGGGACGAAACGATATTTTCGAGGTATATTGAAACTCGATACTGTATTGATTATAAGCATCGAGTACTCGATACTTTGCATTAATTTTTCATCGATGTTTAAATGTAAAGGTGATATTGTATGCTCATACAATAATACTCATACTCATACCTCATACTCAATCATACTCATAATCATATCTCATACTTTTGAGATTTTGACCGATACAAACTCGATACTTGAATTTAAAGTATCGATGCTGAAAAGTACTTGGTACCTACCGGAAAAAAACTATCGAGTATGTACTTGTACTCACTTGTATCGTTCAATCCCTAATTCCAACCACCAAGGCAATAACATCTACGTGAAACTAAAAATGGTAACTCAAAATTCATGCAGCTTATAATATATATATATATATATATAATAAAATATAAATTTCACTGAGTTTGACATTTGATATATATATAACTCAAATTAACATATATATATATATATATATATATATATATATATATATATATATATATATATATATATAAAAAGCCTATATATATATATTATTATATTATATATATATATATATATATATATATATATATATATATATATATATATATATATATATATATATATATATATATATATTAATTCAAGAGACTCAGCAGTGTATCAAGTTAACAATAGTCACGTAGTACACTGCGTTCTACGGTGTTATTAAGGCCTTTCAACCTTATGACTAATTTAACATGGTCATTCAAGCCGGATGTTGATATTGATCCAAATATTGATTCTGATATCAATACTTTGAAGAATACAAACCATACGACTATTCGGAGGTGACAGTGATAGTACAAGATAGACAGTGAAAGCGAATATTCATCAGTGAATGCGAAAAAATCGCAATTATACGAACAATTCGTGTGTGGTCTACAAATAGACAAATATTAGCGATGTTCAGAGTTATAGCAAAACATGTGAAGAAAATAGTGAAGAAAATCGACGCAGAATTCGACACAACAACACAAAGCAGAGTGGTAATTTCTTTTATATTTCCCTCTTTTCTCATGATTTAGTTGATTCTATCGTTAAGTAATTTACCTTGCAATTAAAAACTGGCTCAAGTAGAATTAAGTTCTTTGAAAAGGCAAAGAGCGAGTTCAAAATCGAAGCTAACAAAAATTGGTGTTTATTTGAGTGCGGAAGAAAATGAAAGGCAATAATTTTAATTAGTAGAGGAGAAATAGTACAAGAAAAAGTTGTTTTCGTCATTTGTAATATGATAAAGTTTATTGCAAAATTTTTCTTATTCTATGAATAAATAACATTCATTTTCTTCAAGTATAGTATCAGTTTCAATTACCAATAATTCATTTTTTTTTTAAGCGCTATTTATTAGGATTAATTAGTGGAAAGTTTTCAATACTTCATTCGACCACCCTCTATTGGAGAAATTTAATACTTATATAACAAAATGAACGAAATGTCATCTTAATATGATTATCATTTTTTTTCAGATCTCCTGAAAACTTCATCAGAAACGAATGACTAATAGCTGGGATTTTTCATCTGTAAATGCAAATCAAAAAATCATCGAAAAATATTTGGAAAGAGACAAAAGAATTATAACTGAACTTAAGATGTTGCCGCATTAAAACAATTTTTTTTACTGATATAGGTTCATCGTTGTATCGAAACTTCAATTTTCTATATGAAATTAATGTTACAGTTTTCATCAGAGTGTATTTTCTAATTTTCATACACATATCCTCCGTATATTATAACTATAAAGTTTTGCAATTTCGCTTGGGAAATTGACGGAGCGTGAAAATTTACGATTATTTCAGGAACAGGTGTTATTTACCCGAGTTGAGCACTGCAGGTTTATTGTAGAAATGAATAAACACTTCGAAACGAACACTAGATACTACCATTTATATTTGGCGTAGTAAAAAATGTTGACAGCCTATTTAATATTTCTTTCAGGACATTCTCAACACTTTTCATCATTGCAAAATGATCATATTAATGAAAATAATTATAAAAGTCCCGTTTTCAAAATTCTGAGCGAATTTAGCAACAGCGAGTTCCAAATAGCAATTATAGAAGTTCAAGGTCAAAAGCTTTACGAATATCTAGCAGTACACCAATAAAATCAATATTACAAATAGAAACTTAGAATTATCCCATTATAATTAAAAATTGAAAATCAATTAAATATAGAATTGAAGAACGAAAATGTGAGTTGAAACATCAGAATCACAAATAGTACGTTGAAATAAAAAAAATACTAGCTAACGTAGCATTCAAATATTTTAAAATTTGTGAAATTCAAATTATAGGTAAGCATATATTTCTGGAATGTGAATTATTGATTATATGAGTCAATCAACTGAGTAAATTCATTCCTAGCGATAAAACATATAAAAATAATTTCGAACAATTCTCTTGCCGAAATATTGAAAATGTACAATTATTCTCAATTTTACTTAGAGCTAAATTATCCTGAAATATTTTCCTTGAAAAAACTCCGTCAAACGACTTGCAGTTTCACTTCTACGAACCTTAAACTTTATAACGTGGAAAAGTTTTCGAGAGTTCGGGAGTATCTCTATCGTATAATTTCAGTATTTTTATAAACTTTCCAGAAGTAAACGCTGAACTCATATCATCTTTCATTCTTGGAAACCCAACTGCAACTTTCGACGAAGAGATTTTCCAGCGTCTCTACAAATTTAAATCTTGTCACATGAACTGACCTTAATCATGAAGACGGTACTTTTTTATGCCTCTCGAATAAAGTGAGCTCTTTATACGTCGTTAAGATGAAAGGAGCATATCTTTATGTATTTTACAAATTTTTTGGCATGTTCGTTTAGACAATTTCGAGTTCCGAACTGAAGGGAATCTGTTCACAAAATTCTTGAGACAATGTCAATTGATTTTTAACTTTCTAATGGATGTAACATTGTTAGAAATCGTTCAAAGAAAAATTCTCCAAACGAATTCGTTGAAAACTATGAAAAGTAGAAGTAATATAATAAATAAAATCAATTGGCTTGGTTTCACAAAATTTTAAACTGGTAAAACTAGTTTAACTTTTGAAATGGGGTAACACCCCAAAACAATTGTCAATTATTTATTATAAATTTTGTGAAACCAAGCCAAGTGTTTTATTTGATATATTAAACAATGTTTCACCAAGTGATCAGCGAACATTCAATCAACTTTAATAACTAGAAGTGCTTTCCTGCTTTAACCTATTTAAAGATTAAAGTGGTAACTGTAAATATTTATACACATTATTGAAAATTCACTCCATCCTTCGCTGTTCTGTATACATATCGAATTCTTTTTAATTCATATTTTCAGGGTAGCTTTGACCACTTTTCATCTCAACAGTTCAATTCAATTTTAGAAAGATACCTATATAAAGATATTTTCAAATTGTATTCATTGAAACTTTTCAGTGCCACTAGTTATAGGGAAAGTTGCAAAACTAAATCCAAAACTAAGTCCAAAATACAGAAACTTCACGAAGTTGAAGCATTGCTCTACTCGGATTTCGAATCAGCTAATTTGCAAATGTATTTTGAACTATTTCAACGCCACCTAAACACTAAAGTGTTAGAGTAAATATGGTTTAGATTTTGTACTTTGAAAATGATGTTGCGAATTCAACTACTGAGATTAGATATCCAGTTCGAAATGTTTATTCAGCAAATAAATCGTGTTCGATGTAAACCAGAACACGTTCGCGAATAGGCAATATATTTGAGGTGGATTTAATTTGAAGTGTTTAGAAATATTGATAGTTATGGCCTTTTGGTTTTTGACCTAGAGCATATTTTCATTATTTCGTAGTGGTATACCGAAATTGAAATTTTAAGAATAATCCTTTCATTTTGTATGTTTTTCCATTTTAAAAATAGAAAGTTGTTGGAGAGCGAAAATTGTTAAATACAAGTAATATAAGAACGAATTGAAATAAAAATTTCAACCTTATACTCAATATTTTCTATATGAATAAATAAGCATTTTAGAGCTTGTGTGGAAGATCGAACTCCACAACAAAAATGTCCAACAAAATTTATCTCAATAACCACTACTGGAACAGAGATTGAGAAAAAATGTAAATTTTTATAGAATCTGTGGAATTAGGACAAGAGCAAAGTAATTTTGTCATAAACCATGAAATTAGAGACTATTGAATTTTTCACAGAAGCAAAACAAGAGAAAAAGGACTCAACCTGCCACGAAATTTTGCATTTCAGTCCAACCAAGACATTCAAGAAAATATTAAAAATTTATAGAAAGTTACTTCTTCAATGTGATTGTATCAGCTTTTGCTATGACTTAGTAGCCTGAAACTTATATCGCGACTGAACAATTATTCTTCAATCATACTGTAGATATTAAAAGACCTCATTATCCTACAAATGGATATTTTCCTTTGAAGAAGAATCTGGTAGTATCATTGAAAATATGAGATATTATACCTCCATTGAGAAATTTTGTCAATGCTCCTAGTTGTGAAAAGAATGGATTGTATTCCAGCAGCCAGATATTCTCGAAGGTTTATTTATAGTTCTTGTTGCATAAATAACATTTAAAATTTCCTTCTCAAATCAAAAGTCAAAAAGAACCGTCTGACACTTCAATGCTAAAAAAATGTGATTTTAAAATATAAAAGCACCACAGGAACGTATTGTATCAAATTTTGCGAGCAGAATAAGATCTATAGAGAGTAAATTTCAATGATATGGGTGACAAAAAATTAACTCAATGAAAGAGTCTCCAACACATAAATTTTTCCTTAGTTCGTAGCAGTCTGAGTAAATTATTCGAAATTCTGGGACTGATCATTAGGGATGCAGTGGATGCTTTATTGTGCACGAGAAAACTCATTATAGAAATATTCTCTGAAACTTCTCTTTCTATATATTGAATGTAGAAGAATTTTGAATTGATACTATTTTGAGATCAAATCAACTCAACTCACTCTAACTAAATTTCAAGTTCACATTTCTTCTTTAACATTTTCCAAAATTGAGAGGGACAATGAATTCATTAATCATCTTAAGTTGAGTTACCAATTTTCATTTTCAACTTCTGAGTCAATATAATATGTGAAAACTCTAGAAAGCACCAAAATTTTTATACGTAATTTCTCGTAAGTGTTATTGTAAGAGAATGTTCGCAGTTTATTCATAGAAATAATAACACCATTTTCAAATAGAACCATTATGCATTAGTTGAAACAATGGATTCATTTCGTAAGTAATATAAGTAATAACCGTATAATTTTATAGTTGTTTGCAATTTTAGTAAAAGCCAGTGCTGGGATATCTGTTGTAGTATAGTATTTTATCATTAAATATAAAATTAATTGACAACGTTCATGTGGACTATTGGAATGTAGTAATACATGCATGCATGGACTTTTTTGAATAAAATTTCAAGATCTGAGATTTCATGTTTACTGGCTTATAGTGATGAAAAAGCTTTTTTATTTCATTTATCACAAGAGGAGGTGATGAATTATGAATGAGGTTTTCAAATTGTTATTATCTGTGAATTTATGTGTATAATCTATTCAACTGAAAAAAGGGATGAATCTACAAGATATTTGATAGGATTCCCTTGATTCAACAGACATGGAGAAATATAAACGAAACTAAAATGGAAAAACTTTGTGAACATGGATATGCAATAATTGAAAAAGTTTTGGCGTACGGCATTGAAAGTATCCCTCAAGATCTAAGATAACTTGCATACCAAATTTTACCGTAGGAGAAAATGTTTTGTATCGGTTTCTGCTTTTTTTTACCGAATAAAAGAATTCTTTATTTTGTTTCCGATGATATTTTTTAGTTCGAATATGTAGTTTTCACATTAGGTATATTTCTGAATTTCATTTTTGAAATTCATTTTTTAAATTGAGAAATATGAAAAACTTCGAAGCAATATTGAGTTGAATGAATTCAGTCCTTCAAAGAATAATGTCCGGAATCTGAAAATGATATTGTGAGAATTTTTATTCAATTATATTACATATTTATTATATGTTATTCATTTATTTATAAATGAATATTCATAAATATAAATTTCTATTGAACTCCAAATTGAATTATATTTATAAATGAATATTGACAAATATAAATAAATATTATAAATATTTTCATTCATTTATAATATATTATTTATTATTTAATCAGGGAGATTGAATTCTTGCTTAACTCTTGGTGAAACATAATTAAATATTGAATTGAATTAAACACTTGGCGTAATGTTTCACGGTTATATTTAACAATATCAAATAGTAAACATGTTTCGAGCGTGAGCTCATCTCAAGACTGAAGTGTGTCTTGAAGATTTTAGTTTAGTCTTGAAGATGATCTCACGCTCGAAACATGTTGACTATTTGATATTGTTAAATAAATTCGTGAAACATTAAGCCAAGTGTTAACACATTCATCAGTTTAACAACATTGAGCCAATTTAATTCAACATTGTTCAATTAATTATAAATTTTACGATTTCAGCTATATTCACAACTCGTGACAGCAAACTACGTTTCACTACTTTCACATCGAGTTTCTTACTTGTTCAGCTCTTTCATTAATTTTCATTTTCCCAAATGAATAGTGTAGAATTAATTTATTTGTGTTGTCAATTATAATTTGAAAGGAAAACTTTCGAACAATTAATTCCAACTGATTCATCCATAGATAGGCAAAATATTCTGCAGAAAAATACATCCTTGGAAAAGTCAAGAGCTGAATTTCCAACCAAAAAAATTTCATTATAATCAACGACAAATATTATCTAAAGTGAGAAAATTAACACAAATTATAACACATTCGTTTCATCACTTGAAGAGTATTGAAAAAAGGCTTTTCTAAAAATGAAACTGTAATATATAAAATATGTTTTCAACATATTCCGGTAATTATCCTTGGTAGTTTTTCGAGAAACGATTGTGTTTTTTATTTTTCAAACAACTTCGTAACTTCACGTAAACATCGAACAGAATTTCGAAAATAAAATAACGAGTACTTCCATTATCATTTCAATAACGCAGAAAATAACTTTTTGATTTTTCCGTAATTGACAGCTGAACCCTGCCACGCACGCCATGTCATTTATTGACATGTGACAGCATCTATGCGAGTTCACAAATTGTTCAATTTTTCTACTGAAGCGCTCTCTGTATTTCTTTAACACACACGAAAATATCACTTGGAAGACATGGAGATATCACGGTTCTTCATTGTAACGGGTGATTTTTTAGGAAGTAAGTTTTTCAGGTCGGCGACACTGGTTGGTAATTGCATCTAAACGTCATCTGTCAAAGTGGAAAGTTTTCAGTCTACTCTGCCATTTCATCCTGGAGAGACTATCTAACGAGCAGCGATTTTAAATTGTTGAAATTTACTATCAAAATTCGTGGTCTATGAAAAATGTGTATAGTTTGTTACGATCATATTATGGTCGTCATAATCGACCTGGTGAATCAATAATTCGCGCTGTTATCACCAAATTTCGCATCAAGTTCAGTTTGTTGGAAATTAAACAAATGTCTCGCATGCATACAGTGCGTACGGAAGAGAATATTGCAGCCGTAGCGTACAGTATTAATGAGGGTCGTGAAATGTCAATTCGTCGCCGTTTTCAGCAATTAGGCACGTGTTAAGTTCCACATAGAACTTGAATGCCAAAATTTTTAATTTTTTTCTTCAAAATGCAACTTCTGCAAGAATTGAAGCCGAATGACCTACCACAACGTCTAATTTTTGGTGAATGAGCCTTAGAACAGCTTAATGAAAATCCACTGTTTTATCGAAAAATTCTGTTCAGCGATGAGGCTCATTTCTGTCTTAACGGATATGTAAATAAACAAAACTGCCATACAAGAATTACCGACGCATCCCGAGAAAAAACAGTTTGGTGTGGTTTATGGGCAGGTGGCATCATCGGTCCATTTTTCTTCGAAGATGACCGTGAAAGAAACGTTGCCGTCAACGGCTCAACATACGCATTTTTTTTGTCCCAGTTGGCCCAGTTGAACTTGGTTGACATGTTGAAGGATGAATTTGGTGAGTAGGTTTTCTCTCGAGATCGCGCTGTGAATTGGCCGCCAAAATCATGCGATTTGACTCCTCTGAATTATTTCTTATGGGGTTATGTAACGTCGTTAGTGTATGTGGACAAGCCGAACACGATTGAAGCCTTACTGGATAACATAACACGCGTAATTCGTGGATACAGGCTGAAATGCTCGAAAAAGTGACGCAAAATTAGACCTTTCGAATGGACCATTTGATACGGATCCGCGGACAACATTTACATGAGGTTATCTTCAAAATGTAAATGGCAAAGGCCAAGTTATCAATTTCAATAAAGATTTGAAATAAATTATGCAAATCGAATGTTTTATTCCAAATAAAAAAAAGTCTACGCTTAAAAAAATACGCTCAAAAAATCACCCATTACTAAAAGATATTTCTAAGAGATTACTAAAAGATATTCTAAAAGATTAATCAGTCTTGAAAATGAGCTAACGCTCGAAACATGTTGACTATACATATTGTTAAATAAATCGTGAAACATTAAGCCAAGAGTTTAATTTATTTTAATATAAAAGATATTTAACTTCTGATCGTCAATGGTATATTCATCATTACAGTTCTTCTCGTTCTGGTATATATTTGAATTAATTCGAGTAATTATCTGAATTATAATTCGAGTTATAATGTTTTGATTTAGGAAGATTTCATATTTCTATCTTGTCCCAATAAATCGCAATGTTTTCAGTGAAACCGCTCCAAAATCTCGATCAGGAATATATCAAATCCTGACAGATTTGCCACATTGTCCCAATCTGGTGTAATACATGGTTGTTTAGTGGTGTCTTGAGATACACTGGTTCATTTAATATGATTAATTGCTAGGTAATGCGCAAGATAACAAGTCCATTGGCAGAAGTAACACGAGAGATATTCCGGCAAGCCAAGGTTGGCCTCGAATTCCTACTGTGTTACATCATTAGTCACATGATGTGACAGCAATTATAAACCCCATTTACAAAATTTTGTACATCGTACCAATTACAGGTACAGGATTGCTGACATGACATTCATATTCAACGAAAAATACGAATGAATTGAATATTACAGATACCGTAATACACAAAAATACCGGAATCGCGCCCTAGTAATCTGAAATGAGGGCAAACTGGTTGGTAAAATATACAAATACACAAATCGATCAATGATCGTGTCCCAAAATCCGGGAAGGTTAATTGAAAAGCCACGAATTGTGGATTTATTTCAATGAACTTTCGTTTGTGTTTTGTATCTACAGAGCGCCAACCATCTCGAAACACGTGAGAAACGTAAAATTATTTAAATATTTTTCAACGTTTCGGTTCAGAACATCTTTGAAGTATAAATAGTCACCTCATGAGCAAAGTAGGTTTCGAATCTTCCAATCCGGAGAGAACAAACGCGGTAGCCTGTTGACAAAGTTCTGTTGTGTTCGAATGAAATATCTACAAAGCCTCTCCGTACTCTTACTAATTTTGTCATGAGTAGGAATCTGGAATGCTGGGAAGAGTTTATACGTCTTTTCTTCGATAGAGGGGGCTCACATGAATAGTTCACAAAGTGAAGTTCTCCTCATTCGGAGATACGACCTGTGGACGTTTTAAAAGTAATCGATTCTTGATTGATTGATTGAATAAGGACTGAAGATTCATGAAAATGAATAATGATGAAACAATCTGTTCTTTGATCTGTTTTTCCGCATAGGATGCCTTTTGTGTCTACGAAGCTTCCGCTCTTCAATTCATAAAACTTCGGTGTCCTGCATTTTAACTACAATTGTATTTAACCATCTGAGAAGATGGTTGAAGAACCTTTGTGAAGTTGATGTGTTAGGTTGGAACCCCGGCTAAGTTTTTGATGCATATTCATGAGTTAATCAGTTTAAAATTATATTTTTGAATTCATGAAAACAATCAACTTGATGGAACGTGAGACAGATTAAGAATCTCATGATTGTCCTTTCTGTAATTATCGATAAATTAATCCAAGAATTATACTTTTTTCGGTAGCTGGTGGTTTTTCAATTCGCAAAAATGAAATACAGTAAGTACCTTTTGTTTTATAATAATAATATCTAATAATAATACTTTATTTGCTCGTATACATTTGTAACAATGTTTAGCATCGTCATTGCCTTATAATATACCTTATGAGGTATTGCTTAGCCTTTTTCTATTCTTCTTGTTTAATATTATCAGTTTTTTCTCATTTTCTGTTGAGTGAATTCGAAAATGATAATATAATGCCTCAGTTGATCTAATATAAAATCAAAGAAATTTTTTGGTTTTTATTCATTGTCATATGATCTGTTTACCCCGAATTGATCTTTACGCTTCGACATACGAATAAAAGAAAATTTTATACATTTTAGAACACAAGTACAAAAAAATCGAAATATTTCTCCAGACAAAAACTGAAGAAGTGTGATATGAAAAATGGATTATTCACAAAACATCTAATTTTGTCATTTTAACATCGAAATCAAATTTCTTCTCTTGGACAAATATTTTTTCTCAGATATCAATACTGATGACAATGAAAGCTTTGTTATTAATCTCTGAATATTGTTATTAGTCTCCATTACTACGAAGTCTCTTCGAAATTATTTGTCTTAATTAATCAAAACAGACATAACTTACCGTCGATTTCTCGGAAGGCAAAGCGGTAAATAATAACCCAAAAATTGTAAAGGAACGCTAAGGACACAACCATCGACCAGTAGTAGCAGAGTCGCCCTGCCGGATCGAAGACAAACGACCAATTCGAAGAACCTTTCCGGAATCGTGAGTTGTACGAATCGACCCTCCGAAATCCGTATCGGCTGAAAACGAAGAAAAACATTATTCATGATGAGTAACAAAAGTCAAGTAAAATGTATTTTTCTTCCGACTTTTATACTTTTCTTATAAAACAAAGCATATTTTCATTGAGGTCAATTGCCTTCTTGTTTAACATCCTGGAAATTTGTTTAAAAATAAAACCGAATTTGTTGAGTACTCGCCTTGATTATACCGACAATATTTACTAACTATATTTTCTGTTCTCAATAGAACATCTTTGCTCCCATTTCTGAATTTGTATCAGTTTTGGTAGTTTTGAAAATTAATAGTATAGGATTAATAATATAGCCTTGAAAATTTTGTGATTTTTGTAATGTAAATCAAAGAAAATGATGAAACGAGGAAAATGTAGGAAATTCATTTGAAGCCTTTCAATTCGTTCGAATTAATGTGAATTGAACAATTAACTATTTGAATAACTACAGTCTAATAAATTGAATATAACGAAGATGAAACAATGAATCACTAATATTCGATGAAAATGAATGCGAAAAATTATTTCAACTTGGATATTTTGCATATTGAGCTGGAAAGGAATACATTGAAATGAAATCACGTTGATGTGATTTTGATTCATGTTTAATTTGATTTTGAACACAGCCTATTCATAAAATGAGTTTCATTTAACGAGAAAACGTTGCAATTTTTTAATGTCATGACATTTATATAAAATATGAAAACTATAGTTTCAACGTTCTATGAAAAAGTTAGTTTATAGTTCATTAAATTTCCTTTATTTTCATACTCGTTAGAAAAATATCAATAAGGAAAAATATTGAAATCGCATTGTATAGTAGGTGTATTGAATTTTGTTTTTCAACGGAAAATGATTTATTCGAATTAACTCATATATACTGAAAATTCTTCACTCAAACTTCTTCACTGAAGATATTCAATTATATTCAGAGTTGTATAGAACACTCAATACAATCATTCATATCTGCATATAATAAACCCATTCATAAAATCAAATCAGGAGTGAGTCTACTCTGAATTGAACGCTGAAAATCAAGTTGTTTAAAACGTCAAAACAGATCGATTTCGGTACATCAAATTCCTACTCACTTAACTGAGTATCCATTCATGTCAGATGAAATTGCTGAGGAATTTCTATTGAATGTGAAACCCAAAATTTCAATGTCTTCTCTTTTTCTATTACTATTGTGAACTGAATGTGTTGGTTTATACTGTTGAAGATATTTTGTCCATATCGCGGATAAAATTGAATATAGACTAAAAATCTTCAACAGAATAAACCAACACATTCAATTTACAATAGAAACAGAAAAAGAGCGCAGTGTACCCTTTCTGGATACATAACTAAAAAGGACAGACAATAACAGCATTATGTTGGATTGGTATCAAAAACCAACTTCGTCAAGACGTTACCTAAATTATTTCTCAAACCACCCAATAAAACAGAAAACTAATGTTATCTTGGAGTTAAAAAACAGAGCGACTCATATTTGTGATAAAAGTTTACAAAAACAAAATTTGAGGAAATTTGTACAATTGTTACAACGGCTACCCCATTAAATTAATGAAAAAATTACTATATTGCAATCAAGCCAACGCCGATCCAACTAATATCATTTCCAGTCCAGTCAACATCAAATTCAAAAATTTACCGTATATTGAAGGATTATCTGATAAAATAATAAAAAACAATAAAATATAATATCAAAATAGCCAAATATAATACAATAACTTCAAAAACATTTTTCACTAAAACCAAAGACCGCATTCCAGTGTTGTGGAATTGCAATGTCATTTACAAAATACCATGTGTCCAATGTGATTAATGCTATATAGGTCAAACCAAACAAAAAAATTTAAAACAAAGAGTCACACAACACAAAAGTGACAGTCGTATCGACAAACGATCTTGTGCTTCAGCATGTCACTTTCAAGACTCGGATCACAATTTTGATTACAAAAATATCAAAATTTTGGATAGGAAAACCAATCACAAAAAGAGATTATTTCTGGAAATGGCGCATATACACAACACTGACAATACGACTAACTCAAGATCAGATATTGAAAATTTAAGCTTCCTCTATAATAATATTTTAAAATAGAACGAATAAAAACATTTTTCTGCGTCAAAGGTTCAAAGGTAATTATTAAGTGGCAACAAAATAAGAGACGTTAATTATAAAAAAATGTTAGTTAGGTTATCTTCACTGCATTAACTCTAATTGTAAGTAATTTTATTTTATACATATTGAAATTAATTACTGTAGTCACTACTTTGCAGCCTGTTGTTTTCCCTGAAGAAGACACAAATAAGTGTCGAAATATAGAGAATTTTAATGAATAAATGAGTTTTCAAACACTTCAAAAGACCGATTATTCTCGTTACCTAAATTTTCTACTAAGTATCGCACGGTCGAGAAATTACCTTTATATATATATATATATATATATATATATATATATATATATATATATATATATATATATATATATATATATATATATCAGAAAGGTTATATATATATATATATATATATATATATATATATATATATATATATATTATAAATTATAGGAAACTAAAAACGACGCATAAACCCCGAAAGTAAATAAACATCCCCATTTTCTTCAATTACAGTTCTGTGTCATTCATGTTGTTAAACTGGAAAAAGAAAACAAAGCTCGATGTGGTAGTAACAATGAATTTTCGGGTTTTCTTGTAATAACCTAAGGCCCACGTTTATATTGCTTTCAATCTTCCCTAGTCTTTCTTTTCCGTCTGAATAAAAGAAAACGTACTGTGATGTCTCTGCTACGAAACCAGGAGTCTTTTTTTTCTGGATGATGAACTATTTAAGCCGTCGTTATTTTAGTTACAGAATTGTATTTTCTCCCTACTGCCAAATACTCTTCATAAAGATTTCATTTTGTCCAAAAATAATTCACATTGTCAAGGATGTGCTGAAGGTTTGTATAAGATTCGAATTTTATGAGATGAATTTGATTGAAACTAGATAACCTAATAAGATTATTAGTTTACCTATTCAGTCAAGTGATTTTCAGAGGTTTAATTAGAGGAAATGAATTTATTTTTGAAGCGAATTATATGGCATCATTTTCCCCAAATATGTCAAAGGTGCTATTGAAAAAGAATCATTAATAAAGGAAATTATTCAAATAAACGAGGAAATGAGTATCTTCAGCAAACTTTTCAATTGCGCATTGCCACGGAATGAAACTATATGTTTTGGGAAATGTTTATTCTCTATTATTTTGTCCGGAGGTCCATTTTTCTATGAATTTGAATTCAAATTCTGTAACGATGCTATGATTAAATGAAGATGATAGAATTTATCGGAATGAAAAGAAAAAACCGAAAGAGAAATTGAGAAATTGAAAACTGAATTGAAAAATATGAAATGAAAGAAGTTGAATGAAATGAAATTATGTACAAAACAAATAAAATAAAAAAAATTAAATAAAATAAAATGAATAAATTTATTAACACTGACAAACAAACGCATGGTTCAATCAGAATCCTGGTTCTCAATTTTCAACTGAAAACCGTTTCTACTTCAGAACGATTATAGACTCATAACTTACCGAAACATTGTGTGAATTTATTCTTATTGAACTCTTCATTTGTTCATCAGTGGTAAGAATTTATACACATTATTTGATTTTATCTGATTTTCATTTTATTTTGTTTTCAATTGATTTTATTCCATTTCCTTTTTTATTTTCATTTCATATTTTTGTTTAATCGTCAAGGATACCAATTATCGATCCATCTCAGCTTAAGTTCTCTTAAGACCTCTCAGGCTATAGACACACCAAGCATCGAAATTTCACATATCTTCTATACCTGTAGGTATACTACTACATTGCAATGTCTATTTGACAAATATCATCGTTTTAGGTGTTTTCTACTGATTCCCATAGATGGAATTGTGGAGTATTCATAACTTTACGGTCTCCCACTTGGAGTCACAAGAAGATGCTTGGGGGTTGAAATCGTTGCCTGACTTCGAAGGACGTGGTGCGACTGACGAGTTCCTTGCAGAAGAAACATATATGTCTCGCACTTCCATCAGGTGTGGCATCAATTTCAATATTTCTCTAACATTTATCCCTTGAAGGATAATGGAGGCATCACATAGTACATAGTACTTTCATTCAGTGCAATAGGCACAAAAAATTTCATTTCACATATAAAATTTCATATATATATATATATATATATATATATATATATATATATATATATATATATATATATTTATTCATTATAATAATAATTTTTGACTCGGTATTTTTAGTGGTTCTCTCTTCTCTTCACCAAGCTTTCGCAATCTTATTGCTTCATCAGGGTACTAAAATATATAAACAACCGTAACTAACCTCCATGAGAGTTTATGTTACAATCATTAAACTAATCAACGGCAACAAACATAAACATAATCTACTAAATTCAACAATTTAAGAATTTTAAATCTTTCCTTGTTTTTTTTGTGGTGTTCCCTTTCCTGTCCCATATATATATGTTACTAAAGTTTCGTGTTTCACTTTGTCTCCTCTATAGAATTTTTTTTTCGTATTTCTATCATCTCATGTAAAAGTCTAATGATGAGACATATGATAAAACTAAGAAAATATGAAAATACTAAAAATAGCAAAAGTGACACACAAAAGTTGAGTAACATATAGCTACTGGATACGGGACAGGAAAGTAAACGCTACAAAAAAAAAGAAGAAACAACTCGGATCGAATGATACGAAAAATAATATAGATATTCAACCTCAAATAATAAATTAAATTTAAAATTGAAATGAAATTCTTGATATTGATGAATTTATCAGATTATGTTTATGTTTGTTGCTGTTGAATAGTTTAATGATTGTAATCTCAACTCTCATGTGAGGTTAGTTGAGGTTGTTTATATTCTCGTATTTTAAAACCCTGTTGAAGCAATCAACTAGATTGCGAAAGTTTGGTAAAGAGAAAAGAGTACCTACCACTAAAAATACTGAGTTCATAAACCTTGAATTTATTATAAATAGTATTGTTTTATCGCTCTATATCGCTTTATTTCCAAACGAGTTGTATCAAGTTCTGATTATGGATTCATATCAAAAATAGTAGTTCGAAGTGCTTCAAGAATATAATTTTTTTCAACAATGTTTCACTTTTTTGAAAAGTATTCTGCTAAAGTCTCTAGACATATCTTTATACAGAGATATTTCATTGCTTGGGTTCAGTACTTTATCCGCGTAATTTCTCGTTATTCCACCAAACCTATCTGACATATTACGTCGATTTTTAACAGTTCTTCAGTCGTAGAATACCTACGTGGACCGGCAATTCACAAATGGAAAACTTTCATTTCGAAAGGAATAGCAGGTGGAGAGATAACACGGATAAGACGTATTCATTATTGACGCGAGTCCTAATTTTTCTCCTTGAGATCTGGATCCTACTTTCGAATTTCCTCACAAAGTTTCAGCTCTAAAGGAGCAATCTATCAATCACGTGCTACATTTCTATACAAAGTGAAAGCCAGTAATTTATTTCGGAATTACTTCAGAAAGTTTATTGGATTCAGCAAGATCGGAAACTCTGATAGGCATAACTTATTGAAAGAATTTCTAGTACATATTTGTTCATTTTATTGAATCTCGAAGATGAGTTGAGTTCAGCAAGTGATGATGAAATTTTAAACTGAAATATATCGAATTTGAAGTTTTTCAGCGTGAAAATTTCAGGAAAATGACTCTAGAAAAAGAAGTATCAGATGTTTCAAAGACACTATTTGTTAATTCTCTTGTTACGAAAAACAGAAGTTTCTCTCTCAATTGCTGAAGCAAAGAAAAAAATATCTTTGTTTTCTACCATATATTCAAACAATATTATTATTCTCAGTTATTTAATTTTCCTCTCATTATTATATGATAATATAATAAAAAGGCTGTTATTGATTTATTTTTTTTATTCATTTTTATTTTTTACTATGTCCATCCAGGTAATATACGAGAGCTACATTCTCTTGAGTAACAAAAATTGTTTAAATATTCCAGTGTCATTTTTTCTTTAATTTTTCAAATGTGAATTTGTCATAGGCTCGCTTTTTTATGATACAGAATTGGTTTTTATTTTTATTGTACATTTTATCGTCAGTTTTGAAGTAAAAAATTGTTCCGTTTCATTCTGCTGCCCTGCATTCCTCCCTATCACAGCCAAAAATCGGGTTAGTTTAATTAATTGAAACATTGTAAAACATACATTTTTATTAGTTCGTATAGTATGCTCGACATTTCTCGTGATGATTCTGTTCCGTTTCATACCTAATATATGAATTTTTGTTGCGTTATTAAAGACATGAGAGGTTTGTTCAAAGAAAAGGTGCATTTTTCATTTTTTCGAAAAGTATTTATTCATTCATTAATATCCCTTTTATCCCTTCAAAGAAAACCCTTCAGATATAATGCACTTATGCCGGCTCTCCTACCAATTCTTGAACTTTTGAAATGCGCTTTTCGATATGACCATCACCTCGTTCTTAGATTCCGACTTCATCTCATCGATTGTAGCAAGACAGTTTTCTTTCATTGGTCACTTTAATCTTTATTGGTCAGATTTAGCAATAGAAAAAAGTCGCAAGGAGCCAAATCTGTCGAATACGGTGGTTGATGCGAAAACATTACGTACAAGCATTAATGTGTGGGCTGTTGCATTATCGTGATTCAGAATCCACGATTTGTTTTCTCACAATTTCGATCGTTTGAGCCGTATTGCTCGAAGCAAATGCTGATAACTTCATGTAGTGTTTCTTATCAACCGTACGACCTGTTGGTAAGAACTCATTGTGCACCACGCCGTTGTAATCGAAGAGAACAGTCAGCAAAACCTTCACATTTGATCGCACTTGGCATGCTTTTTTCGGTCTTGGCTCTGCCTGCCACTTGCATTGAGATGATTGGCCCTAGACTTCGCTGCCACGTGTTTTATGTCCAAAACATCAGAGAAAAATTGCATCGCATGAGCCGATTGATATGCCTACATCCTCTGCAACTTCTCTTATCGTGATTCGAGGATTTTACAGAACCATTATCTCCACTGCTTCGAGGCTTTTTTCGCTTGTTGACAAGGTTGCAACTCTAGGACGCTCATCGCCATCAACATCTTTTCAGCCTTCTGTGAAGCGCTCCTACCTCTTATAAACACTATAAAGTGCCTATAAACATTTTAAGTGCGTTGGAGTACTTTTTCCTCTCGCAGAATTTAATACAGATTCTATGTTCTATTTTTGTCAGAATTAAAAAATTGAAGAAAGCACAAAAACGTGAATAACCTTTTCAGTTTCCAAAAATAAACTACTGATCCAAAATGGTTGATAATGTCAACATAACAAAAAACAATGTCGATAATCGAATGTGCAGAGCCCGCGAAAATTCAAAATTTAATTTTGAACAGACCTCGTAATATCTAAAATATAAAGCTTGTTTTCATCCAGGAACAAAGCGTTTTTCATGAAAAAATTAAATCGAACCTAATGAGCAGCTAGAAAAATTAAAATTATTTCAACGTATGTAAATAGATAATGTAGAGTGTTCATTCTCACCTTTCAGTGCCGTTACAGCTACTGGTCGAGTTCAAATGATTAGAAGATGGTGGATTTGTTCCGGCAGTAGAGCCCGGTGCTGTCCGCCAAGCTCCAAGAAGAGGCGCCTCACCAGAAGATGCTAATGCAACACTAGCTGGCAATTTCAATCTATTCCTCAAGTCTTTTCTTCTAGCTTTCCTGGAGAGGTCTAGTTCGCTAGCGGCAGAACCGACGTTCGCTGCCCTGTTAATGTAAGAAGTGGATATGCTGTCGTGTGACGATGAAAAATAGTGGCGTGGATGTTGGTGCTGATAGCTCTGGTGGTAACTTTCCGGTGGGCGGTTAGAGGATTTTGACATACCTAACTTGCAGCCCACTAGATCTGTAAAAGTTAAACGTGATGTACGTTTGACTGAAATGAACGATCATACAAATGGTATTATATAGTATGAGAATTAAATGGTTTGAAAGCTGAAATTTGTTTGTAGATCTCACGTTATATTTTACTAGTAATCAAACTTTCCGCTGAAAAAAAAAAATAATCCAAATGAATTATTTGCAATTACCACCAGGTTTTATGTTAGGCATATAATTCATATGTAAACTTGAGTAAAGAGATGATTATATGGACAGACTTTGATAAGGAGTTCATTCAGAATTTCTGTATTGTATTCCTCGAATTTAATTTAATTTACATTATTTTATTCTATTTTCGAGTTAATTTACCTGGACAGTGTTAAGTTAATTTACAAGATAAAAAACAACTTAGTGGATACTGGCATTAATCTTAAATATGCCAGTGATGTGCATACCCACCATACAAGATCCAGACATAACATCTACATATTGCCAACTGCCAGAAACATTTCTAGGAGGAAAGTAACTTACCAATCTGCCAGCTGGTTTAATGAATTATCAAACGACATCAAAAGCTCAGATACTCTGAAGATATTCACAAATAAAGTGAAGAATCAATTATTCCAAAAAAGACTGAATAATAATCAACTTGTATAATACTCAGTATAAAATTCTGGTCATTAAAATTAATTGTTCATCTTAAGACTACTGTGATTAGAATTGAGTAGTTGTTTAGTTGCCACACTTGTTGTTACTATTACTATATTGTAAAATATGCCTGTTATGGATCCCTGAATTTATAAATGAATAAAAAAAAATTATTTCTTCGTCACTTCAGTTGGAATATGAAGTTGTTCTATGTCGATTGAGCAAGCAAACATGATACGTTTTGATGCATTATATCGATTAATAGAAGGTAACCTGAAGTAGTGACTTTCCTTTTGTTTTTCGTTCTATATGACAACCACGAAACTTCGACTTCTTATGTCTGGATTTTAAAAAGTATTACATTGAATAAAAATCACTTGGCGTAGATTCACGAATCATAGAAACAATCGTTTCGGGTTGATTCACCTGCACATCTTCAGTTGCCTGCTGAACTAAACATTAATTGAGTTTTAATTTCAAACATAAGACAACGCCTTCAAGAATGGACGAGCAACTATATAATTCTGTGAAACTAAACCAAGTGCTTTTTATTCCACTACTTTGAGTTATCTTAATTGTCTGGTCTTCCCATCTCTCAAATTTCAGCAGGTGAATATTTGGATATGTTGTGCGTTTAGCACACTATATTCTTGTGCATCTGAACATTTCGATTCATTCAATCTAGGAGACTTATTCTATCACTTTTTCCGATTCAAACTCAATCGAATTGAAATTCGATTAATTCTAATCAGAATTAGTCGAAAAATTTCTCGAACGTGCATTAAAGCAATAAATTTCAATAAAATTCAAGAGAATTATCGTAACTTTTTTTTTGTGCTCCATACCAAAATTTGATTTAAACGGATAAAATTCTCCCTCTTGCTTCTATTGAAAAACTTTTTTAACGAAGCTCTCAAGCACCTAGTGTAACATTTCTGTAACAGTTCAGGGCCATCATCTTGAATTGATGCTCGAATAAACACTTTCATTTTCAAACTTAAAAGTGAATTCAAACGCAAATACTATAGTACCCTCGTTCGAGAATGGATTCGTTGTTCTCCAGAATCGAACCGGTTCAATCTGGAGTCCCGTATACACTTCAATAAAGCGGTAATTAGTATCGCTGTATATTTCGCTTCTGAAGTAGCGTACAAAACTTAGAACGGAAACTTTCAGTTTGTTTATGATTTCATGCACCATTATGCGAAGAGAGATTATCCGGCCCCATCATTCCAGAAGTGGAAGCCGAACTCGGAGGAAGGGGAAATTGATTTTAACCGAAGTTGAATTGCATGGAGAAGACGGTAGCGCCTGCATTTTATTT
Organism: Henosepilachna vigintioctopunctata; assembly: GCA_030704895.1. NCBI lineage: Eukaryota > Metazoa > Arthropoda > Insecta > Coleoptera > Coccinellidae > Henosepilachna > Henosepilachna vigintioctopunctata. The sequence continues at coordinate 6,955,479 of JARQZJ010000001.1, read as the reverse complement.
CGACGACGGGAGGGCGCAACGGTCGTCCAATTTGTCGAAGTAATTCGAGGAAGCTTTGGCGAAAATTCTTCGAAGCGTTTTGCGATTATTTCGATATAGATTAGTATGAAATATCTGTCATCTTCAAACTTCGATTATTTGAATGAATTGTCGTTGCATCAACGTCGATTTCCTTTCTTCGGATTTCTGTCATTTTCCAATATAATGCTTTCGGCGAATTGTAGATTATACTTGTCTTTCGAATTAATTCGAAACCCAGGAAATTTCACGTCATTTGTATTGTGTAAAAATTCATCAATTATTTACCAACGAAATCATGAAATATAATGAAAAAATATTTAGAATTTTCTAATAATTTAATACAAATACGCATGACAACGTTTCGAAGTACTACGTCTTCATGAAATGCTGAATTAATACTGTATTAATATATATTACAGTATTACTGTATATTACATAATATTTATTACAGTATAATACAGGGTTAATTTACCATTTGATAAAGAAGTAGTACTTCGAAACGTCGTCATGCGTATTTGTATTAAATTATGAGCAAATTCTAAATGTCGTTTCATTATGGTCATTGATTCTCCAAGTATCGGCCTCATCAATCATCAATGAAATATCTTGAGAAAATATATAATTGGTCAACAAAAAAGATCTATTTCCTGAATCGTCGTTACAGAGACCGTTTCCTTTCAGTATTGCACTTTTGTTCATTCCAGAAATGGCAGTATGAAGATCACAAAAACTATGAAATCTAATCAATACAAATATAGCCCAAAACAGCCTTCGAACCATTTTGTGTATTCAATAGGTAAATTAATCTAATGAAATGATAAACAACCAGGATGAGAGTAGTAAAACAGAAAAAATAAAGAATACTATTAAGATGAAACTGAATTGGTGTATTTCTCCATTGAAATTTGAGCTAATAAAAAAAATTGTATGGAATGTATTCCAGCGAGATGAAATTATAGAACTGAACTCATTAGAATAATTTCGAAAAATTTTCGAACAAAAATTTGAAATGAACATATTTTCTAACACACAAACAAAAACAGTTTTATCAAGTGCAACATCGTGAAATATATGATATTCAGTTGCACATGATGATACGTTAACAGCCAGAAAGATATATCTATAATCATACCTCAGACTTCCAACCATATTTGAGTTGAATTGAAAATTATATGCTGAGTAAAGAATACGTCTGGGCTTTTTGCAACTTGGTACCTTTCTGATATATACTTTATTAAGACTAGTAAGTAACTTTATTTAGACCTTATTATAACTTTCATAACAGTTACCAGTATATTCAACAACCATATTCACAAACAACAACCACAAACTTTAAATTTGAATCCAAAACCGCATTCATATCCACTGCAGCAAGGAAAACGTATATACCTAAATGGTGCAGCCATTGTATAGAAACACAAATGCGAAAACTCGATACCGACTACGGTTGAAGTTATATAATGGTGAAGTTGGTCAGCAGTTAATGCCTTTTGTTCATTATATATTCATAAAAATGAATACACACATAAAGTATATATAAGATATATACAGTTTTAGCGAGGGAGAAATAAGAAAATGAGTAAAATCGATATCCATTTAAGAACAACTCAAAATGCAGCAAAATGATAATAATCACAAATAAATTATCAATTGATCAGCAATATTAATGAATAATTGATGAGGCAAATGAATCTTGGAATTCAATGACATAAATTGAATTTATCAACAATTATAAAAGTATAAAAACACAATAACTGCTGCACTTCTTCATCTCCTATCATTCTACTTCTGCTGTTAGATGAGCTATGGAAATACGGGGTGTCCAATTTTGAAATAGTGAATTATATTGACTTAAAACTCAGGAAAATCTGAAAAGTTTTACGAACAAAAAAGTATGATGAGAAAGAGCTGATGAGATGTCCTTAAAAAATGATATTTTATACTGAATTTTACAAATTTTGACTTGATCAGATGTTGAAGATAAACTAAGCTATAACAATGTGGACTGCTCGCATTATTTCTGAAGTATGTGGAAATGACCACAGAAACGATTAAACCTTGGCCACTAAAGTAACACATTGCCATAAAAATTTCGGAACATTATCGTATTTAGGCAACCCTGTATCAAATATTTCGAAGTTTTTATCTGATAGAAATCTAACGATAGTTTTCAAAACCCCGAATACCGTGGGTGGTCCATCAGAAATGCTAGAGATAAAATTTCGCCTGATGATAAATCGGGTACGAGTTGTGTTGCGGTACTTGTCCCAAAGGATAAGTTGGTCAAACTGACAGAAATTTCAGATTTTATCTGAACACCAAAGATGCTTTGAAAACAATTAACCGAATCCACGTCTGCATCATATCGTGTAGAAGAGAATCATGTCTTCGACAACAACTTCAAAATATTACATACGGAACGAAAAGGTTATAAACTAACCCTGTTAGAAGCCATGTAAATTAATAAGAGGAAAAAATCAAATAGTTTATTAAAAGATCAATTTTCAATCAATAATTCTCCCTAATGAAATTCATTCCAGTAAAAGGCAATCGGAGAAAAGTATTCTATGGTCGTCCCCACACCTCAGAAGAAATATGTTCCATAGTCATTACCTTACTTCAAAAGTGTTACGTGCTCATTTCCTCACACTTCAGGATAACTGCAAGCAGTCCAAAATGTAAGAGCTCAGTTTATCATCAGCATCTGATGAAGCCACTGTGTTAGAGAAACAATATTGTTATGTTTTAAATTAATTATAGTGAAAATCATAGAAATACTCAGTTTTATTTAAATTATGCATTTAGATTTTCATCAAGTAGGTATCCGTCCGATCGATTAATGACAAATTTTATGTTTAATCTGAAAATACAATAATATACAGGCTGTCCCATTCAAAATATCAACGGTGTTGCCCCTTCTTCACACGAGCGACAACATTGCAATACTAAAATATTTGAGATAAATGGAGCATAGCCATCTTTTGAAGCTACGAAATTCTCTAAGAGTTCCTACGTTTAGTTTATGGTAAACATCTAAGGTGTCATCAACTATCAATCACCCATATAGGTAAATCAACATATTATTCCATAAAAATAAATGAAATGTCTTCTGTTTAGTAATATTTGAACAATTATGCTCACCGAGCAGACTCTGCCTGGAAACTGACTTTAGCCTGCCATGAATACTGTCTGTGGATTTGTGATGGCGCGCCACTGGCTGTGCTGACGGTATTGGGGAGGTGACATTCAGACGTGTACCGCTGGAGTTCAATCTTTCGCCTACCATGCATCCGCCCGTTGTTGTTATAATACCTGAAAAATTATTCTACTTCAGTACACTATATTTCCCCTACAAAAAATTATATATACGAGATATGGAAAATAAATCAATTTCCTTCGTGTACTTTTTGCGGTGGGATTAGATCATTGAACCATGAAGATAATAAATCTAAAATATTCACATTGCTCACTTTCTTCATATAGTTCATAAGGATTAAACATAACACACATATTTTGTTTCCTTCAATACAGAAGTTCTCAAACTTTTTCATAAACTGTTTCTTTTTCATGAACCACTTTCAAAATTCTGCTGGATCCGTTGGACCCCATTACTACCAAATTCCAAATCTCGGAAAGAATTCAAGACTATATCTGTAGAAACTTGAGTTGAGACGAGTTTCAAAAGCAAATTAACAGTTTACGAGAAGAAGGTCAGATTTGATTGCTTGATAGGGTAAATTATTCGATAATAATATCGAATAAACAAATTTTCAATTGAATTTAAATTGATTTTGCTTTGAGTAGATGTCAAAAAAAACAAAGTTCGCCAATCAAAAAGTTACCCAATCCAATTTAAATTCTTTGAAATCTAGAGTGATTCAGAGCACAAAAATCAATCAATTCTCACAACTTTCTTTTAATAAACTTCCCATTCGGAATGGAAAAAAATATGAAATATATTTTTTGTGTTGTTGAGTATTTACTCAAATATATAAATTAATACACCAATGATTATTTTTGCTATAAAAGACGTAACATAATCAAAATAAAACACTTATAACGTATTCGTAATATAACTTCTGAAATATTTATCGATAATTATCAAGAAAATATAACTTAAATGAGAGACATGTATTTGATGAATTGATACAAAATTATAAATATTTGACTTGAGTTTCGTGAGAAATAACCGCGAATTTTTCCGTACTGTGATATTTGACCTACTCCTTTTCGTTATGAAATTCTGGAAAACAAAGAGTAACGTTTATCCCTGACATTCTTATTCATATTGGTGAAGAATCAATCAAGTTCATGAAAGATTTCAAGCGCATTCACCACAAATCTTATAATTAGCACGTTTTAACAAGTTTCGACACGTTGTACTGAACATGAAATATGTAAGTTTTTACAAGTACCAGTCGCTGAACTTCTTGAAATATTACCTGCCTATATTGATAAGGATAAATCAAGTCAATATTTTTGTTCTTCTCTATCGAAAATGAATTAATTTTCATGAACCCCCGCTTAATATTGTAAAGCTCCGTTTTCTGTCACGCCCATAATGGACCCTCGTCGAATTTCCCTGGATCCTTGGGGGTCCACCTGGACCACTTCGAAAAAGAATTACTGCTCTGATTTATCTACCTAAAATGTTTTCCAAATTCTTTCGCAGCTTACCATTGAAGTCCAATATAATGAGAAATTTAATGAAAATGGTAATTGAGGTTTTACCAGGAAATATCATTCACGAAATGAGAAACTATTCCCATGTATTCTCCAATCATTTTCGTTCGAAAAAAATCAAAACGAAAACAGCATTTTCCGCAAATGAGAAGAGTTAAGTGGAATATGATGTTTTTGCAACGAAAATAATGCGAAATAACGCCTCATTCCCTGACCCCCGACTATCGCCATTCACCGGACTGTTGGGATATTTCCATGGGGACCACCTGTGCTTCACGACAGAACTTGCGGGTAGCCGGCGGAATTAGGGAGGTTTCTATGATTTCATTCAACGTATCTAGCGCATTTTCCGGAATGGTGAAAACACGTCCGCAGAGGGACGTGAGAGAAACTCAGCGTCAGCATATTAGCTGGGAAAGGTGAAGGGGGTCGCCGAAAATGTTCGGTATTATGCGAATAACGTTCGCCCATTGAGAGCCGAGTGTGAGCGTACGCTTATATTATGCAAAAATTCAGATTTGAAAAATTGCAAATATATCACAGTGAGAAGTATTTTACTGATGCTGAAAACACCGATGTTCGAGCGATAGTTCACGATAATATAATATGTAACTTAGATATTTTTCATTATTGTTATAAGTTGAAAGAAATTCAAGAAATTTAATATGTTCGAAATGGCGAAGGTGCCGGATCAGTACATTCACCATTTTATAAATTCATGATATCAAAAAGTTCATATTATGAATATTTGGTGTCCAGTCTTAGCCTACGATTCTAGATTAGTGGTACAGTTGTAACGTTTCAAAAACTCTATACTGGTTAATAAATATTTGTTATGATCTGATCGCATGGAATACTCGTAGTTCAAAATGTAGCGCTGGAAGTAGGAGAATATCCAGGTTACAAATTCAATTCATTACGATATTTTCATTTTCTGAATTATACCTCGATTTAAATACGAATATTCAACTGATAAGATAATCTTTGGTTGTTGAATTTAATTGTTATCTTATATTTTTATAAATTTCGAATGCGCGTTGAAATGAAGTGTTTTGAATTATTCATTATATCATTAATGATTGTTTTTGTTATTATATATTCATTTTATTATTATTTATGTTGTTTATCAACTGATGGAATACTAAATAACAGTCTCAGAACTTTTCAATCTTCTGTTCATCACTTATTTCTCACTTCATTATGAAATTTTTCCAATTAATTCAATTTCATTGAGAGCAACGCAAGTTTTTCTGTTTTAAAATTTATCGACTTTGTTGCGCTGATATGACTTTTTTCCTTACACAAAAACAGGTTTCCTCATCTGTTGACTTTTTAATCATTAATCGATTGGGCCGATACTTGATGAAAATCTAAATACCTAATTTAAATAAAACTGAGTAGAGTTCTGATTTTTACTATAATTAATTCAAAACTAATTAAAACGCCACTGTCTTGGTGAAACAATATTGTCATATTTGACTAAATTATAGTGAAAAGCAAAAAAACTACTCAGTTTTATTTGATTATCTTGACTTTTTTATATACAAAAAGTAAAATTCAGCGAACAAGACAAGAGATACATCAGATCAGTCAATAAATCAGTCAACAGATTAGTATAAATTTTATGGAAACTGGTGACTTTCTGGAATTCATCGTCTTCAACCAATTTGGGGATAACTGGAAAGTGGATTTCGAAGTTAGAGAGATATTTAATCTAATTTTTTCTATTACTGATTTTTTCTATATATTTCCCGTATCATTCATAAATTTTCATCAAATTCAATAATTTTTTCAATTATAAATTTGCAATCTTAGAATCAAGAATTTCCTCAATAGATATTTTAAACAAAATTATTTCCTTTTACTTATATAATTATATTTTTTAATATATAGACGTCTCCCTAATTTTACACTTCACAGGGGAGTACGTTATACATTTGGTTTGCAAGTTGACTAGTTACCTCAAAAGATGAATAATGGTTAATGAAAGAAATTCTCGAATTCTAAAAATCATTCCAAATTGAAGACACTAAGTATCAAATCACAATAAATATATGTCGATATTTGCGTATCAATATAGCGGAATCTTCTCGAAATTCCGCTTATCTTACTTTGTAGATGAAAGTCCCATTCACTATATTATTCTGAGAATACAATTGATTTGAAATTTATATAGAAATTGAGATTCTTGTATTATTGCGGGATATTGTGTTCGTGCCAGTTGCAACCGAACGGGATTTATTGACATTTCGAAAACCAATATTCTGAGCTTTGTTGTTTTCAATAGCTTTAAGTTGTTGAGTCTTGCCCTCGTACATAGATGGTAATTAATTCCGGATAGATATTTATACAACACAAATGGAACCTTTCAGTTGCATCAAAGGAAACTCTCTGCCTCGATTTTCTGTGTACACAGTATTTGGAATCAACTACATTTCAAATTTAATATTTAGACCGTGACGATATTTTTGTACATATAATTTCCAAGAATTCATCTCGAATAGAAAGTTGAATCCTAGTACCAACAGAAATGAATATGAAAAAGTACTATCCTTCTTGACACTACCAGAAATTGAGATATACGTCAGGATTACATAAAAATATGATCATAATGAATCATCAATTTTAGAAAATAAGCATCTAGAAGCATGATTATTCAATCTCAATAAAAAACAACACTTTTCAAGACATGAACAAAATATAGAGTAAAGTAAACTCCATTGCAGTGAAATTTCTTTTTTACAAATATTAAGAGTTTGACGAACCATTCTTTCACTCCATCAAAAATGAAATTGACATAAAATAGCAAATAGTATGAAGAAGTAAGTGAAGACACACTTAAGCCTAGGTAAAACTAATGTTGGAAATCTAATAAGTAGAAAGCTAATAAACATAAATAATAATCATTCACAATGGAACTAAAGAGAAGGAATACATATAATGAACAAAATTGACACATAATCATGTGATTAGTATGTTCACAATGAAGACTTTGCCTTGAAGTGCTCCAAAAACTCGCTGACAGAATAAAAACAAAACAACTGAAACTCACTTTTACATTGTTTTGAATTCCGTATTCTGTTATTTCAAAAAATGGGTCTTTATATCAAATCGAGTAATGAGTTCCAATTTTTATTCAATTTTATTCAAACATGAACTGATTCCGTGTTTTTCTCTTACTAATAATAACTTACTAGTAATAATTAACGCCAGGTAGTAAAGAGAAAATTGTCCACTAAACCATTGCAGTTTCTTCTTTCAAACTTCTAATTCGGTCATATCAATTCGTATTCGTATTCTACAGAAATCAAATTTTGTTTCGGAATTTGTAAGTTGAAAAAGATTTCACAGAATTGGGGCACATTGAAAAAATTTCCCAATTTTCCGATAATCTCAATCTTTTTCATTATACTGACTTATGACTTTTCGTTTCGGCAGTTTCACTGTTTGTTTTCAGTTAGAGGGCATCAAATATTTGCTCCATCGAATGGAAGTTCGGAAAAATCTTGATCTGTAAATCTTACAGGACAAATATTTGGAAAAAGGCAATTTTTCTGGTCTCTTTTGTCCCTTGAAATTTATAACATAATTTGAATGTGTTCCGAACAATCAGATTCTAATTCATGATGACATTTATTACTAGGATATTCTTATGCGTGTCTCGTATTTTTCTATGTTATTTTATTACATCATCTCGAAATTGAATCCTTGGTCTGGAGTGTAAAGATTGATGATATTTGGGATCTTGGATCGAGGAAATATGTCAGACAAGTGCTGACCAAGAAAATTGCTTTCTCACCAAGCATCATTCGTCATTTCCTGCTATGATGTTTCAGAAAGCGTCAGTTTTCTCTTTCCATATTTTATATGTTTTCATGAATGTTTGATTTGAATCTTACATAGACATAGACGCACAAATATGGAAAAATATTCATCGGAGAACATGCATAACATTTATTATACAATATGTTACGAAAATTCTGAATGTATGCTTTCTTATGAGTTTTTCAACTGAAACTTATGAAGTAAATATATATATATATATATATATATATATATATATATATATATATATATATATATATATATATATATATATATATATATATATATATATATAAATGAAATTTTTTGTGCTTATGGCACTGAATGAAATATTTAAGAAAATGAACACTAGAACATTCATTCGAAAAATTCAAATTAATCAAGAGAATCTTATAGTAGAGCTAGATATGTGAACGCGTACGATGTGATGTCTCCATTATCCTTCAAGATAATGGAAACATTATCTTCAAGATTTGGTACGACTGACGAGTTCCTTGCAGAACGAAACATACTCGCACTTTCATGTGGCATCGATTTCAATATTTCTCTAACATTCATCCCTTGAAGGATAATGGAGACATCACATCGTATACGTTCACATCTCTACTATAACATTCTCTTGATTAATTTAAATTTTTCGAGAAAAATTTCGAATTTCGAACGTCACGAAAGCTCACCTTGCAAGAATAAATAATTCTAAACTCAATAACTTTCTTACACAGTCCTTCATCATTAGATATTTATGTTGATTTTTCACAGTTTACTAATTTCTTGAGTAATATTTTTATCAGAATGAAAGTAGGCAACTATTATGTTGTTACATTTTTTACTGTTCATTATTTAACTACTATGTTCCATAGTTTATTTTCTGTTGACTCCTCATGAAAATTTCATAAGTTTAATTTCATTTATTCTATTTTTTTATTTTTACATAACATTGAATAATTAAAAACATTACAGTTCGCCTATTTTATTACTTTGCCCAAGATAGTATGGGAATTATTCATAATGGCCGGAAAAGTGATTAATCATGTTAATTTAATCACATTGTCCAATTGAGTCTGGCATTATAAATACAGACCGGCCCTTATTAATAGTGCCCGGACTCATCAAATTGCCCATAATATATAACATATGTTATGGACAATATGACATAACATATATATATATATATATATATATATATATATATATATATATATATATATATATATATATATATATATTGCTCACTAAATTGTTTTTGTTGTGAAACTCGAATATTTCATTTTCTCAAACTTAGGAAACTTCGCCAATCAGATTTTCAATCGAGTAATTTGATTTTTATTCAGATGAGAAAGCGTTGAACTGTTACGATCTTCGTTAATTATAATTGAATTAATTACACCATTCAGAATCTCGGTTACAAAAATGAGAATAATCCGGTCCGGATAAATTCCCTTCGTTTCAGATATTCGGTGTTCTTTCCACTAAGAATTTGTTTTCGTTCGCTCGGATTATTATTCGGCAAGCTTAATTAATATCCGTGAGGATTTGTTCCTCAAAAAATATTTTTAGAATTCGCGTTTTTTAATTATTCAAACAGTTTCTGGATACCATTCGAAATAAATGACGTATTCTGGACTGAAAAATCTTCGTGCGTAACAGAATAAAGCTGCGTAAAAATTAAATCAAGAGATAAACTATTTAAATTGTTATATAGGAATATTCGTTTTTCCATAGATTCACTTGTTTGATGAAATTAATAATATCAAAAAGATTCAGAATAAAGGATGAACTGTGAGAATTTACATTACATATTTAATACCGATAGAAAAAATAATTAATTTTCAATCAATATTGTTCAATTAGAAGCTTGTTTCTGTAAACCGAAATAAAAATTGGATTTTTAACACTTTGTGAAAAATTGTTGAATCTATGTATTATTCCACATAATACATCATAAGATAGCTAATTAGATATGACATTAACTCAATTAACTCATTTCATGAATCTATAAAAATTCTTTTCAAAATCTAAGTTCTTAGATGGGATGATGAACTCAAATAAAAGAATCAGCTTTGATATTCTACACCAATGTACAAATTTGAATCAACAAAACTAGAGCTAATCCCAATGCAATGAAATGGAGGGAATTCTTCATTATAATCTGTTTTTTATCTCGTTTTAAATAAAGAGATTTAGAAGTGAATACCATTAATAACTGGCTCCCAATAATACTAAAAAAATTATATTTCAAGGAAAACGCAACTTATTCCTCAATCATATTTTATCCGAATATAAAGAATAAGAAGGAACAGAAAGACTTCTCAGTTGAAATTATTCCTAATGAAATCAGAGTAATAAGGCTTGAAATGGGTTGGAAAAGCAGAACATTAGAATTTTCCATAAAATGAGGAAAAATTCTGGTTTCTCGTTTGATGAAGATGAAAAATGTTGGAATACTCTGAGACATAAAAGTCGATATACGATTTGTGCTAGGAATTGGAAAAATAAAAATTACGTAGGTTGAATATTGAAATAAAACGCTTCAGATTTATGGTGTCAATGTTTCAAAATAATAACTGGGTTCGAATGAAATAAATAGTCGATTCAATTTCTAGCTAAACTCTTCATCAAGGCTAGTTACAGAACACTCCAAACTTTCCATTTTTGACGAAACTTATGACTTTTCAGTTCACTCTTATACAACATGAAATTTTCACGAAATATAATTTGTCTCCTCATTTCGAGAATTCTCTCACTATAGGCTGGATATTTTTCTTTCAGAAAAGCTTGCTAAATACGAATTTCCTGTAAATTAGGGTACACTGTGTTAACCTCCTAATATTCCAGTGTAAACATAATATTCCAAAATTGAGTATGTAATTTTAGTGGTGTCATATGTTCACTCAGCTAGATCGGGATATAATAATGGTACTTATGTCGAGTCTGCGCCATTTACTTCTTATTATCTCAAGCTTCGTCTTGAATCGAGGCGTTCGCGATGTTAGTTTAATTGTGATTCCGTTTAACGAATTTGCATTCCTTTGTTATTCATAGTCACTCATGGGTATTCATGGGTTTTGTTCGGACGATAAACACGACGATGAAATGGTTGATTTCGCAAATGCGTCGCTTTCTGCTCCGTTTCAATAACCATTATGTGGTTTCAGGGATGAACCATGTTGGAAGTTCGATGTAAACAATAGAATAGGAATAGAGGGTTGTAATGTAAGGGAAATTACTTGGTGTCCCGCATATACCATGTTAATTGCTATTAGTAATTACACCTTAATGCCTTATCTCAGATCAATATCGCGGTATCAATATACGAACATATAATTAGGAACGATAAAGTATAGGTACAAGACTACTTCAACATTGTGAACAATTCTCAAATAATTAACACTTTACGATTATTCAAAAAACGAACAAATGTTTTGTGTTCATGCTCATCATGTTATGATGATAATAATAATACATTTATTCCCAACAGATATACATCCAATTACAGAGAAAAAAACAAATTGTACACAAATAATAATGAATAAGCAAAAAAATTAATGAAAGAAAAAACAAAAAAGAGACATAAACAAATATATGCAACAAAATTAAATCAAAATAAATTGAAATAGTATTGAACAATAACGAGATGGAATAAACTAAAAATAAAATCTTGTTTATTACAAAGTAACATATGGTCAGCACAAGTTGACCATATAGTAACGAAATATATTTGATGAATGAAAATAAAATTCAAATCGATTACAATAGTAATATATAGTAAACAAATGAAACAAACTAAAATTAAAATATTATTTATAACTAAATCATATGTAGACAGAAGTTCATGAAAATATCACGACATCCTATTGCAGAATGACCGCAACACCCATCATAAAGATTACATATACAGTTGATAGGAGAACGGGAAATAACATTTGATCTGCTGTAAGTGACATAAAATATATTATACCGCTTCAGACCAGGCCTTGGTACGCGAATATTTATTTTGCTGAGAAGAAATGGTGAGTCAATAAAATTTTACAAAATTTAGAAGAGAAAGTTAGGCCGAGCCGTTCACGCCTCAACTTCAATAATCCAATTCCCAGACTATCGGTTTGGATAGAATGGTCGAAGCCTCTCGAAGGATAATGCCTATAATATCTGAAGTACATATACTTCAAACATTTCCTCTGCACTGCCTACAAGTCGACAATAGAATTGATGTACACATAAGACCAAATTATAGACGCATATTCCAGTTTACTGCGAATGAAGGAGTTGTACAGCGTTTTTATTGTACCAAGATTAACAAAGCTGTCCCAATTTCTGACCAAATAACCTAGAATCTTAGAAGCATAAGCCGTGATAGAAGTCATATGATTAAAGAAGGACAGCTTATAGTCGAAAAGTACCCCCAGATCCTTAAACTCAGCACATCTATCTAGAATTTGACCTTCCAATGAGAATAACTATGGTGGGTTGGAGTCAATTTTCGAGAAAATGATGAAACTTTACAATTACTGATATTAAGTTTCAGTCCATTGCTGTTACACCACAAATCAACAGCGTCAGTATAGACTGTAATCTTACGCAATCATGACGATCGTTAATAGCAGCAAAGATTTTTAAATCATCTGCAAAAAAGCAGATACATGCAGTTAAGCTGTGAAGCAAGATCAATGATATATGTAATTATATATAATGAACAACAATGGACTCAATTTGGTCCCTGTGGCACACCAAACGAGGCCGAATATTGTGGAGATTCATTACCATCATGTTCAACATATTGAAAATGATCCGAAAAATATGACTGCATCAATTTTAACGAATGGGATGAAAAACCTATGGCCTTCAATTTTGACAACAGCATTCTATGACCGATCTGGTCGAAGACCTTCTGGATATGTGTGAATAACATCCATCTGACCACAGTCAGGAATGAGTAATGCATGCCAAATCAGTAACAGTTGATCGATTCTTCATAAACCCATGCTGATGTAGTAAGTTATTCTCCTTTTTGAACAGATTTTGCAGTTGGTCTCAATTTCATATCGTAAATTTTTTGGAATGAGATCAGCTGGAATATCCAATACAGTACCCACTGCAAAATACCCAAGAACTCGATAGGACTCGATCCCAGCAGCACCAGTGGACGGAAAGCTGGAAACATACCTATCTTCGTACTAACAATGTATTGCTATAGTAAGTTCTTGATAATTTCTCAATAATTCTTTTACTGATCCAATATCCTCTTTGATTTGCACATGAGTATTTATTTTATAACATCATTTGCTGCTGAAAATTCAAACATCGAAAAAACTCAATTAACATCCTCAAAAAAACTGGAGTAACATTTCACATATCGTATGTTTACTTCTTTATATGGATTTATTGTTATAATTAGTAATAAGTAGATGAAGGAGAGATAAAAGTAAAGATGGAAAATTCGCATTTTACTTTGAGCGCTATATTCAACGGTAATACGTGGTTTGTTTTCCACGCACGTTGTAGCATAACGATCCGTAATTCGCGCTTCTTGCAGTGAATTGCAAATACTTCCACTTTATGCCCAAATATCTTGGTAATTATTCCCAGTAGAGTTCATGTGGGGGTCAAAATAATATAAATTTTCATTTCAAGAACTCTTCTATAAAAATAACACGTAATTGTTATTTTCGTAGAAATTTTGGTAAAGGTCGAATGATTTACTGAAATTTACACGGTGTAATTTTTTCTCAATGAAAATTTGTCAGATACGTCAGCAATAAACTTGAACTGCATTATATTGTTCTTGAAAATACTACGAAAAAAAGACAGCAACTCTTGAATGTAAAGCAAGTATACTTAGTTGAACTGACTCTGAATTGAAAAATTTTAGAAATTCATCCTAGAAAAATGAAATTTTTGTTTCGATGAGACATTCAAAAGACGTTGAAACGATTTGAAAATTCTATAGATTCTTCTGTGAAATAATATGTAAATGATGTGTCATCATGTGTTGAAATCTGCTTAAGGAGAAATGATATCATAATGTTGATTAATAAAAAATAACTGAATAAATTAAATGAAGAGAAATATAACAAAGCGTTCAATCTAATAAAAAAAACTGAAAGAGTAACTAATAACAAAATAATAAAATTAAATGAAATATGACAAAGAACTTAATCTAATTCAATTCAATTCATTTTAGTCAATTTCCTCTGGTGCACTTAATTCCTGATACTAACTGTGATGTAGTGAAAGTGAATGTCACATTTTTAGCAACTGTATTAAGTGTAGACTCCATAAACCAAATGGGGATTGTATTAGCGAGTTGGTCCTTTAAGTATTTAGATGGAATGAATCCGTGGTACGTGAATTTTGCCTAGGAACACGAAATGTCAAAGCTGGCAAGAAAGAGGACAATCAATATTGCTGTGCAGTCATTTGTGCAATAATTTGAGTGATGAAGTTTCTTCTCTGTCCTAAAATGAGGTTAAACTAAAACGACTCTCATGATTGACCCCTCCCTGTAGATAAATCTTATCCTCCCTACAAACTGAGTATTTTCAGAACCTTCTCTAAATGGACTTAAGATTGTATTGATGGCAAGTTTAAATAGGATGGCAGATCATGCTGTCATCCAACTTTCTACGGATATGGGCATTAAATAGTCTAAAAACATTGGAGAATTCTTGGAATATTTGCCATTGCGTACGACGAATCTATGTATTTTCGATATGGATAGATACGATATATAAATTTCGGGATATACATACATAAACGCATTTCTCTTCAAAATTTTCAATAGCAGCAGCCTCATGTTGTGAGGAATACTTTTCTTGTGTTTTCTGGGTAACTCCTCCCACATTTGGTATTTTATGCTCATATTCCATTGAAATATGAGGGATGTCATAATTTTATCACATTACATATATTTCACAAAATTCTTCTGGATACTAAACATATCATATCCAGGGCGACTAACAAATTATCAAAAGTCGCAGACATCTGATTTGAAATTTAAGAAATTGTAGAATTGAGAAACAATTGATCGAAATTAACAAAAACATTTCAAAATACTCCACTAAGGTTTGTGGGAGTCATGATGGTGTCATGTGTGAAATTTGCATGATGGTGTCTATATATACAAATCACCTTCATATAGATTCAAATTTTGGAAAGATATTTCAAGGACATGACAGTATTTCGACTTTCGCTTCAACAGAACATCGTAATCAGTGTGCTGGAATTAAGAGGCCAAGTTTTCCCAGCTCCACAAGACATCGTTTTTCAGATATCAGTAGAGGACGCTCATCGCTCACTTCCTACATAATTCTACACTTTTTCTAGCGATTCCGCGTCGTTTCCCACCGAAAACGTTCAAGAGCAGATAAGTACGTCTCGTCTAGTCTGTTCCTTGTGAAATTATAGCACTTCGAATATTACGATAGAAACAAAAAGACCTAAAGGCAAACGTAGGATCGAAGAAACTGGAAAATTGTTCGAGTGTTCGAGGTACTCGCTTTAAAGGAGGAATTCCATTTTCCTAATTTCCTGAGAGTAACGAGAAACGGCGGAGACAGACAGAGATCTCGATGTGAAATTCATTCGCTTATAATTGGAACAAAAGCCAGACAAGTTGATCGCTAACGGATTAAGGAAATTATTCGTTCAGACTTCCTTTGGAATTTGAGGTTATCACGATATTGATGAATTGAATATGAATTGCATACCTACTGTATGTGAAGTTATTACATAAATTTGATGAATTACAGACACCATAATTTATGATCACGGTCATAAACCGCATATAGTCCGAAGTAGAGTATTATTATACTTGCATGTTAAACAGTTTCACTAGAATCGTTGTCATAACCGTAAAACCCGTGGCTCTCATGAAATGCAGTGAAGGGGTTATTTCAGACAAGACCAATTTGTCTTTATCTTGACAAAATTAATTCATACATCTTGTGCTGAAACTTCCTGTTTGGACTTTGGATGTTAATATAATAATGAAACAATATTTGGAATTTTCTCATAATTTAATACAAATACGCATGACGACGTTTCGAAGTACTATCTCTCTATCAAATTCTGGATTAATATTATGTGTAATTATACAAAGTTAATACTGATAGCTATTTTCACAGAACATACCAGGTATGTTCTATAATTAACTTGGAATGAGGACCATAGAATACACTGATATTTAACAAAAGGATCGTATACCTAGAGATGAACACAGGAAATCATTTTTTTTTTAGTCAGGTATTCCAACTAAATGTAGGAAAGATACAAATTTACAAGAAATATTTAAAGAAAAGTTGAAATTTTTGAACATAAAACATAAAATTGAATGTAAATTAACTAAAACCTAGGTAATCAATCTAATCTGCTTCATGGAATGTTCTTATTGAACATATTAAGTAGAGGGCTAATGTTAACATCTAAATGGCTAATGAGTAAAAGTCCCGAATTTTAAAATTTATTAATATGTAATGATTCTAGAAAATTTAGCTTGGTACCTTTATTCTCTTCATTTAATATTTCAAACTCTGAACTAAATCTATGACTTTCTTCTAATGAAAGGTTGGCATAATGGGCATCTGTTTCTCAAAACTACGTTTATGTTCCGATAATCTAATTTGGAAATTTCTGAAAGTTCTTCCTATATAAAATTTTTCACAACTGCCACATTCAATTTTGTATATCCCACACAATTGATTTTTTTCTGTGTTTTTCAAATGTGTTCATCTCCATGTATACGATCCTTTTGTTAAATATCAGTGTATTCTATGGTCCTCATTCCAAGTTAGTCAGAGAACATACTTGGTATGTTCTGTTAAAATAGCTATAAGTATTGACTCTGTAAAATTACACATAGTATCAATCCAGCATGTGATGGAGAAGTAGTACTTCGAAACGTCGTCAAGCGTATTTGTATTGAATTATGAGAAAATTCTGAATATTGTTTCATTATGGATATTAATTTTCTCCTAGTATCGGCCTCATTAATTATCATTGTTAATATAACTTAGTATATCATAGGTTTTTCTTTTATATAACCATTATTCAATTCTCAATATCCGATAGCTTAATCTAATGTCTTCATTCCATTGATATAAACCTATTTTGCTCTGAATTATTACGCTGAATTTGACAATGAAATTGACAATGAAATAAATCATTTTCACACTTCACCACATTCTATATTCCTTATTAAATAGAGTATGAAAATTTCCTAGATATTCATCGAAAAATAGTCAAAATATCACGAAATTTTCGGATGCATATACGGCTCTAATAAACACACTTGAATATGAATTAATATTATGAAAAATCGGAAGGGTAATTGAACCAGTTACTCAAAAAAAGATAATAATTGACTAAAAATATCTTTAGAGCACTGAGGCAAAAATAACACAAAATTTTGAGTAAATTATGACGATAAAGTATTGGAAAAAATTCAGAAATTATATATTCGCATGATATGAGCTGATACAATGAATGATGTAATAGATGTAATTATTTCAAGACATTATATGAAAATTTTAAATGAAAAGATATTATTTTATGCTTCTGTAAAACAATTCCGCATTTTGTGAATATACTGAGTCTTGTAATAATAACAGAAAACGCCAAAAATTACGAAATATTTGCCCATAGAATAAATGACAAGGATTAAAGAATGGTGAGTAGAGGCGGTTCATTGAAATTGAAACAAATATCGTTTAGATTCAATCTTGAAGGTAGTGCATTATTGCCGACAAATCGGAGATCTGCTGAAAGTAATTGAAAAAGTTCGGGTAAGGTCAACAGAGAGACCAAGGCGTTTTAATCTCATTTGATGTTAAATGAAATCCAACAAAAAAGTTCGACTGGGAGCCGGAAGGTAGTTAAGAATATAATTGGAATACAAGGTATTCCGTGGAATAAATTATCACCCGCCAAGCGAGCCCGTCAAATTGAATAAAGTTTTCGAGGATGAAGGGCGAGAAAAGTTGGGCACGGCGGCGTTCCGTAAAATTTATTAACTCCGATAATGGTCAGTTGGAGAGCTTGTTCTAATTTTTGCAGACCATTTTACGTTATCGTGCGGACAGGTCGTTCACTTCCTACAAAATATTGAGCTCTCACGGTATTTTTTCATTTCCATATTTTTCTGATGACGATAGATGGATAGTGCGGAGAGAATAAATTGGGAATTGGAAATTCTTTGTGTACATACGAGGAAAAATGTACTCAGATATTTCAAACAATTAACTCAATTCTTTCAAAAGAATTCAATCACTCTCCATTAAGACTATCTATTGTTACGAGTTTCACCTTCATCGTTCTGAAACTTTCATCAAGATTAACAACCGGAATGAAACTTCATATCATATATTATTATATTCATATCTGATATATATTGAATATTTTCATATCACATCATAACTAGAATAGTGTCTTGTTAGCGAAGAATTGAAAATCCACAGGAGCAAGAAGCAGAAACCTTCAAAATATTGGAGAATATGAAATTTTTTCATTAAATCCACATAAAAAATTTGAAGTTAGTTGCAAATTTACACACGCACATATAATTAATCCATGTAATGGGGCTTTTTTTACATATAATTCAACACTTGCTAATCATTCGCTTTTGAAGGAGGTGTATTACCTTTTCATCACGTAAAAATATTTGAAAAAACGTAAAATAACAGTTGTTCGAAACAGATTTCATATCGAAATACATCTGTCGAAGTCCAAAGAGATATTCTGAATTAGAATCCATAGATTTGTATTCTCAGCTCTGTTTATACTGAATCAAATACTGACGACAGCTTTTATTACGATGAACATGCTGATCAGAATTTTTTTCACATCAATAGTATATCAGAAAATGATATTTTATTCGCTGTTAAGAAACTCAGTACAAAAAATACAGCTGAACCACATGGAATACCTAGTCTACTTCGTACTACCTAGAAGTCTACCTAGTACATTATTGTAAGGGATTGCATTCATGTGTTCTCTGCACCTTTATGTCATATTTTCTATTCAATTAATAAATCGACAATATTTCCGAAAATCTAGAGAACTGCAAAAATAGTACGTACCTGTAATGAAAAAAGGTGATGCAAAGGTTATCAGCAATTATAGACCTATATCTATTCTTTTCAACTTTTCCTAATTATTTGAGATATAGTATTCAACCCAAAGTAAGAAACCAAGTGAAGATTGAGCAAGATGGATTCATGTCCCATAGATCTTTCATGACTAACCTTGTAACATTCTCAAAATTCGCGTTAATGGATCTTGATGAGAGAAGTCAGGTAGATGTTGCATATACTGATTTGATGAAAGCATTTGATCGAATGAATCATAAAGTGATGATGTACAAACTGAAAGTCAAGTCAGGTTTCTCTTAAGATCTAGTTTCCCTAATTCAGTCTCATTCAAATAATCAAACACAGTTTGTACAATTTGGGGGCCATAAGTCAGACATTTCGGGTGTACCAAAAGCTCTCATTTAGGTCCACTGTTGTTTCTTCTTTTTGTAAATGATTTATTAGATTGTTGAGACCTCGGTATGATATTTGATCAGAAAATCACTTCTGTACCTCATATAAATAAAACAATTTCATCAACATTCAAATCTTATGGATTTATTGTGCGTAATGCTGGACACTTTTCATATACAAAAACACTTATTCAATTATTTAATGCTCTTGTAAAGAGTAAATTAGGTTTCGAATGTATGATAAGAGTCCCATTTACAATTCTCATAAAAATCATTTAGAGTCGATACAACGAAAATTTCTCAAATATCTAATTTGGAGGAAAGATCACGTTCAACCGACCAGAGGATATAGGCAAACTGATCTGTTAAACAGGTTTGGAGCTAAATCTCTCGAGGTTGGCAGGGACTTATTGTCTCTGAAGTTTCTGTATAACCTCTTACATGGTTATATAGACTGTCTTACCCTTATTGACTCTATTGCTTTTCATGTTCCTAGACAATGTTCATGTTCAAATCAATCTCATTGGGCACTCCAAAAACTAATTCCCTCGTACAATTACCCATTAGATATATGTGCTCGCTATTCGAGGGAGTGTCTGACAAATGCCATATCAACAGTAACTCATTTGCTTTCATTAGTCGGGTTTACTTGGATTCTTTTCATGTATAATAAATTCTGAAGTGAACCATAATCTCATTGTCTATTATTTATTATAATTCCTTTCTTTATTGATAATCATTGTTCAAACGTTTGTATTTTATCATTAGGTGGTAATACTGTATATATATATATATATATATATATATATATATATATATATATATATATATATATATATATATATATAATATATCTGTAACTGGGTGTTTTTACCTATAGGAAAATAAAGACTTAATATTATTGTTATT
Source organism: Henosepilachna vigintioctopunctata (assembly GCA_030704895.1). Taxonomy (NCBI): domain Eukaryota; kingdom Metazoa; phylum Arthropoda; class Insecta; order Coleoptera; family Coccinellidae; genus Henosepilachna; species Henosepilachna vigintioctopunctata. The sequence goes on along the minus strand of JARQZJ010000001.1, from coordinate 6,934,565 downwards.
ATTCTCATCTGCCTTATATAACAAAAAACTGAAAAGAGAAGTTTTTATGATTGATTAATTTCTGTCACCAGTACACTCATTTTGTGAAAATTATTCAATTCGAAGCGAACTCTACAAAAGTTTGGCAAACCTACAATTCGTGGAGAAACGTCAACAAGAAATACATTTTTCCGTTTCACATTCTCTTATTTGAAAAATAATATCAATTATCAGCTGATATAGTGTATATGGAGCTCATTTTTATATATTTGAGATTCAACCTCATTGAAATTTTGAAAATATATGAAATGAATCTTATTTAGATTGAGCTTCATATACTCACCTAAAGCGCCGTTTTGAATTCAATCATGAGTGTTCCGCCCCCACTCTCTCAATTGTGGAGAATGTGGTTAGTATATTTCGTTCCTATTTCAATCAAATGAAATAAAATTGGAGTAGAGGTCATTAAATATACATTGCATTATCCAGCAAACACTTCGTGTGCTCTATACTATGTTCCATCTATTTCTGTTGCCATCAATACAGAGTCAATTATAAAAACAACCCCCGATTTTCAGATTCCTCCACTATAACCGCAAACTCGCTCCATTCAGAAACAATTGATAGATCGACTGTCTGATAAATGAATCGTTCAGAGTTATGTCCACCTCCGCACAAAACCAATTTATTTTACGAGGTTATTAGTCTTATCTTTTTATGTATCGAATTATGTCGTTTCAGAAATCGTTTTGATATATGATCGAGTCTGATATTTTCATTTATGGAATAGTTCCTTTTTGTTGGAAAACTAAAACTTATCTACAACAGTAAAATGAATGAGCCAATTGAAAAATTTTACCTAATTTCCACTGAAATATATGCAAAAATATGTATTTCTAAACTGAACGTTACCGGAAAGAATCTCTCAGCAAAAAAACTACAGAATTTTTCACCATATTCGATTGATTTCATCAAAATATGAAAACTCATCAAATTTCAACATCAACACTCAACATATTGAGCAATAAATACTAGCTCTGAAGCCAAGTAAATAATCTAGTACTTGAGGTTGAGATTTACTTTAACAGCTTCGAATATTGTTATACTTTCATCAAGTCTGAAATCATTGGGTTATTTGGAGAGCCATAAATACCGTTTCCAATTTCCTCCAAGGTATTTTTGTCATATTAAGTATGACATATTGCCATCCAACTTCGATCAGCTCTATTTATGGATTGGTAGTTCAGAAATATCTTTCCGAAGTTCGAAAGATATATTTCGACATGAGAAGTTTCTCAAGGGCCGATTATATCACAGCATTTTATTCCTTCTATTCGTGTCTTTCATTTAAAGTATATCAATTGAAACAAAGTATGGAAAATTTTCATTGGTGGAAGGTTTTCTACTTTTCTAGCATTCAATTTCTCTCCAGAAATCCCAAATTTCTCATTTACTGCTCAGTTTTAAAAATCTCCATGCAATTTGTGAAATACAAAAAGCAAAACCAGCATCCTGATCAAATTTGTTGCTTTCAGTTCACATGACAATATCCAAAACATCCTCTGGAGAATGTCACAATGGAGCTGAACAAAATCCCTAATGTTATACATACATTTGTGCAATGTTTCGTTGTGTCTAAAAGCATCGGATAAATGTCCTTCCAGCAAATTGAATGAAGGAAAAGGGATACACAGGATTCGGTTAAATATATAGAGTTACCAGAAAAATCCCGTCGACGCTTTCAGTAAAATCTTAGACAAATCGAAACAAATGATTTTTATTCTCTGGTAACAAAAATGCTCGACATTTGTTGGTACAGAAATAGTTGGTATTTTGTTTATATTCGATTTGATATCTTCGCAATTGGATGACCATTATATATGTAATGAGAAGAATACATAAATGAAAGTATACTATAGCTTTACAAATATGAATAAGTTATCAACATACTATCAAAAATAATCAGCAATAACAAACTCTAATATTAAAAATTAACACACTTGATTTAAGTGTGTTTAACTGAATATATTAAAAACTATATCAAGAGTATACAATGTTCCTGAATTTCAAAATGTACAGCTTTCACTTATATATCCTAAACCACAGAATTCAACACTAGTTTCACGGAAAAATCCAACTGATCATTACAAATAGGTAAATTCTTCTTTTTGGCTATCGAAATTTCCAAGACTTCAAGGGTTTCTAATCTTTTGCCCTTACCACCTGTGTGTACTATTTCGGTCATCCTGGGATCCAAGAAATGATTATGTTTAATGCAGTGTTCAGAAAAACCCGTCTTAGGTTTATTCAACAGTATTGATCTTTTATGTTCATAGATTCTTTTTTGTATAGAACGTCCAGTTTGACCTATGTAAAAACAATCACATGCACTGCAAAATATTTTATAAACGCCTTTTCTTGAAAATAAGTCAAGTTCGTCCTTGTTATTTACCAACAATGAACCCAAATTTTTTTGTTGGTGCATATTGTATTCGCATTATTTTTATGTAATCTTCTGCAAATTTTATTGCTCAAGTTCGGTATACAATTAATTGAATGAAATATTTTTTGTTGTTTTTCTGAATGAATAGGAAAAATTCCTTGTAATAGTATCTTTCTCTGTTTATTTCTGATTAGTTCATCAATAAAGAATAGTTTATAACCATTTTTAATAGCAATTGTTTCTATTATACAAACTTCTTTTCTAAAATTATCAGTAGACAACGGAAGCGAAAGTAATCTTTGAACTAATGAATAAAAGGCACTCATTAACTCAACATTCAAACTTAAGTCAAGTGTTTTTATTTTTAATTTTATAGTTTTTATCATAATGTTTCACCAAGAGATAAGCTAAACCTTCGTGTCATTTATTAACAAACTCATTCACATATTTCATTAAATATTTGTCTCGATGACAGAACTAGGCAAGAGCATTAAAATACTATAAGCAGGAGATGAAAATATTTGAAATTCATTGAAATACTTTCTTATGCATTTCGTTCAAAATCGGATTTTAAGTTGAAAAAAAAAACAAAATTAATCAGCTGTTGAACGAGATCTAACATCGAATGAGACTCAGTCGCAAATGTCATATTGTAATCAAAGAGAGCATTTTAGGGCACAGGAGTAGAGCAAAAACTAAGATGAATAATACATAACCCAAAAACGAAGAGAAAGGCATAAATAAAAAAACGAAAAAAGAATGGCAGTTACCGAAAATTTTTTAAAAATATTATTTTCAATAGAAACTCTCAAAATAATTAAAAATTCATTTGTCATTCTAGTTGTATATTTTTCTTTGCAAAATTTGATCTACTATGGAAAATTAAATACCACTATCATTCATTAATGTCAACATGTGTGTTGCAGATGTTGCAATTTATTATATTCATACTCATTATATCTGAAATTTAGGTTGTGAATAAAAACACAGAGCTAGAGTTATCCCTAGAGCTGCATTTGTTTCTGAACTTTTACTCATCATGCGATTAAAAAACCCAGTCGCTTACGTGTTAAACGAGATAACGTGATATATCTATATAATGAATTTGTCCTAGCAACGTAAATTCAAGCGTTAAATTCTACCTGCTGAAACTTCTTGCCGTACAGATAACATTATTCATTTATCTGATCTTGTTTCCGTAGGAAACTCCAACTCAACCACACAACCAAAATGAATTGGACGTCTGAAAATACAAATTGAAGATTTTATCTGACCGAACATTAAATTCGGAGTTTTATAACTTAGATTCTAGAATTTAGATTGAAATAGAATTGAGATTACAACTGAAATTTCAAATCGATTAATCTCATTGATTTTTCAGATTTTATTTTCATATTAAGCTGCTTTTTTGTCGAAAAACCTTTTCGTGGTCTAGTGTTTTCTCAGCTCTTTTTTTTTTCTCAGAGTTTGAATATAGATTTATATTAAGTTGAAAAATTTTGTCGAAATAAATCATCTTTGGATCTTTTTTCATATGTTCATAATAAATAATGATATTAATAATAATAATGCTTATTTGGCCACACTATATATGGATTATATCAATATTTTTTTACAATAAATAATTTCAAATAAACTAATCATCTCAATGAAGTTTAAAACTTGTACGTGAGTAACTTAAGATATATAAACTTTGCTGATCATTATATAAACTTGAAACAAAATAATAAAACTAAAAAAATAACAAAGTACAAAATGGCAGCGGTTCTAATTAATCTATAAAAGGTATTAATTACTGCAAGAAAAGAAAGAAAGCAATAGTAACTTCTAAATACTAATTGTGGACACATTATGTTATCAATACAATTCAAATAAAATTGCTTATGGATATAATGGTAAAAAATTTATAAGCAAAATTTATTCCGGTGCTCAAGGGGAGGGATTCATCACATATTGATAATAACGCGCACTCTTCCATATTGTCGAATTTTGTTGAATTAATTGAAATTAACTTATTAATAGCACATATCCTAAGATCAGAAATAGTGCTGCAATTGAGCAGCATAGATTTATGACTTGGACATCTTGCTCTACAAATTTGGTTGAGTTTTCTGAGTTCATATGTGAGAAGTTGGACGGGGCAGGGCAAGTCGAGGTTATATATAGAGATTTCAGAAGGCATTCGATAATCATGCGATAAATCATGGACTACTTATAGTTAAACTATGAAGCTTTTTGGATTTGCGAATAATTTATCACTACTCATGGAGTCCTACTTGAGTAATCGCAGTCAAATCGTACAAATTGAGAATAGCAAATCGAGAGAATTTTATTGACTTCAGAAGTGCTTCAGGGATCCAATCTTGGACCCCTACTATTTGTCCTCTTTGTTAAAGATCATTTAGAGATGATGGACTCCATGAAGGTGGCTTATGCGGACTATTTTGAAATTTATAAAAGTGTGTTCATAAAAAGTGTGAACAATAATAATTATTAAAAATATTAAAATAAATTAAACTCTTGGCTTAATGTTTCACGATTTATTTAACAATATGTATAGTCAACATGTTTCGAGCGTTAGCTCATTTTCAAGACAAATGAGCTAACAAATGAGTCTTGAAAATGAGCTAACGCTCGAAACATGTTGACTATACATATTGTTAAATAAATCGTGAAACATTAAGCCAAGAGTTTAATTTATTTTAATATTCAATTATGTTTCACCAAGAGTTAAGCGAGAATTCAATCTCATTAACAATAATAATTGTTTACACGTAAATGTCATGAAATGTAATGTGGTGAGTTTTACTAGAATAAAAATGTTAAAACTTTCGATTATAAACATTGAAGGTGTTAATCTGACTCGACTGGAGGTTATGGATCTCGGCCTAACATTTGATCAAAAATTCTCATTCATACCTCATATCAACCAATTAATTTTATCATGTAGCAAAGTTTATGGTTTCATCGTCCGCAATGCTAGATTGTTTTCGAAATCTGGTAACAGTGGTCCATTTATTTGATGCCCTAGTGAGAAGCAAACTTGAGTAGGGCTGTCTTGTTTGGTGACTGATAGATAATTGTTTCATAAACCACTATATCAATTGTAAGTAAACCACTGTAGTAATTGTATATCCTCCTAGAGGTTGTGATCACGCTTGTTTGCTGTCGAGGTTTGACACTAGCAGCTTCGACACCAGGAGAAGTTTGAATGAATTGAAATTTTTTTCAATTCGATCAATGATAATCTCGACTGTCCTGAGCTTCTGGGTAAAATTAATTTCTTTGTTCCTCAGAGATGCACTAGAATAAGCCAGAATTTTTACTCAAAAACCCACAGAACTAATCTTCTCTCACAATCGCCGCTTAGCTTTGCTTGTTCTACTGCAGACTAGATGTCAATCTGGTATGATTTGCACTGCAACTCACTTGGTTTTACTTCAATGTGTATTTAACTCTTAACCATAGAGGTTTCTTGATTTCTTCCGATTTGAGTTCTGAGTGGTTTGCTTCTTTAATTTTAATTATCATTGAATATTTAGATATTCACATTATAGATTTAGTATACTTAATAGTGTTGCCGTTTACTTTATTTAAATGCAATAAAGTTGAATATAAACTGAAATTCAAACATTTGAACTTTTGATTTACACTTTATTGGCAATAACATAGTATGACGCGTGTCGTCGTTACAAACAACTTCTTCAGATGCTAACAGAATACTGACTTCAGTAGTCAAGTGTAAATCATAAGTTCAAATGTTTGCATTTTAATTTATATTCAATTATAGATTCAGATTATTATATTTGATAATGTTTGTTATTATTATAATTATTTTTTAATTTTTGTATAACGATGTTGTTATCGTTATTTGTATTTTCTTGTAGTTGGGTAGTTACCGATTGGAAGTATATGCTTATTATTATTATTATTATTATATATTCACTTATGTACTTGCTGTTGGTATCTTCATTCGTTCAATTAATTCGATGAGTTGTTGATTTTTCCCTGTAAATCGAAGTAAAACTGTTGAAATTAATGTATTATTATTATTTTTGCAACTTCTTTCTGTTCTCTTGTTTCCTCAAACTTTTTTGTATTCAAACCATATTTTTCTAATCTCTCGATACAAATCCACTATCAAGGAGCTTGGATGTTCATAACGATGATCAGATGAGAAATTCTGAGAAAAAAATTCCAAAAGAAATTAAATCAACTCTTGCTGTTGTTTGATAAATTTCACAGCACATATAAAACAAGCGTACAAGGTGTTTGAACTGCTCAGTTCGCAAATTGTCAGGGAAAGTGTTAGCGCGAAAAAATAATGAAATACTTGGCGGCAGCATCGCCTGACTGTATTTCTTCTCGAGAAATTTACGAGTGACTTCCTGCCTTGCAACATTCAACCTTTTCGTCGTGCCTTTGGCCTTTCTATTTCACTTACTTTAACCAATACAAATACGCGCAACCTTTTTATACGATATTGTGTTCATCAAGATTTCTCTGTCTAACATCGTCTTGGCCGAACGAACCCGTACAACCGTAGCAGCATGGAATGTTTTCCTTGAAATTGTTTTCACAGCGGAAATGTATTTGTTCCCTTGTGTGCTCCTGTATATGTCTCGCGATTCGGTGCAGACTGTCCATCAACTTGCCTCTTAACCTTTCTATTCTTTGTTTATTTCTTCAAATTGCTTTCGTCTTGAGACATTCTTATCTTATGAACATGATTTATTCACTTTTGCTGGATTTAAACGGAGTTTAGGTAATAAGTTATTCGAAAATGATATGAAGAATATCAGTGAACTTTCGTTGATGTTGGAATATTTTGAAAATGAGCGAGGAGTAAAAAACCTTTTTACCAAATTTTTGAAATAAAACTTCTTTTCGTCAACTTCACACAATGTATTTAAATGAAACGACCGGTTTTGACTATAACGTCATTGTCAAGTAAATATGGACATAACAGGTAACAAGTATTTATATATCTAGCTCTCTAGGTTAAGAAGTGGAGAGGGATTGAGGTCCAATTGGTTATTTACAGTGTGGAATATTGGGTTTTTCCTTATCTTATTTATTTCCAAACTATCCAACTATCCATTGTAATTGCCTTATTGCAGGTATGTAGAATATTGTAGAACATATTTTTAATATGTTCGAATATTGCAGATTTATTATCGGATGAAATATATTCTTTAAAACGTGGTTAGAAATTTCGCCCAGTACGTTTTCCAACGTACGCTGTAGGACATTCACATTCAATTCCATAAACCCCAGGTTTTTAATATTTGTCCGTTTTTATTTGGCCTCAAATAATAATTTGCTTAAGTTAAACCCACTTGAGATGATGTTATATTAAATGATGAAAAATTGTTGCGAATCCGGTTTAATAATGGGCCACTATAACTAATATTGCATGTCTTCGTTCTGGTTTTTCGACTGTGGAGTATAGTAACCAAAAAGTTCGTTGCTGCTCTTTGCGGTTGATAATTCAATTTAAAAAATGTATAGGGTTGTTGTTATTGAAAACTATTTGTTTTATTACACTAGTTTCTATATTGAAATCCTTATCTAACAAAGGAATGGAAAAAGCAAGGTATTTATTGAATTATAAGCTGTCAATTTGTGACTTATATGTTTGAAAGATTCCATTGGAATAGTCGCATCTGTGAACGTGTCTTTTTTATAGCTATTACAAGAAAATGTATTATTTTGTTGTGATATTGTTAAATGTAGGAAGTTTATACAATTATCATCTATTTTCACAATGAATTTTATTTTATTATGAAAATTATTTAAGAGATTCAAAAATTGCTGTATTTGTCTATTTGAACCTTAAAAACTCACTAGAGTATCGTAACGGTACCAGAAATGTTTTTTTGAAGATTTATTAATGAAAATAATTTTTTCTTCATTTCAAATTCTATGACATGTGATAGAGCATTTTTCAAAACAATCAGTCTCATCTAGAAAATTAATAGTTGATGTTTTTTGCCCCTGCAAATACAGCATATTTATCTATTTAAGAAATATTTTGGCTTCAATTCAGCAACTGAAAATTGAGCAGTCATATTTTCTAACCGAAATACGTATTTCGAAATATGTATCATTTGATTTGGATATAACTGAAGAAAAAGGATCTTATTTAGTGATTATTGAGATGTTTGTATATTTGATGATTGATGAGGCCGATACTTGGATAAAATTGATATCCATAATGAAATAATATTTAGAATTTTCTCATAATTTAATAGAAATACGCATGACGATGTTCCGACGTACTACTTCTTTATCAAATGCTGGATTAATAATGATTAATACTCAGTTTAATCCAGCATTTGATAAAGAAGTAGTACTTCGAAACGTCGTCATGCGTATTTGTATTAAATTATGAGAAAATTCTGAATATTGCTTCGTTTGTGTATTTGTGAAAATTCAGCACTTATTATATTCGGATTACGGTCGATCTAAACCATTCAGCCTTGATTTCGAACAAATCTATTTCACTGGAGGCACATACCTCTGTTCCACTAACACGTGTATGAATGCGAGAATCAATGAGTATTTATTTCATATCATTCGGATTCCACAAATTCTGAAAATTTGCATTTCGAATCTACTTTCATTTTATTCTTCGTCTTCGTCAGCATACTTCATACGTATACTATGTATATTTCAGATTTAAAAATATGTGTATATTCTAAGTGTCAATATATCTACTAATGAAATAATTTCATACTCAATATACAATGCTGTTTCATAAATTTTCACTGACACTTTTATCGGCAGTTTTCAATAGCTGATTATGTTCCATTTTTTTGAACCTTAATAATGTAATCTTCATATAATACTTGGTGATGCATTTCGATACCAGATTTGTCTAAATGTCAGTGGATATACAACTTCAATAGAGAGTGAATCGAAGAATAATGAATGCGATATTCAATTTAGTGTTTCAAGCTACACTATACCTTTATGTCTATTATTTAATATCTGTGAGGATGAGAAGATGGAAATATCCCGTTGGGGTATTTCTGTATTCGATGTTCCATTTACCCACATAAATCAATGTTAACAGCTACACCCTTGAGGTGTAAATACTTCCGGAAAAGGATTGAACATAATTTTAACGTTCATTCTATCTATTCCTATTCCACCTTCATAATTCAGCTAGTACGTTCACTGTCTGAGCGGACTCATGGTCAAATACCGTCCCTTTCACTGTAAGTAGGTTATTCACATGCAAATTTACCCACTGGACCCTATAGTTTAATGTTTGTCTTACGTGCCCAAAGTGTGGATTTACTAGTGCGTGAATATTTGGAATAATTACATATTGTCATTTCTATGAAAATTAAAACGCCACCACTGAAGGTAGATAACAGGAATTACTTGCACATTCATTACTGAGATGAAATTAATAAGAAACACCTTTTTCGATAGTTATAAATAAAAAATTATTAACATTTAAAACACATCATTCTATAATTTACTGATAAAAATACAGAAAACTCACAATACTGCAGCTTACAGCATTAATAGGTATACAGGTATTGTATAGTTCACTCTTTAGAATCCTTATCACCCAGAATTATCTATTGATAATTAATTTAGTTACACATATAACTGAATATGTATTAGTTTTTACCCTTTTAAAAACTTTGGTCGATTATTAGCACTTTGAGTCGGACTTCCAAAGATTGTTACTTCAAACTAATTTCTTGTAATCGTTTTTGAAATTTTACTTCGACTGAGCTAGTATTTTTTTGATAAGTGATATCAGTTGATGAATAAAACCTTGGCCTATGAATGAAAATCCTTTTTCGTAAATCAGTGTTTCATTACAGCTCTTCTTTATCCATTTAATGAACGCAGAAGCAAGATCTGCCAGAGCAAGAGCAAGCTTCGAATTCAGAGCGATATGCCGTATCTTCTAGTTACGTAAAAAGTGAGATATAATTATTTATATATTCAAAAGAAGGAAGTATTAGTTAAAATTGGTTGGGGGGTAGTTTAGATAAAAAGGATACTTTTTATCATGGAATAACAGAAGGCAACTGACGGATGAACGTTATGTTGTCTAAGGTTGAGTATGGTGGAAATTTTGACAATTAGGAATTTTGGAGTTTTCCACTTGATGTGTTTGTTTAGAGTTTCTGTTAGTTTGTTATGTCAATATTATCATTAAAAATTCTGAGACCAAGACCATCGAATCTTTCTGGATAAAGCCGTCATTTATTAAGCCGACAAAGCTATTGAAGAACCAATACGTAATATTGCAAGACACTTTGTAATGGTCGTTGAGTGTTATCATCATCGAAAATCATCATCTAGGAAAAATGCAGAGTGGCACATAAACCTGCATTGGAAGCACTCAATGAACATGAGATATCTACGCAATGACTCCAAAGTTTTGGAGGAGCAATAACTTTAATCTCTGGCGATTTCCGCCATACACTACCAGTAATTTCGCTGCTGCCGGCGAATTGAACGCTTGCCTAAAATCCTCGAATTCATGGCGTTATGTCAGGAAACTCCAACTGACAACAAACATGAGTTGCATTATTGAAAGACTCATCTGCTGAAGATTTCTCTGAGCAGTTGCTGATTATCGGTAATGGTCGAGTTCCTGCTAACAAATCGAACGAACTGATTTCATTTCCTCAAAATTTCTGTAGCGTTGTCTCATCGAAAGGCGAACTCATCAACAAAGTTTCTCCAAACATCACTACTAAACACAAAAAGAATGAATGATTGAGGTAGCGAGCAATTTTGGCGGCTAAGAATATAGATTTCTTCGTTTCTTGGAGTGTACAAGAATAAGCCATACATTTTACTCAAGAACTCACAGAACCAATCGTCTCTCCCAATCGCCGCTTAGCTTTGCATGGTCTATTGCAAACCAGGTATCAAGTTAGTGTGATTTGCTCTAGGATTCACTTGTTTCCATTGTTAATGTATATTCAAATCTTAACCATTGAGGTATCTTGATTTCAGTCCATTTTGAGTTCTAGGATATTTGTTTTCGTTTTCAGTTATTATTCATTGTTTAGAGTTTCAGTGAATTAGTTTACTATTTAGATATTGATATTGTAGATTTAGATTATTATATTTGATGCTTTTTGTTCTTTAATTTTTAATATTGTAGGTATATCTATATTACTATTGATATTTTTAATCACCAAATTATGTATTTCATTATGTATTTTTTCATTAATTTAGCAGTTTAATTCTATTTTTATTCAAGCAGTAAATTTTATTCAACTGTATATTACAGTTCTTTCTCAATTAACTGTAACGAACGCCAAATAAAATTTCAATTACACTTCGGGTATACACAAAATTATTGTGAAAGCTCATTACAGTTGTTTCGTTGTTTTGGTTTTTATTTCTAACATATTCGCTTCACCACAATATCTCCACTAAATTCTAAAAAATGGTGATATTCATACGAATGAAATAAAACCGCTCTGTATAGGTAGTGTTTCTGTCCTAAAATTCCCAAATAAGCGCATATGGCGCATTTCACGACCCTTTTACTACCCAAAACGTGTTATCGCGATATCTCAAATAAAAAAAACGAAACTTCATCGCAAATGTTCCAACACAGACCATATCTCCCGCTTATGTGAAGGAAGCATACGAAGTTAGGATAATGAAATGATCAATAAAATATGATGTTCGAGTATGAATAATTTTGAATTTTGCAAAACTAAGTTAGAATTTGGATACGAACACGAGGCAAAGATGACAATACCCTTAAATCATTGTATTCTTCGAATTTGATTTTGTGAAAGTACGTATGTCCTGAAAGAAAACGTAAGGAGTTTGAACATTCGTCAGAATGAAATTTCCCTACGTGTTATCTAATTGTGATACACTGCGCAAAATAATGCTTGAAAACATTCTGGGTTTTCAATTATAGATTGAAATTATGATTGATCATTATTATCATTAATGAAAACCATTCAAATTTAAACAAAAGTTAATTTTTTTTCTCGAAGTCCTATTTGATGAACTAGGAATGGAATGTTTGCAACCACTGTAACAACAAATTTTCGAAATGTTAGTGTAGTATATAATGACGTTGGATGAAATAATCTTGAAACTCTGAAAACTTTTTCTTTTGAGGAGTGTGTTGGTTCGAAATCGATTATAATCATGAAATCGTTTTCAGAGAAATTATGAATGTTGATGACCTCAAATATTGGTCAACTTCGACACCGCCTTCTCTTAAAGGACCAAACTGTCATCATTTAGCATCCTGATGAAGATATACAAAGTTATCGAAATGGTAAAAATGGAGAGTTACCAGACAGAAACAGAGAGAGAACCTTTCTCAGACATAGAGATCCTTTCGAAATGATGAGTAAATTTTTTATATTTCATTTAGTTCAGTTTTGCTGGATATAAAGTAAGGAATTTCAGTAGCTATCATATGTGAAAAATATTAAATAAAGGTTTTTAGTAACCATTAACTATTTTTAACAACCACCATATCATAACAGTCCTCCATTCCGAGTGATTATTAAATAACAAATACATTAATTCCAGTGAAGCTGCAATAACTATTATATTATACAGTTATTATTGCAATTTCGTGGTATTGCCATTGAGTTGTATGGTGCAAAGCTCGCAGCTTTGATTAATAATCAATACTTTGAGAGATATGAAATATTTCTGTTGATGTTTGCGGTTTGTTCTCAAAATAGTTCATCTAGAACGTCACCCCAACATTTATCTCAAAAAAAATTCTATCGAATCAAAAAACCCTCAGCGAAGGCTAGGAATTAGGAGAAAATCATTCGAAATATTGTGTTGCTTTCTTGGTTGGTAGAATAATTGAATGCATTAATTAAACACAGAGTGGTTTGTTATATGAAAATAACAGCCTCTTATAGAGGAATCAAGATTCATAAAACCTCGAATAATCCTAAGCATTTTCACATTTTGAGCGGACTAAATAAACTTCGAGGATTTTGTCAGGGAAAGCCTGAGATTCCACCAATTAATTTAAGCTGCAAGCATATACGTACTTAAAATCATATTCGAATAATTGTATTGATGCTTTCAAAATTCATTAATATTCTGATCAAAATTCATTTCAATTTGCATCTGATTTTGAAAATATGAAATTCTGAAACCAAACTAATCGATGCATCAGCAAACCGACATCAAAGAAATACCGGATTAAACTCGGTGGAGGCGAAGTACGAACTTCCGACGAATTCGATTATCTTAGAAATTCAATTATATCTTCCTTAACTAATGAGGAAATAACCTCAGAGTAACAGTTCTTGCAAACTTGTAATATAGGCATGGATCCATGTAGCGTATCCAATTGTTAAAACTATTATTTTAAGTCCTCAGTTCTTTCTGGACATCTCGAAGCTAATTCTGAGATAAATGTAAAGACTATTGCAAAGATGAATCAGATTGTCAAGTCATTAGCCGCAATGAAAACATGAACATTATCCGCATTTCAAGATGACACTGGCGAATCATAGAAAAAATCTCGACATCACAATATTGTGCTAGGTAATTTATAAATGATGCAATCCCAGGATGGTGTTACTAACCCAATCAAAACAATACACATTATTATTATTTGGAACTCTAGTCAATGTTCCCTTATAGATTAAATTTTGAAGTGTATGAGTATAATTTACTTATTCACTTCGTCAAGAAAGTTCCAGTTAAATGGAGAAGGAACACGTGAGAACTGCTAAAATAGAAGCGGACTAATTACTCTCAAATAGCAGAAGAGAAGAGCTTTCCGAGATAACTCGAAAAAGATATAGCGACAATTTAAAGCCCAAATAGGCATAAGGGATGAAGAGAAACTAGGCAGTTTGCCTAAATTGAAAACTGATCAGCATTAAATAGCTGAAAAGAACGATTACTTGACTTTTAAATATTCTTTATTGAGTAGCAATACTACATATTACTTCTACTTAGATATTACAAAGTGTTGATTGCGACACGGAAGGTGTCATGGTATGACTTTACAGTCAGGGCTTGAGATAAAGAAATCAAAATATAAATATTCAACGTACCATCATTTTTTTCAAATGAGTCCTGGTCACTCGAAACACAAATCTGAGTCTTTAGTGTTTCCATCTGGCATCTTTTTCGTAGTCTCCTGGGGTGGCTACCAGGGGTTCAGATAGGTTGGAAGGGCTGCCCGAAATTCTTTCTGTAGTCAGTCTGATTTTTTCCAGAATACCCAGTCTTCCGAGAGTTTGAGAGTTTCTCACATACCATCCATAGAAATTTCTTCTGCAAGTCTTGGAGGTCTTCAATATGACATTTGGTAGCGTATTCCAAACTATTGAGCCATAGTTCATGTTTGGAAGGATGATTGTCTTGTATGGACGGATCTTGGTGGTAGCACTAAGCTCACTTCTCAGTAGTGTATATGGAAATTCCGTGTAAGCATTCGGTCTATGATAACTCCAGGTATTTCGCCTTATTTGTAGGGGATATGTCTACCTTTGAGTGAATTTCTTCATATGGTCGTTGCTTTTGTTATCCGAGAATAAGCGCCGTGCTCTTCTCGGAGTTTTTGGAGATGCACCAGCTGGCAAACCATACCTCTAAGTTGTCCACGACCTGATATAGTCTCGACGTCACTAGGTGAGGAACGATTACGATTCCCCCTTCCGCTCTCACATAGTTTTTTCCCGTTTATACTCAAAGAGTGAAATAAAGTATTGATACTTAAGTTGTGATAATTAGTAGATTCTTTCTACTATCAACTAACGTAAGACAATTCATAGTTACGTTTACTAGTAGTAATATCACCAGCTTTAGTTGCAGTAACTGAAAATTTGCAAGCCTATCAACTAATCTGAATGGCATAACTCAAATTTATCAAGTCTCATAACAAATAATGACACCTGGTTTAGAAAATTCTTCGAAAATGAGAAAAAATCACGATAGATAATGAATAAATGAAAAAATGAATAAAATATTAAAACTAGTAAGTTTACATTGACTGATAATAAAAAACTAAAATTTATCGACCTGGTAACACATTGAATATTTTTCTATTAAATCTCACATTATCGAAACCATTCCGATAGAATTTATACGTAGGAAGAAAAAAATTAAATCCCACTGCAAACAATAAAACCGTCGCAATGCTGTCTATAAATTCAATTACGTTCTAAAATACGAACGTGACAGGTCGTTAATTATAGTTCTAGAACTCTGAGGCAATAACTCCTTAAACTATCTAGGCATAAACCTTATTTATTAATATCGAAATAGTGGAATAAGAACAGGAGGTAAGAGAGGAGTCACGGGTACGTTATATTAGATGAAAACCGAAAAACCTTCAAATTTTGATTTATAAACTCGTCGGAGGTTGTACGAAATTTTCGGATCATGAAGTTCAGGATTTGAGTTTTTTCTTCACTCATGAATATATCATGTTGTCAAACTTTTTCGATTATCGTCGAGTGCTGATTAAGATTTGATCGGTTATATTATTGTCCAATCAATTATATGTAGGTAAAGATACTGTTCCAAAGATTGAATCTTATAGAGCAATATATATCGAAAGTTACGAATTTATGGTTGTAATCTAACCGATTTTCTAATATTTAATAGTGTTGGTGTTTACTTGATGTAAATCCATTACAATTGAATATTAACTTGAGTTCAAACACTTGAACTTATGATTTACACTTTATTCACTACATAGCATGACGCGTTTCGTCGTTACAAACGACTTTTTCAGATTATTCAATTATTCTGTAAGCATCTGAAAAAGTCGTTTGTAACGACGAAACGCGTCATGCTATGTAGTGAATAAAGTGTAAATCATAAGTTCAAGTGTTTGAATTTAAGTTTATATTCGATTTCATAATCTTCAGTACTCCAACAATGAATTAACTGATTATCGATTTGAATATGTGAAATTCATCTTTGCGATATTTTTAGTCTCAACTTTTTGCTAATTAAACCTGTAGTTCACGAAACACTGTAGAATTAGAGAAATTCGTGAACAAAGAATACACGTCTTGCGCATTCGAAATTCTGAAACGATTTCCACAAAATACCCAATTTTCGTTCTAGAATGACAAGGATGAAAGCACATTTCCATCTCTCTGTAGGTTGCAATTGTTAGGTTTGCCAATATTTTCATTTTATGAATTTCAAAAATTGGATTGACATACATAGAAAACTCAACAATCCGTTGCAGCAAATGTGCGAATTCACTTTTCATATCGAAAAAGCAATTGTGTAGGTACGACAATATTCAGTTCGTTCTATAATATATTCCGTGAATCAAGAATGTAATATAAAATATTGGTACACGGTTTTCCTGTCATACGAAATGTCTTGCAGGGATGTAAAATGTTGAATCTTCTAAATAATCCAAAGTCTTTGAAACAATTTCGTTTAGGTCATTTTGTTTCCAGAAAATATCATTAGTCTTGAAAATTAACACGAAAAGAGATCCATCTGAATGAAGTTCAATAATACGAAATGAATATGAATATTAATTACAACTTTCCATACCTCAACCATTTACTTATATCCTTGTACGAGATGCTCATTTCTTCATTATAATCTGTGTATATTTCTTACTTTCTGTTCACTTTGAG
The DNA here is from genome assembly GCA_030704895.1 of Henosepilachna vigintioctopunctata. Lineage (NCBI taxonomy): Eukaryota > Metazoa > Arthropoda > Insecta > Coleoptera > Coccinellidae > Henosepilachna > Henosepilachna vigintioctopunctata. The sequence continues at coordinate 6,917,528 of JARQZJ010000001.1, read as the reverse complement.
GGAACCATTTCGTTCCCTCCTTTACCTTTTTTTTTCCTCTCGAAGCTCCTTTTCGTTCTTCCAAAGTGCATCAACTCCTAATTCCACTATTCATATTTTTTCCATTAGAGCAACCGATATAACATAGCATAACATAACATAACATAACAAAGTCTAACAAGAGAACAAAGTTTCAGAAACGGAACATACGAAAACTCGCACAAAAAATCAATTGAACTAAAGAATTAATAATTGATGAGGCCGATAGTTGATGTAAATCGATAAACATAATAAAACAATTGTTAAACTTTTTTTTGTTTATATATGTGTAAATCGGTTTAACAATTGTTTTATTATGACCTGAAGAAACTACAGCTTTGAACTAAAAGTTCATAGAGAACAAAGTGTATAACTTAGGAAACTATTTCTGAAATAAACAAACTTGAAAATATCATTTATTTTTCATAATCAGTTGAACTTGTATTCTGAAAAGAACTATCATCAAAATGACTAGTTATTTCTCTCTCTTTAATTTTCTCTGAAGGTAAAATTGTATATTTTCATCAAAGTATTTGCTCAAAAAAATTCGCTCGATCAAAAATTTCGCTTTTCACTATAAATTACTTTTCCGCTCATAATTTTGATAGCAGCTGCGGTTGAAAGAAACAAAAACGAGATTCGGAACTTTCTGCAACTATCCACAGAACCAAAGTATTCAACGAGCTGTCTTTTCCGGTCATGTGCTCTATTTGGACAGGTAACTAAACGTTCACAGATAAAATGGTCAGGAAAGTTTAGTACATTGGGGTGGCGGCAACTTCGGAATAAGATATCGCTCTCCATTTAATTAGATTCTCATTGCCGATTGGCGGGTTGGCAACACCGTATTCGGCGTTGGCGGCAAGGCATTCCGCGATAAACCTGCAATATCCGGAGCGACTTCTGCTACCCGGAATTTTGTTGCAGCACTGTTGTGAACAGCAGCATCTCCATATAAACAAGATTTGAAAGCTTCTGGTTCACTCTTTGCATCATCATAATGATATGAACTTCTGACGAAATACTTACATGAGATTAAAACAAAAACATGTATACATAAGTTAATTAATAATTTATTAATTATTTTGAATATTTTTATTGATCACTTAATGAATCAATAATATTTTATAAATTTATTAATTTCATATATGTTACTATATATAAATTTGGACGTATTATATCAAAATTAACACGTGGTTGGGTACTCGCAGAAATCTGGACAAAAATTCTCACACCAAGTGTCATTTCCTTTATTTTTCGATTCAATGGGAATCTTCATCAGGAAACTGTAATCATTTCAATTTCTGAGTTTTTCCAGTTTCCAATTTCAAAGACCAAAGATGTTCTCGGTTTTCTCGCCCATGAGAGTGCTCAATTCCCACCTGATTTCAAGTTTATCCAAAATGGATTGACTTTCTTCTTCTCGGTGCAGGACATTCTTAACATTTTGCATTAACAGGATATTTCGAAAACCCCCGTTTTCTGTTAATTCTTCCTTTTCTTTCTGGTCCAACATACTGATCCAGAAATGAACAGTGAGAACACCAAACTTTTTCCAGTCTTATTTTGGTGTTGACGCAACGTATTTTCATTATATTGGTTTTTTATTACATAATATAATATTGAATTAGTTTTCACTTCAATGTCTATATGTAGGTCATTATTGATGTATGTTCGATTTGAAAAATAGACCTCTGAAATTAAACGAAAATAGCAACGGTGTACGCCTTATTACCCCTATGAAAAATGCCTCTTCAAAGAATGCTCAATTAATCACTTACCCTATTGTGGAACAGACAAATTACAACCCCGCATAAATCATGTCTGGAGTGGCAGCCGTAAATGCATCGTTTCCCAATCCGGATTTCTCAATATTTCACATTCAATAACCCAAAAAAAGCAATTGCCGGAGCATCCGAGCTGTAAGAAACTTTTAGTGCGATGAGAAAAAATGGGGTTCACATTTGCATATTACATAGAGAAGATGCGACCGAAATGAACCAGAGTACGCTTTACCAACATTTTTTATGTCGTATTACTCGAATAAAACTTCTCTAGAACGGACGTCATAAAAATTTTGCATATGGAGGTGGGCCTTTTTTCTGTTGAGCGCGATCATGTGGAAATAAAAATGTAAATTGCATCGATTCATGTGTAAATATGAAATTGCTCTCGTATGGCATGTTTAATCACTCATTTTTCGAATGCTTGTGAAACTCGCAGTTGACATAGTTAATTTGTCATTTCACCTTTTCTGGTCCGGTTCGGCTTGCAGTTTATTATACGGATAGGGCAGTATGAGTACTATATTGGAGTGAATGTGGATGCTAAATACCAGATTTTCAAAACGAATCAGAAACAACTCTCAAACAATGCTGGCTTTTGAAGTGATTTTGGTGAGATATCATTGAACAGTTCTTTCAATATTGAGCCATTCTATGAGTTCTTGTTTGTTTATTCACATAACTTTTCCTTCGAACTGAATAATTATTCACTTAACGTACAGATTGAATTTTTGGAGCGAATAAGACGTGCTGTTTCTGACTGTCGTTACCGATATTTCTAAGTATCAAAATCTTGAAGTTCATATGTATTGAAGAATTAATTTTCGGTTATTTTCATCAATACTGGAGCATTTCTTGGAACAGTCTGGTTTAAATTTAACGAGTTTCTGCAAAATCGATCAGAAGTATATTTCGGTTCACTTTTCAATCGAAATAAGGACGAATTCAATTTCATGAAAATTTCAATCATTATCCTCGAATGGAAGCATAACAAACCCTCCTATTTTTATCGATTTTCGTATCAAACTCTTTCTTTGTTGACTCTTTGGGTTGGAAAATATTATTCTCGATCCATCCATTAGAAATTCTTCGCGAATATTCATATTCGACGCCTCTTATCAATTTCAATCGAGAAAATGAAAAATGTAACAGGTTTACCGATAACCTTCTCCTCCAACGAGTTTCGATGGAATGAAAGTTTTATATATAAACTTCAAGAGGTATGTTCTACTATTCAGATAGTTCGTTATACTTCTATTTTCCAGAAAAATATTGATGGTACGAATTTTTAGGTACATTGATAAATAAATAAAAATATACCCATCAAATAATGAATTTTTTTAATATTGTTGGCGTTTACTTTGAATCCATTATAATTGAATATAAACGTAAATTCGAATAATTGAATTTATGATTTACAATTCATTCAAATAAAAATAATATTAAATTCAAATGTCTGAATTTAAGTTTATATTCAAATAATGAATTATCTACAAAATACTATGAGTTTATATAATATTTTTATAAACTATAGGAAAAAATTTCAAAAACTCTATTGATCGGAAAAAAGATATCAGTAATGACATTTGTGAGCTGAATTCATTGAAGTAAATTGAATTAAAATTTTTGCAATCATTGCGTTAGAGTTTTCAGTAGTAACTTCCTAAAACACATCGAATTCTGAGTGGTTCTTCACAGGAAGAGTGGTCAATCTTAAGAACAAGCTGCTAGCTAGTCGTGAAAGTCTATAAGTTCAGTAAAAACTTTTTAGAGAGGGGTTTTCATCACTATTGTTTATTAATACATTAATCTAACATTGATTCAAAACATTAAAACGTGAAAATTGAAGGTGCCTCATACGAAAATACCTCAGAATATCTTGAAAAAACAAAGTTTTTTCCCTGAGTTATGTAAATAAGTCGCACAAGAATTTATTTGGAAGCATCACATATTCCAATTACAATTGTAACGCCACTGGCAAAAAAAACCAAGTTAATAAATTCACTGATGTACGAGTTTGGTCACTTCAACATTTAAGTTGTGGGAATTAAATAATTCCGAGTTCTTTGAATATTACGAGTATATACCAACTATTCGATCAAGATAAATGATCTGAATAATATTCGGGTGTATGCATTTCTTTTTCAGGAACGCTGTGATGTCTCTAAAACTCAATTCACCAGTAGCAATATTGACAACATAAGAGATATTTTATTGTGGAAAAAAGAAACAATATGGAATCTGTTATATACGGATCTTTCCTTTTTGAGACATCTACTTTTCTGTCAATATATCGGCTTCACGTGGGAGATATTTTATTCTTTCGAAAGCGGTCTACGGTTATCCAAAGTATATTCCGTATCTGTTCCGTTTATTCGAATACGTAGCACGAAAATCTAGACGTCAGAAGAGCATTCAAGCAGATGCTATCGTTCGAATCAGATCGAGTGTGAACACTCTGTAAATAATAATATCGTATGCTTGAAATTCCTAGAATGAAAATATGGGTTATGAGGAAGAATATCACGCATCAGTATTTATAGAACATACTCGTTTACAGATATCATTGTTTGGTAGCTTATCTTCTTAGAATTAATTTATAGATGTCGCTAATGTTACAGTATTTATTATTATATTTATTGTCGCAATTGTTATTTTACTTCAGATTAGTTTTCTGTGATTTGTTAACCTTAAATTATATTGATTGCTCCTCTCACATGGATCATCCTCTTTAACTGTTTTTAATATAATCGACAAATTTTTAAATAAGTTACTAATTTGTTGTTCTGACTATTTCTCATTATTGTTAAAATGTAGTCTTCCTTTAAGTAATTGTTTGCAGTGGTGTTGAACTTTATTGTTTTTAAATTGTACCTGAGCTAACGCTTTCATAATATAATTTGAAAAGACAAGTTGATCTATACATATTATTGATATAAATATATATATATATATATATATATATATATATATATATATATATATATGATAATATATAATATATATATATATATATATATATATATATATATATAAGATGTTTAATTTATTTTAATATAGAAAAAATGAATGTTATTATAAAATTAAACACTCAAATTAGTTGAGATCAAATATTTACACATTATGAATTACGATCTACTAACCTAAAAATAGAAAATCGACAAATACTCGAAGAAACTACTCGATATAATAACAAAGAGTAAATGCGGTTAAGAGTTGCTAAAATAGTTCAATAACGATCAACAGCAATTAATAAGAAAATCGATAATTGATTTAATACTCGATTATTTTATCGATAATCGATAAAATAAATAAAAGATCGTACGGAGTATCACGAATCATCACTCACATTCAATCACTCAAGAATTGATGACTTTCAAAACCTATATCCGAATGAGGAGAACATTAATTCGTGTACTAATCACCTGCTCCCTCTAGCGGAGAAAAGATGGATATACTCTCTCCAGCATTCCTGATTCCTCCTTCTGACAACATTAGTGACAGTGCAGTAGAGGCTTTGTAGAGATTTAATTCAAACAACCCAGAGCTTTGTTTGCGATGTGTAAAAATGGTCCCATGCCTAATCGCTCCAGATCTCACCCACGCGGGAAAAGGCTAGTTTCGAGATTCACGAATCTTTCATACTTAGTCAATAATGTTGTCACGAGTAGAAATCTAGAAAGCTGAGGAGAATTTATACGTCTTTTCTTCGATAGAGTGTGCTCACGTGAATAGTTCACGAACTAACATTTTCCTCATTCGGGGCGTTTTGAAAGTCATCGATTGATGATTAAATAAGACTGATGATTCCTAATAAGAATGGAACAACTGTATCTCATTATACAAAAGTGTTCGAATTCGCAACACAGAATACATAGAATGTGAAGTTAGTTAATACTCACATATTTTACTACATATTGCATATGAAGAATGGGCTTAACCTCACCTGCAAGAAGAAAAGGAATTATAGCATTTTTGAAAGGATTTTTCCAATATTTTGAATGGAATAAAGGAAATTTCAGGCAGCGCACATTTTTATCAAATAATATATTACACGCTGTGAAGGAATGTATATATATATATATATATATATATATATATATATATATATATATATATATATATATATATATATATATATATATATATATATATATATATATAGTTTATAAAAATACAACCACCTTTCATTAGTTTCTTTTAACATTGAATAATTCTTGAATAATGATAGTCAAAAGAACTGTCAAAAATATTTTTCTATCATAGCAAAAAAAGAGAATGAGAAAGATGGTGGTGATTCGTAATTATATACATAAAAGGAATAATTATTGTTGTGAAGAGATCGGAAGTAATTGCAGAGTCTCTTTGCCTCACAACCGTCCGGGAAATAACACACAAAAATACACTGAAAAAAGCTCAATAACATTAACTGTGCTGTTCGTTATGAAAGACCAATTAAATATTCAGCAGCACAAAAGGCAGGTAAATGGCAGCATATAACCCACAAACAGGCTTCGTTTAATAACAACGAATATGTGGAATACTCAAATTATCTTTATACATATGATTGGATTGTTTGGATGAATGAGCTTTGTTCCTGAAAATATAAATAAATTTACTAGATGGAAGCAAATATTGTGTTAGAATTTTATTGATGAATTCAATTGAAAAACATATCAAGATTCAATTTTCATATTTAGTGTTTCGTTTGATTTTTAACTTATTAGAAGTTATTTCGAAGTAAAGTCACTGGAAACTTGACCAATATAATAACAGTTTGATTATTTGAATGAGTCAGAAAATTTATTCAGGTCTAGAGCTAGAAGTTTTGAATTCATATCATAAATAGAAATGAGTGAAAAAAGGCCCAAATCATCTTTCAATATAAAAGTAAAAAATTGCAGATTAATTATCATATCATGTCACTCGATATTTTATGCCTATTCTATTCACTATTCATCGTCTATTTACATATTTCTCGTTTTATATGTCATTTTATATAACCCTCAAAGTTATATGTACAATTTGCAAGAAAATTAACAGCTGAAACGCTTTACAAAGAGGAAAACCACCATATTTAACTTTCTATCGAGTTTAATCACACTCTCACGAAATTTGGACGCTTATAAATCCTGAAGGATTTGGCAACGGGGATGAGGGTTAGTGAAACATTTCACGCAAGGCGGAAATTGATTTCTTGTTATGCGTCTACATACGCAGATTAGGAAACTCTCGAGGGTTCAAGTATTCTATGATTTATTGAACTGAACACCTGTACTCTGGCAAATATAATTCAATCAGGATGATTGATTTAATCTTCTTTAAAGTACTAAGAGTTCATCGGCAATTCCTTTCAACTTTTATTTTCATATATAAACTGGAGAAAAACGCGATATTTCTGAAAATTATATATTTATCAGAGGAAAACCTCATATTACTGCATCTCAAATACAATTTTGGTTTAAAATTCGAAACAGGTCAAGCTGAGTTATGATAATAAATCGGTATGAAAATACCGAATATTTAAGCTGAAATTATTTCAGCTCACACTCCAGAGAATGAGTTCTAGATAGAATCATGATGTTCATCATACGTTATAATAAAAATAATGAGAATATGGGCTTTATTCTCAACAGATTTAGAGAATGCCAATTAGAGAAAATAATAATATAATGTTGAATAATAACTAGATAACCTTATAAATGAAATGAAAATAAATATAGCAAAGATCTCAATCTATCAAAAAAAAACTCAACAAGGAACTAATAGCTAAATAATTAAATTCAATGAAATAATACTAATACCAATAAGTATATAATAGAATTAAATAAAATACTACAATGAACTCAATCTAATTCATTCAATTTTAGTCAATTTACTTTATTCATATAACTCTCAACAATAATTGCCATGCAGTCGAAGGGAATGTCACATTTATCAGCGACTGTATTGAATGTAGACTCTATAAACCAAAAGGAGAATTGTATTAGGGAGTTGGTCCTTGAAGTCTTTTTGTAGAATAATTATGTGGTACGAGAATTTTGCATAGCAACACAAAATTTCAGAGCGGGCAATAGGGGAGGACAATCAATGCTGTTGTGCATTAATTTATACAAGAATTTGAGCGATAAAATTTTTCTCCTACCCTGAAATGAGATCAAACTAATTCGACTCAATATTTCGTCATGACTGACTCTTCTCTGTGACTAAACTTTATCCTCCTACCAAACTAAGAATTTCAGGTACCTTCTCTGAATGATTTAGGGCATTGAATAGTTTTATAAATGTTGCGGAATTACTGCATGTCTCTTGCATGTAGTTATACGCAACTGTAAGACATGTTTCTTTTCGGCTACTTTGAATTATGCGTAGTTAGATCGACATGTTGCCCAGGTGAGAGTTGTGCAGAATGATGGTAGGCGTCATCTTTAGTTCTGCAAAATGTTATATTTGTATGTGAAACAAACATTCGTCCAAATTTGCTAATGTAGAGTCAATAATCTTCGCGTTATATTCAGTTGGTGGAAGGCCTTTTCTTTTTGGTATAGCAAATATGCTCAAAATTGATATACAACTGATTTGCTCTCCTTTGAAGCTGCAGAAATGAATTTCTGATTCTCGTACCAAACAGCACTTAGCACCAGAATTTTTGATTCACATAAAGAGTCTCCTGCAGCTGTTATCGATTTTGCGACTGTAGCACAATTTGAAAGTTGATTGGACGTTAGTATCTTCAATAAAGCCGAGTTTCTAGTATACTGTTCACATTTCAGTTCTTCAATTTATTAGTTTTGCCATAAGTATAACAGACATTTGCTTTCCTTGTATACCTTCGTCTTCTACATTCGATATACAACTGCGTTACCATCATCTGAAGCTTAGAAATAACTTTTTCATTCACCTACCAAACAGCACGTAATTGGCAACAGAATTTTGATACGCAGAAGAGTCTTCTGCAGCTGCAATGGATATAGCGACTTAGGATCAATTTATAAATTCACTAGATATTAGTATATTTTGTAAACTATTTTTCTCAGTTTCTTATTTTTGAGCAAGAATTCATTTTTTCTTTCCTCTCACTACGAAGCAATTGAAGGATATCTGCCTGGATTTTATAGGGCATTTTTTGAAATCTCAACATAATTACATAACATATCATAACAGTATCATTTCGTTTGAAACCAAAACTAAAATCTTGAGTAGTTAAATCCAAATTCCTATATGAACAGCATGAGTTTTTCATCATTAATTGTGATCTTCACCAAGATATTGAATAAGAAATAGTTTCAATGATTATTGCTATTTAATGCCGATCACTGAGTGAGTAACTCTCAGCGGTTTTTCCTCACTCTATGAAACTGAAGTTAGTGAACTTTCGCAACGAGAAAGATTTCACAAAGCTGTGCACTTTCCTCCCTCATTCCATAACCATCGTCACAAGGTGAGCCCGTCTAATTATTTCGAAGCTGTCGCTATGCGCCAAAGCATCATCTGTTTTCAAATCTTCCGACTCCTTAGACAGAGTCAACGCTGATCCGGAATGCGGACAGCTGACGTCACGTCAGTGCATGAATTTTAATCCGGAACCCTAAAGGAGCAAGACGCTCTCTACGTCCCCACCGTGCGTCGTTAGAGAACTCCAGGCACTTCAGGATCTTCCTCGGGGCTTCATTCCAACTTACCGAACACTTTTCTCTCAGGAAGCAGAGCCGCAGCAACGATTATTGTGCTTGAAAGACGCCCTCGTACGACGCAAACTTGACAGAAACTGTTTGTTATCAAAGACTTTGTAACTTCTTATCGATGGACGAGAGGAAGAAGCGAACACGTAACAATAACACGATAAAATTCTTTCTGATGCAAAAGTCGCGCATTCTGAGAAAAAGTTTTTTATGGGACGATTTCGTTTTTCTTGCCAACTGAACCGTTCGCGAATATAAATGAGCCCATAATACAAGAAATGTATTCCTAAATTATTGATATACTCTTTGTCCTCCACATCCTTAACGAAAAAATTCCATCGCTGATATTGAGTTTTACCTTTAGTAACGAAGAACTCAAACACCTCCCCACCTAAAAATGCATATTAACAGGAATCTCATGAGTGGTTTCCACCTCAATAACTAGAGAAGAAAGGCATTCTTTAATTGTCGAATCATCCGTATTATCAAATAAATGCTAAACCATCCGCAGATTTTTGTTAATTAGTGAACTATCCGTATAATGCTATACTTGGCGAAACATCCGTATTGAATAATGATCTGATCATTATTCAAATATCTGAATTGTTGATCTGAACTATCTGTTTGTACATAAAATCAGCTATTCATTAGCTGTTCTTCAAATTGAGAATTTAATTCAATTCTTAATTACCATTGAAATCTTCTCTTCTATTTGAGTTGCTGTCCTTGAATTATCTTACTGCCATCCAAGAGGTGCCATCAAGTAATCAAAACCATCATTTTCATTCTTCCCATTCAATTTATACCACTGTATTACGTCTTGATTAAATATAATTTCGGATTTCTCATCTCAAAATTTAGAAACCTATTATTAATAATAATAATAATAATAATAAACGTCTTTATTGCCACACATATTGTGCTACATAAGAAGAGGCGAGATTTAGCATAAGCTACTCTTCCATCTAACCTCAAAATTAGTATTACTATTATTCATTTTTATACATTTGGAACGACATTTTCGGTTACTTTCAACTTCATCTCTTTCATTAATTAGCTGCTTTATTTGAGTAACAAAATGTATATAACATCGCACTGTAAATTATATATCTTTTTTTCGATACGCATTTTGGCTATTCTTCAATTTGTGTTTTTTCATTTAATTCTGAACCGTCGATAAGAAGTTTCGTAGATAATTCCAAGATCTTTAACACCTGATGAAAACTACAATCTTCATTAAAAATGCAGATAATTAGCAGAAAATTTTCCTTGAAATCGAATGAAAAAATTCGAAGTGTTCGAAATTACGAATATCCATACTCTGGAAACTGAGGCGGCTGAAACTCCGGTCAGTAATTAATTACACTTACAAATGATAGTCATTTGACTGTTGCTTTCAAAATTAATGCTATGGTCAGGTCATGTATCAACTAAATAGTTGAATATTTCATCCTGGGGAAGAGGTACCGCAATGTTTCACGATTTGCACTTGGACAACAGCGTTTAATACTCGGAGGATTTTGCAACGTATGTACCTACTTGAGATAAACGAGAAACAAAATTTAAATAACTCATTTAAATTGATCAAATTTAAACTAAACCTGAAACTAACTTCATAAAAGTACATATATAGTATATATGTACATATGTACATATATAATATATATTATTCTCTTGATTCGCCTATATAATATAAAAATGAATCCCTATTTCTCTTGGTCACGCTTACGCCTGAACGGGTGGAACGATTTCGCTATTTCTTTTTTTGTGTTTGTTATTGTCAGGGAAAAAATTTTAAATATTGCATGTAAATTTTAAAATTTAAAATACATAATTAATAATGTAAGTAAGAAATAATTATTAATTCTCAAAAATGGGATGTAAAAAACTGATTATATTATCACACGGTTCGTTCACAGTTATCACGACTAATATTGAATCTTCTATTTAATATAAAATTCGGGTAAGAGTGATTACACGTTACTAACATAACACGCGGTATTTTTCATTATGAAGAAGAATACATAGTTTTCTTTAAATTACAGTTGAAATTACATTTTTAAAAATGTGGTTTTTACAAACTTAAGTCGCAGAACTCGCAATGCAGTTAATCAAAGATATAAAAGAGCAAGTCAAACTGGAAATTATCAAAATATAGGAATATTTTGATAATTCGACTAATTTGAAATAACATGAAGTATTGCAGTCCCTTCACCTCCATGGCTCCACACGGGATAGATATTAAAAACAAAATCGTGTAACACAAATACTAGAACATGTCTTTCATGCTTTTTGGAAAATATTCAGAGAAACATAACTGGGCGTACAAAGTTCGCCGAGTTAGCTAGAAGAAAGAATATGTGAAAATTAATCTACCCTACAAAATTGTACCATTTACCCAATTCCAGTGATTATTTTGATGATATATTTTAACTGAATAGTCAGATATTGTTATTTACAATAGAGATAATAGAAACGGTGATTGGTTTCATCTCATTAATATATTATATCATATTATTTGCTCAGGTTTCATTGACTTATATGAAGATAAATTTTTTCATGATTTTCGATCAATTCTAACATATATTTAGGTCATTACTCATTGAATTCATATCATTGATCAAATATTCATTTCGAACGAAATTAAAATGCGAATAATATGGAGTCATTGTAAATTTTCGTACGAATCGTACTTTTTGGCGTTTCCATATTTAGGTATTCTGATTCCAACCCAAGCAAAATTGTCTAGACTAAGCGATATTCGAACTAACTCAATATTTCCAGAGCTATATATATTACCGAATAAATTGAAAACGTTGCTCGCGAATTCGACAGATTCTAAAATGAAATCTTTTATGCATTTCAGGCTCCCGATTTCTCAAATACCGTAACAATTTCGTACCACATAGAAATGAAACGAGACGAAATCCGCTAACATCGCTGCTGCCAGTTTGCATTCGGAAATGATAAATCGATAAATGAATAGTAGCACTTTGATGTCACGTTCGCCTTAATATCAAAATACGACTGGGGCATTAATGAAAAATGTATGCCTGCATTTATTTCTGAACATAAAACTACAATCTCGAAGTGTTCTCCTGAAATCCAATCCTGAAAAAAATCAATAAAATTCCTTTTTATTGATTTTTCTTGGTTCTTTCCCAATCCGGAAAGAACAAACGCGTAGCCTAAAATGTTGCGACTTCCTTCAGAGGTTGTCTGTGTTTCTTAGTTTTTCTTCTTGTGTTTTTCACCTGCAGGTTCCTACAACTAGAACTTGGCTGCGCCGTTCTGAGGAGAGCCAATAAGTTCGAAACACGTGTCAGCGGCTGCTACTAATCTTGCGGGATATGCCGATAATCTTCATTTTACCAAAATGCATCAATATGTCGCGAAGTCGACCAAATCGAAAATCAGTACTAACGACTTATAGCTCTTACATTTTGTGACTATTCAATTTGGTCGGGTTCGCGATATTATCACTTTTGTTGAGTTTCGGAACGCGACATTAGATCCTCCAACGCACTCACGCAAAGGGTTTTGATAATGATTCAATTTGAACTTTGTGCAGCGGTAATAAAGTGCGAATTGACTTTTCAACGTTAGGAACACACCTACATTGCACAGACAACAGTGAGTACCTGTAATATGAACGTTATTGAATAGTAACATAGTTCAAATTGACTATACCTTTTAGTGGGAAAACGTTTGTATGAGAAAAAAAACGGTTATTTTTAGGTTTTTCACAGCTATTATTCGAATTTTTCTCGCCGTAAAAACCATCCTTGAACTTTTACGGCGGAACAACGAACATTTATAAAAAAGAACCTGCAAAATAGGTCCGAGCGTTGTTGAGTTATGCACTTACGAACACATTTTGCTATTCATTTTTATATTATAGATATGCCCTTCTATGCTAATGTTTCATACATAAACTTTTTCCAATCTTTTCTACTTCTTGTTAATATGTTTGCATCTTCTCAAGATTTGCCTCTCTCTTGTATTATGTTACCTAATACTGTATTCCATGTTTGTCTTGGCCTTCCATGTTTCCATTTTGTTTGCACTTTCGCCTCATATGTACATTTAACTGGTCTATTGTTGTAATTATAAGAACGAAATATATATCAGAAAAAATACTATGAGTATCAATTCAAAAACGTTAATCAAGAGAAAGTGATAAGAGTACTGGTGATATGAGCATGTAGAATGTGATCTGTAAACCATTACTTGAAAAATTTTTGAAAAACATTCAGGTTCCTTCATTCAAGAAATAAAGGATTGTATTCCAATCATCTTGTTTTGTTAAATTTATGAATGGACTGTCACCTTGAATGAGATGTCAACTATTCTATTTCCAAGTTTGAAGTTATATGATAATAAAGTAGCAACAAAAAAGCTTTTTTCTTGACTCACACTCCTTTATTCGAAAATTGAGACCTACTTTTCACCATTTAGTGTCTCAAGTCTCCATCTAGAAAGGAGAAATGGAAGTGTGTAAATCTAGAAAATAGTGTTTCCGTTGTTTTATATTTCCCAGCATAAATGAATCTCAAGCCATAATTTTTCCTTCGCATACAGTCAAGTTAATTGAATCCTTTTTTATTCAAGAAACGGCAACACGAGACAAAATCAAACGACTCTGGATACGTCTAGAAGCCACTTAAATAACCTCATGTTGAATATTCGTCTCGTATTCAAATATCTTAGGACTTAGCTTTTATGCTTTCCTCTCGGAAATTCGCAACTAAAACAAAGCGATCTTGGGTCTATGGGATTGCCTTCAGCTTAGATCCTTTATTATTCAGATGATTAATCTTATACGCAATTAATTATACCGAGATTCATATGCTTCAAAATACGTCAACAATAATATGGGGACTATACTGGTGAAATAACAATGACCTTTTGTGAATTTTCAAGCACTAATTCTAGCACCTATACAGGAAACTAAGTGAATTCTACTGTGAAATGGAATTATGTATACACTAGGGACCCAATAAAAAATTAATGAACTGAACTCATAATCAAAAAGTATGTTCGTTGAGAAATTATCGAGAGAATGTTTATATTCTTCAATTATGAGAATGTGTTTTGAAATCGATTCAAATTATCAATAATAATAAAAATAATGTTATGAATGTGAAATATTTGCATCACCGGAATACAAGGAGAGACATGACGCTGTAGCAAAGATTGTGCATCAAGAACTGGCACTAAATTTACATCTTCTACAGAAGGAAAACGTGCCTTACTAGAAATACATTCCGGGGCCAATTTTGGAGAATAACCAATTTATACTCCACTGGGACCGCACTACCTTGAAAAAACACTTCCCCACAATAGGCCTGACCTGGTCTTGGCTGACAAAAAAGCGAGATAAACTACATTCATCGAGGTGGCCATTCCAAATGCGAACAACCTAATAGAGAATTAAGAATGCCGATTAAATCTCTAAATATCGAGAACTTGAAGTGCGAGTGAAGAGACAGTGACTCATAAACGTGGTCCGAACTTTTTCAAGTATCTTCGGATGCAAAGGTATAATCTCGAAAGATCTCCTGAAAAATATCAGAGGCTATGAATCGGCGAAGATATCTTCAAAGCATTACAGAAATCGGTGCAGCTTGCCACATCAAGTCCTGTCAGAAAGTTCCTGCGACATAAAGGAAATCAATGCCATAAAATTCGCCACCATGAAGACCGCCACCACGGGCCTGATCATTTGAGAGGAGCTACCACAAAGCTTAATCCTTCTGATATATAATATCTGAAAAAGGTGAATTTTTTCCTATGGGGAAGTGTGAAAGCAGTGAGGCTTGAAATCTGTGATATTAATAATATTTACTTTAAAACATCTCTTTTATTGTATATATTATATTCATTCAATTAATATAACACTTACAATTGAGCAGAATGCTCACAAAAGGAATGAATTTAGGTTCGAATGTGATCTTCAATTCAGAACTCTAACATAAATATCGGTTCAATTTTACAAGGAAATCACAATAGTCATCAACGACATTCCAAAAAAAAAATGACCTGAAAAATATCAAGCCTTAAGACAATATCATCTTTTGAAAGATAGACGTATTGAAAAATAAACAATTATATGATACAAAAAACTGATTAATAAATTACTGTCTACATTCGAATCATCAAAGTACTGTGCCATACTATAGGATGCCTTTGTTAACAGCAAACACTTAACTCCCTTCTTAAACGAATCATCATTCCATACTTTCAAATTCGTCGTGAAATGGTTGAAGATTTCAATACTCTGATAATACTGTTAGTACTTACTCAAATTTAGCTGTTTTATGTTTGGAATAACAAGCATGACTACTATTCAGTTTGATGAACGTATGTTCATGTTCTTTAACATTTATTAAACATGTATGAATATATAACTAAGGTAAGGTAAGTAGATAATTTTTAATGTAGATAAGTTTACAAGATGTTCGTTGATTAATACCGAACATCGAACGAACTATTCGCTTCTGTGTAATGAAAACCCAAATTTATTTCTGTAAAGCAACCCCACAGCAGAAATAACATATGAATTAATTTTTCTCAGGAAAATATACGACACTTATAACCATCAATAAAAACAAGCAGTGCTATGGTTTATAGAAGATTCATGTTGCAAGTAATATTCATTTATTTATCGTATTGTAACAAAAATAACACAATTAATTCATATACATCAATATTTTTTACATAGTCAATAGGAGCATTACTAATTAATAATTGCAAGTAATAATTAGTATAATGAGCAAATAATGATTGATATAGAAATATAGATTGATATTCATATGAAATCAGCGGTATCATAATTGATATAAACATAATATTCATTCGTGGGTGCCAAACGTGGTTTTCTTGCATGAAATATTCAAATTGTTTGGCCACTAATTGTGTGATACGCACCAGGAATAAATCAATGCATTCATAATGAGTTAAACCTTTATCGCGGCTAATGAGCTTTTATTCGATTAAAATCAATCCACAAAAAACATTTACTGAAACTACATCAACTGGATGTCATTTGTCAATAAAATTTCAACGAAAAATTAAACGTGAATGACACTTCTTTGGATTTGTCTGGTGCACTTCAGCAAATGTTCAAAAAATCCAAACGTCGATTAATTTTCATTCGAAACAATTTTTGTTACGTAATATATTCCATTTATCATGCTAACCATTCAATCGAATAATTAAGGTCTTCATGGTGCTAGGCATTTTATTGAATGCATAAAATTCTGCATAAAATAAACTGTATCTAGATATAAGAATCCACTAAATTCAAATGTCAAAAAGTATTGCATTTCTAGTCTTATATATCCAAATACATATAAAATTGATAAGGAGTTTACTTTACAAGTTCGAGGGTCACATAATATGGCTTGGAAGATCGCAAGATAAGAATAAAAAATGAACAAGAAAAAGGGGAAGAAATTAAATAGAAATAAAATTGAAAAAAGAAATAATTGTTGCTGTATTAATGTAACTCAAAATGTACCACTCAAACTCGATAATGATTGTAGTTACTCATTTTCAATTCAATATCAGAACTTGAGAGGTTGAGAAACCAAAACCTAGAAGGACAGAGTCTGAAAAGTTAAGAGCGACTTCTTCAGGTGTACTGTTTCCTGAGATTGACAAAGAACACTGCTGCTGCTGCTGCCATTGATAAATGTCGAACATCGCATCGAAGAGTGGAAAGGGTGGTATTCCAATACTGCCCAAAAAGTACGTCTTTTTGTACTTTTTCAAAGCCATATAAGAATGTATATCAAATTATTGTTCACGTAATCTCGGAAAATAGTCGATACAAATTATTCTTGAAATACTCCTTGAAATTCCAAAGCAAAAAGAGGGGACATTTTTTATTTGCAATATAACGAAACCGAAGATAGAGACAAACATTTCATTAATCTCAAAATTCGTCTGAATTTATTCGATATATTTTTGAAGTACTCTGCTCGATATTGCAATGAACGAAAAGCTTCATTCATGAACGTTGATATCTTTTCTTTCAGTTCTTCCATTCGAGTAGTTCCATTACTATGGCAACTCCCTTATCTGTGCTGGATTATGCCAAGAAGAGGCCATCATGGCAAAACTGGAAAATCCTCTTATATATATTCCAGACAGTTTCAAAATAAACAAACTTGATCCCGTAATCATATCGCTTAGTTCCATAAATATTTGAAGATTAAAGAAATCTGGAGTTGCGGCAGTAGATAACCAAATATAACTTCCCACACCATTTATTAACAACAGTGATGAGACTTCATTCAAGTAATTGAATGAAGTCTCATCTCAGAATACCATGCATACATATAAAATGTTTTTTTTTTTTTGAAAATTTCAAGAATAGAAGCACGTAGAAAATGAAGAAATAGAGATAGAGAAGAAAAAGTAACAAAGAAATATAAATTAAAATAGGAGGAATACGACTTTCTTTTGAATATTTAAGCTTGTACAAAACGACAACACTATAATTCTTCAAGGGATAATGTTAGAGGACATTGAAAACAATGCCACACTTGATGAAAATACAAGAGACCGATTTGTTATGTAAGAAACACGTATGTTGTTCCACGTATATTGAAATGTCAGGTAACAACTGTAATCCCGAATAACCTTCTTAGGGCTCAGAGGTAAATAATGTAATGAATACGTCACAATTCGATCTAGAAGGATTAGGAAAAAAATATATTCCATAAAATATAATAACTCTAAGCTTAATATTGCCAAGTATACCGTAGGTGTCTATTTTAAAGTTGAACTTCGAAAATCTACTTCGTATTTTTCAACGTTTTTATTGTAAATTCAAGTCGATGCCAACTACGCTATTAATTCCTCGTAAAACGAAACAGTCGGTCTTGAGCTTCCATCGAGTGTAGCAACGATATCACTCTAACATTAACCCTTGAAGGACAATAGAGTCGTTTCTATGTACAGCTCATGGAGTTCCTACAATTATAAATTGTAACAGTGTCAATCACAGAAATTGACATATGAAAAGTCATATTGCGGAAAATTGGTAACGAAGATTAAATTTGTTATCCCTTTGGATGAATATAATACAGTGATAACGTCATTAGTTGACGTATATAAATTGATCATAACGAATTCAGTTCATGCACCTAAATTCAGAGAAATTCGTATCACGTCAATCTGCAGATTGAATTCTTGATAGCATATCAAGCAATTTAGTTAATTATGATAACCAATGAATATAAATTCTACTTGTCACTCGCTGTGCCATAATTCGTTCAAAATTCATATAATCTCATTGAGAAAATAGTCAAGACATGTGAATTTCATGAAACAAGTATTGAAATTTTCAAACATTTTCCATTGAAACTACTGAACGCTCATTCGTTTAAAAGGAGAATTATGTCTTTCTGTTAACTACAGTTTTGTGACCATTCTTAATAGTTGTGAATACTATATTAATTGAAATAATGTAATATGTACAATATAAGGGATGTTTTAGAATAAATAGTATATATAATAGTAATATCTGCAGATTTTTTTCCTAGAAAAATGAGGAATAATTATTTTCGGTTTGGTTGCAAAACACAAGAAAACGTTCATTAATCAAATATTCATTGAATCTTAAATTCGAAATTTGCAAAGAATTGAGATGAATGACTGAAATATTACGCATATTGTTACAAAACATCTCATTAAATTTTCATGTCTATGTTGAATTGAATATTTTGAGATTCATCAGAATAAAATCAATGTTTTGTGGAACTAGCGTAGTTCTTATGTTACTAATAACCGTTATGTATATTTTTTCGTGCGTGAGAAACACTTTTCCTGAAAAATGAAATTCCGGAAGGTTGTAAAAAATTGCACGACCTAATTTGAGTTGCACATCGTAGCATGTTATAAATGTCCCTCATTCATCTTATAGCTTTTCTACCTCGAGTTTCAGAGAGTTCGCAAAATAATGGCTTGAGATTTTTCGGAATAACCGAAAATTTAAGATGAGATATAACTCGTGGAGTTCTTCCTCTACCAATTTAGGAAAAATGCCACGTTTGTTTGCAATTTGCAGTTGTTAGTTATTTCAGATTTTCAGTGAATTTCTTTTAAAAAGAAATATGAAGAAAAACATCAAATCCCAGATGATTTAGCTACATTCTCTAGGTGCTGCAAAAAAGAAACATTGAGTAAATATAATATCGATCAATAGAAAATACTATTATAATTTCAAACATTCAAACACAGATCTACTGTTTTTTGAAAAGAATATAATCTCAAACATAACTGAATATTCGCTTCATCAGATTAGTCGAAAAAAATTACAATTTGAAATAGTTGCAATCAAAACATAATTAATATTTTCCTCCTTGAACAGTACAGTTTTTATTTTATTATTGATAACGCGTATTTTCTATAAAAAAAAATCATTGCAGTGGAGAGAAATGGAGAAAATAAGTCAAAAAGCGTATTATCTTCATTTTAATGAAATGAAATACCTAATTAATAAGAAATCAAAACAAAATTTTATCAAATATAACCCCATTTTTACACAAATAAGTAGAGCGATTTCCATAAAATAATGAGTGCTTGTCATTTGAAATATACACAATAAATTGCTACTTTTTATTGTTTCAGCGGAGGTGTTAATTCTATATTTTCTTTTATAATTGCACGGTTAGAACGACTTGATGAATTCTAGTGTCGGACTGAAACCCCACTGGCTTCAGATGGAACTAGCTTGGCATTGCTCACAAATTCTTGTTTCGTTATGAATACTCAGAAACACATTTATAAGGTTGTATTTCCTCTGTAGCTGTTCAACAGCAGAGTAATATAAATATATAAATATAAACCGTCGCAAGGCGGTTTCTGATTCAAATACGTACCTATATTCAATATAGATATGTATTTTATCAGAGTGCCTATATATAATGTAATATATTATAACAGCGAGATGATTTCTAGTGAAAATGGTCAAAAACAGATTGATTCAAAGATCTGGCCACACAGTCCTCCAGATCTAACACTTCCACTTTTCAAAGGGTCATTCAATTATCAATGTGTAAAGGTGATTATCGAATCCTTGGATTCATCAAGGCAATTACTGAAAAATTCATATTCGAAACTTCCTCGATCATGAATGAAAATGTGTCAAGTATCAGTAATGAAAGAAAGTTAATTACCTTCTATTCGAGTTTGGGAATACCAAATTTAAATTTATAATTACTGAAAATTATTCACATTATTTTATTATCGGCCGTTCTTTGCACCACATGACCAACCCAAAAATAATTAATCTTATTTGAGAATGATTCGTTATAAATGGAAAAAATAATTGAAATCGTTTTTGTGGGATGAAAATTTTACCGATCTTTCAACGAAATAATAAATTTCTGGAACAAAAAATGTAATCAACACATCATACATCATAACATTTCAAATTTGACCTTTATGGTATGAAGGAAAGAGTGTAGTACAGGCGAAATTTGAGGTCAAATGAACTCCATTCGTGAATAGGAGTATGTTCACGTATTAAAGCAATTTAGATTAGAAATTCAAGAAACAATTAGTAAATGGGTTCAAGTTGAATAGAGTACGTTTTCTGTAAAACATATTTTCAAGTTTGTCATTTATCAAAAGTCAAAGAGTTATTACCTCTTTGACTTTTGATAAAGATAAGATTTTTCTAGCGCCATATTGTTATCGCATATACAAAAACTGAGATGGTCATCTTTTGTATTTGATAAGACTCAGAATGTATTTTATTATTTCCGCCACTATACGTTTTATTATGTTCGTAAAATTCATTCACTCAATTATTTTGTACAGTTTTCAACAAAATATTCAAATTATTCATTTTGAGTGCATTTTTTCTGATATAACAAACTCGTTATCAACAAAATGTCCATCTACATCAGTGTTTCCTAAGGTGGGGCCTATTTTCCACGCCACACAGGGGGCCAATTTGTTTGTTAAATCGGGCAATTAGAAAATGGACTCGACACGAGTTTAACCCTTTCACACCTCTCAATTTTAACTTTTTCGCGATTTAATGGGGCATAACAATTTGAGAAAGTGTGACATGCACATGTATGGAAAATTATGTACATACATGGTTTCATTTTCTAGACAAGATGACTCAAGGGGGCGCAGCAGATCGCACAATGAAGACCAGCATCACAAAGAAGTGTCGGGTGACCTTCCACAAAATGGATGGAAAAAATCGAAAATGGCAGAAATTGGAAGGAAGGAAGAAAATGGTAGGGGCTTATGTCCAAGAGTGGATAGCAAAATGCTGCTAAAGAAGAAGGAGGAATTCTATTTGGAAGGAATCTTTACAAGTTTTTTAAAGTGATTGAAACGAATACTTTCAAATAACCTTGTTAAAGAATGAAATTTTCAATAGAAAGAAATATTTTATAATAGTGTTAATTTTTTTTTACTCGCATGAGTGTGATGAACTTCATTTTAGCGAGTAAGCAGTTTTTATTTTATGTATTAAATACGTTTTTATTTCCTTAACAAAATCAATTCTACATCAGTAGTGAACTAATTCACCTGACAAGGAGTAGGCAGATTGAGGCCTTGTCAGCACCGAAACCCTTTCACACCGATTTCCAGGAATCGGGAGAATTGGGTCTTAAATTGCTCGTCCATCAGTCGGCAACTAATCACCCCCTGATAAGGAGTAGGCAAATTGAGGCCTTGTCAGCAACGATCCCTTTCATACCGATTTCCAGGAATCGGGAAAATTGGGCCTTAAATTGGTTGTTCATCAGTGAGCAACTAATTTACCCCTGATAAGGAGTAGGCAGATTGAGGCCTTGTCAGCAACGATCCCTTTCATACCAATTTCCAGGAATCGGGAAAATTCGACCTTAAATTGGTTGTCCATCAGTGCGCAACTAATTAACCCCCTGATAAGGAGTGGGCAGATTGAGGCCTTGTCAGCAACGATCCCTTTCATACCGATTTCCAGGAATCGGGAAAATTCGGCCTTAAATTGGTTGTCCATCAGTGAGCAACTAATTTACCCCCTGATAAGGAGTAGGCAGATTGAGGCCTTGTCAGCAACGATCCCTTTCATACCGATTTCCAGGAATCGGGAAAATTGGGCCTTAAATTGGTTGTCCATCAGTGCGCAACTAATTAACCCCCTGATAAGGAGTAGGCAGATTGAGGCCTTGTCAGCATCGAACCTTTTCATACCGATTTTCAGGAACCGAGAAAATTGGGCCTTAAATTGGTTGTCCGTCAGCCGGAACTAATCAACCCCCTGATAAGGAGTAGGCAGATTGAGGCCTTGTCTGCAACGAACCTTTTCATACCGGAGGAATTGGGCATTACTAATATTCATACCTTAAAATATTCTTAGATTTATGGTTAGGAAATAGCACCCCATATTTCTTTACGAATTCTCATGTACGTTAAATGAATGAATTAAAGAGTGATCCCACTTATATAACTTTGGATATGTATTTTTCATATATCGTTTTTTCAATCTATCATCAAAGGTAGCCACCTGCTTTCTATTCACACACACTACACAAAGGAAAAGGAAAAATCGCAAAAATCTTTCACCCGGAACTTAACAATGGTAAAGGCTTTCTCTGACTAAGGGAATAATAATTTGCAAGCCTACGCTCATTTCCGAAAATTGCTTGTAAAAATCCTTTATAAACTTCCTTTTTTTTCGGAAATAAATCGAACATCTAATGCAGAGCATGTTGCTCCATTCACTCATTTCCCATTTATTTCGATACTACAACTAGCTGATGTTCTCTTCATTCGCGAATAAACGAGACTAAGTTTGAAGAAGTAAACAATGTGCCTCCATATTTTGAGTAAAAACCACTTACCCCTAATTGACTGAATATTATTATTCGTCTGTGGAAAAACTTATCTGAAAAGCTTTCTCAACTTTACTCTCGCGAAATGAAATGGAGTTTGCTCTAATATTGTAATTTTCAATTTATATCTACTTAAACTTTCAGAAATTATCCAAGTGCCAACTCTAATGGTGCCTCAGATCTTTGCGATGTTTTTCATGTGAAACTCGACGAGTTATGGTACATTAAACATTAATTTTTTATTTCATTTTCAGTTTTTCGGAGCTGAAGGTAACCCAAATATTTTTATTTGTGACATAAAATCCCTCAGTATTGATTATATATATTTATATATATATATATATATATATATATATATATATATATATATATATATATATATATATATAATATATAAATATATAAATGAGAGTTAATAAGAAAAACTTGTCTAAAAATCACTGACTGAACAATTCTTTATTCGACTAGTTTCGCCTTTTACAGCATTATCAAGAATGAATACATATTACAAAGACAACCTATAAATATTTTGCAGATCTGTTCGGACCACCTTAAATTCCGTCATAGAGGTGGGGGTTTTCAAATTATCAGAGATTCAACAGCAGGGAGTGGTTTAGGTCTAACTGGTCATTAAGAAGATTGTATTTATCGGATTTTTGAAGTTTATTTATTTCCATGGCTTCCAGGTAGTTTATTTTAATTCCTTTTTCACAGTAATGAAGTATCTTAGGTTTTATTAAAATAAATTAAGTTCTTGGCTTAATGTTTCACGATTTATTTAACAATATGTATAGTCAACATGTTTCGAGCGTTAGCTCATTTTCAAGACTAAGAAATCTTTTGCAGATAATAGAAAAATATTTTGAAAGTATATATATATATATATATATATATATATATATATATATATATATATATATATATATATATATATATATATATATATATATTCTCTGTTCAATTAATAATGAATAAAATTGTTGATATATATTGATGAATTTAGCAGAAAATGTTTATGTTGTTGCTGTTCAATAGTTTAATGATTGTAACCTCAATTCTCATGTAAGGAAAGAGTGTCATTGTGTTGTTGATATTAGTTAAGGTTGTTCACATTTTTAAGAATGCTAATGAAGCAATAAAGTAGATTTCGAAAGGTGGGCAAAGAGAAAAGAGTACCACTACAAGTTCTGACTCAATAAAATCTTAAAAATATTATAAATAGTATCCTAGCGACTCTCAAATATCATACATACTCGTATATATGATATTCAAATGTTTTCCTGATACAACCTGATATTTATAAAATGATAATTCGAAGCAAGGACCCAATGTGAAATATTTCGTATTTGGAGACAATAAAGAAAATTTTATTGTTCTCTCCACAAGACTGTTTTTATTAGTTGGTTGTTTTTATACTGAAATATTGTTGCGAAATGAAGCGTATTTTCCGTGGAAAGAGTTATTTTCTACACTCGAGACTTTACGACGGTCTAAACAAACGTACAAAGGCCAATTTATTGGTACTTATGGTCTCGGACGTGTTATCGCTCCTAAGCCAATATGACTAGCGAAATTGGCGCTAAAAATATTATATTATCTGATTTTTTGCTATGGAGTTGGAAAAGAAGAGGAGCTTGTACCAATACGATATCAAAGGAATAGATATGGGATATTCAAAAATGTGCATACATTTCTTTTCACTTTCCTCAACATTTCTGTTCATAACACGTTAACGATTTCATAATTTCTTGAATACACTGTATAATTTTTAACCAAGCCTTCTTCATTGTATCATATCAAAATATTAATCGTCAATAAGCCAGATTGCGGTAGTATAATAACGAAGTAAAATCAAGTCATTTTGAAAATATTTAAACTTTGAATTTTGTTTATTCAGAAATGAACATAAAGGCTTATCACCAATAAATTAATTTTTTCGATGCGTAGTACTACTTTTTCTATGATTTCGTAAAAAATTAACACAGTATTGCACTTTTTGAAACCTGATAACTGCGAATTCATCATTTCGAGAACATTTTTCCATTATTCTCTTATAAATTCAAAGTATTGTAATATAAATACAGCTGCTTAGATCTGAAAGTTGAATTTTTAATGAATCTGCATAGCATATAAAGCTTCCCGTGGGGATCGACCTTCATCTATCTGATAACAAGATGAGATCTTCTTTATACTACGTTATTGATTTATAAACCCGCCTTGAAAGCTTGACCATCAAAATGTGTTCATGGATATTTTTAATTTAATTATTTTCAATCGATTTTTCTCATCGCCTTCAATAAGTCTATTCAGTTAACTTCACTGATATGATAACCATTAAACATTGCTATCAGAAGAGAGATAATATGATTATCAAAATAAAATTGGGCTTGCTAGTCAGCCAAAAAAACCTTCGTAGGAAATTCTGACCATGCTTTAAAGTTTCTAGAGGTTGCACGCAGCTGTTATGTTGGACCTTCTTCTATCACACGGACGTAGGACAATTCACTTTCTCTCGCACATATTCAATCCTCTTTATTTTGTAACATTAAAGCATAATAAGAATACTTTAAGAAGTTTTTTTGGTGGCAAGCCTATACTCTCACTTTGTTAATTGAGTTATCTTTCTTCTGATAGCAGTTTATATTAATAATAACAATAATAATAGTAAACTGTTTATTGTCAACAGGTATAATACCCAATTAAAGAAAATAATAATAATGCTGAATACATAACTAAATAATTCAAATGTAAGAGATATAACAAAGAGCTCAATCTAAACTAAAAAAAATAGTAACTTATAACTACATTATAGCATTCAATGGAATATTTCAAAAATCTCAATCTAAATCAATTCATTTTATTCAATTTTCTTTGTTCACATAACTCCTGATAATAGCTTCAATGGAGTCAAAGTGAATGTCACAATTATTGGCAACTATATTGAATGAAGACTCCATAAACCAAATGGGGGATTGTATTAGCGAGTTGGTCCTTGGAGTCTCTAGGTGAAATAATTCTGTATTACGAGAATTTTGTCTAGGAAGACGAAATTTCAATGCGGACAAGAGCGGAGGACAATCAATACTATTGTGCAGTAATTTGTACAAAACTTTGAGTGAAAAAGTTTCTCTCCTGCTCTGCAATGAGATTAAACGACATAGACTCAATAATTCGTTATAATTGACTCCTCTCTGTGGATAAACTTTATCCTCCCTCCAAACTAAGAATTTCAAGAACCTTTTCTAAATAGCCTCAAGTTGGCCATACTCCAACTTGCTACGGATTAGGGTATTAAATAGTCCTATGAATGTTGATGAATTATTAAAATATTTGCCATTAATAAGTTGGGTGATGTGTGGGACAAAGGAAAGCTTCTGGTCGAAGACTACACCAAGATCTCTCACCTTATCAGAACGAGAAAGAACCTGACCACCGAAGGTGTAATCACAGTCAATTCGATCTCTTTTCCTTGTGAAAAAAACAACATTACACTTTGACGCATTCAAACCAAAATAACTGTCGTTACAACAACTAGCAACATGGTCCAGCGCGAGCTGAAGTTGAACACAATTGTTCTGTGATCTAACTTCATGATATAGTTTCAAATTGTCTGCGAACATCGAATGTGGAGAATGAATATTTTCCATCAGATCATTTACGAACAGAATAAATGACAGTGGTTCAAGATTACAGCCTTGTGTTATTCCAGAGGTAGGTATGAACTCAGACGACTGTATGAGGCTATCAGAGAATCCGAATTTGTTGCGTAATTTCTGTACCAGGAGTGCATGCGCAACTTCATCAAATGCTTTGGTTATTGGTTATAATATCGGTTGATTGGTTATAATATCGGTAAAGTTATTAGGGCTCTCCTACTAATAGTATTTACTCTACATAATATGCATTAGATCATTATTTAATCAATTACTCCGTAAGAGGTTATACTCATCTTCGACTTGCAAGAGGACTACTCCAATAAAGCAGTGAAATTAATCATCGATATCAATTAAGCCTAACTATAATTTGTGGATTCAACCGAACGAAGGACGATTCCTCTTCAATAACTTTTCCTACTGGTTTATATTTGAACATCAGCATTGATGATAACTTTCAAAATCAAAACCGCAGTTTCAATTCATTGAATCTTGGTATGAATATCCGAATATAATCGAAGTTGTCTGAAATCGAAGTTTCTGTCCAAGTTTCTATATAAACCACCAAATTTTATTTCGTTCGTTTTTGTTTCTATTGATTAGGTGAAATTTTTCGGTTTCCTCTTTCATTTGGTTCTTTCGCAATCAGAGCGCGATATCATTTTCGTTTTGTGTAAACATGCTATATTTCTTCTAGTTTCCGAGCACCAAAATCGCCCGATTGTTCATTTTTCTTCATCAAACTCATTTCATTAAGCACGAAAAGCGCTCTACCGTCCATCTGCATTCTATTCGCTAATGCAAGCTATTATTCGACTCATTTTCGCCAACGTGTAACGTTAATGATTCCTTTTTATCTTTGGTTATGTCGGAAGCGAATGAAAAAGATTAAGTACAAAATTCAGTGTGTTCAGAATGTCTCTATTACTACAACTTCTCTATGCCCCGGTTTCAATAATTCAAAGAGAAATAACGTTATGAGCTACGTTGTAGGGTTTCAGAAAGCTTTTAGTTAGTGATTATTTCATGAGAAAATATTACCGGAAACTTTAATGCTTCATCATTGATTAATAGCCTATAAAATGTAAGTGAAAAACGGTCCTCCTGCCACTTTATCACGTCTAGGGCTCATTTCAATTCCAAGAGGAAGGTGTTCATTTTATGTGATACATCATTGACTTCGGTCGACAAGAATAATTTGCATATTTTTCATGAATCTTCTGAATTTATAACTAGAGGCATTCTTATAGGGAATATATAGAGCACTGGAAAGATACTAGATTTTATAATCAGAATCTGTAAATTAACTGTGTATCATCTGCGTAACAGTGCATAATTCTTTGAAGAGGCAAGCGTGGAAAATCACAAGTGTATATAAGGAACATAATCGGACCTAGAGTGGAGCCCTATGGGATACCCCTTGTCATTTTAGCGTGGTGTGAATATTTCATTTCATTTGTACTATGTATATATTTTTATTGGTATTCATCAAGGAATATCTGCTCGAAAAATTTTAATGTTAATGTTAATAAATGACACGGAGGTTTCGCTTATCTCATTGCAACCTTATCTTGGTGCAACATTATTTTATAAACTATAAAATTATGAACACACTTGACTTAAGTTCCTCTAAATATATTAAATAAACTCTACATATGTTTCAGGTGGTTAACCCATTATCAACAGTATACAATATTACTATTTATTTACTATTTAGTTTCAATATATTACAAGAATAATATTGTATACTCTTGATAATGGGTTAACCACCCGAAACATATGAAGAGTTTTTAAGTAAATTCAGTAAAACTTAAGTCAAGTGTGTTAATTTATAATTTTATAGTAATTAATGTTGATTTTGGTCTGTTGATTTGTAAATTGTGAACTACAATACAAAAAACAATTGGTTTTCTTTTGTAATACTCCGTTTGTGAGACATGTTCTCGTGTGAATTGATATTTGCAATATGCTTAATCAAATGTTTCAGTTCCTAAAGAAAATTCATCAGAAACGTAAAATAATAAAAATAAAGTCAGTACACAACAATTTCGAAAGGATGAAAACAACAAATTATTTTATATTGAACAAGCAATGCATATTAAAATAAAGTTACCGGGAATCCATGAATATTTCATTAAGAATCTAAAACTGTTGTTATTTTGAATTTTTTGCTGCTGATGAAAAACAAGCTAGGGAGAACCATACAAAATTTCATTAACATCCGTTTCTAATTCTTCAAACATAAGTCAATTCTTAATTCCGTAGGACTCGTATCGGAAAATACGAGTTGATATCGATGGCCCATTCGAAAGTTCTTTTCAATTAATCTCAAATTGAATTCGGGGCCATTAAGAATGATCGATCGATAGGGAAACACTGACATTGCCGCCGGTGTATCAAAGCGACCGTAACTTCTAATTGCGCTAATCTTCGAAACAATGAGGCAGAGCGGGAGATAGCAACAATTAAATCGAAATTATGTTCGATAGGTACCGACCTCTGGCTTGAGAATCGTTCCGATTACTAAGTGACTTGCCGGTTTATTAATATTGGTGAAATTTTGGTTACTGGATCATTTATCGTGAAGCGATGTCGGTTATGCTATCAATAGTCCTGTTTGGATGTTAAAAAATGACTTAAGAATCTTTTTTTCCGTGTAAGAGGAACAATCGATTAATCGAACACTGTTGATAGAATATTTTCGTTTATTATCAGATTTAAAATTGATATTGAATGCGTATTTCATTAAATTCTCCAAATTGTTTTCAGTCGGTTTACCTTAACTTTACTAAGTAGTGTGAGAATAATTATAGGGCGTATATATTTATGACCATAAGTACCTACTGACAGCCAGATAATGGTATATGCTTTCAAGAATTTCATAGGAAACAGAAAGATACTTCGGGGTCCAGAAAAAATATGCTGGGGTTATTCACTTCTATAATTTATTAGTGTCCTGCTGAAAATGAATGTCCAGGCGGAATTAAAACAAAACAAACGTTTGATGTTTTTATCGGCAGGAAACGGAAGAATTTCAGAAAACAAAAGTGAATTATATTTCAAAGAATTACAGAAAAGCACGCTTTAATATCTAAACAACCTTCAAAATACATGATCATTTTTATTCATGTTCGTATTTCGACAATGAAGATAATAATTTAATTGAACTAACACTTCGAAAGTGAATTATCTGCTCAACTACGATTATGGATTAGAATCATTTGAAACAAGATTCAAATTTAATTGAGTTATATACAAAATAATTGTCGCCATAGTGATAAAGCGTATCAAGAAGGTTTTCTTCTGAAATGATGTGACCTACTATTGCTGAGATTAAGAAGACAACGCCCGGAAATTCAGGAACTTTTGGTTTTCAAATTATCAAAAACTTTGGATAACTTGTCTTTGTCATAACAGGAAGCAAAAATATGGACCAATCGAAATAGTTCAGCCAAAGTTGGCCGAAAACAAAAGCAAAACGTTCGGTTGGAAATGGCCGTCACTTAAAATGATGCAATATTTTGCGTTAAATAAAACAACTTATCTGTCAACAAATTAATCTAAACTTAGGTATCGATATAGTTTCAAGTGCCAACGTGGTTTTTTCCATTTACGTCTACTTTTTCGTTTTATTTCAAATGTTTTCGGAAATTTTTCAATGAAGATCTAAGAACATTTTCCTGCGGATCACATTGAATATTCACGGTATCTAAGGATAATTGCAAAATATTGCTTGCTCTGCCGATAACACTGTCGATAAAAATATGAGAATAAACAATAAAACACGAGATAAATCAAACCCCTTTCAGACGAATTCAACATTTGTTAACAAACGGTATAGTTTCTAGTCTATATTGTTGACTTGTATGGCATAAATCGGTAAGAGACTGATTCAGTTTTTGTTAAAAAAAATATAAACAGAAACTACGGAAAATATTCGTAAAATCAAAAATATTGCATCAAAAATGATTATGTCAAAGAAAATGCTGTTTGAGAAGCAATAACCGTCGCCAATTCACGAAAATGTGGAAATTAATTGCACAAAATAAAGATTAAAAAATTATTATTTTTTTCTATTCATATTATTTTTTTCCTTGAATTCGATAAAAACTCAATTTTCTGAGAAACTTATTCACGTTATGCATATCATTCTGTGGATTATTTGCACAGTATATCATTCAGAAAATCTATTTCTATTATCTTACTTGATGAGAAAAATAATACAAATGGAACTTAATAAGCTAACGAATTTTTTACTTTATTCATCTTTTTTTTCATTATTATTCACATTATGTTCTGAAATTTCATATCTATAACAATTCGTAATTTTCTTAATACGTTTCAACAGCACTCAAAGTGTTCCCTAGGGATACATAATAAAAATATCAAGGGATACTTTTATGAGCTACAGACTAACAAGTTAATTATTTGTTGGAGTATAAGGTCCATTGAATTAGTAGAATGGGACTTTGGCGTTGCTAAAGTGAATATCGATTTGCGATTATGGTTATTAATAGTTAATTGGGCTAAGCAAATTATTCGACAAATTTAGACAAGGGCACTTATATTACTGGAATATCCACGGACTTGGAAACAAATTACCAGTCGCCCGGCACCTGGGAGACATAATGCAATTTCCTTAACCCGAACGACTAGTTCCATGCAACTTTCCCCAATGCTGAGATTAGCAATATTGACGAATTACACGCAAGAAACAGAACGGTAAATTTTGCATTAATAAATCAGGCATGTCATTTTAATCTCTTCCAATTTTCGATAATTCAATTCAATCAGCAATGAAGGAATACATAAAATGTTCAGTTTTATGCATTAAATTCAATAGAAAACGCAGGTATATTCATCCCGAATTAGTTATTCACATCTGTTCAAAATATTCATCTAAATCAGAATTATATAGCTACGCAAACTTTTGTTTGAGTAATTTCAGAATTAAGCCCCAGTTCAAAACCATGCCTTGAAGAAGCTCGAGACTACTGACGTCAATTACAAAACATAAGGAGCACTGGGCTTCAGATAGTGCTCTATTTTAAGGATTCCACAATTTCATCAAACCTTCTCGATATGTGTAAAAAGCACTACACCAATCAAAGCATTCTCTGAAATACGTTGGACATTCAGTGCAGAACATAAAAAATATAAAAACTTCAAAATATACTAGTGCTTCACAAATAAACACGAAATAGCGAACGAAACATTTTAGACAATATCTGCGTAACTAAGAACATTCGAAGGAGTATGGTAAGACAGGAATTTATATTTAACTGGATTAGCTATTCAAAAAAGACCATTGACAAACTCGTTTATGGACATTGGTATAATTGAATATCATCATGGAAATTCATTCCTCAGTTGAATACAAAATTTATTGAATATTCAAAATATACAGTATTGAAACTGTCATATCGTGTCTGAATATATGCGTGAAGAAAGATTTCTTTCAGAACTTTTAGAATCTTTTAGATATTTCGGATCATTCTACGAACGCTTAAAGATGAAAGTAGAGAAGGATATTGAAAAATTGTGCTCAAATATGTGTTTTTTGAAATACTCACGAAGTTTTTGAGAATGATTTTGATATGTATTCAGTGTGAGAAAACATGGTAAAAAATTCATTCGATTTTATAGACATAAGCAAAGCGTTTTCGTCTACAACAGTGCTTCCTAATCTTTTTGTACCATGTCCCACCTTAGTCTTACTAAAATTCTCATGCTCCCCGGAAAGAATGAAAAATAAAGATTAGGTGCGAAAGGTTTGAACTCCAGTCAAGTCCATTTTCGAATTGTCCCCCACGTTGAGAAACTCTGGTCTACAGGCACTCTGGTTTACAGGTCTATAACACAAAGACATCGTCTTTGTGTAACATACGTAATTTCGTGAAAAAATAATGAAAATTCCTCGGAAAAATATAATCTTTTCGGATCAATGAGAATTATAAAAATATCTTGAGAAAGAATATTCTTTTCGTATCAATCAGTAGAATTTTTCCGAGATATAATTTCGAACTTTAATCAAGGTATCGATTCCGTAACGCTTACAGAATATATGTCGATTAATGTCAATTGATTCCTAGTAAAAAATTTGGTGGAACGTATTCAAATACATTTTATAATCAAAAGTTTTCGTTTTTAAATAAATTGTGAAATTGATAACTTTGGACTACTTATAAATTGCTTCCAACTCGTTATCAAGGGTTCAATAGAACGGACTGCCTAAGTGTTTCATCAGAGAAAGAGGCAGAGCAAATAATTGACTCTACAAAAAAGTTTATTATGGTAAAGTTCCATAAGAAATAATTCAATCAATGTTTTCTCATTTTTTGGCGATTCAATAAGACTTCTCCTTCATACATTTTGTTTTGAAACATGTGTTTCAAAGGAGAATTTTCAAAACGAATCATTTGATTAAATTAACTCAAATCTGGTAAAAATGGATATGATTTGAACGAAAGGCAAGCTATCTAAACAAAATACACAAACTGAGGTTCTGATTCTGTCACTAAAAACGCGAAAACATTAAATTAATATATTTTCATGGGATTTTACTATAATCAACTCATTTGTTTGGATTTCTCAGTATGACGTCAGACTTAGCAGTCCATTATGTTACCATTATTTACTTGATAATGTATTACTAGGCCGAAACGTATGTCGAGTGTATTGAACTTTTTTCAATTTATGCGGGTGTGTTAGATTATACGGTGCCTTAATAGATTAATTTTAACAAATAATATAAATATTCCAAATAGCCTTTAACATGCTATGTTCTACTCTTTAATAATCTGAGTTAAGCATTGCAAATACAACTATTATTATCTGGGTTGGAAATTATCACTTGATTGTTAAAGCAATTTAGATTATCAATTCGATACTCTCTATCAATTCACAATGGATTGATATAACCATTATCTTTTCGCTTCACACATGGTTGACTATCGATTATTCTTCCCGCAATATTCAACTCAATGTAACAACTATTTAGGCAAATCTATTTTGCGATAAGCACGCGTCTGGGGTAGCATAATCGGTAGAAATTATTTCTATTGATCTCGAGCGTATATTTGGATCGAAATAGGTGATGCATTAAGGATGGAAATGTGATCGCGTGGAATTACGAAGATGGGTTTGACGCAAATACCGTCTATTTTAGTCAAAAAAATTTTAGGAAAGCGAACTTCTTAGATATCGAAAAAAGAATTTTGGTAAACCTTAAAAAAAATATTTCTTTCTATACTGAAATTTCCGAACAAAAAGTTTACTTTTTTCGAGGGCAAGTATTTTTCGTCCGTAGAAATTTTATTGAACACTATTTTACCAACGGTACGAAACTGGCGGTTGAGGACACTTGGTGACAAATAATTGAATGAAAACTTAGACGCCTATGAAAACAACTGTCATTTTCTGCTTTCAAATTAATTATTCAAAAAATCCGCTAGATTTTCCGTGTGAATTAGGCTGCGGTGTTCATAAAAGTGTGTAAATGGTCGTACAAAATGTAATATGTGCCGTTTCGAAAAAGAGTTTTCCGTCTTGCCTACTTGCCTTGCCTGCGAATTGGCAACAAATTTGCAGGCTCTATTGTAATAGACAGTTTTCTGATACAAAAATATCTATCATTTTCTTCATATTATGAAGCGATAATTGAAGCTAAGAGATTACTGAAGTAAATTTTTTTTGTTGAGTGCATAAAGTTTTCCCAATAAATCTTCAATTCGAAATTCAATTATTTATTTTCTAATTTTTTCCATGATATTTTTTCCGAAATTTTCATAGCCAAATCATATCTGGATAAACTTCATAACGATACTACCTACTACGATTTTGATGAAAATATTTCGAATATAATTCAATATTTGTGATAGAATTCTCATTTCATAAATAATGAAATTAAGAATTATATTTCATTCCAGTCTAT
The DNA here is from genome assembly GCA_030704895.1 of Henosepilachna vigintioctopunctata. Taxonomy (NCBI): domain Eukaryota; kingdom Metazoa; phylum Arthropoda; class Insecta; order Coleoptera; family Coccinellidae; genus Henosepilachna; species Henosepilachna vigintioctopunctata. Next base: position 6,882,602 of record JARQZJ010000001.1, on the reverse strand, counting down.
ATTTCGGATTTTCGATGGTGAAATATCATAATTGTAGTGAATTATTATTAGAAAATATAAAAGTTACACCTGCAAATCTCATGTAGAAAGAAGTAACTACGAATATTGAGAATATCAATAATGCTGCAGGTGTTACATTCTTCGGTCTAGAAAGTTCTCTATGACAAGGATATGTCAACAACGATCATCACTTGACATATTACGCTTTTAGTATATTACGGTGGTTAAAATATTTTTGAGATGGAAGATACTTCTGGCAAACTGAATAGTTTGATATTCAGTGTTTTTATTTAATTCTTTCATGAAAATATGTATTCCATTTATGAAAATTTATTCATGGAAATGCTTCAATTAGTCTACAAACCAAACATTTGTAATATAATAAATTGAAAATCCAAAATGCAGATATATTCATGCGGTCTTTTAAAAGTTCTCTGGAATAAAGTTTCAGGAAATTAGTATTTCTCGATTAATTTATGAGAGAACTTAAATTAATTACCATTCGAATACGTTATAAAACATCTAATATCAGTTTTAATTAGCATTTGATATATATATATATATATATATATATATATATATATATATATATATATATATATATATATATATATATATATATATATATATATATATATATATATATATATATATATATAAAATATTGTGTAGTTGTTGTACAAGGCAACTTTGTAATTAGAAATTCTTGTACTCTGGCGTTATATGCTATCTTATCATTATCTCTCGTTTTGAATTAACTTAAGTACGTTGTTATTTTATTTTTATTCATTAAATTTTTCTTTTATAATGTTATACTTTCCACTTTTTGAATATCTTGTTTCTGTGATTACTTCTCGCTTCCTTTTGCTATTAATTTATTGGGAATTTCAAAATTATTTTTATAGTTACATAAAAATAATACATGTAATATCTTTTTATATCTAGCTCTCAACTAGACTTCACCTTTTTTTTAATCACTCTTTGCCAATAAAAAAAATTTATTATTATTATTATTTTCATTATTATTATTATTATTATTATTATTATTATTATTATTATTATTATTATTATTATTATTATTATTATTATTATTATTATTATTATTATTATTATTATTATTATTATTATTATTAAAAATATTATTGATTTAAATTTCAATTTTTTTGAAATATATATACAAAAGGATAAAAGTAAAGACAAAAATGTAGGTTAAAATGCTTAGTAATTCGAGATTTTCAGCTGGTCAGAAATGAGATAACATTTTGTTAGGAAGAAATGCCGATCGATAAGAAAAACTATCTATATATTCAGACTACGATGCGCTGGTAGAATAGCTCTGTAAATTTTATGGACTGGTTACTGGATTATATAATAGGTTTCATTGGCTAATGGAAAATCACTCACCTGGTACTAGTCTTGGTCCATTCACCGACGAAAAAGTACCGCTACCGTACTTGACGTGGCAAGGGTCAGCATTGCTGCTCACCACAGCTATCTCGTCCAGCTCATGACTATCGCTCGTGCTCAGCCCACCGTGATGGCCGCACAAACGGCCTACGGAACTATCGTGCGACTGTTTCCTCCCGCGCCAGCTCAGCACCAACCGTTTTGCCGTGGACATCACGCCATCTTGAGCTGGATTGAAGATGGGAACTTATCCCGCGTAAGGAAGGATAGGTGGCGTAGACAGGTGAGAGTCAAGGTCGATTGAGGTTTGGGTTAATAAGCAACTTCGAGACATTTTTTTTGTACCCTGTACAGCTTAATTCGTATGGATTATTTTGGTCGATAACCTGCAACAAATCCAAATTTCAATCAATCTAAAAAAACCACGAACCTTCGTAAAGTATTCAGCTAGATAAAAAGATTGACAAGTATATTTCATGTAGTTTGATCAGTTAGGTAATAAATAAGTTAATTAAGTTAGTCAGTCTATTAATCACATGATGTTTTTAAGAATTCATTTAAATCTCCCTCCAGCCTGGTGTATTTTGCAACAAACCCCCCTACTTAAAATCAAGTATAATTAATATTCAAGTATTTAAGAAAATCTAAAGTAGCTACGGCTGGTGATACGAAAAAACAAATACACGTGATTATTTTCACTACATCCCCGCCCCTTTTGATATTTCCTGATTTTTCCAAACCTCCTTTCCCCACTTCCGGACCTCACGTGATTGATAGTAAGCACCTAAGTTATTGAAATAAAATGAAATTAATTCAAGAGAAGAAGGTTTGTATTGAAAAATTGTTCATTATTGCTCAAAGAACTCCAATAACGAATCTAATTTATCTCTTCGTTAACGTATATTACTGCTTCAGAAATCTCATTAACATATTCGATTCTTCATTGTCTAGAAATTTTTGTATTGTTGATATATATTTTGAGAAATATAATTCATTTTTATCACACTTAGTGTAATTATTCTTGTGGAAAAGTCACTCAAATTATTAGATTTTCAATTACAGATATATTTCCACCTTACGAAGACAGTCTCTCAAAATAAAACGAAAACTGTAAAATAAATTGGAAATCGATTTGTCTTGATGTTGTTGCGAGCTCAAGTTGATAAAAATTGCATTCTCTCCGGTATAGTTTTACATATCCATTCAACTAATACGCAAACTCTAACTTCAATCGTGGAAACATACACAGAAAGATCAATGTACCTTTTTCAATTCGAGGGTGGGAAACCTGAATGTTACGGAAGTGGAAGTACCCAAAAGTAATAAAAAAACGTTAAACGACAAGAAACCACAAGCAGTCTCCATAGAGTAATATCTTTCTAAATGGTTAAAGTTTTAAGAACTTACTTAGGAAACATGGAGTTGAGTCCAATGACCAGTAAATTATTTACCTAATGGTTCATGCCCTTTTTAATTCACTCACTGGATAAGTTTTCGAAAGCTTACAAATGGTTCTAGGGGGAATTATGTTATTTTCACCGTTACCATTTAATACATTTGGAAAATAATTGTTTTCATTTTATAGGTAGATACTATCAAACACTTGAGAATTTATTACACAAATCAAATACAGTAGTATATTGCTGAATATATGTCAAGATATCACACGAATATTCTAGAATATATCTCAATTTTGAATAGAGTTCTCAAAAGATTTGCTCATTCAGAATTCGATATTTTCGAATTTTGTATACACTTAATGAAAATTGAATAAACGTAAATTTTATTGAACATCAAATTTGGAAGAACAAACAAATAGCTTCAAAAACATATCCTAGTAGGAAAATGAATGATAATGTGAATTTGTATTACCTTCCTCAAATATGCAATCTTTCTTCTTCCACTCCTCTCTATAATTTCTTTGAATTTCTACACACATCAATACGAATTTCTCAATATATTTGTAATTTTGTTTCATTGTAGAAATAGTAGTTTATTTGAGCATATAGAATTTTTCACATAATTCTCGTTGTGATTTATGCATTCTGCATTTCTTCCTTCATTTTAAATTCGTGGCGTCGTGTTCTCGTTTGTTCATATTTCAAGTGTAAGCACAGCATTCGTGGATTGAAACTTTAAGCTGATGCAATCTATGAGCTTAATGATTCATTCATCTATGATCAAACAGTGTGACATTGATGGCAATACCGGTTCCATAAAAGTAACAGTACCGTATCGACAGTTCCACAAAAATGCCGCGATATTCAACAACAATCGTTGAATTTTATACAGGTATATTTACGAAAAAACTCTGAATTATTTGCAAATCATTTAAGAAATAACAAGATCACTGTTATTTATTTTAAATCGAATTCAAATGTTATGTATAATGAATGCGTATGCCGATGTAACGTTAATATAACTTTGGATACGTCAACACGGTGATAAAACCATTTGAATGAATCAACGATCAATATGTGGGAAGTCGTGATATCGCAAGTGGAAGGGCGTTAAAATAAATGGAAATATCTTCTGACGCACGGTTATATGGATATTCACAAATGCTAGAGTTCTTGCGGAAATAAGGATTTCATTTCAATTCGTAATTACGTTTCTTTAAGATATTTCCTAAGGTCACTAATAAGTTATAAGATACTACTAAGATAATCGACATATTTTGAAAAGTTAATTCTAACGGATTAGTTATCCTATTTTCTGCGGTCATTTGACATGTAATTCTGAATTTAGTGATACCTCAAACTCAATTTGAAGGTTTCGACTAGTCATAATTTGTGCAAATTCTCTAGTAACTCATTCTGCATGTGTAATTTTTCTAAATGTATGAATTTTGTCATTTTCAATTCATAGTATTTTCTCTCGAATTAATTGAAACGTTAAATACACCTCAGTTATAAAATAATTTCAATATTTTTACATACTACGAGTATGTACAAGTGACCACTCAGTTACAAATGTATCACTAATTGTTTTTTGTTTATAATAAGTTTATGTATTGTTGCTTTGAAATCTTCACTGAAGAATATATTTCCATAATGCAGCTTCGATTTGAAGTTAAAGAAGTGAAGAAAAGTATATAAATCATGAAATTAAAATCGTTTGAATAGAGAGAATAATAATATGACGATAAAAAGAACCATAAAATCCATGAAACTTCAACACTGTGACCGTAATATACCATTGCAAATTTTGTATACGACTATACAACACACTCACCCAACCAATCCAAGGATTCATTCCAAAAACGAAGTTATATTCGTTCGATTCAAACAGGTATATAACCCTGTATTGGCCGATTTCTCAAAAGATGAAACACGTGGGTTTTCGAAAATTTAAACTACGAATGCAGAAATCAATGAAACCAGAGAGATAGTCTGCAAATAATTCGAATTATTTGTATTCCATTTGTATATATTGAAAATGTAATTAGTTTTAGGAAGTGTTTTATTGTAGTGATTCTTGTATCTATGTTCCATGAATCATAGAAAACAGTTGCTAGATTCCTTTAATTGACATTAACTCATATGATTAATTAACGTATGTCTGTGATGCAAAACTTAGTTTATGAAAATTCACTTAAACATTTCCAAAAAGTAAACATGGCAACCTACGTCATGTATTTCCATTGTATAATTCAAACTTCGGTTATATTCGTAGCTAAATTCGCAACTGCTCCATATACCGCATTTTGATGGGATTAATTTCCCAATGGTGGCTGGTCCAGAGCTACTTCAAGTGCGAACTAAGCATGTAAAAGACAATATGCACCCGATCTGCTGATTCATATGCACTGCACGCTAAATCACGAATTCCATTTAAACTTACGGAAGTTTGAGTTTTGATAGTTCCAGAATTTCCTTCACATTGTTAGAACTCCGGGATTCGGATTACTTTATGAAATAGATTATTTTCGAAAGTTTCACGCTTTTATTTAAGATTGTTTACGTTTACTTCGGTTTGGGAGTCTTCGACCTGTTTGAAAGTTCAACAAAAAGTATTCGAGATTCACAAACTCTGATAGTTAGTTCAAACAAGGCAAGTGTGCCATGTAAGACATAGGTATATTCCCAAGTAACGAAAACTTTTATATTTTATATGAACTTATTTGATCTACGAGCAATGTTCTATTACAATGAAAAATATCAAGACTTACCGTACATAACATGGCTGTTTATAATATCTGAATAAAGTTATTTCCTAGATAAGAAAGGTGAACCAAAATATTTTTCTCGATGCCTTGAATTATGATATTCAAAAAATAGAATCTGAGGCGATATGGAATGATAACACACAAATCAATGTACACTTTTCCAGTAAATTTGGAAGAATGCATTATCATTCTTGATAATGCTGTAAATGGCGAAACTAGTCGAATAAAGAATTGTTCAGTCAGTGATTTTTAGACAAGTTTTTATTATTACCTCTCATTCGAATTACAAGACACATGCGGTAATCTTACGATAAAAAGATTAGGTATACTTAGCCTGGCTAAAGGGGCCAAACTAAAATCCAAATCATAAAACCTGTAAAATAAGAAGTATTCCAATATCAATCTCACAAACACAAAAACAAACTATTACGTCTTACTTGTGATACAAACTGTGACATATTCAGTTTATTACCTGCTGAAGCCAGCAAAAAACAAAATAATTTATCATAACTGAATCAAAAGAAATGATAAGAATCAAGCATTATGCGAAAATATATCATTTCAACACATTTTAATATATCACCCCCAATTATTATAAAATACGAATAGAAGCCGAAATTATATAGGTTATGTAGCAGCGCAAATCATGAAGTGTTCATTTCACTATTCATCAAATATTTATAACGTTATATTACCGTACCCAATTTCCATTATTCAACAATGCAACATGAATTGTTTATTCTACTTCATATTAGCAACAGTCATGAGTTGGTATGAGGAATGTTGGGTAAATGAACCTGTAATCATGCAGCGTATGAGAGTTGGGCTTTCAACAGTGAAACACAGTATTTTGCGTTGTAGAAACACCTTCCCACACGTTTTAGTTGTTATTCGGTCCAAATGAAACACAGATTGCAGTCAATTCAGGATTATAGTTTTCTATGGACATTTCCTTGGGGGTTATTTTGCCTGTAATGTCCATATTTTCAATGAATATCAGTATTCTCAGGAATACTGATGAAACACCATGAAAAAATGGAAAATTCAATTTATTGTTCACGTTTCGCTATCAATTCTATCTTTTTCTATAGATTGAAATAAGTTGTTTATCGATTCATTTCAAATTGTAGCTGCTGAAAAAAAGCTATTATATGTAGCGAAACAAGCGAAAGATGGATTTCAATAGTCTATTGAACACGATAGTTGAAATTAACTGGTTTCACGAGTCTGATAAACAATAATATTAATCTCACACTTCGAGCAAACTCTTGGAATAATCATAAATGCCGCCACACTTATGATGCAATCACTAAGCAGGACCTGTTTCCACATCGCAGAAGCTAGTAGGCTAGTAGTAGTGTCCGTCATTTGACCAAGCACGGTGTGTACTATAATTCCTCTCAACTGTCCTAACTTACTCGAAAACAAGTCGCAGTGATGGTTTTCACGAAAATTTACACCACCAGTTAGAGTTACCTAAGCGTGAGGTGTACCATCGCAAAATAATGCGCGCTGTCAAAGATTAATAACGGTTTCCGTGCACCACCACCCATAGAAAATAAAACAAATGTTTCATTCTGTGGTTGCAGCTTACATTTTTCAGTGTTCTGACACATTTGACAGTTGTTTGAACCTTGTGAAAGATATTGAAGAAAACTTCTTATTGTAAGGAACAATCTTAAACACCACCTATCGGACGGTCAGTAAATCTAATTTCTAAGGAATACAGAAAACAAACGTTGACAAACAGTTCGTGCTCATAGATAAACTTTTGCGTTCTGCTAAAAATTTTCATTTCGCGATTGTAATTATGTTTACAAAAATATGATTTTAAAAATTTCTCAATTACTGTAACTGAGGTAATAATAATAATAATTTGTGATCAAGTTTAGTGATACGATTTTGATGTGCAGTGAAATTTTCTTATCAAAACAGTTTCTCGCCATGAATGGCAAACAAGTTCAAACAATTCCCAAGTTATACAGACGAGAGAGACCTTCGAATTCTTTTAAAATCGTGTTTTTCATTACTTGATCGTGATTGTGTTCATAGAATAGAATAGAATATAATTTTAAAAATTCTCAAATTACCGTGACATAATAATAATTTGTGATACAGTTCACGATTTCATCGTCCAGTCCTACAACTTGAAAGTTTTTTTTATAGCTTTTCATTGTTAATAGAAAATATCTTCGTAGGAGAAATTCAAATGTCATTAACATCTGTCAAAATGCAGTTTATAGCAAGATTGGTCATCTGTGTTGCCTACGCTAGTGGGCAGTCAATCCTCATAGTTACAGTAGGTATATTATGGTGTTACATATTCTGTATACACAGGTCTCTACTTATTTCAAAGCTGCAAATTTTCAATCTACTGATATGGTCGTTCGGTAATGCTAATTTCAAATTTTCGAATTTGGTTACACGTGACGCATGAAAACCTCATTGGTCTGGAATTAATAGAATATATGTTCGGATAGGTGAGCCATAATCGATAAATTCAACACTTTGTATAACAATAGTTTCAGTACCACAACAGACTGCGTTGTTTGTACGGATAAACGTTCCGGGTTCCGGATGAAATACGGTACAAGGATATTAACGCGGTTACATCAATGAAACAACACCGCATGTTGGACAAACTTCACTGTTTAGCACGTCCGACTAAAACAACACTTCGTTTATTGGGAAATATTTCTTGTACAAGTAGTTTTTAGTTATTTTTTTTTATTTTAATCAATTCATAATTTGCGTATTTCAGACTGATTTCTAAAATCAAATTTTTTAATAGAGGACACATAAACTGCCACTGATGAGGTCACTGGTAGTGAATATATATTGTTTTTAAAGTTCAGAGACACGTTTTTTAGACTGTAAACTTTGTGCGAAGAGCGTTTCTTAGGTACGAAGGCCACTTCTAAATCCAAAGTGGGTATTCCCGATATCTTTTTCATGTTTATTGTATAGTGTATTATAGATTATTTTTCCATTTTTACTTAATCGGATAGATTACTTCTATTTTCAACTAGCTGACCAGGCGAACTTTGTACGCCCTTTTTTTTCTCTGAATATTTTTCAAAAAGCCGGAAAGACATGTTCTACTATTTCTGCTACACTATCTTCTTTTCAATATTCATCCCGTGTGGAGCCAGGGACTTACTCACTCACGAAGGGACTGCAATACTTCCTGTTATTTAAAATCAGTCAAATTGAAATCGTGTAGGCTTTCACGGCCGGTGTCCATAGTGAAACATGGTGAAATGATCTTCCGGGCTGATTGGCCTTGGTCAACTGGAACTCCTCCTCTTCCAGACGTTTCGTCCCTAACTGCGAGAGACATCTTCTTACTGAAGATGTCTCTCGCAGTTAATTTCGATTTTACTAAAGTAAGACGAAACGTCTGGAAGAGGAGGAGTTCCAGTTGACCACGGCCCACGAAAAAAAATATAACGACACTAAAACACTGCTGATCTGGAAAATGTATGATTTTTGTTGCCTTGATTAGTTATTATTCAATGAAAGAACGGATTTCGATCTAAATTTATCGACACAAAAATTCCCAGCAAATTTGATCTAGGAAACCTGTAGCGACATCAAGAAATCTCGTTCGCTTTCATTGGCGGTCTGGACTGCACACAACTCCTCAACTTCCACGATACCAGATATTTTCTACTTCTTGTAGAATAACTTTTGAGTTTCGATTAAAGTATTATGGGTAGTTAGTACCAATGTCAAAGCTCACAGGAGAAAAGATCAAGAAAGATTTAAATCCTTCGATTCAGTTACTCCATGCACAATAAAAAACTATTCACTATAAAAAATGAGAAACTGATTAATTTCACCCATGATTGAAAATCTTTGTGAAGAGGATGAGAAGTGAACTGAAATAAATTTTTCGGAAACCTTGTTTTTTAAAGCATGTTCAACTCAAAGAAGGCAGAATTTTTCTATAAAAAGAAAAATTTTCTAATTTAAATAAAAAAAATAACTTACAATTACGAAGATGTGTCATTTGTGAAAGTACTTATACTATGAATTTTTCCTCGTAAAACACTTGAACATTATTGAATGGTTCGTATTATCTATAAGTATTGATAAAATTCTACAGAACTGTTTAATTAATTGATTCAATTCCTTTCTCATTAGCACGAAAAATAAGTAAAGTGTAAATTGAACAATTTTTCGAAATATATTTCAGTGTTTTGAATTATACGATCTATAGATTTCCTATTTGAAAAACCCTTTCCGATCTAATAACTTCTACATACGACGTTACTTCAACATACTGAAAGGCTGCATTCGATTTCCTTTGTTCACTCAGCAGTTTTAAAACGATACCATCACAACAAGTGATATCAAACTTTAATTTACCTCCACTGCAATGAATCCAATTGTTTTGTGGATAGCGAAGTTTGTAAGTAAACAATTGGCCCGAGATAGAAATAACAGAACGTGTTGTATACATTCCATTTATAAACGTGGATGAAAAAATTGGAGTTCTATCGATTTATGTCTGCAGTATTACAGGAATTTCATCTCATCGGACTATTAAAAATGCATTATCTCAGTCACGTCCCCTAATCCTAGAGGAAACATTAAATATTCAATAGAAGGGAAAGCCTATATAAATTTATGGGGCGTTGTTATCAATCACTATGGAAAATTTATAGAGAAAAACCACTACTTTTTACAATTTCAATCAATCTTTCATCAAGCGTTTTTTATCAAATGCGATGAAATGAGTTTGTTTTATTATTTTTAATGAATTGAATATTCGCTGATCGATAAAATAATATTGACTCAATTTCACAGAATTAAGGAAAAATTTCAGGAAATTATGATAAACTAAGTGTTTTTTTATTGAAATTATTCAAATATTTCAATATTGGTGGTATTATTGTAAAAGTGTGTTTTTCGATTGGGATTTGGTCATAATTATTCAGTCATCAGACTACATTTCTATAAAAAGTTTCCAATAAATACTTTCAAAAAAACTTGACAACAATTCTAGTTTGCTTCGAATATTTAACACTTTTGAAAAATTTCTGGAATGAAATCGTTATCATACCAAAGAAATGTTAACAGTACCAACCAAATTTTAAGAGTACCTAATAATCAAGAATCCATTCTTGATAATGCTGTAAAAGGCGAAACTAGTCGAATAAAGAATTGTTCAGTCAGTGATTTTTAGACAAGTTTTTATTATTACCTCTCATTTACTTGTACATTAAACAAAACTCTTTGGCTAACAGATAACATATTTAATACACTAAGCATGGATTTGACAGGTGTATATCTATTACATTTAATATAGATCTCATAGCCCTATTTTGTGTTTTTTCTAATCGACTTATTTGATATTGAGGACAATTAAACAATAAGAAACAACAGAATTGTAAATGAGGAAGTGCAATGGCTTTATAGAGTGACAACTTTGTACTCATAGACAAAGATTTGCCGATTCGTGATAAGAATTCTACTTTTTTCGAAAATTTTTCGTTATATAATCTGCGTGTGCGTGAAAGTTTAAATTCGAATCCAAAATTGTACCCAAGTATTTGATATGTTCATCGTGAACAATGGCTTCTCCGTTTACAGAAATACATATATTATCAACCTGCACATTTATTATTCGTGATTTCTTGGCGAATATACTAAATTTTGATTTTCCTGCATTCAAACTTCTATTCTAAATCTATTATCACACAGCCACGCGAATAACTTGTTCATTTCAATGTTCATATCCGATACCATTTGATGTAAATCTTCCCCCACTATATACATCATCGCATCATCAGCAAACAAAGTTATTTCAGATTTTGTGGCTACCTGTACTATGTCATTAATATATATTAAAAATAGTGACGGGCCCAAAACTGTTCTCTGTGGTACACCGTGATTTACAGTTAATGTTAAGTGTTAAGTGTTTGAATTTAACTTTATATTCAATTATAATGGATTTACATCAAGTAAACGCCAACACTATCAAATATAAACCAAGTTATTGAAGTGAAAATCGAACTTATTATTCATCTGAATATTGTGCAAATATTCAAATTCGACGTAGTGTGCTGAGTGGTTAAACAACTGTAATACAATCAGTGTGTTCAAATGGAATATGAAAATCGTGTCAGACGCCTGCTATTCCGTGGAAAATGTAGCAGTCAACGCTTCTCTAACAGGCGAGTTACAAAAAGAAACATGATTCGGATTAATTCAATGCATACACAAGCGCTAGAGTCGTTTTCATGGATCAGAACCTACAACGACCTCGAATTTTAAAAGTCCTGTATATTTATGCAGAAAGTTAAGTGCTTTCAATTAGAACTGAGCAAATATTAGAGACTAAAGCGGGCATTGAATCGAGCTACTTCAGCTTTTCACATTTCTGAATTTTGTTAGCAGAAACATTTGTATACATTTCCCGTTTATTTAACCAGAACGCGTATGTACGAATAATGTCAACACACAAAATAGCTGACTTCACTTGAAATCACGTGAAATTACTCGTTGCATTTGGATACGCATTATCAATACGCAAGTATATATATATATATATATATATATATATATATATATATATATATATATATATATATATATATATATATATATAATTATTAATTTCAATCTTATATCGACCGTATGATATGAATTTTGTTGAATCAAGGGTGAGTCAACATAGAAGTGACTGTAATATAGGCAAGAATTCATGCGCCTTGGTACAACATCACGAAAAAACAGGACACAATTTTGATTTCGAAAATGTCGATATGCTTGACCACGAAAATAGATATGCAAGCAAGTTGTTTTTGGAGATGTTACATATAAAGGTAGAAGAAGAAACAGCCATAAATTTTAAAACCGATACTAGTCAACTGAGTAATATTTATGTCAATATCTTGGATAGACTGAAATGAACATACATTTTTATATTGTATATTTGATATTGTTGGCGTTTACTTGCTGTAAATCCATTATAATTGAATATTAACTCAAATTCAAACACTTGAATTTATGATTTATTTATTTTGAGGTTAGATGGAAGAGTAGCTTATGCTAAATCTCGCCTCTTCTTATGTAGCACAATATGTGTGACAATAAGGACGTTTATTGTTATTATTATTATTATCATTTACTACATAGCATGATGCGTTTCGTCGTTACAAACGACTTCTTCAGATGCTTACAGAATAATGTCACATAATTTTTACATAATCTATATATTTGATCTGTATCAAACACTTCATAAACACATCATAAATTCAAACACTTGAATTTATGATTTACACTTTATTAACTACATAGCATGACGCGTTTCGTCGTTACAAACGACTTCTTCAGATGCTTACAGAATAGACTTACATAATTCTTACATAATCTATATATTTAATCTGTATATTTGATAGTGTTGGCGTTTACTTGATGCAAATCCATTATAATTGAATATAAACTTAAATTCAAACACTTGAATTTATGATTTACACTTTATTAACTACATAGCATGACGCGTTTCGTCGTTACAAATGACTTCTTCAGATGCTTACAGAATAATCTTACATAATAATACAGAATTATTCTGTAAGCATCTGAAGAAATCAATTGTAACGACGAAACGCATCATGCTATGTAGTTAATGAAGTGTAAATCATAAATTCAAGTGTTTGAATTTAAGTTTATATTCAATTTTTATATTGACTGATAAGAATACATCTTGATCTCCCAGTCTCGTCGTGTTGCTGTCTACATAGACATGTCTCGTCTTTGTTCAGTGTTGTAGTTGTTGAATGTTTTTATAAATAACTCATGTTCTTTGTAAGTGATATTTCTGTTCAAATTTTTCTTGGATATCTCTATTGATTCGTATTGTCTTTTGTAGTTTCTCCTGATGAAGTGAATTGAGAATTAAAGGTGAAGAGTTTTCTAACTTAAACAGACCGAATTCCCGATAATATAATCACAAACAGAATATATATATATATATATATATATATATATATATATATATATATATATATATATATATATAAGACTTTCAAGATATTTTGGGTTATCGGCAAAGGTGGGTAGAACTAATTTAAGCGACTAGTCATAAGCAATTCTATATTTCGAACGAATTTCGTTCTTCTTCAGGAATACTAAAAATATAGACAGGTGTTAATCAATCAGTTACAAACTGGTAGAACAAGGAAAACCTACATCTGACACGAGTCAATAAAGCAACTAAAACGACACGAAAAACGAATATTTACTGCTGTCTGAAAAACTGACTCTCATTCTCTCAATATTTTTTTTTATATATTGTCGTTTCACTCACTCAATTTAGAAATTACGATCACAAAAAGAAGAGGATTATCCAATTTGGTGTAGTCACTCGGAAGTAATACGCGTACATTCCCGGTTATTAGTTTGTATTTATACAGATACAGATATTTAGTTTATCAACGAGTAATATGTTCTTGGGTTTTATCTAAACTTCGTCTCAAAATAAACGAAAGTTCAGAACAGCGTGAACGGAACTTAATTGACATATGTAATTGTCAGATATTCGAATACATATGAGCGGGTTTCATCCAAATAGTAGACAGATTGCTCAAGAAAATCAAGACTGACGTTCATATCGCCCACATTATTCAATTTCCCATTTCAGTTTCGCGTGGATACCGACGAAATCCAACACGCATAAACTACAATTACAATTGTGTTTGTCGAACTGGAGGGTATCCAGTGTCGGTTTTCGAATTCATCGAATTGTAAACCGGATTTATACTGAATAATTTCTAGAAGGGTGTCCGTCGATCAGTCAGAAATGAACGGTGCACGTAGACGTTTAAAATTTCACGAAACATCCGAGGTCGCTGTAGACATGTTTTGCGGAATCGGATGAAGAATGAGTAGGTGGAAATTCCAGACTAATCCGCCGGACTACATGAGGCGATGGTTTCGATTAGTTATAGACCAGCAGCAGGAAATAATTCCTCCGGACTAAGTGTGATTTGTAGAACTCAGAACCTAAAGAACGGGATATAGTTACATCACAAAGCTAGACATGTACTCAATTGTTAAGCTGATAAATGGATAATCAATTCGTGATTGAAAGAATCAGTGAAACAGAACAGTTTTACTCTTTTATAGGCTAAGTGGAATACACTTTATGAATAAGAACTGTTATTTTTAATAAAAGAGAAAATAGCTCAACCATATCAGTTACATCTGCTGAGTGGAGAACTTTGCTAGAGGAAGGTGATTTGGCACAGTCAATGGCTTTTGACTGGTTCGTGTCAAATAGACTAGTGGCAAACGAACAGAAAACCTCCAAAATGGTATTAACGCTTAAGCGTGTGAAGGAACGGAATTTCATGGGGAATGCTGGATTTTTAGGAATGACGTTGGATTCAGTTTTGAGCTGGGAGGCACATACTGAATGTCTAGCACGAAAATTGTGCAATAGTATATACTTGCTTAGAAGCTTATCAGGTAGATTGTCCTCCAGTATCCTAAGAGTGGCTTACTACGCCTTAATAGAAGCAAGAATGAGATATGGGATTCTGGCATGGGGCACATGTGCATCAAAAGACAGAATATTTGCTCTCCAGAGGAGAGCGGTAAGAGTTGTCTCCTCTCTTCAATACCGTGACGATTGTAGAAGTGCTTTCAGCGAATATAAGATTCTTACTTTTGTGTGTTTGTATATATTTGAGGCTCTCATGTTCGCTCATGGTCTCGTTGGAGAATGTCGCTCGGGTGCTGATTGCCATCGGTATTCCACCCGAGATAGATACAGCCTGAGGCCAAGTTTTTGTAGGCTCACAAAGTCTCAGAAGGGGCCTTTTTACTTTTCAATAATATTGTTCAACAAGTTACCAAATTGTGTTCGGATCTTGCCGTCTCCTCAATTTGGAAGGATCATAAGAGCTTTTTTAATTGATCATCCCTTCTACGATTTTCAGGAGTATCTTTCTTTTCATTTTGACTCGATGGGGTCGCCTTGAGACCTTTTTTTGTTGTGTTTCCGAACGCAGTTGTTTGTTTGCTATAGTTTGTTTGTTTATATTGTGTGTATCTTGTATTTATATAAGACCATTTTATTTATATTGAATGTTGATATTTACATATGTATTGAATGATTATATGGTGGTATATGTGTATTGTATTTATAATTTTATATTGTTGTTTTCAACTTTATAAATATTTTTTTCTCTTTCATGACAATTGTAAGCACTATGTTGTAACACATGCAATAAACTATCTATCTATCTATCATGAGCTCTCAACCATGAGCACTTACTCAAAAGAGAGAGAGCTCAACCATGAGGTCTCGGAATTCTTTATTCTTTTGTCAGAGACTACAAAAGTCCACATCATACATGAGAACTATACGAACATCAGAATAAATACAATCGGAAATGTATCCAACAAACAACAGTACATATAGTGCTGTTTATTACCAAGCATAAAACTGATAAATTTGAGCACGCTCTCTATAATCAGAGTATCAAAATCTTCAACCATTTACCGTCGAATATGAGTCTGTAACAAAGGCATACTACAGTGTCGCAGAGTGCTTCGATGAGTACTGATGATTCTGATGTAGACAGTAACGTATGAATCAGTTTTTTGTATCATACTTCAGTTTATTTTCACAAGATGAAATTGTCTTGAAGAATTAATATTTCTGAGGTCATTTTTCTTTCTACGAATTACGTTAATAACTGTTAAATACATGTAAAATTGAATCAGTATTTTTGTTCGAGTTCTGAATGGAAGATCAGACGCAAACTGCATTCAGTACTTTAGTGAGCATTCTTATTAGTTGTTATTATCATATTAATAAATATAAACTCACAAGCTCCATTAGTTAAAGACAGATCTTTACCATATTTCCCGTCCCTCACAGCAAAACTGTGTCACATTTTCGGTGCAATAGATGATCTTAAACTTGCCAAATACAACTTCATCACTGGCAGAAGTGTTTTTACAAGACTTAAAGATAAAGTACCTCCATCTTTAACATCAGATTGCATCTACACTGTTCCGTGCTTAGATTGTGAAGGAGTCTACATAGGTCAAACTTTTCAGACCATTAAAAGAAGAATAACTCTTCATAAAAGTGATGTTAGACTTCACCCATCAAGTTCATATCGAGTGATGTGCCTTAGCACTACACTCCGCAAAACAAGGACATCGTTTTGACTTTGAGAATGTTCGTAATGTTCTAAAGGATTTTTTGGAAATGGTCCACATCAATAACAACACCAACAGAATTAATAAGGCGTTTCCAGGCTTAGCTGCATTTATAGTTATTTACTTTCGGATCATTTTAAGTAACCCTCGCAGACAGCCCACAATTTTAATAGACTTTATGTGTTACGTGCTCAGTATGACTCAATTTTAATAGACTTTTGTGTTACGGTGATTTACTCTCTCGCCTCTGTGCTTTTTTCGGTGACAATTTCTTCTGTCCTGTCATATCTGCTCGATTATTTATCTATCGCTGTTGGTTAGTTCAAGATAATTTTTATATATTTTTTGAAAAGTTTACATTTTAACATCAATATTCAGTTTCCTGTGCAATATCACATACATTTTAAATTTCACACATTCCTGTTGATGGTGTTGGCCATACCTTTTTTTACCTAGTTAGCCTAAGTTGTTAAACTTAATGTTATCATGATATTTGTGTAAACATCTGTTTTTAGAGTCCTGATGAAGACTGTAAACACAATCGAAATATAGACCAGGCAAACAAATTGGTTAAAATTTATTCATAGTGGACTACTTTCTTGCCTATAACCCATAACATTTCTATTTAATTACAAGGCAATACTCCTTTCATCTATTTAATAGTGTTGGCGTTTACTTGATGTAAATCTATTATCATTGAATAAAACTTAAATTCAAACACTTGAACTTATGATTTTCACTTTGTTCACTACATAGAATGACGCGTCGTTACAAACGACTTCCTCAGATGCTTACAGAATAATGATAATATTATTTGAATAATGATAAGATTATTCTGTAAGCATCTGAAGAACTCGTTTGTAACGACGAGACTCATCATGCAAGAAAACTTCGAATAATTGCCAGGAAAACCCTAAAAACAGCCCATTTATTTTTTTCATTCAAATATTTTCTAACTAAAATGTAGTCATCAGCTGGACCGATTTCACTTTTTTTGTTGTGTTTGTAATATGAGTAAGTAATAACTATTTATTCTCAAAAAGATGATGTGAAAAAAGTGAATATCTTATCACACATTTCGGTTAGTTCAGGGCTATCACGAGTAATATTGAAATTTCCGTTCAATATAAAATTTTGGTAAGTTCAAATAGACTAACATACTCGTTACTAACATAGCGCGTGGTTTATTCGATTATAAAGAAGAGTACATAGGTTTCTTTAATTTGCAGTTTAAATTTAGTTTTCAAAAATGAGTAGATGTACAAACTTAAGTCGCAGAATTATCGCAGAAGAGCAAGTCAAACTGACGAGCAAAACGAAGCTCGGTTTGAAACTGAACGGAATCGATGGAATTGAAATTAACAACATAAAAAGACTGCGTTTAACTCCTATCGAGCTGCATTCCATTATTACGTTGAAATAAATTACAGTTTACAGCAAATCTTTGCTATTGACCAATGAACGTTATGTGTCAATATTTCAAGACAAATTTTAATTGTTATTGATCAGAAAATACTACCAATGATGCGACTAAATATTGCGCGAAGAGTCAATTCAAATAGACGCTCTTGGTGCAGCCACCAGAACCTCCATATTCATTGGTTTCCGGGAATGGACTAAATTCTGAACATTTTTTGACTCATATCCAGTCCAACTATAGAACGTACAAGTTAATAACTTTCAATACATCTTGTTATTGAAATATAGGAATAATAATATGGGAATTGTTTGATAATTCGACTGATTTGAATTAACAGGAAGTATTGCAGTACCTTCGTATGTGAGTAAGTCCCTGGATCCACACGGGATAAATATTGAAAAAAGGATAGTGTAGCAAAAATAGTAGAACATCTCTTTCCGGATTTTTGAAAAATATCCAGATAAAAATAAATGGGCGTACAAAGTTCGCCGTGTCAGCTTGTATATATATATATATATATATATATATATATATATATATATATATATATATATATATATATATATATATATATATATATATATATATATATATATATATATATATATATATATATATATATATATATATATATATATATATATATATATATATATATATATATATATATATATATTTAAGTCCTTTATAATTTCAATTGCTGTAATTTGTGTAATTAAGAACACATTCAATGTTACTAGTAGTGATGTATGAATTTTGGTTTTTATAGATTCTTTGAAGAATGATTCCATTATTCTATAAACTTTAAAGTAAAGAAAAAGCAGTCTCTTTCTATATTTTCTGAATTCAAGTGGCATATTAAACGATTTTTATTGTAAAAGAGCCTTTCTTCCGTTTTCTACTTTCATTCTATTCATTTTTCTAAATTTACCCTGCGCTAAAAATGTAACAATTTGAATTCCATCAATAAATATCTATCTATCGAACTACCAAATTATGATTTAGTGGAAGAAAAGTAAAAATTGTAATTGCTTTCAGTTATGCCGCTGATGTGTTCACTTTTGTCTCATCGTCAATTATATATTCAAAAATGTTATTTTACATATGCCGTAACAACACTTCAGGGTTCAAAGCGCTCTTCTGATACATATAATTTGCATACATATAATTCGGAATTTATTTCTGAAATCCTCAAAGAGAAAAAGATGAAACGAAGTTGATAAAAATATATACATTCAAACACCCAGAAAAAAATCCATTTTACAATCTAGCCTCAGGTAAATTACAAAATAATGAAAAATCCAACAGCAAGCTTTTCTGTTCTGCATTTTGCATGTTTCCCATCGGAAACATTCAGTGAATGTTTTAAACGGAATTAAAATATCTCTCTATCAGCGTACACTTTAGGCACTCACTGTTCTCTCTTTTCCATTAATATTTTCAATTACGTAAATTAAAATGTTGATCACATCAGCAGTGAACAAATGCATTGAAAATATTTACGTTTCGGTACTTAGAGTTCCAACCTAAATGAGTGATCGATTTGAAGGGTGTTCATCCCTTGTTGATTTCTGGAATTGAGTTTTATTGAAAACTTTTCACTTTCAGAGCTTTAATATAGCATTATCAAAACATCGATATACTGGTGAATTGTGATATAATAACTAGGAAAATAAAAACATTGCCAGAGGCTTCACAAGAGTCAACTGAGGCCTAAAAAGCAGGAGTTATGTTTCATCAGTGTAATGAGCCATTTTGAAACTGAATATTTGGGTATTGATCACAAGACTTAACAGAAAATACGAGATATTCGAGTTCATTTAGATAAACTAATGGATAGGTCTTAGAACTAGAAGGTCTGCGATATTGCCAGCAAATATTGTTGCAAAACTGACTTAACCAAAGATAGAAACCTTTATTTTCTCAATGTAATAGGCAACATCTTTTAAACCTAAGAATTAAGGATATGAAACTCCTTCTAACTCATCTTGGCTCCTCTAAGGAAAAAAATTCTGAACTTACATGGAAGCCCTACAAAAATATTTCGATGAAGCAGACTAAACTAGACTAAAAACTAAGTAAGAAGTCTTAACAAATAATGCTAGGCTCATGATTGGATTGAAAGATCGAGAACTCTTTCAATAATTAAATGAATTAATGATTCATCATCATATAAGGAGAATTAGATAAGTTTTATTTTCTAATGCTGCAGACAAGGTTTAAAAGTGATAGATCAGATGTTGAAAAGAAGATGATCTTGACTCCATAACATCCAGCAGTGGAAGGAAACAAAAGCCTTTCTATAACTTCAAGAATCTTGTATGAATGCAAGAATGTAACATGCAAGGTACTATAAAAAGAAAAATAACACCTTAAAATATCCGATGCTCACGTTTTAAACAGAACCAAGCGTACGACATTAAAATTGAGTGGAAGGTAATCATCTTCAACTAAATAGATACTTTTATTCAACTTCCTTTTCGTATATCGATTTCACCATGTTACTCTTGCAATATACAGAACTATTTCGCTATAATCGATGACCAATTTTAAGCATTTATTGATATTTAATATTCAATCAACTTTTCCAATACAAATTTCATATAACAAACATTTCCTTTCCAATAAACCTTACCTATAAAATTCGTTCGATATATATTGCATACAGGCGTAATAAATCAATAAAGTATAGCTCATAAAATTTTATACTTTTTTTCAACTTTATAACCGCGAGAGTGGGATGAAAGGCAGTTATTTTAAATTACATCGGCGTATAGTGTCAATAATGAGTTTGATATATCACACAATACTTTCATTTCACAAAACACTTCACTTTTCAGTGTTGACAGATCCAATTTCAGCCACATCCAATTATTAATTTAGTAATTCGCGCAATATTGTCGCTTCGTTGATATATTTTTCCAATCAATCCGGGCATATTTGTTTTTTCGAAACGTCGACTGGTCTAATCTAATAGGTACATATTGTAATGAACTTTAATCAGTCGAGAATCGCTTCATGTATTTCATTTAATTCTAGAGTTTATTATTTCGGAGTATTTTCGTTTTTTCGTGTTATTTTGAAGTGTAAAAACTCTTGATTTTCAGTGGAACTTGGAAGGTTATTCAAGTATTTCATAAATCAGATATCATCTGATAATGATAGATAATTATCGCTGAAATATGGATCATTATTTTCATTGCCCACAGTTAATTTAGGCATTTCCTGCACAAAAAAGGCTCTATAACAGCGTTTCCCAACGTGGGGCCCACGTCCCACAGGTTGTCAATGTGATTGTCAAAGGGGGCAATTCGAAAATGGATTCATCGCCTGTTTCACATTTCTCAATTTTAACTTTTCCTTTTTTTTGAGGGGCATAACACTTTTAAAAAGTCGAAGGTGGGGCATGGTACAAAAGGTTGGGAAACATTGTTTTAGAGGTTTCCTTCACTGAAAGGTTTATTGATGTACCAATATCCAAAAAATCTATAGTATTTGCATCAAAACTCCACTATTTAAATTATGTATTAATAAAGTAGATACTGGATTCATGATCTATAAAGAAATTTAAACAATTGCTAAATAATGATTGAATCAAGTTTTAAAACCACTGAAGTTTGTGTAAGTAACTAGTTTCACCTAATAAAATCATAATATTAAGTTCTTTATTCTAACAATACGTTAGGAATCTCCAGTTCAATACATTTATTAATGAAATTTATTCTTGTAGGTAGTGCTTTCAGTGCTTAAAGTTGACGTACATTGAGTTCGATTTGGCAAATATCGATATCTGAATTTAAGCAACATCGTTGATGAAATACTTCTGATGAATACTCAAGATAACAACCAACAAAATTGTTTCAGAAGATTTTCAAGAACTGAATGGAGAAAATAATAGGCAAGTTTCAATTCAAGGGATAACACTCTTTCCTTGTTCATTATTCATCGTCGAGATCGAGTTTGGTTTTTATTTAGATTCTGAAAAAATGCGAAATTATTCAATATAGAACCTAAAAATTCAATTTTTGCTTAAAAAAACTCAGAGATGAATTATCACCTAACGAGACTTTCCATAAAACCCTATATATTCATAGCAAAATCAATATTCGCAT
The DNA here is from genome assembly GCA_030704895.1 of Henosepilachna vigintioctopunctata. Taxonomy (NCBI): domain Eukaryota; kingdom Metazoa; phylum Arthropoda; class Insecta; order Coleoptera; family Coccinellidae; genus Henosepilachna; species Henosepilachna vigintioctopunctata. Next base: position 6,860,311 of record JARQZJ010000001.1, on the reverse strand, counting down.
ATTTATTGTTTTTTAATTGACAAAATTCACAGTTGAGTTGATATTTATGGAAATTGAGAATTACTGGTTAAAATAATACAAACAATTCAATGAAATTCAATCGGATAGTTATATTGGAAAACAAGGACTGATGTAAATGAACACATTATATTGCGTGCATTCGAGAAATTATTTTTGAGCTTAATTATATAACCACTCGCATGTTCGAGTTGTCAAAGTCACAACTTTTCAGATAATTGTATATGCAGTGTTCAATAAACTCATTACTACGAAATACCAGCAGTAGACATGTCGGTTTGTTCGGTTGAGGACTTTGTTTTCAAAACTCATTATTTTGTTTCGTTCATTGAAATTTCACGAATGATAATTGAAATGAATAATTCATTTTTATGCAGCGGATTCACATTTCTATTTAATTTCACATAAGATTGAATATTTCAATTATTATTAGCATAAATTGTGCCATTTAATCTATCACGCATTTGTAGGTCTCAACGAAATTCTGAGATTGCTCATATTATTAAGGCAGTGATATGAACAGAAATTCTGGAAAAAAAACACATATTTTGAAGTTAATAAAAATAGGTAAATTTGTACCTGCTCGATAGAGGGAGCTCACGTCAGTATGTCACTGGCATAAAGCCGTCTTTTCAAGGACAGGAGGCGTTGGTACGTTCAAAAATAACATCGAAACTCGATTATAAAAATGCATGACACTGATGATTCCCATAGTAGTATTAAACAGCGCTGTATACTATTTCCAATGATTTAGATGTTCTTCCAAATGCACTAAACATTCACACTCGAAAGTTGATATTTTGTGTTCCTGTTAACAATATTTCTGCAGACAGCGCAAGATACCCTAGGAGCCACAATTTGCCACAGGATTTGAAGGTTGAGAAAATTTTCAAAACGGGCCTTAATTTTTCGAAAAAAAACTGAGAAATGGAGCTGAAAACTTTTAGGTGGTGAAAAAATTACTATCGAATTTTTCGTACGTTATTACGATTGATTTCGAAGACCTTCTCTTAAAATTCAAATAATTAAATTTTTCAATATGTAAATACGTCAATAAAGAAACACCAAACAGTCCTGAACACATTAATTATTTTTCATACGATCGGAGGAAATGATGTCGACTCAAAGCCGACATCATTTGATCTTCAACGTAAAACGTATTTCACATTATTCTCGAAACCTGTATAAGTCGAGAAATTTATTCAAAAGATCGGATAATGGAGAACATTCAAAGTGGTTCTACACGTTATGCCGGGTAATTACCCTGCGATTGAATCCGGAAAAAGCCAATTAGAAGTCGAAGTTGAAGCAGAATGTACAACGAAAATAATGTAATAAACGCTTCGAGGGTCGTGTAAGAACAATTTCGTTTCAGTAACGGAAAATCTTCATGTTCGAAATTGAATAATTTCAGATATTCAACTGATTCGGCCGTTTCCATTTTATAGTGGCTCATAACAGAGGATTGACAGAATTTAGTATGTAATTAACTTTCTTACGATTGGTACTACCAGAGAAGGATTTTCGTATATAGTGCCCATTAAAGTGCTGCGCAGACTGAGTCTAATAAATTGAAATCTTGAGATCATATTAACTCGGAAAATCATTCGTAATAGTCCTAAATACAACAATATTTCAGGTCATTTGGAAGCAAGACTCTCCTCTCAACATTGAATACAACTTCTTTGTGAAAGACTTGCTACAGAAACTGTGATAAAATCTTGTGTTTTGTTGAACTAGCTCTAAATCAGCTCTAGGAATACCTCAAGAATCACCCTTTGGCGATCTTATTATCAATCCTATTTACCATATGCATATATAATTATTGTAAGAGAAACAAAAAAACAAGATCGAAAAATTCTCAGAAAGATTTACGGGCCAACCAATAAAAACAGCATTCGAATGAAAACACCTCAGAATGAACTTCATCAAAAGACAAATACGATAACGAAATATATCAGAAAACGACGAACAAAGTTCTATGCACATGTATACAGAATGAAACAGTCCAGAATACCGGAGAAACTACTCGATATAATTATGGAGAGTAAATGCGGAACAGAGTGGCTAAAATGGGTGCAAAAGGATCTACAACAGATCAGTACAGAAAATCTAGAAGATCGCACTTAGTATCGCTGTAAAATTGCAATGTGAAGTTTGCGCAAAAATCAAATCGCCAACCTGGAATAAAATGGACAGATGAACTAAGGAAAGAGCATTCAGAGAGGATGAAGCGTTTTTCGAAGGTCAAAAAGATAAAACAAAAGTCCCAAGAATTGCAAATTCAAGTTCAATCACTCTCTCCATGTGGAACAGTCGTTATATTAATAATATAATTACTGTATATTATTATTATTGTGTCATTGCACTTAGCAATCGCAGAGTACAGTGCGTATTCTTGTCAACAGACTGATGTACCACTAATTAACTGAAATTCAATATAAACTTAAATTCAAACACTTGAACTTATGATTTACACTTTATTGACTACATAGCATGACGCGTTTCGTCGTTACAAACGACTTCTTTAGATGCTTACAGAATAATGATTATTCTGTAAGCATCTGAAGAAGTCGTTTGTAACGACGAAACGCGTCATGCTATGTAGTCAATAAAGTGTAAATCATAAGTTCAAGTGTTTGAATTTAAGTTTATATTCAATTTTAATGGATTTACATCAAGTAAACGCCAACACTATTAAATAAATAATTAACTGAAAGCTTTTTCCTTGTTTGCGCCCTTCTTTGGATTGATTTTTGATTTCAAGATCGAAATAAGCAATCTACGTTTTGCCACATTGTATTTTTTGTTGCCAAAATGTATTCCCTAAACTGTCTGTTGGCTTTGGAAGTTGACGACAGGTAATTTTTCACAAACAGAGGAGACACAAACTTTTCAATGCAAAGCTTTCAGTCTAATACTAACCCAAGAATTTTGCTTTTGGAGTGTTTTTGATAGCGCAATTCAGGACCAAACATAAGGATGGACGACTTCAGTAGACAATCTCTATAGATTCTATATCTACTATAGATTTTTCTAGTAATATAGATTCTTGAATAATAAGGTGTCTAATTTATCTAGTCGAAACATCAGAAATCAGAGAGGTATTAGAAATTATATTATTATTTATTAATTAATAATCATTCACTGAAACAAAAATATTTGTGAAGTTCATAAAATTTTCAATTAGCGAAGAAGAAGAAAATATTTTGCTTTATTTGAAGATAACTCATATCTGTTCGATTGATTTTGAATGAGATGTTTATATTATCAAATAAAATTTTCCTGTCGTGAAACTCAACATCCAATAAACACTTTTTTCATGAGTAAATTTCCATTTTTGGAACAGAAGTTAGAATGAGATTCGTACGTTTAGAGGTTTTTAGTGGTTATGTTAAAAAAAATTATGAATAATATACAATATAACCTTTGGTGTTTCAGAATTCGCCTTTCAGAACCTTCGGTAACTTCTTCAACAATCATCAAATTGAAACATATTTCAGCTCTTAGCTATGACAAAAAAACCACTATCCATTACCTGTTCATATTCATTGGAAAAGAAATACTAATATTTAGAGTGTGTGATGGAACAAAAATTTTCTTCGAATCCATAACTCAATTTTCATAATGCTAAATTAAATTGCGCTACACTGTATCACCTTCAAGAAATTATCGAAATTATTTAATGCACAAATTGTGATAAACCATCAAGCGTTTGAATTTATAAACCAATTATAAATTTCTGTGTTCAAAGTTCGTAAGCATCGAAGCAGACAAGGGGTACTTTTCAATATTAACACCCTTAGTGAAGATGAAATAATATCTTAACAACCCTTTCTCACGAAGAGCGTACAACTGATCGATTGGCAAATTTAATTCGATATCGTATTTAATTATGAGAAGATCAATTCCAAAGAAATTTCAGAAGTGTTTATTTTTGATTAGAAAATTCTTTTCATACCTTCTTTAGAAAAGCGACGATTAAATTAGGGTAACTGTTATGAAGTTTAGTATGAAATATATTTAGCAGTTGATAGACTATTACATGAGTAAAATTAACGTGAATCAAATACATCATTATTGATATTGTTTGAGAAATAAAACTCAATATTTAAAAATAATGCGTGTTAAATATTATTATGTGTCAAGAATATCACATATGAATATCAATATATAGCAAGTTTCATCAAACATGGTATTAATTGTGACGTAAACCAATTTCATGTAAAGAGTGAAAGTATAAAACTATATTTTCTAAAGCAAGATTAAAGTCAAATTATGCTCACATCCATTGGACACAAAAAAATCAAATATGGGTAGTCATTTTATTTACTAACAGTTTACCTAGTTCCTTCGCCATTTTGCACGTAGTGTTCAACCATTCATTAAAGTGGAAGTTACTTTTAATCATCTTCTTGAATCAAAATTTCAATGTTTAACATAAGTCTCAAATCCATGCTTATAACAAACTATCAAGCAGAAGCAATTCATACAAAACTCCTTCAACATTTACATATATTTTTTACAAAAGAACGAAGATTCTCCAGAATGATTCTTAGTTTCTCCTAGTTCTTTTGCGATTGCGTTAATGAAGAGATCTGAGCACTTTGAGTACTTTGTTACTCAGGGATTACAAAGTTAATTTGAAGCTGAAATTGTCTGATTTCGTAATTCTTATAGCAGACATTGTGAAACAAAGATAGCATAGATTAAACGGTCTATGTTTTCATTAAATAGGCACATTTTTTCGTTTTGTAACTGCTCCAGAAAATTTTTTTATTTTGTTTTTGTTAATTGAGAAATATATCCGAATTTTCTCCGAATAAATGGATTTTATGAATATTATTCACTGGCTATACATCTCTTCATTCTATAATTGATGGTTTATTATATACTCCATGAGTCGTTTTTTGGGAAGTGAATGGAAAGAACTCTTTGTTTAAGGAAAATATGAAATTGAACTTTTCATGATAAACAGTTTTCACGAAAAATCTCCTCCAACAATTAGTAAAGTATCCTATAACTATCTCAAAAAAAATATTTTCAAGTAAATTTTAAATTGAATTCAGATTATCAAAAAAATCCTCTAATGAATGCATTTTAACACGAAGATCATTTCCCGTTCAGTCAATATTTTCATCGTTTCGAAAACACTAGAAACTTTTCGGTTTAGAAAATGATAAACCTTGTTGAGTGTAAGAACTTCCAAGCAGCACGATAGATGAATAAGTGCCCTCTTTGCGAACAAGGAGATATGCTGTTGCGAAGTCAGAGTATCCTCGAAATATTGTACATACATGTTGTTCAGTTTGCGAAATATTCTCCTTTCCCCGTAATAAACTTGCGTGTAATGGATTGGCCGAGGGACATCGAGGGTCAATTAGCATTTTCAGTTAGGTGTTAATTATGACACTTAAAGTTCGCTATTATTTTGCATAAACTATACACCAGTTTGGCTAGTTTCAAATTGAAATCCGCTGTTCGTTTTGATACAGGAGATTGTTGCAATATGATGATATATTTTCAACATAATTAATATGACCGTTAATCCGCCTGAAATTGGCAAATATGATGGAAAACAGAAATGGTGTACGTGAAGGGATTTACACAAATTAATCCAACTAATTCAGTCAAATTAATGTTGGAATATACGGTATATTTCAACAGTATATGCATAATATAATAATTGAGTTGTCTTGATATCACAATTTGTTTTTACTTCTATGTTTTTTCAGTTTCGAATGGATTATTCTGGTACGTTTTAACTTAGACAAGATGTCAGTTTTCTGATTAAATTTCGATGAAATAAACAGTGACAAATTTAAGTTCAGATTATTGCACTGAGTATATGAATACGATTTATAGGGTGTTTATTGAACTTGAAAAGAATCACTTTATGAACTATCTGAAAATTTGTCGATGTCAGGATTCATTTTGAGCTACCAAACAAAAAAATTCAACACTTACATATTGTTATCATCAATTAATGGAAAATAGTTTGTACAATTTGAGAGTCATAAGTCATATGTATATACAGCCCTTTTGGGGGTACCACAAGGATCTAATTAAGGCCCACTGTTGTTTCTTCTTTTTATAAATTAGACTGTCTAGCAGTTCATAGTCTCATGTATACTGATGATTTGAAAATATATCGCAAAATCGAAACATATGAGGACTGCATAAGCTTACACGATGGTCTCAATCCGTTTCTGATTATCCAAATATCTAATTTGGAAAGAAGATCTTGTTTATCCGGCCAGAGGATATAACCAAACTGGATCTGTTAAACAGGTTTGGAGCTAAATCACTCGAAGTTGGCAGGACTTATTGTCTCTGAAGTTTCTGTATAACCTCTTACATGGTTATATAGACTGTCCTGTCCTTATTGGCTCTATTGATTTTCACGTTCCTAGACAATGTTCACGTCCAAATCAATTTTTTTCATTGGGTACTCCGAAAACTAATTGTACATTAATCCGTACACAATTGTACGAGGGAATACAATACAATATGTGTTCGATATTCCAGGATATGTCTGACAAATGTGATATCAACAGTGACTCATTTGCTTTCAGTAGTCGGGTTTGCATGGACTCTTTGCATGTATAGTGAATTCTGAAGTAAGCCATAATCTCATTGTCTTTTATTTATTATAATTACTTTTTTCATTTATAATCATTTTTAAACGTTTGTTTATATCATTAGATGTTGATACTGTATATTTATTTTGAATATTTCCTGTAACTGGATGTTTTTACCTGTACGGAAATAAAAACTTTTATTATTATTATTATCTAGACTTTTGCTTTATTTTCAAGAAGTTAGCTTCAACTGCTGTATGCATATTCGAGCTATAATTTCAATAAGTAGAAAAAGATACAATACATTTATTGCAGAAGAATTCCAAACCTCAGCAAGTGACAGAGAACCACGCCAAGAGAATCTCAAAGTACAGAGACCTTGCAGTACCGGCCTATAGAACATTTCAAATGAGTAGGTTTCCACAAGACGTGGCAATCATTCAGAATCAACGAGGAAAAGAACATACTTAGATGAAAAAGATAACTGAGACCTAATGAACATTCTACAGGAAAGCACAGAAATCACTATCGCTGTCTACAGCTTGGATCGTATGAAAAATTCTATGAATTAACAGTAATCACCACCATTGAGAACATTGCCATGAGTCTGCTTGTATAATTGTATAATCCCAATAGTTTATATGAAAACTATGAAATAAAAAATTATAGAGGAAATCAGCATCACTGATTCTAATATTTTCTTTCATTGAACTGAACAGAAACGAGATATATTGATCGATCTATTTAGAATAATCTAAGATTTAAACTCAACGAAATCCTTGAATTTGGCTGTATAATATAGCTACTCACTCTTATGCGGACTCACTCTATGTGTCTCACTCAATGCTTGGTCGCGATTTTTTCGGCCAAAAACAACACCGTAATCATGCGTCACCGTATTCACCAGATTTGACTCCATGCGACTTTTTCCTATTCCCAAAACTGAAGACACCAATGAAAGGAAAGCCTTTTGCTACAATTGATGAGATGAAGTCAGAATCGAAGAACGAGCTGATGGCCATACGGAAAAAATGAAATGTGCATTATGCCATGGGAGATTACTTTGAAGGGGAAACATGGATATTGATGAATAAATAAATACTTCCCGATAAACTTCAAATTTCACCTTTTCTTTTGAACAAACTTCGTGCATTATGAATATTTTATCTACGACTGCAAATTATTTCTATTCCTTAGATTTCATCTATTCTCTACAGCAATATTGCTCATAAATAGGCACATATAACCTTTATCTAATACGTATCATGATATCTAAATGTTGCAGTAGAAAAAATTGAAATTAAAACTTCCCCAATACTCTGACAGTAGTTACACCAAGATTTGTATAAGTTGCTTTGTCATTTCATGTGGAGTTTCATTAAATTGATCCAGAATTCAAACAACGACACAGAAACTGTTGAGGTCCTGAATTAACCAGAATAACGAAAACAGTTGTCCTTTGAAAGAACTGAAGTTTTAGTTAAAATTTTTATAGTAAAATATTAAAAAAATAATAATTCACATAAACTCGAAAAACTATGAAAAATACGATATATTTGCTCTATAAACAATTTAATCGAAAGATTATATTTTTGGAGATGAAATATGTCGAGAACACAGTTGAAAAAATTTCAATTTTCAATTTTAAAAATTAACTTCTTATAACCCTTTCATTGTTACCAACATGACGTCATTCACTTTCTGTAAAAACGAAGGGTAAAGACGGATATGTAACGTTTTTGAGGGATGCTCCAATGTCGTAACGACAAAATGGGGTGAGAACATTTGTATAGGGGCTGAAGTGTTTGACGAACTGGGAGTTAAGAGTACATAAAGGTCGTATTCAGCGAACCAAGAAAATCCCTAAGGTGGAAGATATTCAATTCATGCCTTCACTTCAGCGAAGTGTAACACTATTCGACCAATGGAAAAACCTCTTTTGCTATGGAAAGATATTAAGTAGATGAAGCGAGCATATTTTACGAAAATATTAAACTTTTTCCCTATTGATGTTATTAGTTGGGAAATATATTCAATCTTCCTACTCTTCTATGAAATGAACAAACACTTAAATCTAACAAATAATAAATTGAATAAAATATCAGTCAAATCTGAATTAGTATAACGTTATATTTTTTAATATTATATTTTCCATTATTCAAATGTAATAAAAAAATCGTATATAGGAAATGATAGCTATATTTTTATTGTGTTACTTTAGTTTTTTCATGTCATTATTACAATGGTTAACATTATTGAAATATGAATTATATCTTGTTCAATTTTACACAACAAAACAACTTAGGATCATTATTAACTGGTGTTAATAATGATCCTAATTCACGTTAATAAAATGATGTTTTAATGAATCTTTGTTTCAATATTGAAAAATGTTGATCATTTTTTTCTGAAGCAATGAAGTGAATCGAAATTGGCGGATATTCACGAAAAAAATTGTTATTTTTTTCAAATTGTATTGAACAGTCACTTTGACAATTCGCAGGAATATTGTTATGTTCTTGATTTTCAACTGACATTGATTTTAATTTTTTATAAAAAAAAAACCAGCGAAGTTGTTGAATAACTCATTGGATAACTCTGAACAAATTGATAAAGTTCACTGTTATTATTAATTATTTCAAAAAACGTGACGAGAACTAATTGCATATGTTTCCAAACTAATATCGAGGTTATGATGGAAAATAAATATTGGACGAAACTTCTAATTGATTTTGGAATGCAGGGAAAAATTTCACTCGTACCAAATTCGTTCCAACTGAGAAGAAGTTACCAACTGAAAAAAAATTAATGATTTTTCAACCAATGATTGTTTTAATTAATCTTTGTTCATTATGTATTTGTATAGTATATAGTTGTGACAGTCAACTGTACAATGAGTGTAATATTTTCCTTTTATCAACTAGAGTTTTCGAAGATATAAGTATGTTCGAAGTTTATAAATATGTTTTTTAATCACGTTCATCAGTGATCCAAATGAAAAGCTTTTGAATTTCATGATTATCTGTAATTACATATCTGTATTTGTTTGACAATGTCTCACTTTCAATTTCACCGTGGCTCCAGATGTAGGTCCTATACTTTTATTCAAACTATATATTTTCACGATTCAGTGGGGACCACTTTGTAACATAATTTCATCTGTGTTAACCTTAAAATGTTTCCTTCTTGGCCAGCAACGCGGATATACTAACTATCCCTGTTTTCTATGTATGTGGGATAGCAGAGCTCGTGAGAAGCATTAGGTGCAGTCAAAGTGGCCGCCAAGATCTGATCTGAAAGCTGGTGATCCAAACATTTTAAATCAACCACTTGTCGATAGAAAAAACATTATATTTCCGTCTTTTCTTATATTGCTTATGAAACTAGGTCTCATGAAGCAATTTCTTAAGGCTTCATCAACTGAAGTGAACTGTTTCAAGTATATCATTTCGACTTCTTCTAGCTTGTCATATGAGAAGATAAAGTCTGATGTCTTTGATAGGCCACAGATTTGACAACTCATTAAAGATGAACGTTTCATTGAAACAATGACCGAACTTGAAAAGAATGCTTGGTTGGCATTCAAAAGTATTGGAAGCACACGAGCCCAGAATTTTGTCGAAATTGTTCAACAACTCTTAGAAAGCCTTAAGAAGCTTGGCTGTAACATGAGTATCACAATGCGTTTCTTACAATACCATCTTGCTAACTTTACAGAAAATCTTGGCATTGTTAGCGTTGAACAAGGTGAGCAATTCCACCAAGATTTGAAGATCATGGACGCAAGGTATGAAGGTAATATTTATACAAGGTATGACTACTGTTGGACCATCAAGCGAAAATGTCCCCAGATTGAATATTCTAGGAAAAGTTATAAGCGAAAATTTTACCCTAATATGTTTTTTATTTTTTGTATGAACACCATTTGTATCGTAAACGTATAAGTAGTATATGTAGAAAGTGGACTGTATTTTAATTGAAGGAGAAGCTAATTCGTCTAACAACGTACTGAGAATAGATATGTTTTAATGAAAATAATATTATGCAATGAATAAAACAAAGTAAAGTAATAAATCAATATAATTCATGTAGACACGACACTCCACTTATCCTGGGGTTGTCCAGGAAAGGGATAGAGACTTGCAAGGCCAACTAGGACGATGTGGAAGTGTCCTTTGTAGTCATTCGTCGTAATAGGTCGATAAGGCACTATATATTTTGTAGTAAAGGAGATACGTTTTGTATTAATGTTATTCACTATCATAACCGTATCTATCGACGTCTCGTACTGCAGTGCTTTATTTTCGGTTTCATCACATCTGGTCCAAATTAGGTATTCAGGATGGTCGTACGGTAAACAATGGAAGGAGTTAAGTATAAAGTGTATGCATGATTTAATGTAATAATGAAAATGAAGTAAACTAAAGATATTATATTCCGTCCATCATCACCTATCATTCATAGTCATTAGTAAAGACGAACCACAATTTAACTTTTAATATTATAATAACCTTTGTATGAATGAAATATTGTAATATATTTGATTGACCCCCACTTTAATTTTTGTCTGCATGCCCTTTTCGTTTGACTTTTTGGGAAAAGAAAGGGTATCATGTAGTTTGAAAACTTGACGCGATAAAGAAAAATTGATAACATTTTTAGACCAAAATTTAGTCAAAAACAAGTCACAATCCTAAGACAACAAAATTGCTGTTTCCCAGTGTTATATATATATATATATATATATATATATATATATATATATATATATATATATATATATATATATATATATATATATATCATGTATATCACGTATATATTGAAAGGACTTTTTCTGTAACTGCAAATCAAAACCAAATGAGTAACCACTATCAAATTATAACTTTTCAACAATGAAATTAATTAGCTGAACTTCTGCTGAAATACTTTTACATATCTTTTTAATAAAGAATTCACACTATAACAATGTCTCGATAGTAGTTCTATTCACACAATTAACAAAGAACTCCCGAACGAAACTTCCATCGAACAGGTGTCTGGAGAGATCAACCCCGTTCAAGACGTATGATGAGCTGAACAAGGCCAGAGACCATCTCACTCTACACTATCACGACGGCGAAATCCATTCTAGAAAAGTGTGGGACAGACAATTGGATGAAAAGTTTTGTACGTGTTTAGAGATTCAAGTAGACGTTGCTTTTGAAATGCAACATGCCTAGATTTTGAATCCTAATATCAAGTCGAATTGAAGAAATATTATGATGTAGGATTGAAAAAATTACTGGGAATTTATATCAAAATGAATCAAAGAATAAAATATTCGTTATTGATAATTTTATCTCAACTCTTTAATGTTTTAAATTTAATTGTTTTCAAACTGCAGCGGAAGCTATTTATTCCAAATGAATAGATCCGCATTTCATATGAGCAGAAATATTGCAGTGTTCAAAAAACATGATATATATTAAATTTTTCCTGTAATAATATGTTTATATGTGGAGTTTCTGCATTATATTCTTGTGGTTCTAGGATTTCTGAAACTGTACTTTATCTGGATATTAACTAAGTAATGCCGGTTCTTGAGATTTCATGAGAGTAACATATCTGTAGATGCCCATCATTAAAAAGATAAATTAATAGTAAATCTATGAACTTTCAAACAAAATCAATTGACACAACAATCGATAATTGCAAGAATGAAGAAGATTATGTACTTACTGGAAGCTGAGATAATCCGGTGTGTGTGTTGGCTTCGCGAAGTGCGGGTAACGTCGGTGAAAGAAAAAGCAATACACCGATGAGGTTATGCCATAAAGACTACTCACGTTTGGATCACACGCACTGAGTCTTGATTACCTGTCGCCTAGCACGCATTTGTCACCAAATAAATCATTCCGGGACTAACGTTGGTCAAACATAGACAATCTGGAGATCCTGCAGGACTGGTCGACAACCCTGCCGTCAGCAGCAGCCGCGGTTTCACTGCGGCGTTGGTCCGGGAGGAGCGCAGGCTCCAACATCTCCAGCTCTGTCTGCCCGGATTCAAGATGAAATCTAGGTACGGGAGATCCGAACGTATAACGAAATAATACTTCCAGTCTTACAGACTGATTCATAATTATGAATCAGTCAGATTGTGTACCTTTTATAGAACAATATGTTATCAGTTACTCAGGTATCTCGGAGAAAAATCTAATTGATAATGTATTGATACAAATGTTTAATTCCATTTTTATTTAAAATAGTACCTGTAAATTATATTATGAGATTTCAAATAATGATTTCAGATATTAGAATAAGTACTTCAAATAATTATTTCCGACCTGAAGGGTCTAATATATGAAATATCAGTAATACTTATATTTGTACCAAATGTAGTTAGATAATACCTTAAAATCCATCATAATTTTTTGTTCTTCAAAGTTTATCAAAGTTTGACACTTCGATATTTCTTATTTCAATGACTGATATTAAATTCTCGCTTAACTCTTGTTGAAACATTATTAAATATTAAATTAAATTAAACTCTTGGAAAATTAATTAATATTAAATTAATCTCAAGAGTTTAATTTAATTTAATATTTCTCATTTTCAAAAAGTTAATTACGAAGGCATGGAGATGGTATATTTTGAATCTTTGCTCAATTCGTTTCTCTACTATTCTATGTTTAAGTTAATTTTAACTTAAGGTACCTGCTTCGATATATACACTTAGTTCGACTATATTTAGTTATCTTATGTTTATATAAGGCAATTCCCATTGAAAAATGCTGAAAAATTATTGTTTTTTGTCAGCTTATAGGTAACCCCTTATAAAATTAACCAGTAATATAATATGTTTGAATATAAACTTAAATTCAAACACTTGAACTTATGATTTACAGAATAATTATTCTGTAAGCATCTGAAGAAGTCGTTTGTAACAACGAAACGTGTCATGGTATGTAGTCAATAAAGTGTAAATCATAAGTTCAAGGTTTTGAATTTAAGTTTATATTCAATTATAATGGATTTACATCAAGTAAACGCCAACACTATTAAATATAATATGTTATTAGTTCTCAGAGGAGTGAAAACTTGACAAGACTATGTTTTTACTCGAATGAATGTAGCCGAACAAAACTTCTCGACTTCCCACAAATTATGTCACTTGTTCTCTTCATATCATACCTATATATTTTTTGAGTTTGTTTATTCAAAAATGAAAAGCAAAAAACTACTGAAAATTTGAAACAAAAACTTGCTTTATTTTCAGTAATTAACAACTCAGCAAATCAGCATAGAACATCGTTAATCTACTTGTTTTTTGAAGGATCGACAGAAAGTTTCTAGGCATCAGTATAGCAAGAGAAACAAAATGGTGCAGGAGCAGGGATATCGATTGTTCCGGAAATGACATTTATTCTCTTGTTGTTACAACATACAACTATATGACTTCAAGCTGAGTTATATGGCCCAGTGACTTTTTAAGTTTGTTATGTATTTATTTTGACTTGCAATAACTGATTTTCCAAAACCCAACGTAATCAAGTCCGCCTGCCATTTTTCCATAGCCTGGTGGGAGGAATGAAAATCCTCCACTAGAAAGATCTGCGTTTAAATCCTACATAAGACATGGACGTATGTGCATGTAAAAATAGATTTAAGTAGTTACATGGAGACTATATGTTGGGTAATAGTCGTTCATAGATAACAGCCCAAAAACTGAACTAAAAAAACACTGCAGAGTTTTGTTACTTACCGTTACATATGGGATGCTTCCAAAGTTATTTGAAAGTTCTTCAAATTTTATTTCAAATGCTTTTCATAAACGTGTGTGCCTAACAAGTTCTGTCGATATTAATGCCGATTTTTGTTATTTAGATAATCTATAATTAGATATTAATATAAAAAAAATAGTTCATTTGTATGTACTTGTGTACAAGGATACTGTAGTTCAAATGTTCTTGTAGTTGTATTTGAGCGTACACTTGACATTAAAGCATTATTAAATTAAATTAAACTCTTGGCTTAATGTTTCACGATTATATTTAACAATATGAATTTGTCAACATGTTTCGAGCGTAAGCTCATTTTCAAGACTCATTTCAATTTTCAGTCTTGAAAATGAGCTCACGCTCGAAACATGTTGACAAATTCATATTGTTGAATATACCTAATCGTGAAACATTAAGCCAAGAGTTTAATTTAATTTAATATTCAATTATGTTTCATCAAGAGTTAAGCGAGAATTCAATCTCAGTCAGTAAATGCATTGCCTGATAAATTCAAAAAGGAAAGTGTTTGTTGCGAACAATATACAGCTCTAAATGTTGTCCAAGTGACCTGCGAGACCAAGTTTATAGAGATCCATTCATAGCACCATCGTGAATGATCCACATAGGTATATGTATCTTCTAATTTTGAGAGTTACCTACATCTTAGAAAAGAACTGGAACTGATGGATATTCTATAAAGCGAACAAATGTTTCATCTGTCAATAGTTGTCTAAGGAACATTTCCCTGCATCATATCACCGAAAATACTCATAATATATAGTAACTATTAATCGGAGCTTACCGACTTGAAATTAAATGACAAATTGCCCAACTATATTTCTGATTACAGAATCACCATGTATAAAATATATATAACAAAACACAAAAGGCTTCCTAAAGTGTTGCTCTTAATAATTAAGTATCTGTGCATTATCATTGTTTTGTATCAATCACCCGAATTAGATAGTTCCAAAGTTCTATTTTTTAATTAGCCTAAGACAAAATGAACTAAGGGAGGATATTAACAACGCATATTACAACGAACATTCAGTAGTAAATCGATAACATTTTATTGAGATTGGTAAAGAGTTATTTCGAATATCTCGCTATCTTTCATAAGCTCAAGTCTCTCTTCTCCTTAATGATACCGACAATTCGATGTTAAGATTGTCTGAATGTTCGTATCATTGAATGTAAATGTTGAAAGTTTTCATGAAATGTCAACATCGAAAATGGCATTGAAAATTATTATTGTCGATGATTACATTATTTAACTCTTAAGTTTGTTGTGGCAGAGGAAGAATAAGTTTTTGAGAATAATGATCTACATGCAATTCTTAATAGAATTCTATAAATAAAATTGTATTTGTAGTTGCCTTCGTGAAGTGTTTCATTTGCAGAATCCGAATGACAAACCAGTGTAGAATTCAAAAACAAAGAACTTATACCAAACTCATGACTTAACGTAAATCATTGTTTTTGAGCGAAAGAAGGAACGCAGGTTAAATTAAAACTACCTACAATCGTTTAATTATAAAACAAAAACTTTTAAATAACGACCTAATCAGTTTGGAGTAATCATAAAAAAAATTTCAACACTGTCCAGTGTTCTGTTCTGAAATTCAAAACATACATGTCTGGACTGAGTAGTTAGTCAAGTGCAGGAGAGATGGCAACTCATGTGGATTGTTTTTGAGATATTCAAATTCTTTTAATCATTCCACAGCTTTTCAGCTCAAATTACATTTTTTTGATTATGTTATTCTGAAACTTCACCGCTAAAACGTTTTAAAACCCCATCATACAAATCTCTCTATGCAGCCATTGTCTATGCCAGTTTACAAAGCATTTGCCAAATTAAGGAAATGTGTGAAATGCCTTTTATGTCAGTTTACGTGTAGAGGGAGTGAAAAAAGGTAACTTCAACTAAGATTTCGATAATAGCCGCGAGAGTCAAAATCGTAGAACTGTATTGAGTAAAACCATATACATTTATGAATCAGCTATTTTATAGTTATATTCATGAGTTTTAGTCTTCAGTTCCTCGATGAAGGAACTGCCCTAATGAAGAAATTCACATCACGCCTCCTACCGATATATTTTTAACCCTATTGATAGATGTCTCTGATGCATCAAGAATTAAACAGTTGCATCAAACATCTCTTATCTCACAATCTATATGATATATGGATAATTAATATAAATTTCTCAGTTTCCAATAATTGCTTTTTAACGTGAGAAGTTTTGTTTGTGTTATATCAATTGTAAATATTTATTTTCTTTCTAACAAATTTTTACATAGCCTTCCTATTCTAATACTTTTCATATTTAAAGACTATAACTTATGCTTTTACAAGGTTTATCACAATCTAACATTTCGTCCCGTAATTCCCCACAAAATGTATTTACATTCACAGTAAATTGACAGGGCCTAAAGTATATACTGCTAAAAAGGGGTTTCTAATTATAGGGTACCTTAAATAGGACGTAAAATATACATTTATAACTAGAAATATTCGAGATCAATACCAATAAAGATATATTCTTATCTTTTGATGTCAATTTATAATTATCGACATCATATTTTGATGTCGATAATTTATTATCGACATCAAAATACTTCAGCCCAGTTATCCCATTACAGTGAACATTTCCCATATTGATAATTTACAAGAAAAAAGTTGATATAAAACAAACATTAAAATTATTATTGTGAAATGTATTTTTATATTCTTCTTCTCAAAGACCTTCAGGTAATTTATTACTTAAAAATAGTAATGGGAAATGAGCCAACAATTTCAAATATGCAAATATTTATTATTAAAAACTCATCAGTATTTTTCAGATTCGATTGTGGGATACCAAAATTGGAAGAAAGGGATATTATAAGCTCACTATCCAGCAATATCAACAATTGAAAGAATGGCCTCTAGTTCATAAAAAATGCTTGTTTGTGTGCATCTAGGTTTATTCAGACAGTTATTTTATATACATCATAAAAATGTATGTGATGTCTACGGAAAAGTAATTAATGTTTAAGGCCTCTATTGGCTTGGACAGTTATATATAAAAGTTAAACAGTAAAAATAATTGTTTATTATATACAAGAACATTAGTAACAGTTATACTGGAAAAGGATTATCATTTAAATAAGAAATTGTACTTAAAAACAAACACCCACCAGACAAAAGGAATTGCAAATCAAAACAGTCAAAATTTAAAAATTGCTTTTTTGGTACAATCGCTTGGTGCTTGTCACATTGCAAAAACTTCAAGACTAGTACGGATATTGCAAAAATGACAGTCCAAATAGAACAATTTTTTCACTCAGATTGCTGATCAATATTAAAGAAGATGCTGCTCATTTTTATAAATAATTTTGATTAATATATACAAAAAATACTCTGGTCCCATTCATTCAAGATCTTGGGAAATGTATCAAAATCTATTAAATGACAATTCGAATTGGTTTAGAATTTTTAAGTTAAATAACTGAAGAAATTAACAAGAACTTTTGAGATCTCAAAAAAGGTCACCTGGACCTAATAGAAAATTGGCTTACATAACGCTTTCAGTTTCTTTAAATATTAATTAAAAATTTTCAACAGAATTCAAGATAGAAATATGAGATAATCAATAATTTCATATTGACTCACGATTCTAATTTACTAGATTGAATTCTGTTTTCCAATTTTACAAAGTTAGAAGTAACAAATAACAAAATAACAGAAACAAAATTTAGATGAAAGATAACTTGAAAGAACAAATCAGTTTTTCAATACTTTCAAAATCAATGAAACTTCCAGTATAAACAAATATTTCAGAAAACAAAGTATTAATAATGGAACAAAATTGGTCATCATCAGTAACTTTCTTTGTTTCTTTCAAGGTTATCTGTAATTTCAATAACAATAAAGAAAACATTTATAATGGAGAAAATACAGTTGTGGGTGTGAACATAGAGGAGACTCCACAAACACTTCTTAGCTTTTAGGATATGCTCATGCTGATTTCATTGTGCTAGCTAAGAAATGTTGGACCTCCAGTGAATGATAACCAGCAACATATATCAATGTAACGGAAATAATAAAAATCTGTAATGCTCTAAAAACTCATATACCAGAGTTAAAAACTTAAAACAGACAAATAATGTCTAATAAGCGTGTACAGTTAATATTTACAAGATACGTTTCCAATGGCACCATATGATTCCATTTTTCAACAAGACAGCTCAAAATGAAATAAATGTTCGTTCGCTTTTCAAAATTTGAGTTAAAAATATATTCAAAATAAATAGTCCTATTTTTAAAAATAAGACCAAATATTCAGGCACATATTGATCTTGTATTTTTAATACTTGTATAAATCTTATACACTCTTTCCCTTTTTATAGTAAAAAATAAATATAAATATTATATGAAATTATAAACATTAAGATATACTTGTATATCGAATTTTCAGTGATATCTTTCGAACAATTGACGCAAATTTTGCATATCATAAGTATAAAATAAACATTATTTACAGACAACACACTATTATCATCTTGGAGACGAAAACTAATCAAATGTTGGGATTGACAAATATATAAACAAAGTTATTATAATATACAAAACAGGAGATTATTGTCCACATAATAACAGGAACAATCAACGAATTCATTTTCTATACAAAACAAATGTGAAATTAATACAAAAACTGACAGTCTATTAGTATCTTAATATATAGATTGGTTGAAACAACTGAAAGCAATATCCCTCACCACCCGAAGTAGTAATTTTATTCTAATCAGAGAAGTAGCTGTCTTCGGAACTTCCTTTTCGTGTAGCTACACTAGACTTTAGTTTAAAAAAATACAAACCATAATTGAAAACGGACATTTGCAAAAATTAGACATTGTTAAAAACATTAAATATATCGTTATTTTCTTCAGGAAAGATTCACATTGAAAGGTAAAGTCGATTGATTTTGAATTATTCATTTCAGGAAAGTACATTTGCATACGATTTTTAATCATCAAATTTCAATGCAGAGTCCCATACAAGGAAATTGAAACAAGACTTATTTCTTGCTATAAATACTGTAATTCTATATATCGAACTAGAGCTGTTTCATCGTAAATGAGTTTAATCTCATGGCAGATACCATCCAAACATACTAACACCATTCCAACAATTATAACAAAATTGACCCAACTTTTCTTCTCTAACATTTTTTCCTTTTTATATTACTTTCGAATATTTTCATTTATAACCCAAACAAGAAAAAATAATTTAAGACATTAATATTCATGTTTTCTTTGTACATAAACTTCATCAAGCAATAGCTCAATCTATATTTCATTTTACTTCAGTTTTCATACAAATTTTGATTTTTCTTACAAAATTGAAAGAGTTGGATAATTTGAGTTACTTCTACAGTGGACAATAGTGTGCCTGTCTTCAAGTAAAAAGTATGTGGTTATTTTGAAAACGATAAAAAATATATATATATATATATATATAATATATATATATATATATATATATATATATATATATATATATATATATATATATATATATATATAGATACAAAATATATATAAAAATATACAAGGGACATCAGAACATAATTGCATAGTGTACTCTTCCTGAAATATTTTTTAATTGTTAAAATCCCAAAATCGGAAATACTCATAATTTTTTTTGTTGTTAACATGCATAATATTAACTTTCTTTGGTCATCAGTTTTCAATAATCTCTTCCAGAATCAATAACCCCACCCAAAATGCTAAAAAAAAAATTGAATAGGTATTAAGACTAGCTATGTACATACTTTCAAGGAAGTAAGATTAGAGATATGAAAATAGATTTTTTTCAGGAGTAAATTTTGGAAATATAAAAAAACATTAATAGAATATCTGACAGACACAGAAGTTCATTTAAAACTGAACAAAATATATGAGGATAAAAAATTGTTTCTGTTCAATAGAAGTTTAACTTCTCACAAAAATATGCACTATTTTCAATAGTTGGCTCTGTTTTAATATTCCAAGTTGTTTCGAGTTTATCACTGAAAATATTTCGATCTCTTAAGTAAAAATATTTGTACATGAGCAAAATTCAATGGAAATAGTTTGTTTCCTATAAATAATCGAAGAGATCTGCCAATCCTTCTGTTGGATCTAAACTAAAGTTATAGTCTGACTGTATGAAGGTTTCCAAAGGTACAAAAGGCTCCGCACACAACAAAGGGTCCATCAAACCTGAAAATACAATGAGATCAATAATAATGAAGTTTAAAAAAAGTTCCATATCTATCTTACACCGTATCATTCACATATAACAAACATTTATTTATTTCATAATGACTATTAATGCTCATCCCAAATTAATAGTAACGAATTAGCCAATTATTTTCAAATTTTTTTTATACGCCAGTTTCAATGATTTACCATCGTAGTTAATCTCTATTTAGCTTTGTTAGCTTAATTTTGATAGATCTTATTGAGCATATGTGGTGAAAGGGTTTATAAATACATAGCAAGGAGAACATTAGAAATCTCTAAATAATGATAGATATTCAGATTGTTTCAAAAAGCTAATTTGACATGACTTAATGCTTATGATGTGTTCCAACCTACAGCTCAATTTCATCAAAATCAGATCTGATCTGAAAGTTTCAAATAGGAGAAGTATAGAAATTGTTTTTTTTTTTGGCAAACAGTTGTCCATCCTATGTTGTTGCAATTTTATATATCCAAACAAATTTCACTATATATGGGATAGAATAATGATAAAGAAAAATATTTCAAGTGAAATACCCATACCAATCATTCCTCCTCAAAATCTTTCTTTTCGCAAATTAATCTACGTACTTATATTTTTCATTTTAACTACCGCGTCAAGGCGAAGAGTTGTCCATCCCGGATGTATTTTGTTGCAATTTTACATGTCCAAACAATTTTCACTATATATGAGTTATAAGAATAATGATAAATAAACATATTTCAAATAAAATACTCATACCAATCATTCTTTCTCAAACTCTGTGCTTGATTACTCTATTGATGATTACACACTTTTATTATGATATAATAGTAATGTTTACTTTATATTTGAGAATAAAAAAACTTTTTATAAATCACGATTAATTTATACTGCGTAACTATCGAATTTATGTAGGACTTAAATAATACTACGGCCTATTTTACGATGCACTGGGGCAGCACTTGGGCTAAATCCAGCCATATCCAAAAACAAAATAATACTTTTCAAATATAATGGCCTTTTGATGATGTTCTATATTATTAATAAAGTACAGTTATCTATCTATCTATATTCCTATCTTATTATCTATGTTCCTTATATATAGATTTTCAGAGGCGATGATCACCATTATTGAAAAAAGGGCGGTAAAATTAAAATTTCAGTGCCGCAGTAGGAAATGAAAAAAATTTATATAGCTCGGCAAGAAGTTTGCTTGATCAGATCTTCAGAATATTTATATTTTATTCAATAACTTCGTCATCATAAATTGAATCATGATCATCAGCAGAGACAGCATAATCAGCCCCAAATAATGATTGAGGATAAACCCATAGAAAGGGTCAATAAATTCAAGTACCTTGGTTGTAGCATTAATGACAAATTGGATAGCGATATGGAAATAAAAATACGGACGGCGATGGCAAGAACTACATTTATTAAATTTCAAAGATATCTATGTCGAAGAGAAGTATCATTAGACATAAGACTTCGTATGGTAAAATGCTATATTTGGCACATAATAACATATGGGGCCGAAACATGGTCACTCAAAATAAAATCCATGAACCGTATAGAGGCTTTTGAGATGTGGACACTCCGCAGGTTATTAAAGATTCCTTGGGTTGACCGAATAACGAATGAGGAAGTACTTAGAAGAGCCGGCGTCGAGCGTGTGTTAAAAAATATAAAACAACGCAAGATCTCTTATTTGGGCCACATACTCCGAGGTAATAAATATGATATCCTAAGACTAATATTAATGGGTAAAATAGAAGGTAGAAGAGGTCCAGGCCGAAAATGGCATTCATGGTTGTGCGATATCAAGAACTGGTGTGGAGTGAAAAACGTGGGTGATATATTTGCACTAGCTACGGAGGGGCAATTACGTATTATAGAATGAATGGATGATCGCCTACACGCTGTAATCATTTGGCACGAGAAGATGATTCAATAAATAATTAAACTGAAATAATAATAAGAATGAACGAATACTTAAATGACTATCACATATCTGTGAGTTACTTCGTTCCAGTTTAGATTATATTTTTATTTTTTATTGATATTGAGAATTTAGGAACGACACATTTCATTTAAATCGCTTGCATTCGACCAAATAAAATAATTTTAACTTGATGCAGAAAAACCGGTTCATCACTTTCCAATATAAATATGTATTTGAAAGTTTTTATTAATCGTTAATTTTAACTGATTATTGTTCTGAATGAAATAATTTCTAAAGCATTGAAAAATCCATTAGTTAATAACGCTTCGCTCAAAATTGTAGCTTTGTTAATACTTTTTTCAAATAATTTATATATATATATATATATATATATATATATATATATATATATATATTATATATATATATATATAAAATATTATTTAAAATGATATCAATCAGTGAAATTGATTCCATTTATAGTTTTTTCAAATCTGCAATTTATATGAAACGTAATAAGAAATAATTTTAAATATAAGATAAAATTCAAACACTTGAACTTATGATTTACACTTTTGTTGAAAACATAGCATGACGCGTTTCACGTTATAAACGACTTCTTCACATCGCTGTTCCGGAGGAACATGACGTAACTGTTAAATTGGAAAATTTACAAGAGACCAAAAAGAAGTTAAGACATAATCTGAAATGCTTACTGTGAAAATAAATTAAGTGACTGAAATACTATAAAACAAAAAAACTCAATTTCTCATAAATTTACATTTACGTCATTGTTCCTCCGGAACAGTGACATGCTAATAGAATACTGACTCTAGACTCTGATGAAACGCCTCATACTATGTTTTTAATAACAGTGTAAATCAAAAATTCAAGTGTTTGAATTTTATCTTATATTTGATTATAATGGATTTACATCACGTTATAAACGCCAATACCATTCAATACAAATAATTTTTTCAATATTATTGCTATGAAAAACAATTTTCAGTTATTTCTAGTGCTGTCAATAACAGTACAAATGAAACACAATTAACACAAAGCGGACAATGTGGCAGCGTGGTTAGTAGAAATGAGTTATAACATTGAGCTGAATCCCATGGTGCTATAACCCTCGGAAAGCCCGCACGGGATTCAACGCAACGGAATAACATAAGCGGAAAAGAAGCTGATGTAGAAGTAGAAGCATCCACATTAGTTAACCACAATTGAATAAAGCAGTAAGTTAAATAGCACAATCCACAGAAATAGTTAGAAGTTAAGAAGCCCCCCACATATGTACAGAAGCAAGGCATGGACGCATAGCTAGAACTCTGCCTGTGATGTGTTCAAATACACACAAGTCACAGATAGAGCCCCAGCACGCAGCCACCATGAAAATCGAAGCAATCATTTCCCAGATATTTTAATATTTAAAAAAATCACAGTGGGGTTTTTATAAATTGTGTTCGATGTTATGAATTCGTATTTAGGGCATTTAATTATTAATTGAAAAATAGATTTGAATAATTTGAATAAAATTTTTTCGAAAGAGTTGATCAGAGTGTTTTATCTAAAATATTAGAAATCGAAATATTAAACGTTTTTTTTTGTTAATACGGGTTGAAGTTGCATTTGCGTAATAATCCAACAACCCAAAATAACGATATAATTAGAAACATTAAAATCAAAATTATTGTGCAGTTTTTGTTACTAAAAATGTACAAAAAAGTTACTTCATCGCTATGAAGATTGTGAAATTGTTTTAAAATTAGTCTCACAGGAATGGTGCAGAATTTGGGAAGGATCAAACAAACACTTGTTAGTGGTGGCTTCCATATTTTCAATAAATAATAAAACACCCTAAAGATTAATTTTGATTGTTACTATAGACGACCTAAATTGAATTTATTTTCGATAGAGGTGTATAAATTAAAATTATCAGAGTAGAAAAATCTGAAGTTAGATGTCATTTAATATAATATAATCGACTAAAAAAAATATGATGAAAAAAAGTGATGTAAACATATTGTATGATTTTTGTCAAAACAAACGCAAGTTTATGTTTTTCTGATTATTTGCAAATTAAAATACCTGTAAAGGAAGAGGTATTACAATACGTTCGATAGTAAGAAAAAGATGCTTTTCTAATAAAAAGCATCTCATTAGAAAAAAACTCTCGAATACTATGATAATTTGCATTAGTCCACCATGTTCAACTAAATTAATATCAATTTTCCTAGTTCGACGCTTCCTTCATTCAACGATAAAATATAAAACGATCACTTCCGTATTTTGACATAGAATTACAGAATAAATCTCAGACTGTCAGTTTAGAGTATTTTTAATATTACAATAACGGTCAAAGCATTCATAAAACCGTCTGCATTGCAGTATCAACCATTGGCAACAAATGTGCCATTCATAGGGCAGATAATGAAATGAATAGGTGAGATTATAAGAATGTTAATAAACAAACATGCAGTTAATAATTGTTTGTAATTCTGAAACGTTTTCTACGAAAAAGAAGACCTGTAGATCTGACAAAAACCCAAACAAGATTTCAACAAAGAACATTTTATACATATTCTGAAACACTTTTCTGATGTAGCTATCGTGTCCTGAACTTTTTTTAAGGTCCTTCAGAAATTTAACATATCTTAATTTCAAACATCAGAAAATTTCCAAATTGAATTAATTTGGATAATAATTAATTGGACACCAACATATAGGTCCTGCCAGAAATTTTACCTATTTTAATTTCAAACATCAGAAAATATCCAAATTTAATTAATTTGGATAATAATTAATTGGACATCAACATATGGCTTCAAACAGGATAAAATTAGAATGTCTTCAACAGTATATTTTCATGAAAAATTCATTATCTAATTGGTGGATACGAAATGTACAAATGGATTGATGGGATGAACAAAAAATGTAATTTTTTGTTCATCAAAATGAATATCATATGATTCGAGAGTTTCTTCAAGAGATAAATTACTTTGCAATATTTTTCAAATATCAAGTCATCGTATCAATCATTATTTTTATCAAATCGATAAAGCAATCCAAGTATCGTTGTTTTTACAAATGCCGTTTCGACAACATAAGTTGAACCGTATATACCGTTACAGAACAGTAAAATTAGTATTAAAAAATTATTTGGTTTTCATCATAATTTCCAATATAGATGATAAAAGACGAATGACGCAAGAATTTACCACTACAGCAAGCAATTGATTCATTGCAGAGAACTCAAATATTATCCACTTCATTTGTTCAGACTAGCCAGTAGTTAACACCGAAATGTAAATTTTTGTCATAATCTCAATATTAATATCGATTTGTAAATTAATAAACATTTCCTAATTAATTCATAAAAGTGCTCTTCAGTTTAATTGATCCTATGGCACAAAAAACAAAGACATGTCTTCTCATTTTAAATCAAAGAGAAGTGATAAAAAAATATCATCATTCAAAGATATATCAATTGATTAAAAAATCACAGAAAAGTTTACGTTATCATGTGTAAGATAATCACTTATGGTTTGGACATAGATGAAATAAAATACTTTTACACTCTCAAATAAGTAAGAATTTTTCTTGATTTCAATAGGTTGATATCAAATGTTGAAAATGGATTAAGGCCATAAAATATTTGTCACATAAATATATCTTTGAGTGGAATCAAGGTATATTTGTGAAAAATGATCCAGCAAGAAGATAATGGACATTAGTAATTATGGATATATAATTATTGATGTCCATTAGCGTCTTGCTGGATCATTCTGTTTTCGAAAAGAATGGTTTTGTGAACCCATAAAGCAAACATTCAAGGAGTTTAATCAAAAAAATTAAAGTAACAATTTTACTGACCCCCTTGTTGCAATTCGCTGCTAGCAAATCTTGATATCAATGCCATTTCTTCTCCATTCATATAATTGGAACTGCTAGATGGTGTTTCAGTCGAAGTTCTTGCAGATGGTGATGTGGAATAACCAACCCCTAAGCTGCCCATCAGGGAGATAAATTCAGTGGAGACAAATTTATACTTGAAGAAGCTTGTTCCAAGTTTGTAGGACTGAATTTAATGGATTTTTGTACTGAGGGCGTCGGATTGCCAACTTCAGAGTCTTTGCAGAAGGAAAGGCTTCGACAAATCTGAAATCAAACAAAAATGCGAGATATTTTTAGTGATGCAAAATAAAAGCACGACCATATGAAGCACTTGTATAAAATCCCAAATTATAAAAAGAAGGCGAGTAATCTGCATAATAAAAGTGACAGTGTTCCTTCAAATCTAAAATAATGATTAAAAATCTTATTATTCAATATACAGTAATTACTATTGGTTTGATGGAATAACACTTTTATTCTGCATATTCTTGTTCTTGGTTGATACTTTAAACTTCATAATATATAGTCAGTTATAGTTATAGTCAGTTATATAGTTCAGACTATACATTGTAGTCTGAAGTTCAAGACATTATTACACAATGCAATAATTAAATTAACTATTTAATAGTGTTGGCGTTTACTTGATGTAAAACCATTATAATTGAATATAAATACACTTGAACTTATGATTTACACTTTATTCACTACATAGCATGAATAGCACTTTAATAGTGTTGATAGCACTTTTAAGTAATAGCTTAAAGTACCATCGTGCTTTATTATTCTGTAAGCATCTGAAGAAGTCGTTAGTAATGACGAAACGCCTCGTTCTATGTAGTGAATAAAGTGGAAATCATAAGTGCAAGTGTTTGAATTTAAGTTTATATTAAATGAAATTAACATTTTATTTCAGTAAATTTGAATTTCAATGTCTTTATATGATAATTTCCAATGTATACAGCATGTACCATAATGATGAGACAACAATAATTGATATGGTTAAATATTGACTCCTCTGATTATTTATTGCACTCAATAAAATTGCAATATGAAATATAGTTTATATATATATATATATATAGTTGCTATAGTATATTGCAGTGTGAATCCCAATAAACTATAGCAACTAAAAATTGCTATGGTGTTTTCAGTCAAAACGATGATGTCCTATTGTTAAGCTAATAATTTGTTATTAGTAAAAATCTAAATAGCCTAGGAATTTAATATTACATGAGAACATTGAAGTAAAATCTATAACATTAATTATAGAGGATTACACTTGATTAGTAGTAATTCATAGGTGCAAAACTAAATCACATCTATACACAACAAATACATCTTATATGTATCTTGAACCCAAGTGCAAAAAAGAAAAAGAAATAACATTAATCAAAAATAAGCCGTAAATCTTACATACTTCTTCAACCTGAACCTACTCTAAAATAGATTTCAAAATTCTAGGATAGGCAATGTAAAAACTGAATTTTTTCTTGGTATTGATGAATTATGTATAAAAACAATAAGTTCTAAATTCAATGCAAGCAAAAAAATGAAAATTATAAATCATTATTTTTAAACATAATCATTTTTCAGGAAATCAGATCTTATTCACCCTAACATAATAATAGATTTGCTTAAAATAAAATATTCTCATCTACATTCAGTTAATATATTTCAACCCTGAAACAATTTATAGAATATAGAAAGGACCTTTTCCTTACCTCAGATGAGATCGGTTTATGTGGCAATGGACTATCAAGAAGAGGGACTGGTGGAGTAATAATATTGAACAATCCAGGACTGAGCTTCACATCTTTCAAAACTGGATCAATCGGAGGCACTGGCTTAGGTTTAGGATGTGTAATATTGTCCGGGCACAAGAAAACTTCAATTTCATCACTAACACTCTTCATAAGAATACAGTACCTATCCTCCTGATCTGTAGGTACTTTAAGTTGTGTATTTGGTGGCGCTTTGATAGCCATTACTGTTTTATGTTTGAATTTTGAAATTGACCTCAAATCTTGATAAGTAACATATCCATACTTATCATCATTTAAATTCCGTAACTCAGATTCAGCTGACTGAATCATCTGATCTAAAGCATTTTCTTGGTTCTCTAATGCCTCCAATTCTTTGCTTAGCCTAGCATAATGATTGCCTCTCAATCCACTACCTTTCCACTGGATATTATTTTTTGATTTTTTTTCAACTATACCAATACCTTCCAATACATTAGTGATATCATATATCCTTCGTTTTTGTACATTCAATTCTTGAGAAGCTTTATTCAGATCTACTACACCATTAGGAGACATTTCCAAGAGCGTAGAAAACTTTTTAGTTAACAACCCTAAGGAAGTGTAATACCTTGTATTCTTTTTAACTGGCGTCTGTTTCTTTGGCTTTTTAGGTGGGGGTGCTTTAAATTCATGTTTAAAAGGTACAATGTAATGCTGTGATTCTAGATTCAATTTTCTTTTAACTGGTGCTGTGGCACTTGGTGTAACAGAAGACATGACCTGACTTTGAGGTGTGGCCCCATATCCATGGTCAATAAGATGAGGACTTGGAGTGAAATTAGTTTTAAAAGTTGATGGACTATATTCCTCTTTTACTTCTTGTTTGATAATAGTCATGTCAGGAGTAGATGAAGTTATTCTGTACCCCCTTGGGCTTTCTTGTCTACGAATTATTCTCTTCATGTTTTATTACAAGAACAAACTCATTTGACACATTTAATTGAGTGATTTATTATTTCTTTAATTGAAATTCTATATATTTGGAGTGAGGTTCTCCAGTCCCCTTTGATAAGTTTCCAACCTGAAGAAAATTGCAATCTTAATGCAAGCAGAAATTCAATACTCATTTTATTACATTACTTTTTACAAAACTGTGAACAATCTTACGAAATTGAAAACAAAAACATACTTTTTTATAACTTCAAATTATTCATAAACTGTGGAAATCTAAGAGAATTTTTGCAGAAATAATGGCGGCACACATTTTTCCCCCAGCTAAGAAATTATATTCAATATCATGCCATATCACCAGGAGCTATTGAACTCCTCTCTCAATATGTCCTATTGAGCCACCTTTTGATATATCCAGTGCAACCAGTAAAAGAAAATATTTTTTGAAATAAGATCTAAAGTTCAACAGTGTTAATAATGTTCTCTCCCAATGTTCCAAATATTGTTTATAATACAGACACGAAATATAAGGAAATTTTAGAATGAAAAAATACTAAAACCTAAATCAATCCTTGCCTGTAGGAATTCAAAATATGTATTATGTATTTAGGAATGCATTCAGAATGTATGTCTACATAATTCATGTAATGCATTTAATAGTTATAACCTAAATTTTTCATTATAAAATGAGTCAAAATTACTATAATTATGTAACACTATGACCGAAATGCATTGTTCCTAAGAACTGGTACTATTTTTCAAAATAATTTTAGCTAAATTTCACAGTCAAAAATTTAAAAAAATCCTGAATACGTTCGTCAACACTTACACGTGTAAATTATTATCTTTGTTGCACATAATTACCATACAGTTCTCAAAAGGTTTCACAGAAATATCATTAGAGCTCTTATCAATAGCTAATCACCTATTTATAGCTTAAAACCCCCTACGGCTTTATTGTAACGTACTCTGTTGGAAGGTCTTGACATTTTGCATCCTTGAGGAATACGCACCATAAATAGATAAAACACTTCAAATTAAACACTATTTTCAAAAACATTTTGGTAAGATATTGCAATGATTAACGGAAAATACAACTTCGCTATCAGGCATCCAAAAAAGATTTAAAGGATCCGTTGGAATGCCGAGGGTTGATCGCAATTTCTGTCTACCTACCTACGAGCGAATGGGGAGGGAAAAATTCGTTACCTAATTATGCATGCAATAAAACTGAGGGGTGCAACAATATATTATTTCCTATAATATCAAAGTATAATCTATAAGCAGCCATAGCTCAATTGTGAAAAAAATATTTCAACTAAAAATAAATGATAGAAATTTACGCCTTCCACCACAGCAACCGCCATCGCAGATTCATAAAACAATTAAAATAAATGTATATTCTTAAGTATAGGCTTACCTATGGCGAAAATATTAATCCGACGAAATCACTTGATTTATCTAATTCATAAAATATAAATAATCTTCATCGGACTTACGAAAAATACTACATGTTCGTCGACAGTAGACAAAATGGTCTCCAAGCCACTTTATACAAAGCAGCTGGATAAACTAGAACAAACACGGGCTCAGGAAACATTTAAATAAATTAAATTCCTAATATTAAACCGATTTCACATTCTATGAAGATCGAGGATCACGATGAGCCTGTTTTCACGACAAAATTCTGAAGTTAAAGACCTTTAAAAAATTGGGGAACGGACCCAATTCCTGGCCACTATTCCTATGCTGCTATGAACAGACACCTCTACTCATTTTACGAAAACATCTGCCATCTGTACCGGGCATTGGCGCGAAGATACACGCAAGCGCTTCTATACAGATTAGTAGGGACTACATATGACTGTCATATGATTTTTGACAGTTTTTTAAAAAATTATAAACAGTCAAACTATGATGAATATGTGAATAGAAATTAACTATACCAAACTTTGAATTCACCTTCACTGACATCGAATTCGTTTTATTCTCTATGAAAGTTTTAATAATGATATAACCTTTATTCTAACCGTTGTAAACAATTTCTTATTGGAGCAAGTCTGCGCGGGAAATATTCAAATTACATAATATATAAGAATATTTTAAATGTAGTGTATATTGAAACTTCTTGAACAAACCAATTTATATGACATAGTCAAATTCAAATTTAAATGAGTACCAAAATTAATACTAAACAAAAATGTTTCCGTATAAAACGTAGCGCCTATAGCGTAACCATTATTAACCACCATTTTTAATCCAGTAAAAGTATCAGGAAGTATCTATGTAGCGGGAATTTTAAGTTTTCTGTTCCATAAAATCAAATATTCTAACGAGTAAATATAGGAAGTTATAACATCCTATAAATCCATATATACAATATGTTCTGAGGAAACAGACGCTTATCATTATGATCATATCACTGGAAAACATAAACCTTCAAGGAATGCATCACCTCATTTTTGTATTTAACGTTGTATGAAGCTTGCGTTAAAGAAACGCAAAAACGGTAAGTTCCAAACTTTTATATATTATTTTTTATTATTAGGTGGTAGTTGGATTGAATGTGGAAAAATCAGAACAGTTGATCACCTCTGTTGTGATAGTATATAATCCTCTTAGAAAAATCAACAATCTTCCTTTGATATCCTAATACAACTGAGCTTATAAATGTAGAGTTAAGAATTTGAATATACCTTTATAAATTAAAATTCAAATGTACTGAAGAAGTTGAAAGAAGCAAAATAATTTCAAAAATGAGGTCGAAATGAAAATGAAAATTATTATGTTCTGCTGTCCATATTTGCTGCCGTTTATCACACATACTATAAATTATTGTATTTATCAGTCTGTTTCCTAGTAAGTGGAAAGAAGCATTCAATGCGCATGTACCTAAGGTAGAGCCTCTCAAAGAATACAAAGATATGAGACCAATAAGTATATTATCGCGTTTGTCGAAAATCCTGGAAAAAGTAGTTAGTAGACAATTGAAACAGCATATAGAATATAATAACTTGTTGCCTGAAACGCAGTCTGGCTTTAGAAAAAATCATAGTTGTATATCTGCACTAACAAATATAACTGATAATATATTTCGTGAGATGGATAATGGAAAAATTTGGTTTCTAGTTTTGCTGGACTATTCCAGAGCATTCGAGACATTAAATCATGACCTATTATTGGCAATCTATGTGTCATTGGACGATGATGCTGTGCAGTTGATAGCAAGTTCTCTCAGTAACAGGACTCAATGTGTTAAAATGCATAATGAGATTTCAGACCCGTTTAGTATCACTACCGGTGTCCCGCAAGGTTCCGTTTTGGGACCAATACTGTATACAATATGCACCTATTGTCCTCCTGATGTACTTCAGTTTTGTATGCCTCAGTTCTACGCTGATGATACGCAAATTTATTTATCCTCCGAAAAAATCAACTATGTGTTGTGTTCAGTTAAATAATAATTTGAATAGGTCATTTGAAGCATCCAGTGAACTTTGTCTGAAATTGAACCCTGACAAATGTTCGTAATTGTTTATAGCACAGATAAAAAGTTTGAGCTACTGGAGGATGTTAAATTGAAACAGCGGGTGTACAGCTACCAATAAAGAATGAAGTGAAGAAGTGAGGAATGATATTTAATAAGTCTTTTAGATTTGAGAAGCACGTATCACGGTGTGTTCAATGGTCATATTAAATGTTGAACTTGTTGTACCCCCCCATCGCCATATGGCAGGGGTGCTCAAACGGTCGATAGCGATCGACCAGTCGATCGCGAGTGCTTTTTGAGTAGATCTCGAGAAGAAAAAAATATTTAGTAAGTAGGTAACTAAACTACAAAAATAGTTAATAAAATAACACTCTGCTAGCGGCAAAAGGCGGGTTTATCAAAGGAACGTGCGGTAATTGTCAAAGAAAAGTCGCGTTTTTTATTCTTGCCGCTTTTTCTAGAAATTTCGGGCGGTGCGTTTGACGGGAATATTCGGGACTTTCGTTCAGGTCAATGTAAATGTTGCGCCTGCAGGAATTGGTGTCATTCTGAATTGTAACTTAAACGCAATACTACGTCCATACAAAGCTTATTATTAAATAGTACAAAATGAATGCAGCGAAGAAATCTAAAACGTATCATTTTAATAACGATTGGGAGGAAGAATTTTTCTTTTGTAAGGTGAAGGGTAAGTGCATTTGTCTTATTTGTCGTGCGCCAGTTGCAATACCTAAGCGTGGTAACTTACGAGAGGCATCATAAAACGGTTCATAAAAACTATGAAAAGGATTTTCCGCCACAGAGCGAATTAAGAAAACAAAAAGTACGTGATTTGATATCTTGTTTGAAAAAAGAACATACCATGTTCACAAGACCAGCCAAACAATCAAAAGCTGCTACGATCGCGTCATTTAAAATATCTCATATATTGGCGAAACACAAGAAACCATTCGAAGATGGATCGTTTGTGAAGGAAGCATTCATTGAAGCGGTTGAGACTTTATTTGGAGATTTTAAAAATGAAGCAGAAATCATATCTGCTATTAGAGAACTTCAGTTATCTCGTCTGACTGTCACAAGGCGTATTGAAGTCATGAGTCAGGACATGGCAGATAAACTAAAACATGATATCATGGAATGTACATACTTTTCTTTACAGTTCGACGAATCCACCGATTTGACAGACACTGCCCAGCTGTGTATTTTTATTCGGATGGTATTCAATGACATGTTGGCTAAGGAACACTTTTTGACAGTCATTCCTTTAAAGGGGAAGACCCGTGGCGAAGATATATATGACATTTTCTTAAATTTTGTAAAAAACTACAAGCTACCAATTTATAAATTAGTGTGCATTACAACTGATGGAGCACCAGCAATGACTGAAAACAAAAACGGTTTTGTGGCATTGTGTCGAGCTAATAAAGATTTCCCTTCATTTTTTTCATTCCATTGCATTATACATCAACAAGTTTTGGGTTCAAAAGTTTTAAACACGGAGGAAATTATGGGCATTGCAACAAAAATTGTGTATTCCATCCGTGCACGTAGCTTGCATTGGCGGCTCTTTAAGTTTCAGTTGGAAGATAGGGAGTCAGCTGAACACACTGATTTAGTTCTTCACACGGACGTCAGGTGGTTGAGTCGCGGAAAATTCCTAGAAAGGTTTCAAGAATTATAGCCCGAAATAACAGCATTTCTAGAAGAAAGAGGTGATGACACTCAGATGCTGAAGAACGAAAAATGGCTGACTGACTTGGCATTTTTGACTGACATCACAATGCACTTAAACACCATTAATTTGGTGCTTAAAGATAAAGGAAAAACTATTATTGAGATGATTAGCGCAGTAAACGCATTCAGAAGTAAATTGCAACTTATGATAGATCAACTGAAAAGAAAGGATCTGAAACATTTTGCGTCTTTGAAAGCAACGATTCCTCAGTTAAATTATGATACGTATGAGGCTGAATTATCAAATATTTTGGACAATTCGAAATGCGTTTTTATGATTGGAGTAAATTGACAAATACAGCATCATTTATGAGTTGTCCTTTTTCATGTAAAAACATTGAGGAATTAGCTACTGAAGTAGCAAGTCAATTTAATATGAACACATGTTCTGTTGAAAATGAGTTGGTGCAGATTATATCAGATATACATCTCAAAGCTACAGCATCTGATACAAATTTCTGGTGTTTTATATCTGAAGATAAATATTATAATCTAAGGCAAATCGCCCTTCAACTGACGGCAATGTTTGGGTCAACTTACTTGTGCCAGTCTGCATTTTCTGAAATGAAGATAATTAAGTCAAAATATCGCAATCGTCTAACTGACGATAATATGTCATCATGCTTGCGATTAGCACAATAAACTCGCAATTTTGAATAACTATGAGTTTTTTCATTGATATTGTAGAGAAGGACCTAACTAAACCTAACCCAAACCTTGACTAAAATAACGCACATTGTGCGGAAAACTAATTTCTATATACGCCACGGTACAATCTACCTAGATAGGTAGGGTGTATCTTGTATCCCTGACAACCCTGCGTCACACATACTTGCAGCCTCTCAGAGTCGATCGTAAGTAGTCTAAAAATATTGAGGTAGAACGCCAGCAGTTCAAGTTTGAGCACCCCTGCCATATGGTATATACCCCCAAAGGTTCTATGTGACAGCTTATAGTCTAAGAGATTGCACCAATTTTTGGGTAAAATAATATATTCGAGGCAAAACACAATTTCTATATTTTGCAGTGTATACTAAAATTAATGTATACGAAAAAAAATAAGCGAGACGATGTAATCGAAGTTTTAACATTGCCAGACGCGTGCAAAAATATTTTGCAAAAAATTGTAAAAAATGTATTTGAGGCAGCTTGAAATTTTAAAGGAGTATTATTTATAACTAAAAGATAAGATTCCCAAAACCATTTAACAGATTTAATTTTGGTGGGACTTTCCAGCTGCCAACCTCTAAAAATTTAGGGGTTGATTTAGCTCCGCTGCTCACCAGCCAGGTCTGAAATTCCGTATTGAGGTATATCAGGAGATGTGACAAGTGTTCAGCTTGCCTGAAATACCTACCCAAAAATTGGTGCCAGCTCTCCTACTATTAGTGTTGTCGCTATTCAACTATGGCGATGTGATATACGCACGTTTAACAAACACTCAGAAGAGATGAATACAGTAGATACAAAACTCATGCTTGAGATGTGTGTATGGAATACGAAACTATGAACGCATTTCATATAAACTGTCTGATGCGCATTGGCTGAATATAAATATTACGAGAACTGTAGGAGAAATTATAAAGGAAGAAGATCCGAAGTATTTGCATCGTAAAATAGTATATCGTTCGCATGTTCATAATATCAATGTGAGATATAGGGGTAGGCTGACTCCTCAAACTCACAGGACTTCTCTGCTTGAGCGTAGTTTTTCTCAGCAAATTGTTAAACTATACAACAGTATTCCGGCGGATGTCCAGTCGAGATCACTAGCGACCTTCAAAGAGATATTTACTGAAATTTTATGTAAACGTGAAAGTTAATGTAAGCTTGCCTACATCCTCTGCATTTCTGGTAGGTACATTTGTTACAATTATAATGTATTAATGTAGAAAAAAATAAGGAATGTCTTTCAAAGAATTTGGACCTAAGGAGTTATCTCTCATAATTTTTCAATGTCTTAACGATTTTTTTAACTATTTGATTTCCTGACTCAAATGTGAAGAAGATATACCATATGAAGATAAGGTAAAAACCTAGTTTGATCTTTTTTTCGGTTTCCTGCGTTGAACATTTGCAGTTATTCTATTAATCAGGGCCGGATTTAAATTTGTGCCGCCCTGGGGCATTGAAGAAAATGCCGCCCTGGGGCACTGAAGAAAATGCCGCCCTATGACTCAAATTTTATTTTAATAGTTTTGATATCTTATTTTTTAAGAATTAGAATAACTAATTGATTGCAGGAAATTTATTATATATTATTTATCATACATTATGTTTTATTATTAGTTAATTATATGATATTTTTTCTCACTTTCCAAATTTTGCCGCCCTAAACATTAGCCCCGACTGCCTTTTCAAATTTGGTATTAAAATATAATTAAACATTAGTCTTTTCAAATTTGGCAAAAAAGTCTCGAAATAACGCGAATTGTAATGAATAAATGAGTTTTTAAACATTTAACCAGACCGATTATTCCCGTTACCTAAATTCTACACAAGGATCGCAAGGTCGAAAAATTACCTATTTTTCCTATATATTATATATATATATATATATATATATATATATATATATATATATATATATATATATATATATATATATATATATATATATATTTTTTGGAATTAATTTATTGCAGATAGTTATATTATTAATATCTTTAGCAATAACAGGCTTTTTCAATGTTAAAAGCTTTATTTCCATTGACGTTTCGTTGTATATCACAAAAAAAAGTTTTGACAGAGTTGTGATATACAACGAAACGTCAACGGAAATAAAGAAATTATTAGTTATTTCAACGGAATTTTTCAAAAATATATCATTTTGTAGCAGCTAACTGCAAACAAAAACGAAATGAGCAAATAATACCCCATCCATTCTCATGTAGAGATTACTTTCTCTGAGAGTTTATAAATTACTTTCATTTTTGCAGCACCTCTAAATTTCAATTTGAAGTGAGATTCTGTTAGGAATTGTATAAATATTTTTTTCCAAAAATTTTCCATTGGAAGGATAATATGTACTCAAAGGCTCTATTAACGTAATGAAATGAATACAGCTTTATAGTCATAAAATTGGTGTGAATAACATGCCTTTGTTTCATATATTTGGATATAATTCGAAGGACATTGTTTCTTTAAATGTTGGATCAAAATTTTGCCACCTTTTTCTCACTTTCCGACAACTAGCACATATTACGTAATGCTGTTTTTCACGTTTTTCCTTCTGTTTTGATATTCTACGTCTAATATATTACAGCTCTCACTCTGGCACGAGTGTAAGTGATAAGCCATCAACTCCACTTTCATCTCCAGTCAAAACAGTCAACGATGCCAGGTGGCATCTTATTCTTTAGGTTGCTGGCAAATACTTATTTGTTGTACTACAACGCTCTATGTCAGACCATCGTCTAATCGCATCAAAAGTTTTTTTCAATTATTTCAAATTTTAATGATGAATATCATATTTTATCCATATCCAAAAACACAAGACTTATAAAAATCGGTCCAACCGTTCTTAAGTTACACATGATATAACGTGTAACTAATTTCAATATAATATTACGACCGGTTTTAAAAATCATTGATAACTAATAGAAGCGTGTAAATTTAGTGTTACCTAGTACCTATGTATTTTTGATACCAAATCTATTGCTATAGTAAATGTCCAAAGAACAATTATCCTCTTATTCTTAATATGTTGATTATAATTTTAACACTGTATGAAGACTTCATGAAGATCATAGTAGGCGGTTAAATACAGTCAAACTTTTCAAGATGGCTGAAATTTTTTTTTAAGTTATTGATATAATTTTCATTCTGTATTTATAATTTCGTGAGTCCAAATTTTTACAACAAAGCTGTTCAGATTATTCAATATTTATAATGCTACTAAATATGGAGAGTATAGTAAGTAATGTATGGAAAGTCAATACCTTTCATCTCTTGGCTAGTTTCAGCACATCTCTTATGTTAGATCACAAATTATTACTTCACATTCACCATTTTCATTTGATTAATTACGTGCCCATTATTCAATGGGCACGTTTTATACAGGAATGATGCATTTTTCTATATATTTTTCATATTATCGATGCAAATACTGCACACATGAAATGAGATTGAAATTGCATTAAGTACCATTGAAAAATTTGCATGTGAACGTGAAAAATATCAAAATATATTTTGTTAATCCCAATTTGTAAGAACATGGATTTACATAGGTCTGCAAGATACACTTTTTCGCATAGATGTACGAATTTCATTATTAATTGACTTTCCCTACCACATTTTTTAGTGGCCTACGATAATACAAATTTTGAATGAAAAAATATATAATATATTATGAAGGATATTGCGTCTTTCTTACGAAGGACGAATTCATTGCAGTAAGTTACTGCCTCCGTAACTACCCGTGGAACACGAAACTTCTAATCAAGGATCGCATTGTTCGGTCACGGGCTCTGTAACTCAAGTAGTCTTACGCGTTTAGTATTATGTAATATGTACTCAAAAATTTTTCAAAGATCTCCCAACTTGTTTTAGACATAAATTGAGCAGATTCTTGTTTTGCCTTACAAAAAGACACAGGTACAATATGTTTAATTATAAGTGTCTGACATGTAGAACAAGTACTCAGTTTGCTAGTCAAATTCAACATTTCAATTCAATACTTATAATATCCATATCTCCCCAATAGATATCTTCATAAACAATATACATACTTACCTCAATAGAAGTGCGATAATATTACGATATTATGTTCTCTATAATGCAATATATATTTCTTTAATGAGAATTCTATAAGAAATTTTGAAATAACAGATCATAAATTAACACAAAGAAGCTAACACAATAAAACCATTATTATTATTATGCCCATATGATGAAAGACGAGCATTTCAAGCAGAAATACAAAAACTGATTATTAAAACAATGCTTCTCCACTTATTCAACGTACCCTTCTCTACACTAATTGAAAAAATATAAATTTTTTATTTATCTTTCATTTATTATACTACTGTGGTAAAAAATAATAAAATCGAAATACATTATGATACATATTGATATTTCTAATAAACCTAACATGCATTCGATAATCAATTAAATATACACATCCATAAAACAGATCGCATAATAAATATAAATATACAGCCGTAAATCCACAGAGAGCCATCTAATGTGAACAACTTAAGTGATCCCCGTCCAGCTACCACTACAAAGAGGCAACAAATATGCCATTGTTAAATTTAAATTACAATTAATCAAACGACCGGAGTAACGCTTGTTTCAATTCAGAATTGAATAGAATACATACTTTACAATTTTACATTTTATTCAAAATGACAAAAATAAACTAAAACGGCTCATTTTACAGATTTTTCTTTACACATGTATTTTACAGTATATAAAGGTGATAACCAAAAAGGAATTTACACTTTACATCAGTTTTAGTATCTTTACATCAGTCTGAGGCCACTGTGCCATTTAGATCAGATCGGCCAACTTTAGGTTAGCAACCTCACTCCCCGTCACCGCTTTTCAAAGAATACTCCACCCATCGATTTGCCATACTCATATAAAAAATTTTTTTTACTCAATTGCGCATCAATATCTGCCTCTTAATATCTATATCCAAATGTCAACAATACCCTCAATTCCCTGTTAAAAAATTACCAGCAATATTGGCATTCATAATTTATCCATGCATTAAAATTTAAACTTGAACCCAAAATAGAATTAGTAGAATTTTTTTTTAATTACAATTTTCTGGTGTAGGATAATTCTGAAATTTTCAACATCTTAGGATTGTATGATATCTTAGAAAAATATTTGTTGTCCCAATTCAGGATATTGCTTCATAATGACATTTATCAATTTGAGGATATACCTTAAAATTGCTAAAAAAATAATTACATAAGTCTTCAAACTCTCTTCAATATAAAATTTGAAATTATACAATAAGTATTTTACATATTTTAATTCACACTTTTGCTTTGTACACATAAATTCTGTATATAACTTTCCACTAAACTGATGAATGTCATTACCATGTCAAGATTTTACATATTTACAAAAATGTACTAGAACCTAAATTTGAAATAATATTCAGGAACACATGAACTGATTTGGACACTTGATAATATCTAGGCAAGATTATTTTTATTACTAAAATATGTAATATATATTTCGAATCACTCTTCAATCAATGCAATTATTTTAAAAAATTATATCACATAAAGCTTTCAACATGTTCACAATCTTACCAAATATATTTTTGAAAGAATCAAAACTAAAATAAGAGTAAACTCTATTTGAGAATCATTAATTTGAAATTGAATTAAGTTTAGTAATTTCAAAATTTAAATTATTTAGTTTTCTGCTTGAATATTGCGATCATAATTTTCAAATTTCCAAATCATCAATATTTTATACCCATAAATTGTTACTTAATTCATTATGTCAATATAAAATCCGATAAAATTTTCACTAAGCACAATAACATTTCCTGTTTTTATCCGGTTTTTCTTATGGCAAATCAATGTTCAGGAACAATACAAATATTTTACAAGATATTGATAAAAAGCACAACAATTTTTCTAAGTACAAAAAAATTACTTTACATTATTACAGTATTTTCACTTTCTGCTTTAAATACATATATATAGATAAAAATTGGATATTATTTGTCTTTAAATGAATTTAACATATATACATATCACCTAAGCGGTTCGGGAGAAATGGCGTGATCAGTTATCTCTAATAAGTGCAAAAAATTTACCGAGATAATGTTTGCATGTAGCCGTTTGAAAAATTTTATCAACGAAACTATATTACATATAATACAAAACCGAACGTTATTCTATTTACACTTACCAAAGATGACTGGAGTGGTGTTCATAATTTAATCAATCCACCCAACAAAAATTATTCGAAAAATGAGTTTGAGATCTAATGAATTAATACTCAAATCATTTTTGAATTTAACACTAAATTTAGGATAAAAATTATTGAACAAAAAAAGTTATGAGGTTCTGATATAAACAAGAAATGAGGTGCGTGAACATAAGTTACATCGTTAATGCAGATTTATCACTAGAAAAACAATTAAAGGAATAGATAATTTCAAAAGTACAGATTTTTTAAAAGAATAAATAGAGAAATCAATTGCTCTATAGCTCACTTTTGTGGCTGAAACGAGGGTGTAACAAATATTGATGAAAATATCTTGAAAAAAAGATTGAAAAGTTTGATAAAAGATGAAAGGAGAAAACAAATTCAAACTAAATATACACCACAAATAAGTTGTTAGCCGATCCAAAAGAAAACAATAATAATTTCTAATCTAATACATTGTATTAGGAAAATTATCAATATCATTTGAATGGTAATTTTCATTGAAAGTATCAAAATTGCCCATAACAATTTTCCGAAATAGTTTTAGTTTAGAAGAATAAAAATATAAGTTTTTTCTCCTGTTCAGTTACTGACCTAAAATTTGCAGTCGTGACCTTGGAAGCAAGTGATTGGGTGAACTGTTACACTAAATTGTGAATAACATCGAAAATGAATATTGGGTGCTCTATGTCAATAAATTTGAAACACATATTACATTATAGTGAAATTAAAAACACATATTACATATAGTCTTAAATGCGTTAAAGAACTTATCTGTCAATTTGTGGTTACTATATTATTCTTATATGGAATTTACGAAAAAACTGTACAATTATTACAATACAATTACATTTTACAATTTGTTACTTTAATACTAGACCCAATAGAAAAGGTGTTTTTTTTTCAAATTCTACATTTATATATAGTCACTATGAATAATCATTCCAATATGTGGCTAACGCTCTGCTAAATATGAAGAAAAGATTGAAGTT
This sequence comes from Henosepilachna vigintioctopunctata, assembly GCA_030704895.1. Lineage (NCBI taxonomy): Eukaryota > Metazoa > Arthropoda > Insecta > Coleoptera > Coccinellidae > Henosepilachna > Henosepilachna vigintioctopunctata. The sequence continues at coordinate 6,818,050 of JARQZJ010000001.1, read as the reverse complement.
ATCAGTATATGCCATAAAAAAATGAATCTGTTCACTAATGAACCTGCATCATGAAATATTTGAGAAAAAATAATTGTGAACACTAAATGAATTACTTGTTCAGCATGTTGCAAATCTACACAAATTAAAAAAAAAACATGAAAGAACCTCAAGTTAGTCATAAACATAATCATAATCAATTCATATTATGATGTAACTACTAAAATTTCATATGAAGTGATTTTTTTGAATATTTAGGGCATATATTGATTGGTTGAATTTTTCTGATTTCAGTTTACAATATTTTTAAAATAAATTAAAAAGAGGAAAAATTAGAAAGAGGGGTGATTGATAGAATAAACAATTTTATACAAATGAGATTTGTAAACTGCAGAAAAATTGCAAACTTTGAATACTTGAAAAATATCTAAACTACATATTTAAATGCAATTTTCAAAATTTAAATGCAATTTATGAAATCCCAGTAATAAACTACAAAAAATTTATAAACTGCACTTTTAGACATTGAAATTATAAAAAAATTTAAGTGAACTTCCCAAAAATTGAATAGGGATTAATTAAAAGAGTTGATTTATATATTTTGCAAATAAGCAAATGTTTTGAATTTTGGTAAAAAGCGCACAGGTCAAATAATTCATCTCATTATGGAATAGAAAATTTTGATTTTGAATAAGCTTATAGTTCAAACATTTCCTGAGGATTTTATCACACAAATGTGGAAAAACTGCCAGGATCACCTGTGAAAATGACAAAGATGGGTTGGGATTCTTACTTACTTTTTTGTTAGTTCATATGTACAATTTTTGAAGTTCATTGAAGTTTTTAGATTTATAAATGTGCCAAATGAAAAATACCACCATTAATCTAATGAATGTGAAATGAAATATGAGATTCGAAATTAATGAAGAATTCTTACAACCTTGGTGAAACTTAAAGGCATAATAAGTTCACACATTTCTCAACATTTATTACAACCACTTCAATTTAAAAACCAAATACCTAAGAAACAAGAAATAATAAATTATAACTAATATAATTCAAGAATAACTGAAAAAGATTTCTGAAAATAATGAATAAAACAAATGTTGAGCAATATCATGAACTTTGCTGTATGCCTCATCACAAAAATTACATAAATTACAAATATAATACAGAAAAATATTTCAAAACTAATGTGTACAGAAATAGTTTATCAAATTAACTTAAATATTATTACTCAAAGAATAAAAATTATTATGAAACTATTTAAATATGAAAAAGAATGAAAGAAAATAATATGGAAAATACTGGAAATGTGTGTAAAAAAAGTAATTACATGACACACATCAGTTCAAACGTTTCAGAAATAATATTAACACCTCGAGAAACTTAAAGGACACCATTTGTAGGTGGCCCGATGGGGCCGAGCTCTCCTCCGATTGAGCCCATCGACCCGGGCGCTTTCATGAAGTACTTCTCCAGCTTGGCGATGATATGTTTGCCGTAGGTGTACTTTTTCAGTGAGTTGAGATGTGGTCTGATTTTGTGCATCAGAACTTTCCTTTGTGTAGGTTCACTGACATCGATCATTTTTTGCACAACATAATTGGCATACTGGTCCTTCATCATTACATGTAATGCACTATGAAAAAAAAATTTTAAGTAAAGAAACACTCAACAAATAATCTATAATTAAAAGTTCATTAATTTTGAACCAAAGTGTGTTGAACGACAATTCAACGAATTACATTAGTAGTTAGTATATTAACTATGAATAGGGAAACACGTTCTTCTACTTGTCAGTAGTAAGTAATTGATGATCATAAAAAAAAGATAGCATAAAAAAATATACAATATTGTCACATTATGTGGAGAAAGACAATAGAAGATTCCGGAGACAACATAGCAATTTAAGGCATCTATAGTTCTTTTCTGACAAAATCTTCAAATTAGGAACTATTTCACAGAAGGGTCCCTCACGTAGAATAATTTATGTTGAAATATGTACATGTATGAAATACTCATACATTCAACAATGATTCAAGCAAGCATAATCCTGAATAATTCGAAATGTGATGAAGACTCCGATCTTTATTATTGCAAAATTCCTGCATATTTTCTGATATAACAAAGTATCAGGACATTCTTGTGGTCCTAATGAATTATTCAAATAAAAGAAAAACTGGAGCAAACAAAATAATAAAAATTTCACTAATGAACCAGGGAAACTAAACAAACCAACAAAAAGTATCAATTGTAAAAAAAATATCAAGTTAAATTGCAAATATCTAGAACTAAACATATACTGAATGCATGATAGTTTCCTGTAAAGCAAATTCATGTTCGCTACTGATAGTATGTTATTCAATTTGAGGAAGACTTTAAAACTCCTAGTAAACTCCTAGTCTTTATTAATCCAGCATTTGAGAAAGAGATAGTACTTCCAAACGTCGTAATGCGTATTTGAATTAAATTATGAGAAAATTCTAAATATTGTTTCATTATGGATATTAATTTTCTTAAAGTATCGGCCTCATCAATTCATCAACTCCTAGTAAACACTATAATACCAATGGAGATATTCCATCAACAGCAAAGTGAATTGAGAAAATATATTTAATCAAATAATTCATTGAAAAATTGAGCAACTTCTGTCTTGAACGAATTCTAATTACTACAGGGAATTAGATGAAAATAGACAAATACAACACAGTCAACTAAACACTACATATTATCTACTGAAGTTGCTTACTTATCATTGAAACCGCACACTTCCTCAATAAGCAGAGCGCGTTCGGCTCTGGTGGCGTGCGTGACACACTTTTCTACGACGTTACTGGCGAACTTATGTTGACTCAGCATGAGAACTTTTCCTCTGACGCTGTTGATCAATTGAGATTTATCTTCGGGCTTTCCGTGTTCTGAAAAAACATAAACCATTTAAAATTTTCCTAAATAATTTCCAAATTCGTTCTATGTAATTCGAAAAAAGAATAGCGTTTTACCTAGCACGTGTTGAATGACGTAGTTTCCAAATTGATCTTGAATGAGCTGTTCGGTATGCTGATGTAGCTCGGCCAAAATCGGAGCGGTCTGATCTTGTGTGCAATGCTCCAATATGCGCTGTATGACGCGACATCCGTATGGGTGCGTAGACAATGTGTAAACTTGCCCAGAAAATGAATGAATAATGAACTGAAAAAAAGAAGTGAGGAAACAGTTCATACAATATAAAGTCGATGACATAAAAAAAGATTATTGAAAAAGTTTAATTTCAAAAAAATTGTAATTGAAAACGTTGCTTATATCGATCACAGATGAAGAAAGAAATGGTAGAAATCTATGGTCTACCATCCACAATAATGAAAGACAACTCCATGAAATTAACAGATGAAATTGATTGAACATCCTTCTTTTGATGGAATCATAAATGGAAGCATAAAATGAGAATCTAGTAAAATCAGAGCACAAAGAGACAACTGAAATACTTTCAGCTATTTTGCTGTACTTTTTATGCATCTACTTTTTCATTGCTATATGGGTCAACAATTGCTTCAATTAGAATTATTAGTATACATATTTCAATCTCTAGTTTTGGATATATAGAGCACATCACTTAAACTGAATAAAAGATTATCTGCTTTTACCAATATAACTATTCTATTCATTTATTATCTTAATATAAAGATATAGTATTATATAGATGGAACAGATGGGGATTAACTTGGATATGTCTCTTCTATAAGTTATAATTGAGAACCTGATTTATTCAACATTTAAAATTTGAATCACTTATGTTCATCATCAATTTTTGGGATTGAAGTGTGCTTAATTGTGATATAGTTATAATTTTTATAGTTAGAATTGGTTAAATTCATTAGTTAATGCATATTTTGATTTCCTCATCAGAACCAAAAGCTGACAAAAAAATCAAATTTAAGATAAATCTAAATTTTCACAAACCTGCAAAGCACCTGGTTCGACACATTCAATACATTTTTGCACAACATGATTGCCATTCTGGTCTTTAACGCACTTGAGTACGTGTCCATCTAGCTCTCTAACTATCTCCTGCTGTTGATCTGGTGGAATCGATTCGAGAGCCTTCTGTATTACTCTGCAACCATACATCTGCAATGCCAAAGGAAGAACGTGTCCTCTAACTTTTTGCGCCAGCGTACCCTTTTGGTCTTGAGACCCAAATTCGAAAAATTTCTGAATGACATAATTCCCAAACACATCTGTCATGAGATTGTACGCGGCCGATAAAATCTCATTGAAAACCATCTGTTTCTCAGCAGCTGTTGCCCTTTCCAGCTTCTGCTGTATGAATCGGGAACCGTGCTGATCTTGAGAGAATTCCACAATATGGTTGGCTAAATCTCTGAAAATAGAAACCGTACGCGCATATTAGTAAAAACTTTATAATTCGTACAATATTATTTCAATGACATTATAAATGGAATTAAAAGGTTGACACTAATAAAAATATAGATTCGTTTGTCGTTTTCCCACTTGGGGTCCGTAACCTTAGAATAATCACCTTCTAATTAGTGATTAGATTTTAAAATTCTTTAGTGAACCTTAAGAATAGTTTTTTAGCAAGCAACAAAACTAAAGAAAGTGTCACCATTGAAGTTAGATGTTAACAAAACTATACTATATTGACAATAGACTAATGTTTGTGAATTTGAAATCATTACCAACTTCATCTTCATTTTTATTAAACTTTGCATTTCTGAACTCTCAATAATGTACATATTTTCTCAGTTTTTAGCAATATCACATATTTAACATTTATATTTCGAGGTTCGTTATGAAATTTGAATTTGTACAAGTGACAGACAGTGACACTTTTGCAATGTAATAAAACATGAAAATTATTGCACATACAAACAAATTATGGAGATCTAAAATTAGGTACCTCAACTGTAAATTTGGGTATCTGTTATTCCTGAAATCTTCGAGAAGTCTTGATCTTCCTTGGGGCCCTTTATCCAGTGTACTAGGCACTGTCGCCAGTGATGAGTTGATCTTTGTAAACAATGAATTTGTGGATCCGAACATGGTATTGGCAGTGAGGCCAGCTGCTACAGAGTTTCTATATTTCGCTTCTGCTCCAGGCGCAGCTGATAGAACTCTCGATGCTACCAGACCGCCTAACTGCAAAGGAGCCGGGGGAGGTGTTAAGCTTCCAGTCAAAGGGCTTGGACTGCTGCCAATGTTGTAAGAGGTCGGCCATTTTTGTCTATAGTCCAATGAGGGCGAGAAAGCAGAAGTGTTACGGTCAAAGGAATCACGACGTCCAGTAGATGATGTACTCAAGCCTAAACCTGAATTTTGATAAATTTATATTAGTAAACTGGGAAAATTGTGAACAAAGATCAATAATTGCGTTTTATTCAAATTTGCACCAATCTTCTCGACTAAGTATAACAGTAATAATATTTACTAATTTTAGAATCTGATGTGAACATAATTCTGAAAGCTATCTTTAGAGTTTTATTCGAACATGTAAGACGTTATATTTCAGATAAATAGTCATTTATTTAACAATTTCATAGCACAGGTCATAACAAGTCATAGACATATACAAACGTCTAAACCTTTCCTGAGATTCTAGCCAATCACATCTGATAATATCACAATTCTTATCAAACTAGACTCAGAATTTAGACGATACAATTTTTCCCAAAACGCCAATCACATATGAATATTTTTGAAAATTCCAAGCCTACTTGTTACTACTAAGCACTAATATATAAGAATGTATATGCACATACTGCTTTTAGAAGAATTCAAAATGAATTATTTCACTTTGTCAAAATTACCATTTTAATAAAACGGAATGCAATTTTAACATTATTGGATTGCTCCAAGTACCTACTCCTGTTTGGATAGATTATGGTAATATAATCAATATACTTCCGTAGTATGCAAAATAACGGAAATAAATTCAGGGAAAATAGAAAATATTTGAAAGTTATATTTTTTGCTTATATAGCGAACAATATTTTATATCAGATTTATGAAAAATGCAGTAAGGTAAATAAATATATTGTAATATATTAAGAATCTCAGTTTCCGTATCTCAAAGTGTTTCAGAATATTATATAACATTTACATATTATAATATTGAACAGATGAACTGACATTTTTAAAGTCATTTTAAATTTCTTATCGAGTCTTTCAATTACTGTAACTTGTGATTGATAGATGTATTTCATCGATTCATCTCAGAAATTCATCCGTAATTTCTACTCATTAATAATCAATTCATCGTTGTAGAAGATGAGCTAGAATAAAAATAAAAAAAACGATATCTACACAGTGAAAATTACAAAATCACAGTTTGTAAAACAGCGTTTTACAAATTGTGATTTGATAAACGCTGTTTGAATTTGAGTTACTAAATACAACAACTGTGGAAGAAATAGTTAATATTTAGAATAAGTAAAATTGTTTCCAAAATTCCAACAGCACTAAAAACAAATTTTAAAAGAAATATTTCAAAACGAGTAAAAAAATTTTATACAAATTTTGGAATCACTGGAGTACATAATAAAATAATATAAAAACATTATAAAAAGAATGTCGAACTTCTGCATAATAATATTCACAAAGGTTTGAAATTCTAACATAAGCTTCCTTTTTACTTTATATATTCACAATTATCAGAAACCAAGACTGATTTTACATTCAATTATAAACGTGTCAAAAAAGTTTTTTCGTCCCTTCCATTGCACAGTAGAAAAAATTCGGCTTTTTTATAGATTTATATTATTTAGTAATAAATACATTTATATACTCTTATATACACATAGAACAAAGAATGTGAAGTTAGAATATGAGCTAAGCAATATTACATAAGCAACCCCTACCTGAATGCAAGGATGAAGTAGTGGCTGTAGAACCCAAATTGCCAAGGGAAGAACTGCCGAAAGGAGCAGAGGGAGGTGCAGCGTGAAGAGCCGGAAATAGCCCAGAACCTACACCTTGTGCCACACCTGACCATCAACCAACAAAGAGTTAGTAAAAAAAAAGAACACTGTAATTATTATGAAGCATTTTGCGAAATACTTCAAAGAAAATATATACATGCACATTCGTTTAAAATTGAACAATGAGAATTTTTGTTGTTATGCAGTTATGAAAAATTGAACTAACACATGGATTGAATTTTGCAGGATAAAAAAAATGGTTGAACTGTTTTCAATTCGAAATAACTGAAATAGATATACAAAGTTACACATAAATATTTTCTCTAAATCAAATTCGAAAAGGCAATCGAATCTATCAAAAGATGATTTTCAACAGAATGACTCGAATAATTGAATATCATTTTGTGAAAAAGCAATTTACAGTTATCAAAAGCAACTCCGTACTTTGTTAGTAACACATTGTATCACGTATCTCAATTATGATACTATACTGATTATAATTGATTTTTTCAATTTTGAGCTGAATTAAATATTTTGAACTATATTTACTTAATTTAAAAAAAGGTAAGTGACAAAAAACCCTAAGTGACAGAGCTATTTTGAAAGAGCCAAAGTGAATTTAGTTTCGAGATTAACTGCTTCATTAAGCGAAAAATCATATGCAAAGATTTATTAATAGAAGAAATAAAAAGACAAAAATAACTAGAGTAATACCAAAAATTTTATTACATCGCCCAAAACTGGGTTTATTCAAATAGCATAAAAACAATAATTTTTTCTGTTTGTGTTTGGTTTTCAATTAAACGTTAAAACTAATATGACGAAGACATTTCGCAGATAAGAAAAAGAGAAAATATTATTTACAGAGTAAAAAATCGTAAATTCGTTTCGAATTCACTTCTGAGTGTTATATTTCTTAGATAAGAAAAAGAGAAATATTATTTACAGAGTAAAAAGTCGTTTCGTTTCGAATTCACTACTGAGTGTTACTAAAGGAAAAAAACAACAAAAATAAGCACACGCTGGGCACAAATTGAGTCGAAAGGCAACTGGTCTTACCTCCTAAAGTACCACCATTGACAGTGTTATTAACATTGGCGCTGTACAGGCTCTGCGGATTGTTGGAATATAGAGACGCCGCAGCGGGTGTCTGTCTATTGGCCTGGGGTTGAACCAGGACGGGAGCAGGAGAGACAAGACGCATAGGGGTGCCATTTCGCATGGCCGCCCCCTGCGCCATTATTATCGGCGTATTCTGATCGTAATAGGGAAGGATATAACCTCCCGGTACTTGCGGCTGCAAAAATTACAATATTTACATTTCGGGAATTTTTTACAGAAAAAATTAATAGTGATTAGTTTATCATGCAAAATAGACTATACATATATAAAGACAAATACTATACACTTATTTTTAAGACAATGATATATAATGAGGATGAATTAATTTTTCGGAAACGTGTCCAAAGGACAATAAAACAAAGCGAATGTTTGATTTTACAAAAGAGAGTTATATTCAGATAAGACCCTGTTGTTTGTTGTCTTTCTCCAAGCTTTCATACAAGTTATATTTCACAAATGTGTTTATTTTAATGAACTAAACGTATTTATAATGCATTTTATACATAAAAGAAAGTGAGGAAAAATAGTCTTCTTATGTATGTATAACTTCAATTGCGTCAATTTTTATGTTCATTCTTTCAGCTGAAAAGGCACAAAGTTTTCACTTTGGTATTAATATGTGTATATCGATTAAACCACATGCGAGGAAAACTAGATAATTTGAATACTTGCTTCTCTGATATCTTATATTTGGAAGTACTTGAAGAAGCAATTCATCTTTTTTTTTCAATAATATTCATAGACTTAGAAAGCCTATGATCATTTATTATGTTTTCAACATATAATTCGTCTATTTGAAAAAATTATATCTAATCCTTTATCGTCGTAAGTTTTCAAGAAAAACATGGAAAAGTGAAGGAAGTCAGTTTCTTATATAATCAAAGTGAGATCAAAGTAAAATCTAACCTGTACTTGTTGTTGGGCTTCCGCAGATCCATTTGGAGTGATAGGTCTCCTAGCTCCATTGCTGGCTCCCTGCTGAATCAAATTAGCGGGAGCTGGATAAACCCACGGGCCAACTCCGTAGTACTGAGGAACGCCAGTTGTTATAAGATACGGTTGATCCTGCTGAGGATTAAGCACGTAAGGAGGTTGCGGAAATGCAGCCTGTTGCTGTTGCGCCAAGTACTGCTGTTGCTGTTGTTGCAACAGTTGCAACTGAGCGGCACTGGGGGTTGCAGCTTGAGTCTGCTGAGATCTGAATAATTGCTGTAACAAAAAATGGAATACTTTCAATATTTTTAATAACAAATTAAGTTAAAATGTTACATTTATTTAGCTTCCAAGATAATTATTTTAATCATATAAGGTAAACACTATGACGAATGGCTTTCACAGTTTACAGGTTGCAAGAGCGATCAGTTTTTTGCAATTCCAAATAAAAACGTAACACAATTGATATACACTTCACAGTGAGGCAACTGTAACACTGTGAGGTTTAGGAATAACTTCAGTTCTTTATATAGAACCATATTTCAACGTTCTTTCTCATATAATATCATTACAGTTCGGTTTTTCTTAAACTGTTGTTTTTCGTACTTCTATTTTTGTGAAACAAATAGTTAAATACTTGGTTTTTTTTTTTTGTTAAAATGAGCAGGTTCTGCTACATTTCACCGCTTAGTGCTGTATAGATAGACAGTTGTATATTAATGCAATTTTGAATATCTTTTAATAAATACCATAAATGTATGAATTTTTAGTGGCATACTAGTTCAGTCCAATCATTATGGAATGATAGAATTTTTAGTAGACGAGCAAATTTGTTTCAGTTTCAAACGTCATTTTGGAATATCTAGGAAAAAGTAATGAATCGCCTTTTCAATTTGATTTTTGCACAGCATTTCATTCGAGTTATCTCCATTTATGCAAATAAAAATACTGAAATAATTGAAGATTGACGAAGTGTTTTTGATAAAATTTCAATTTCACCTCTCACCAAACCGAATCAACCGTTAATATCGGACTGATTGAAATCGCTCCAAGAAAAACAATCGTCTCCGTTAGCCACGAACTTACGATGACCGTTTCCACAACAGAAACAATCACACGCTCTAAAATCATTTTCATTAATCTTTTCACAATTTTACGGTAACCGACTCCAATATTCAATTCGAACACGAAGAGCGTGAAAAGAAATTATTCTTTTTTTCGGCGGCAATTAACGTAACTTTCATGTTAAAATACCGTTGCGAATAATACCGACATCGGCGGATTAGTTCGTTTCGGAAATCGATTTTATAGTCGTTCTTCGGCGACCGTTAAAATTACAAATATCCGAACTAACAGCTTTCGGTTTCGAAATAGCTTTTTTTCAATCTCGACTAAATTGCGAAGATTTCAGCGGTCGCATCGCGAGGGTATGAATTTAACGTGAAGGGAAACGAATGGCTGCAATTCAATGGGTTATAAATACGTCGATACGACCCCTGGCAGACTGTTTACGAATGATCGTGTCATACGGGGAGGATTAAATCGCGACCTGTTATCTTAAATACGCAAGAACGACAAATATATTACATAAGCGAAGCTGGAAAATCGTAAAACGTAAAATCGCGATATGACGTCTGATTTCGATCTCGGTATTTTGCAATAAGCCTGAACTCATAATGGGTAGAGTATGATACGACACCGAATAAAATCGGAGGACATGTAATAAAAAATTTTGAATGAAGGTTTATCCAAGCGGAAAATACGCTTTTCTATACAGAGCTTTGCGTATATGAAATTGATATTTGCACTGTACTGGCTTTTATACGCGTTTCGATCAAGCGTTATTCTGCATGCAGTGATTATATTTCATGAATAGTTTCGACATTTTGACATCAAAGGAACATCAGAATATTTCTTGAGTTATTAAAAATAAATTTTCTATCTGAGAAACTTCTCTATTCACCAATAGAGGTTTTTTTTCAGAAGCGGAGATTTTAAATTGACAATTGGTTTTAAACTCCAGCTAGTTGTGCGTAGCAAAATTGTTTTCTTCACTTATGATTTGCATGAAACGAAGTTTAATAATAATTTCCATTTGTGTTGATGAAAATCTTTTGAAATATGTATATGAAAATGAACAATTTTACATTGAGTGGGTATGGAACTTACATTTCGAATTGGTTTCAATGGAAATGCACATTATATATATACATTTGAATATAAATAAAGCAGAAATAAGCAGCTAACTTCCATCTTAGGAATCTGTATTCCTGCATTATACCGTACGAGAATCGAAAATTCCATAAAACCTCCGCGAATTTTGCCGGATATAATTACACTGAAAAAACGATTAAAAATAACGAAGATTATTCAAACGATTTGTATTCATATAGCAATAAAAATGAAATTTTCGAAAATTGAATCAACCAAATTAATACAAACCTAGTGCGAACGCAATTTGGCGAAGGCGCCGGTTTTTAAATCGAACTGTTGCAAGAGTCCGATATTTCAAGAATTTACATAACTTATTACGTTAACCTTGTGGACAACTAAAAACCTATTCACTCAAACCAAACCTATTTGATGTACTACTTATACGCAGCGATTATGACATTGACAAATTATATTCGAATGACGAAGTTTTCCTTGGTTGGTTAGAAGATGTTAGAAAGCAATAAACAAATTCCAGATGAGTAACGACGTAGATGCTAACTAATAAACCTTTATAATTTGATTGGAATTCATATTAGGTAGCTTTATTGCACCAATGAATTACGTCAATAAACATTGAAATAGAAAAGGTATTGTTTGGGTATGATTCTTCTTTTTGCATGCATTCGGTAATCACTAGAGATCAAGTAGATGACTACTTGATCTGATGGCTCTTTTCAGATAAAAAAGTTTATTTGCCGCAGAATTAGCTCTAGTTGACGTTTTTTCCGCAATTCAATATAAACATAATTCAAAGATAACAGAATTTTATAGGAGAAAAGAGATATTTCCATCCAAGAGCAAAAGTAATTTTAGTTCAATTGTGATGTTTTGTTTTCCCAACGTAACAGAATATGTGTAAACTTTATTCAATAACGATGAACTTGACTTTTTTTTTCAATTGACTTTTATATACGTTTCAACTCTTCATGAACTTTTGCAAAGATTAAGTTACAACAATTCGAATTTTACTACTCAATTTTAACAAAATATTATTACATAATTGATATATCAATAGTATGAAATTGTTAAATCAAAGTAAACTCTTGGCTTAATGTTTCACGATTATATTCAACAATATGAATTTGTCAACATGTTTCGAGCGTGAGCTCTTTTCAAGAGTGTACAAGACTGTCATTTTCAATCTTGAAAATGAGCTAACGCTCGAAACATGTTCACAAATTCATGTTCTCAAATATAATTATGAAACATTAAGCCAAGAGTTTAATTTAATTTAATATTTAACTATGTTTCATCAAGAGTTAAGCGACAATTCAATCTCGGTCAGTATGAAATTGCATTCTGGTTAAGTACTCGAGTTTTAAAATATTCTAGGGATAGATAAAAAGAAGTTTCGATGAATTCAAATAATTAATTTTTGTGCGATCCAGCAGAACGAATAAAGAGGTTATACTAGAATAAAATAAACTTTATTCGCCGTTCTTTCCGAAATTCAATATAAAAATATTCAAAGATTAGAGAATTTTAAAGGAGAAAAGGAATACTTCCACCCAAAACCAAAAATAATTTTAGTTCAATTATGAAGTTTTATTTTCGCACCGTATCAAAATTATGTGGAAAATTATTCAATAACGATCAACAAACCTTGACTTTCATATACGTTCCAACTTTTCATAAACTTTTACAACCACAAGATTAAGTTACAACAATTCGAATTTTAGTAGTCATTTTTAACTAATCATAATTGATATGTCCTTTATAATATCAACAGGAAGAAATTGCATTCTGGTTAAGTAGTTGAGTTTTGAAATATTCTGGAGGTAGATAAAAAGAATTGAGATGCGATGAATTCAGATGGTTAATTTTTGTGCGATCCAGTATATTTATTATCCAGTTTTTAATGTTTTTATTTTTAACCAATTGGCTTCCTTGCAAATGAATCGCTATAATTAATCAGACACACGGTCGAAAAGAATCGCTGGCGACATTTTTCGGTATCCATTTTTATAACGACCGTCATCTGTCAGCGAATAATCCGTAGCAGTTATCGCCGTCTACCAGATACGAATCTCGGATAGTAGAAACAGTAAACACATCCTTTAGGTCACAATACGAACGACTATTTTATTTCGCCTAATGATCCGTCTGACATGATTCCGAAGTAGCGGATTGCAGATAGCGGTAAATGCACCGATTAGCCGTCGCGCATCGACGCTAAAAAAACGGCATAATTGATCGGGTCACCCACGGCGAGATACACTACCCGACATAAAAATGTTTTTACGAAAGAAGTAAAATCGTAATATTGGTTTTAAAAATGCTCATAAACTCTTTGCGAAATGAACATTTCGCAAAAAAAAGTTACTAAATAGTTACTAAAAAAAATAAAACAAATAAAAGATTACTGTTTTTTAAAGACGAACACAATGATCACAAGTCATGAAAACTGATTCAGAAAAAGTACTGATAAAGCTTTGATAATCTTGAGATATTGAAAGCTTTTCCATCACTGGTAAATACAGATTGATGGCTCTTTTGCCGGTCTCCGTGACTTGGTAGGCAGAAGAACCGACTAAGATGCAGTAGAACTCTGGTTCGAACCCCGCTGAAGGCATGGGTGTTTGTCTATCATTTAAGTAGTCTGAATAATGATATATGCTGGGTAATGTACATTGATTACAAGCCAATGGCCGTTCGAAACCGGAGTTAAACTGTAGGTCCACTGAATTAAAAAAAAAATTCATGACTCAATAACTTCATCAAAATGTAGGTAGTATTCAAGTATATATATATATATATATATAAATAAATGATACTGACGTTTCGCTTATCTCTTGGTGAAACATTATGTTAAAAACAATTTTTTTAACTCACTTGGCTTAAGTTTCACGAAATATATTAAAAACTCTACAAAAGTTTCGGGTGGTTAACCTTGGTGGTCAGTAACATCGTGTAATCTTGATAATGGGTTAACCACCCGAAACATACGTAGAGTTTTTAATATATTTAGTGAAACTTAATATAAGTCAAGTGTGTTAATTTTAATTTATTATTTTCAAGTATATAAATATCTAATAATTTTATTTATTGTTGTATGTAAGGGTATTGTTGTTTATTGTTGTATGTCAACATCATTTGATATTAACTATGACTTTCTAGATAATATTCGAAGATCTACAGTCTAACTGGATCTTCAACACGAGTAAGGATGTATTTAATTAGGATTAAAATTTACTTATTATATATAAGTGATATCGATTTACTTGATGTAAATCGATAAACATAATAAAACAATTGTTAAACTGATTACACACATATATATGTGCAAATCAGTTTAACAATTGTTTTATTATATTTAATTAGGCTTCAATTGTTACGTAGGTTAAGTTAATTAGCCTTAACTTGAAGTTAAGTCTTTGAAAGAACAGAAATTGAATTCGAACGTATTCAATTTTTGAACCTGCCTGCATTTTTAGGCAGACTTTGGCTCTTGGCAATAAAAATTTGGAAAAAATACAAGACATCGACAAGGAATTTAATATTTGCCAACTGCAATTGCAATTTTATCAACCCAAGGAATTGTCTCTGAAAATTTAGTTGAAAACTGCATATAAAAAAGCCTAAAATTCATCTTCTTTTCATTTGATACAAAATACAATTACCTTCTTCTTCTTCGTCTACTAGTTAACAACACATTATGAGAATACAGCCATTTCAGACTGAACATAAATCTAAGAAAGTGTTAATTTTTGAAAGAAGGGGAAAATATAATTATATTATGCGTGAAATATGAATTAATTATTAATCTAACAATTTGAATTTTCTAATTAAAATTGTTAAGACTTTCATTTATATTTGTTATATCTAGGGACATCGAGGACACTCGCGAAGACCATCGATAACAGCCACCGGAAAAAACAAAGATTCATAAGGTCTAGAACACCGACAGTGTAAAAGAAAGAATCCGACAACCAAAAGACAAAATGACGCGAAGAAAGAAAGAAAAAACAACACCTAATAACCCCGGGACAGAGGAGAAATTCTCATTCGTTGTCTCATCGTTATCGGCCCATAAAAGATAATCAATGTTGCGGGGATAAGAAACAATGACTTTCATACGATACTGAACGAAGAAGGCAACTCCTTTTGATTGTTTCTACATCACTACAGAAAAAAGACAAAACGAAGACGAAGAGGCCTCTTGGGAGAAACTCCAGACCTCGTGAAATCCCAAGGGATCTCACTAATTTCATTTGTATTTGAAATTATTTCCTAATTTCGTGATAATAAACGAAAATACATCAATTACCAGAAATGGATTATCAAAACTACTTCTATGACCTCTAGATGCTATATCCACTTGAGACAAGAACATAAATAACCCTATCAGAAAAAGATAACAGAAATTTTCAACAAGACTGATATTTGCTTTGGAGAAAAACATTCTATATTGACTGACCGGCTATTCCCTGAGGATGTATTGGACGTTTTCCTTATACGTAACGCTAAGATCTAAAGGAATCCGACTGGTTTCTCATCTGGAATTCGCATTAAACAATGACATCTATCGATATTTCAATGATGCAATGAAGTTATTTCATATCTTGTACGGATGGCCATTTCGACGATAACCAGTTTACAAACACTGTGTTAGTTTACGTTAACGGTACCTCGTCCGCGAAGACATTCCTTCTCGCGCCGCGACGGGGAGGGAAGCGGCCGAAGATCCAAGATCGTTGACTCCGAGTCCTACTTCATGTGAATGAGTTTGAACGTTAGTTGTTCAACTTTTTAACCATCTCCGATATCGAGGTTATGTCGATTTAAACGGTCACCTGGTAGAAGAACGGATTACGTATTTTTCCGACGAAGATCTAGATCCAACGGCGGAGCACTCTGTTTAATGATTTCGTCTAAGATGATTAGATATAACGGGAATTATGGAGGGTTTTTATTGGAACGAAATGAATTGGCAGCTTTATAACTGAATCGTATTGATAAAGTGAATTGAAATTTGGTTGGAAATCGAATTATACCGAAAAAAGTTATTGAATTTTAAGAAACCATACACTTCGTTCAGTAATTTACATCTCTGGGCTGAAATATTCCACCCGAAAAAAGGGATTAATTGAACAGAATTCATGAATTTTAATCGAAAATTTTCAACTCAGTTTCAAAAATTAAAAAGAAAAAGTTAACTCCTGAAAACCTGGGCAAAAATGGAAATGTAGATGGGTCAAATTGCGAAATTTTAAATAAATAAGTAAATTCGAAAAGTTTTCAATATCTGAAAACAATTCTGGCTTTTTTAAATCTTCAAGACTTTTTTCCAGATTTACGAGTTATAAATCCTGCAGGAGTTTTTCTCTCGACAGACAAGATTTGATAAATATCGTTACATATTTTTCAATTGATTAAATCTTCTATCAACAAAAAGTTTTCGTAGCGCTTATGAACATTTCTGAAGCAAAATCCGAAATAATATCGGAAACTAAGCGGATAACTAACAATAGAACCCCCTTCAGTTCTTCTCACACACGTGACGTAATACATCGCCAACATTCGAAGTATATTCATGGTAGTTCGAGTACCAGAGTTCCAAGCGTGAATTAACGACCTCCGGCAAGATCAAGGCCAATTTTTTCACAATACGTTGTTACGAAAGCGAAATAATAGCGTCGTGCTTTCACAGAAACATCTTCATCGGTGTCGTCTTCGCATCGGTTCTCGTGAAAAACTGCCAACGATAGGTCGCCGACCTGCACGACTAGTCTATTTAACGCTACTTTGAACATTCTTTAATTGCCTCTGCGGATAGCTTTAATTCGATTAAAACCTCGTATTCGATATACGTAAATTTATCGGCAACGTCACTTAATTACGAGGTCACACTGTATCGACACAGTTTGGTTTAGCATCCTTACATAATGAAAAAATATTTCCTAAGTGTTAATAAATATTATATAATTACAGCATTGGATCAACTCTTGACAATGGTTTAGTTGCCCGAACAAGATGTCGAGTAAATTGAAATTGTGGTGGAATTCAGCCAAATGTTTTATATTATAAATACTTTTTAACAATGTTCCAGAAAGTGTTTTGTGAGACGTTCGTTCATGTTGATAAGTTTATTTTTGGAACTTCCATTCAACTGAAGAAATGTGCAATAAAACAAAGCAGTAATATATTCCTCACTACCGTCGCGAGTTGTAGCACGAGTATCACAATCGCACGAGCGTGCAGTCTGCTTTATGCATCAGCAACATTCAATTGTAATTCGACCGCTGAATCGGAAAATAACTTTATATTCCAGAGTTACCTTTGATAATAGGATAAATTCTCATTGTTATTCTTCCGTAAAAAAATGGAATTCTCTTGTATATTCAGAAATATACCAACAAAATATTCATATTAATTCCAAATTGACATCGCATTTGACAGTGAAGTGCACAAAATAATGAAAATCCTTTAACAACTGAATACACTCAGATATCACAATCCTTTAATCTAGTCATGGATTCAATTTGCATTTTGACAAACATCTGTCAACAAAAAACTGTAATATCAACTACAACAGTTGATTGAATGCTCGCTGATCTCTTGGTGAAACATTGTTTAATATATTACAAAAAACACTTCGCTTGATTTCACAAGATTTATAACAAATACTTGACAATCGTTTCGGGGTGTTTTTCACCCTTCAGAAACTGAAGGTTTCTGTTCAGTTGGTTCAGTTTAACTTCTGAAAATGAGGCAACACCCCGAAACAATTGTCAAGTATTTATTATAAACTTTGTAAAACCACGCCAAGTTTATTTGATTTATCAACTAAAACATTGCAGTATCAAAGTTTCTCTTTATTGATCTTACCCATTTGCTTATACTATATGAACGAAATTAAAAAACTCGTATTGAATTGTTGAAAATATATATTAAAAATGAACGAGACAAGCTTGATTTCTAGTAACCTTTAGAATTTTCGAATAAGCAGCATCTTGAAACTATTCTCGAGAAGTTGATAATTAAATCGCTGAAATGAATATCATCGTTGAAGTTCGTATCTTTGAAATTAATATGTAGCATTCTTTCCTTTATCTAAACGATAAAACTCCCAATGAGACATAAAAAGACTTCATGCATTAAAGTTAAGATTACCCGACTTTAAATCGTAAAATTCAAAAATTAATGAAATATAAATTATATTCCATTGTGATCGTTTAACCCAAAAACATAAAGTATAAATATCGCATTACACCCATATACTTGCTGGCGTTTTTATCTAAACGACGGATGTATAATAACGAATAACGACCTTATTAACAAAACGATCTTAATTTTTTATTCATCTTAGATTTTTTTCAATACTGCATCATAAAAACACTTCAAATGAAGATTGAAGGCCAACAGTCGAGACTTTGTATTCACACCGATGGAAATACGAGCCTTTACTATCCCTTCAACGAAGATACGGAAACACACATGCTGGCGTGAAAAACGATAGCAGACGAGAAAAGCGAGAATGAACTCTGAAGAAAAAACGAGTAAATATGTGAGAATAAGAATGACGCGTATTATATTCAAGCACTTCATCAAGTTTTTAATTTGATGAGTTATTATCAGCTACGAGATCTTAGAATTTCGGATGGATTTTGGCCAATGAAATAAAAGGAGTATCAATGAATTTCAAGACAAAACCTTTCTGAAATCAAATTCACATTCAAGGTTTTTTAAAAGTTGATCGATGATTTGCCTATCTCTTGGTGAAACATGGTTTTGAATAAACTGAACGAAAAACTTCGTTTAGTTTCAAAAGATTATTTTAATTACTTAACGATTCTTTCGGGTTTTCAAAAGCTGAACAGAAAACTAAACATCTGCGAATTTAACGACAATTTAAGGCTTACAGAATAAATATTTATTCTGTAAGCCTCTGAAGAAGTCGTTTGTAACGACGAAACGCGTCAGGCTATGTAGTGAATAAAGTGTAAATCTTAAGTTCAAGTGTTTGAATTTTAGTTTATATTCGTTAAGAACTTGGCAAAAATTGCGAAACGGTTAGAACGTTTTGCTAATAAAGGAAGGTCTTAAACGTACTTACGAAAAAAGCATTCAGATACAAAACGTTATTTTTGCTGCAAGATGATTCTCTTAGAATAATAACGATCTAAAATCAAGCCGTGAAAGCTCAAATTAATTTCTCAAAGTATAATAGTTCCTCATTTAAGTAGTATTTCGGTCTTTGTTGATACCACAATATTCCATTTCATAAAACACGCCCGTAACCTATTTCAACAATATCATTTTACCTCCGCAAAAAGGCCATACCGCGATGGGTGCGATCAAAAAGGTTTTCATTCCATTTCGATCAATAGACATACCCGAAGAATAGGGGAGCGGCCCATCGCATCAAGGAAATAATGTCGAAATGAAAATTTGAGCCTCGTATAAATGGACGTTTTCTCTTTCAGGTGACGGCGTCGATCTTTTGAGGGTGCGTTCTGCAGGGTAACATAATGGATAGGTCTGGTGTACATAGAGCCGTCGGTAAATTAACACAAACAGAATCCAATTGTAGGTATAATCAGTGCGCGCCAAAGCGACAGCAGACACAATGGAACACCATTTACAGGCGCCATGTTTACTCGTCATCATAAAGCACAAACCGCGACAGACCACTCTGCATACACAACGGGCATAATAATTGACCCTTTAACAATAATTATAAGATGTTAGCTGCCAAGCCGTGCTCTGCGGTCCTGATAACTTTGTTACGTTGTCGACTAGGAACACAAGATATATATCGGGAGTAGCAATGAATCTAATTATGCTAATTGACGCTTTCCGTAATAGTATAATTTTCATTGTGTTTTATATTGCGTATACATCCCGATAACTGAAACCGATTCACCTTCGACGACCATAATAAAAGGTTCATTAGTCGATTACCATTGTTCCTCAACACGTATCAAGTAGAACACAACAATACAATCAAGTTGAAGTAGTGAAACATCACAATTAATTGACACAAACTATCAATGCCGTCTGTTAATGGAAATAAATTATTGTTATAAAAAACTACTGAAAATGATTATTTCAATACGAAGTAACTAGTCAAAATAATCTTGACCTATCACCAACTGTTCAAAGTTTGTCGAAACTGTCGAGAAAAAAGACTCAGTAATATTCACTTTACATTGTGAATGCGTGAAATAATTCAAAAATTTTCGTAGGTACATCGAATTCATTTTAAATTTTGTTGAATGCTCTGTAATTGGCATCTAAAAAATGTTACTGCAAAACATGGGAACATTAGAAGTTTTGCGATCTTCATCTATAATCAGATCATCTTACCAAATAATCAACTATATTAATTGATTTATTTGTAAGTCATCACCTAGGTATTAACCAACAATCCTATTTCGAACAACGAAAGAAATTCAGCCACAAATCGACAATGAATTTTCAAACTAACCCCTTTCTTTTCACACTGAAATATTGCATACTTTACTGTTCGCAATAAATTCCGTTTACAATGACAACAAATCGAAAATTACCACAAACGAATTTATAAGATCTTAAAAGAGAGCGAGGAGGGTTCGGGTAAACCACTGCCATAAAATCCTGCTATCGGGGCGACAATCTTGCAGCTCCATATACACGACCACGGTCGGCCGTAAAATGTTTCTCCGGAGTTGTAGCCACAGGTGCACCTTGAATTGCGATGTTCGCGTTACGACAATGTTGCGGCGACCCGAAACGAAGAGGACGGTCACAAGTGGGTTACCGTGATCGCCAAGTAGAGGAAGACAATGGAACATCATCTACGGTACGCACGGATAGACGGCCTACTACATTTTCAGCTTGGACTTTACCGGCTATGAAACTCTAGTCGAAAGTTGAAAGGAGCGAGGAATTGATGTTATGCCTGTATTAAATCCTGTCAATTGAACAGGTAGTTCTTGCTACTAACGAATCAACAAATTTGATTGCACTATAAATATTCCTACATTATTTGGACAAAAATGATTAGAGCTTCAAAAATATTTTCAAACATCTTAATCGTTAAAAACTTTGAACAGTGTCTGGAGGTTATTAACCGTTGAAATACATAAGAAAGGTGAAGAAATGCATAACCATTGAGGGAATATTTACATATTTCAAGAAATGCATTTACATTTTGAAAATGGGGTTTTTATGAGAAATTCAGCATGTATGTTCATTCAAGACATTTTTAATGTTTCATTGTAATTTAATATAAAGATATCACAGCAGACTGATTAATTGTATTTCTTGAATGAATTAAATTTTTATTTGATTTCACTGAATTAATATATTTTCAAAAACTTGATATTCATTGTCTTTATAACACGAATTTGATGTTATTAATAAAAGGAACAGAATAATAATAATATCGAGTTCTTTATTCCAAACAGTTAAAATACCCAATTACAGAAAAAGACAACAAAATGCTGAATAACATGGAAAATATACGAAATTTTCTATTCAAATTGACTGGAATGCAGCAAAAATTGAAAATACTTGACTGACTTCCACACAATTCTTCAATACACTAACTATTAATTTCGAGAAAATGAATCATTACATAAAACAACCAGCCATACCTACTGGACTTTTGATAATGGGTGAGGAGCCCGAACTTTATGTAAAGTTTTAATAATTTTTTATTATTGAATTTAATTTTTCAATAATTTTTTAAATTCAACTGTTTTGAATTACACGATATATTATTACACATCGGCAAAATAGAATATAATTATCATTCCAGCTTTCATGTTCTCAGCTATTAATTCAAATCGGCAATCGTTTTCTAAATTTGTCGAAACGACAAAGCTTTCTGCGGTAAGATTTTCGTTGACGATGCTGTAGTCGCTGAACCGTAAAGCTTAAGAGAAACTCGGGGGCACGAATTGAAACAACACCGAGCATCGGTTTCAATAGGCGAGCGACGAGTCCCGGACCAGATTCTCAACAAACTTCGCTAATATTCGCTCGAACCTACAATAATAGCATAATCTCGTTTGAATATCGTAAATTCCAAATGCGATTCAGTTCGCCGTGAGAATATCGGTGACATATTTCAAACCAGTAAAGGAAGGTACACACTAGATACCAAACTTGGTACTGCGGTTCGGTTAGATCTAAGTATTACAGATACACCACAAACTGCTGCAAATCAGAAGTAGTATTGGCGGCGACTGCGAGGAATGGAGATAATCTAACCGATATTAAAATGAAAATTGATGCTATTCTAGTTGAATATAAGATAAAATTCAAACACTTGAACTTCCAATTTCAACTTTTATTGAGAACATAACAAGGCGCGTTTCGTCGTTATAAACGACTTCTTCAGATGCTAATAGAATACTGACTGCGTTTATAACGACGAAACGCGTCATGCTATGTTTTTAATAAAAGTGTAAATCAAAAGTCCAAGTGTTTGAATTTTATCTTATATTAAATTATAGTGGATTTGCATCAAGTAAAAATCAACGCCAATACTATTCAATAGCTATTATAGTCCCTATTTTGAATAAACTTGAAGTCTGGAAATTTTGGTCTCACTTCTAGTTAATAAAAGAGGTGACGTATCACTGTATTACTGCATTTTAAATTCAATTATAATACTTCATAATTCATATTACTTAATAAAAAATTCAATAAAATCTTTCATAAAAAATTTCTTGAAGCTTTTGAAAACTTTGCACTGTTTACACATACTCAAGGCAGGCGTTAAATTGTTCAAACTGACTAAATAGTCAGCGAACTTGTGTACCTATTCAAGTGGGTACAGTCTTTTCAAGTGGGTACAAAAATTTAGTTTAGTTTTAGTAAATGAGAACAGAGTTGACATCTGTCAATAGACCAAATTTTCCATATAGAATTGTAAGTTATTTATAGGGTTATAGAGCTATAAGGTTGAAGAAGGTTGCAAAACCCTATAATAACCCATATTGTACACCCCAGCTTCTATTAATATACGTAATTTTATTATTATCATCTTGTAGCGCTCCATGGTATTCAAGCAGGCTAAACTTAGAAACGCAGTGCCTTCATCATCAACCGATTTGAATACTTAAAAATATTAACATGCTTACATAACCATGATACAAGAAGACCGATTACATCACCGACGATCTAAACTCTTCAGTGTGTGACTACCCTTATACAATTTATATTTACGTCACACTTCTGCCATCGATCGAACCTATTCGAATGCGAATAATATCGTGAGAGGTTGTCTTCCGACGCCGCCTTATCACCAGTTGATATCTTGTCTTACAGTAGCGTTCCAACGAATCCACCTGAACTCCGATGAACTCCTTCTAGAAGATTTGTCGAATAACGAACGCACACCTGGTGCATCGACCTGTTCGGCTCCATGTAGCTCGACGCGCACACCGTTACTTGATCCACTTCGATGGTCGATTATAAAATAGGTGCACTTCCTCGTGCCGCTCGGACGAAATAATAAAACAGAAGAAAAATGCGCGAAAGGAGACCACGATCGACAAGAGATGATAAAATGGCGGCTACGAATCGAAGGTGTCGAAGCAAGGAGGGTGAATTTCGTTTTGGGATAGATTAGTTCAGTACATTTTCGACCTCAGCAATAACTGATTACCCGGAAATTGAGCACGTAAACTAATAACTTTGGAACGTTTAATATTCTCGATGACTTGAACCAAATATTTGAGTCATCAAACTTACTTATTTTGTTATAGAATACCTGATAACGAATTAGAGCCCGAAACATATGTTGAGTACTTATATCGAAGAATTTTTTGTCATATAGTTCAGAATTTTCATTATAGGATATAATTAAACACGTTCAACCAACTTTACGCAAAGAATCGATATACATAGATTTTATAATTGAATTTACGCTTTTAATCAAACATGAACATGTTCAATTATCCGATTGTTCAAGATCAACATTTGTAGACCTCTCATGACTAATATACCGTTATATTGCGATTCTACCAATTACCAGTATCCGATACATATCGATTATTGATTAGACTTCGACCAATCAATTCAGAAAATGATTGTCAATTGACGATCCACATATCTGACAATTGACCATCTCAAACTCTAACTTCGTATAATGTTCCTTATGGAAACGTCACTCCTCGAATTTTACACCTATTAATGTATGTCAAATTCTATTCAACGGAAATTGATTTCGACCAAGGCCGAATTAAAAACTGCGAAAAATGGAAAGACTCCACTCTACTTTTGACGAGGGTTCATTTAACGATATCCTGCCGGGAAATGCGCCCTCGTCGCGTCGTCTAAAAAAAAGCGGTGTGTTCGAGTAGATATCGACGTATTTCTTCTACGGTTTTCCACCATTTGGATAATTTCTCCATTTGCGAATATATAAGATGAAAATGTCGTACTTTTCGCTTCAATTATTGGGGAGAAAGAATTACGCTTGCAAGAAGATTGATGTATATAAACTCATTACATTTGGAAAACAGATTTTCTGATATGAAGCAAATGGAAATTGATGTTATCAAAAATTCTGAGTATTCAAACGTATATCAATCATCCGATCGACTAGTGACTAGATGAGAAACTCAAAAGTTTCTTGAATAATCGAAATGTAAAATAATACCTAGAAAATACATATATTCTCTAAGGGATAAGAAAGATAGATGTACCTAGTTTCTTTCGACTTGAATACATCTTCTGATAAAACAGAAACCCTCGTATTATTCGGTTTCGAGGTAATGTAACTGTGAATACTAAACATAAAATAATTTGCCCCACTTATAAATGAAAATTCGGCATAATATTCTACTGCAGTCTTTAATATATATTCACCAAGTGTACATACTAGAATGATCTAACAAGAGAACTAGTGTTCTACTAATTATTCAACAGCAATTGCTGAAAACATAACAACGCTAATATTATCACTAATTGAAACTCCGTAGAACATCAATAATCAATATTATGTATGTTGGACATAGTCACATCTGCAATACATGGAAATTGAAATTAATACCGAATTTGAATAAGCATGAACATCTGCAAGTATTATTGAAAGAAGAAAATAACCAATAATTTGAAAAAACTTTCAAATTGAAATAGAATTTTCAACTGATGATTTTCGGGTTCTAAAAATTAGTCGATATATTCATAGTTCGACAATTTATGAAATAGATATGTATTGAAAATATGAAATCGTCTAAGTAGAGATCGATCATTTTCCTTGGGTCGTTTATAATTAAATAAAACAACAATTGAATAAAAAAAACATAAACAATAAATAAATTATAGAAATAAATAATACAGTGTGATTTTTAACTGTTTAGCGAGTAATTTTTTAAAATAAACACGAATTGTTTTTCGAAAACGGATAATTTCTATCGATGAAAATAACCATTTCACTGAATATAAAAAAAGCGCAATCTAAAAAGTTCTAGAAAAACTGATATTTTGCGAATAACTTAAAAACTTCCACGCAAGAATTAGCAGTTATTCTTTTCTCCGTAGGGGTTTAAGAGAATGGGGGTTCTAATTTCAATAAGAATAGTTCGAAATCGCACCGTCGAATACTAAGCAAGCAGACTGTCGCTTCATATTCATTTGATCACGGACGTTTATGCGAAATTTCCATTTTTTAAAACGTGACCGACTTATTGATGCTGTGCCAAATCCAGCTAAAAGAAAAATTCGTTTTTATTTTTACCATTTTCAATCGACGAACCACAAAAGTGAGACTTAGGATACTGAAAAGCAGGAAACAGGTACGGTTTACGGTAAATTTGATATGAAATATAATAATTCTTCTGATAAAATGACTCTCCCATGACTTATCCGCGTTTATTTCATTTCAAATATTTCTGAATTTCAATTTCAATCCACCTAATTTATTATTTTCATTGTTCAAAAATACTCTAATTAGCACTTTACCAGTTGATTAAAAATGGAAGCTCTAATGAAACTAGCGAGTATATGTTTCATTATAATAATTTTTATTAATTGTAAATAATTCAGATTTACTTCTACCATGTTGTAAGTAAGTAACTTTATTTAGCACAGCTAAGAAACTCTACAAAAAGATATTATATATGCAAACATCAAACACAAAGTTCAGCCTTAAATATTTTTTTACAAGAAGATACAATATTTTTTCAAAATCATTTTCATTTTCACATAATGTTAGTTGCGGATCTAGATTATTAAATAAAATCGTTCCTTTCACAAATAAATTATTTTTTTTAAATTTATTTAGTATCTTACGCTTATCAATACAGAAATCATTTTGTTCACTAGTTTCCCTTTTTTGAGAGCCATGTACATCTTCGACGCATTTTAAACGGTCAACGATATAGCTAGTGATATAGCATATTTTATTTTATGAATAAAGTCTAAAGTTTTATCATAATATTCAAACAACTTTTTTTAACAGAAGTGACACAGGTGTGTACCTATTGCACTTCAATATTATTATCCTAAATGCTCTATTTTGGAGGTTTTGCAACTTTTGAATATCATTTTGAGGCAAGGAGTATATAATACACTTGAACAAACGTTGATATGTGGCAATATTATCGACATATACACTAAATACTTTGTAAAGACACTAACATAATTACTTATTCTAGCTAAAAAATTTCACTTTTCCAGAAATTTCACTCATAACATACCAAAAATGATTTTTAAAACTCAAATTTTCATCGATAATACTTAATCGTAATACGTAAATACTTGATCTCACTACTTGTTCCAATGGTACATTATTAACTTTGATTTGTATATCACACACTAATTTAGATAATTTCACTTTGTTTCCCACTATAATACATTTAGATTTATCAGTATTTGATGCAAGACTGTTATCACACTACCATGTATGCAAACTATCAAGGTCACTATTAATTTTATCGATTAATTCTTGTAAAATCTTCCCCGTAGTATTTTGTATGGAACTTTCATATGTACAATAATAACCTATCACTATCTATAAAAATGTTATATTTTGGTTATGTTATACATGGACAGAATAATATATTTCATGTCATATTCATGTTAGCATCTGAATAAATCATTTGTAACGACGAAACGCGTCAATAAAGTGTAAATCAAAAGTTCAAGTGCCTTGAATTTTAGTTTATACTCAATATTTCATGTCGATTACAGTAGATCAAATGCTATGTCTCGTTCTCCCATCAACTTTATGTGTAATGTATATGATGGGTGTTGTGGACTATTTGATGCAATTTTGAGTCAAGTGATTTTGACATGGCAATCAGAACAACATAATGAGTTGCGTGATATTTTCATTTACTTCTGTTATATGCATGGGCTTGAGCAGTAGTTGTTACTCTATTTTTATTTTATTTGGTCTTTATATATTGCTTTTTCATTTTATTTTTTATGTGTATGATTTTTAATAAGTTTCTTCAGTTTATTGCTTGTTAATTTTCCCTGTAACGACCTGCGACTAAAGGTATTATTATATTGAATCATTTCACAATTGCATATTCATTTTTCCGATAAATAATTTAGAACTTCAAATTAATTCGTCTTATATAATATTAATTTCTGTACATGTTGAACATTGCGTGAACTTTAGTGCACTTTAGTTTAGTTTTGTAAACTCATCAATCAACGCATTTTTGTTCCTTTTAACTATAAAACCACTTCATTTTGACAATCAATATTTATGAATTTTGTCCTTTTACTCATTTCTTCATTATATCGGTCTCTTAAATATCACTAGATTCATATTTAGAGACTAACATTAGTTAACTTCTAGTATTCCACAAATAAAGGTCGAAGTTACCCGCTGAAATTCTTGGTGATTAAACATTTTCCGGTTGACATGCACTTCGCCGATAATTTCCGGTGACAACTAGCAGATTGAGGTATTTCAGTGTTTGTCGAAGATTTGAATTTCGAGCTGAATTATGGTCGTAACCTCACTTTGAACCATTTCTCAATGGAAAGGTCAAAGTTCTAGCGACGCCATCATGATCGGAGGAAAGCTGAGCCGACACGAAACGTCGTCCGGTTATATTTCTCTCGCGGTCGAGTGTTGTCTACGATGCGACAATTAGAATGAGAATCGTCAATTGGACCGTGACGCTAAATGCAAGCACGAACGGAGGCTATTAGAGGAAATTTATTCGTCCTCATTAAATTCTGTGTTCACTTCGAGAAATTATGGATTTTTATCACGCATTTCACGTAATCGACTTCAGAAACGCTCTATTAAATACGGAGAAAAGAGTCGAATCCGAAAAAGTAAAATTTAGAAATGCCGGGCGGCTACGACGATCTAGCAATAATCGGGCATATTAGTGGTCAGTACATTGCGGTGTATAAGATACAATACAACTGAAAAAGTGTCTTCTTAGATTGCGAACATTGTACAGCGTATATTACATCGAATCAGTTTCAACATATGCCCCAACAAAAAATAACCAAATCCAAATTGTAAAGCTATTTATTCAAACCGTGAATTTAGAACAAAAAATACAATTACCTCGCCCATGATTGCAGAGTAACTACAAATAGAAGACGAGAAAGTAGGAAATGAGTCAATGAACTCATGGATCACATCAACCAGATAAGTGGAAATTTTGCAGCAGAAACGTGTACGAATGAAAATCATCACTTTTTGGTAAAATGTATCAATGGTTTCTCCAGTATATATTAAGAACTCTATAAAATTCCTACTCCAATGTAGCTGCTATCATAGTTGCTATAATAGTGCGAAACGTTCGTAAATCCTTTAAATCAGGGGTTCAGAACCAGTAGGACGTATCCCACTTAGAGGGGCGTTCGATGATCCGAGGGGGAAGCCACGAGCGAGTTATTTATTGTCCATTTAATGTTCATTGAAGTCCGTCGAAGTTTTCATTGTTTATTTTGTTTCCATCGTAGGTCAGGGGGCGAAGGGGGTAAAATAGATTGGAAACTCCTGGTTTAAACTGTTATATCATGTGAAGTGTTGTATCAGCATTGAAACTATTGATACACATGAGAGAATTTGTTCCTGTATTTATCTATATACTTCCCTTAAATTGCCCAAAAACCATGGATACTGAAAGAATTGCCTAATGATGCGTCCCATATTCTATACAATACTGAATATTCGGTTGATAAATTTGACGTGGAAATCGAAATGGGTATTAACACACGTAAACGACAAAAAATAACCCGAACCGTATCAGATTTTTCAGTATACAATGTTATTTAGACAAGTGAAAACCAAATAATTTCTAGGTTAAATCAACAAGGGTTCGACGTAAAATGATATGTATTTACTAATATTGATCACAGTCACAAAATAATAAAGCTTTATACCAAAACATCGAAAACAAACATCAAAGGAAAGATGAACAGTTAATTATTCACATTTCCTATTCGAAAATACGTATTTATTGTACGTAAATTATGAAGCTAATTTTCCGTCCATATTATCCGATTTTAATACGGACGAATTCGGTGGGAATCGATCGAGTGCCCTAGCATTATATTTTCGGTCGGATCGGTTGAGCAGACATCACAAATTTTCGTTACCATATAACACATGTTACCCAATGACAACATAACCTACGCCGCACTGTGCGAGACGCGCGTATGTTTGCGCCTTTATTAAATATTTACACAACGGGGTCGTGTATACGACGTGCCGTGTGATTACTGTCCGATAACGTGTCACGGAACGCTCGGTTTCATCCCCCAATCTGGAATCTCACGTATCATCTGTGTGAAATAAAAATTAGGTGGGCGTAGTTCTATTTTTGAGTACACTTTATATGCCGAATTGGTTAAAACCGTTCGTAAATTAGAGACGTGTGATAAACGTATGTGTTTTAGAACGTATTTTTAGCTTTTAACCCGAACAAAATTATATAGAAATGTATTATTTCCCTTCTAACAATTATTTAACTTATCATAGTTATATAAATAAATTATCCTTTAACTATCCGAAAGATATTCTCTAAGTTGGTACGTACAATACTGCTCTCTTGTATCAAATATTATTCTTTAATTTAGCTTAAAAATACACAGGATTTTTTTAAGGTTAATGGAAGTTCAACACCAATTATCAACGGCTTTTAATCAACTGCACCTCCCAAAATAAGATCCATTACGTGAAAAAATCTAATTAGAGACATCTACATACAGTTCGATTGAGTGTAGACAATTTAAGGGTAGGTAGGTCATTACTACCTAAAAACCTAAAACTTTAGGTGGTAATTGGTAGGGTCTATAATGACCTTATTGAAACCCTATATTTCTTTGTCTGTGGCAGCCGAAATATAGGAATAAATAAAGATTTACCTCTAGGTAAATTAAATGTTTTAATATGAACTGAATTTGTTATTAATTTTCAAACATTTTCAGATCTTTTGACTCTTAAAATATTTAGAGAACGCTCGTTTTGATTGAGATTTACTTCGTTTTTCATGAATTTTCGAATTAACTGGTGCATTTTATTTCTTGATTGATACGATTCGTGAAAATATTTAACACAATAATCTATTAAATAAAATAGACGTTAATTATATGTGCTATTTGAATAAAGTAAGAAAATTGAAGAAAGCTAGATATAATTGTTACTTCAAAAAGATTATTAATCCTTCCACTTTCTGACAGATTCAATCGATTACTATCACCAATTTTCCTTGAGCATAACTGATCGAAGAAAGGTTGTGATATTTCGGAGCTAAGCCCTTAAAACGCAAAATAGAGTATAAAAAGGGCAATGAAGCATGAAGATGTTAAGAGGTCAACATCAAAAAGTGCAGTTAAGCGAATATCTCGCCAACTCTCTATACCTCCCTTTTCTCTCTCTCTCTCTCTCTCTCTCTCTATATATATATATATATATATATATATATATATATATATATATATATATATATATATATATATATATATACCCTGAACTCAACCGTGAAAGAAATTCTTCGAACGAATTCAACCCTATAATGAGGATATCCGGAATATCTCGAAAACATCAGAAAATCACTGCTATAAATGGAAAAACAGTCAACTTCGAAGGATCGCACAGTAACAAAAATGATCGACGTGGAAAGTTGAAATGAATTGCGAGATGTGGGAAAACTCTCTTCGTTCGAAAAAAATCAATTTCGAAATGATAGTCGGACGAGAATACGCCCGAAGAGGGTGATGTTATTGGGGTATAACATCATCCGAAATTCCCATTATCCACATGAAGACACCCGGAGGACACAAGTTGAAAGGGGCACTCAGTGGAAATTCCTCTCTGTCTAATGCACTTCACACACGTTCAAGTGTGACGTACGATATGTCACATACAATCAAGCTTCAAGTAACATAACACCTCGTGAAGTAATCTATCCTAATATTGAACAGGATTTTGACGTCATCAGAGCGTTTTGTTATTTTGTACCGGGATCATTAATAACGCAAAAAACTCATTGTTCAAATTTTTTTTGAAGGATTTCCTTATTTGATTTTTTTAATTTATCCTTAATCTCAAACGAATAATGAAAGAATCTCGTATAAAATAGTTTCAATATGAACTTCTTCAACATTAGGTACTGACATTGTTGAAAAAGCAACTGAAGACATATATGTTTTGGAAAAACTGTGTTACTGTGTAACTGTATTTGTTGTTGTAACTTTTCTTCATATCAGATTGAATATTTTCGTGTATATATATATATATATATATATATATATATATATATATATATATATATATATATATATTCGATGGATGATTGAATTTTCTGACATTTCTGTATTTTCATTCTGAAAAGAAAGCTTTATCCTAACAATTTATAGTATTTACTGAAAACAAACTAACAAACTATCGAATTTATATGCGGTTTCAAGGCGAAGATTCATCCAAAAATAAGCGTGAAAGTATCGTTTCCCGTCTTTCAAGTTTTCACTCGTCACGAAGGATAAATCTGAATTAAGAAATTTATGGAAGCTTTAAAATTATTAGGACATTAACAAAACAAAATGAATTTGAATTTAAATCTTCGCGAAGAAAGTTCTGCAATCCATATTATCGACTGATGTCCCGTAACTATCATTGTTCGAAACCACTCGATCGGATCAGGATCGGTTGAATGGTTATAAACAAATAATAGGTATAGATAATCGATGATTGATGCATTGCGAACCAGTAATTCGCAACGTCGATTGTCCACTTTAGCTAATAGATCGATAATCGACAAAAATTGCTTTCCATCTTTCGATAGAGTTATTAAGGTCGAATTAAGAACAATGGCGTCGTTTCAATAATATTTGGTCTAATGAACAGATTTTATGAATAATAAATTTCAATAATGACCGATTGTTTTTGAGTTATGTGCAAGGAAAACGCATTCGCCTAGCAATAAAACCCTTCACCTAACCGATATTACGACCAATAATCCACTTTTTCCGATCACGATCGTTCTGACTTATTCATGCAGAAGCGAATCCCTAAAACGAAACTGAAGTATATATATATATATATATATATATATATATATATATATATATATATATATATATATATATATATATATATATATATATATATTTATATACAGAATTTAGATAACGGGAATAATCGGTCTTGTGAAGTGTTTGAAAACTCATTTATTCAGAACAATTCTCGATATTTCGAGACTTTTTTGCCTTCTTCTGGAAAAAAGCTGTAAATTGAAGACCACAATGATAAAAGGTGATAATAACATACACGTAGAAAAGTTTGCGTTATTTATTCTTTTATTCTACTCAATGGCAATCACTGTTTCAATTTCATTGTTGAAGTAAACAATTGTATTCATAAGATTAGCATAAAGATTTGAAAAATTTTGTTAACTAATTTGAATTAGGCTGCAAATCAATGAATTACACAAAGACTAACTTTATGCAAATTTAGGTTGCTTCATATCATCACAATAATAATTGTTTAAAATGATTTCAACAACTGTAGTTTCTAGGGGGTATTTACATCATTTATCAATGACGTATTATTTGGTGCTGTTTTAAACAATTTGAAATGAAACAAAAGACATTTTAATTTGTTAGTTACATCTAACTGAGTATTCTCCCACCTCTTATTGACTATATACTGTCTTGCTTTCCTTCATTCACTATTTTGACGATTGATTTTATGAATGAGTTATAATGTTGAAGAAAATAAATCTACTCACAATTATGGTGATAGAAATGATGATAACAGAACTAACATGAATAACAAACGCCCCTGATTTTGTTTTATCACATGTACCTCACATAATACTTAACTGAATGGTCAGAAATTCAACACCGTAGAATGCTGAAGCCAATGTACTTGTGTGTGAGGTGCCAATGATTTATTCGTAAACATAAGACTCGACGTGGAAAAATTATATCATTTGTTCTTTCTCAAAATATTGTTATGAATGATGCTCAATTTTTCAATACCTGATCTAGCGTTAATCGTATTGCATGTGTAATTTCCAAAAAAAAATTTTTGGATAGGGATTTGGGCTTATAAAATTGACAGTACCAGTTACCTAAGAAGTTCAGATCGAAGAGTGCCCTTATGTAGAGTAAGTCGAATAGTGAAAAATTTTTAATCTTCGATAACGCACCTCAAAAAAAAATTGTGGGAGCAAATTCATAAAGACATTCTAGTGGCATTAAAACAGCAAAGATGAGGAATAAACCTTGTGAAATTTTGTCAAATTGCCCGTTTTCCGTTACGAATTCTCGTAGAAAACGCAATGGAAAAGCCAACTCATCATGAGCTAATATTTTTATTGCTCCAACGAATTCTTTGGGTGCTACATCTTCTGATCTTGTTCCTTCTCTTTCGATTCGGTGGAACGAATGCAAAATGAGCCTTTCGAATTTGAATACCTAGTCGAAATAAATCTTCCCTCTATAAATTCATCATATTGACATACGGGAAAAGCTCGGAAAACTCCGTTTCAGATAGCCCACTTCGATGTCCTCGGTAAACATCCGACGATGTTTCAAGTCGATGCCGTGTACAAAGAGGAACGGAGACAATCAAATCATCCAAAATTGAATCTCTAATTCCGAGCAGTTTGCAAAGGTCGCGCGCGCCCCATCTCTCGCGTAAAAAAGTCGACGAGATTCTTCTTCTCGAGAACTTTTTAAACATTTACCCAACTCGATTTACGTCATTGAATTGGGAGCTTGTGTAATGCAAACATCGTATCCCTTTCGGCGGCACGGCGAGTTGCATAATGGAGTTTTCGGCGTCTGAATTGCCGGCAAGTTTCAACAACTACCGACTTGTTCGATCGAACTTTCGTTAATCGTTAGAAGGTACGGGCATTATTAACTGCTCCGTTTCCTAACCTAACATACATTACATAAGTAATGATCCTAAAATTGCGAATATGAATAACTAAACTTTGAAACGCAATTCGAGCTTTAAGTTAAAAAAATTAAGAACAAAGTTACCAGTTACATTTCCAGGAATTTTACCAGTAACTTTAATGAAATAATTATTCTGGCGCATTCGCCATTTCTCATCAACGTTAGAATTGAACTACAAATTTCCATAACTTCTATGATATTTTTTTAATTTTCGAATAATGACAATTCAAAATTTCAAAAACAGAGGTTTTGAAAAGATGAGAAAAGCAAATGAAATACTGCATACATTATGTGTTACTTAGTACAATTTTGAAGATTTGGTATTCAAGTTAAATTACAGTAATTTGAAAATAAACCTTTGTTCGTAGTACGAAATTAATTTATTTATTTGGAGCAATAATAACAATATTTATTTAGCTGATGCCATACAAAAAGTCTACATTTTGAACTGTCAATTTTGAATTACATACCTATCTCAATAATTAAAATATATTTTTTAATTCGTTTTAAGGGTTTTACTTGTACCCAAAACTATGAAGTTAGATTTTTGCACATTTAGGGATAAGCTGTTGTCACATAACCATTCATAATTGCAGAAAGATCTCTATTGGTCCCCTCTGTCATATTCTAAATATCTTTGCCACATATATAGAGCATAGTATCATCAGCGAATAAACGTATAAACATGTTTTCAAATGAGATAAAATATCGTTTATATATAACAACAACGGACCTAAGACAGTTCCTTGAGGTACCCCTACATCCACTTTCGTGTTATCCGCAAGCATCCCATTAAATTTAACTTTTTGTGTTCGCTAGTCCAAGAAAGATCCAAACCAATCATTTACTACTCCCTCAAAGCAAAGTTTATTGAGTTTTTTCAATAATAATGATCTACATAACGTTTCAAAAACTCTTTTAAAATCCAATAATACTACTATAACCTTCTATATAAAGATGAATAGGTTATACTACTAATAGGTTATACCTACTATAAAAAATGTGAAATATAGTTTATTTCATAAATTACTTCATCCAATGTGGTTAACTCTTAAACAATATAAAATTTACAAAAAATTTTACCAACTATAACAGAAGGTATGCAATATGTGAGAAGGTATAATTGAAAACTCATGAAATTGAAAGTTATATGGATAAATTAAGGGCCTCATTCAACAATCTTCGCGAATAGATAGAGTCTAATGGCGAAGAACGCCCATGAAACTATCAACTAGCTATTTTGAGCAGCTTGAATCTGATAAGCGAAATAGCCGACCTATATAGTTTTACGCATGCATCAACACGCGAAAATTTAATATTTCAGGGTGTCAGTCGAGGAAAATTATCCCCTACAAGATCTACATGAGCGATAAATTATAGCGATCCGTTCTTCACGAGACAGCTTTTTCATAGTCAGGAAATTACTGAATTTACCGCCGATAGGACTACAAATAGTTTTCCGTTGAACAAAGGTAGATCGACCATTGATATTATGCCTTAAAAGTCATACTGTGAGAGGTATTAACGAATGAAAGAGGAAATTAATGTGAGGAATTGAAAGTAATACATTCACCTCATGACAAAAAAACTATAATTTTGATTTATTAATATGTAAATCAATCATTTGATTAATTAATGTAGAAAACATTACATTACAAATAAATTGACCCTTGTGATTCTCAGAAAATACTTACCTAACTGTATTTCAGAATAATTTAAAAATAATATTTATTTAGCTGAAGATATACAAAAATTATTTTTACTTTATTTTTTTTAGAGATTTTAGATGATATGAAATCATTGAAACTCAATTTTTCGTCTAACATATTTTATTGTTTCTACTCTTCTCATTTTCTGTTCATCAATCTTTATTGATGAACAAAAAACTCATTTTCATTGGTTTTATGGGTTTTACCCAAAACTATGAAATTAGATTTTCGCAAATTTAGAGATAACTTATTGTCACATGAACATTTAATTGCAGGAGGGTCTCTATTGATCCCGTCTGTCATATTCTTAATACCTTTGCCACATACGAGTATATAGAGCATAGTATCAGCGAATAAACGTATAATTTTTTCATATGAGAGAAAATATCGTTTATATATAAGGAGAACAACAACGGACTTAAGACAGTTCCTTGAGGTACGCCTACATCCACTTTCGTTCTATCAGACAGCATGCCATTAAACTTAACTTTTTGTGTTCGCGAATCCAAGTAAGATCCGAACCAATCATTTACTACTCCCTCAAAGCCACGTTTATTCAGTTTTTCCAATAATAATGATCTACATAACGTTTCAAAAACTCTTTGAAAATACTATAATACGACTATAACCGTTTCTCCTTTGTCTATAGCACTATACCATTCCTCACATATGCTCAATATTGCTGTCTCACTCCTGATTGAAACTCAGAAATGACAGAATTCTAATACCTGGTTTTTTACTTCTAATTCTGAAATTTTCTCATGAGGTGGTAGTGAATTTATAGGTCGAAATTGCTCTATTGTAACAGTATTGCAAATGTATAACAAGTATTTGAAGAAATGTCAAAAACATCCTTCAGTATCTTGACTGTTATTTCATCTTCGCAACTACCTGTATTTTTCAAACTTCTTAAGATATTTTTCAAATACTTTCAACTACATATATTCATGTTTTGTATCTTTTTGTGTCCAGATTTTTGCGTCTTTTCACTTCAGCCAAAGTAGCATTTCCCAACCTTTTTTTGTGCTATGCCCAACTTTAGCCTTTACAGAAGTCAAATCAAAAATAGAAAATCAGAAGGGCGAAAAAGTTAAAATAGAGAAGTGCCAAAGGGTTGAACACACACTGAGTCAATTTTCCCCCTTGACAATAAAATTGGCCCCTCTGGGGGATGGGCCACTCTTTGGGAGACAACGATGTATAGTGAAAGTCCTGCACTTAACCGACAGTTATTATATATTATACAATAGGTTCAATTTATGTTTGGGTTAGGTACCTAGAAGTTTCACCGAATAAGACCGGGCCTACCATTATAAAAACACAAATTTAATTATTCTTCTGTCAAAATTACCGATTAGCAGTAATTGCAGTCGCCTTGATAACATCGAATATTCTAATCAGTATATCAATTGATCTAATATATAATATATATCGATAGGCTCAGGAAGACGGCGATCAAAACTATTTCTGTCAGTAAAATATGTATATAACGAATAACATTCTATATCCTCTTCACCCGACAATTCTGAATGCGATCACCGTTAGCAAAACTTTCTACATCCTTATATATACTTCAAAATACTTTCAATGTTGTCGTATTGACGAAAGATTATTGGCTCTGAATTAGAAGCAAGTAATTTATTCCGATGAAATCAACTGAATGTATATAGAATGGCAGTTTTGCAATATTGAATGACGGGATTTTCGTTTCCATAATTGGGATCTCAACTCAAACACGTTCAAGTATGACTTCGTTTTATTTGAATATATAACAAGATATTCTTACGGTGTTTCCATTATCTAATTAAATCATGAGAAACGCGAAAACAAAACATTCCAAAGATAATACCATAAGATGCATCAACATATTAATGCATCTAACGAAATTTTTCCTCTCGGTTATATATATAAATATTTCTCAAGTTATTGAGGTCAGAAAAACTGTTTTACTGCTGAACGCCCACAACATTACTAAGAACATCTACCAACTATAATATTAACACGTTCTCATGGGTCTTTGAATAAGAAAATTACGAGATAGCTGAGTCAAATTAAGGATAGTCAAACACAGCGCTTCAGATTTTCCGACTCTTACTCATTTTTTACCATAAATGAAAGTCATACTCCATAATAATATATATAACAATACAAAAGCAGTGACAGCATGTTCATAAAGTATGTACATACAAGTCGCATTTTCTTGGCGTCTCAAGAGATACATTTTTCCCCGAATACATATTTTTAGAAGAACGCTACCTGCGGAGATTGTCATTATTCCGTAAACAGGCGGCCCATCGTTATAACAAGGATGTTTTCCAGGAATATGCAAAATAATCCATCCGTTCCAATGAAAATCCCGTATTTCACGTTCGTGGAATATCGATTGCTTCCATTCGAAAGGATAACCGATTCTTTTCTTTTTTCCAATGTTGGGAAGCTTCGAAAGAAGATAAAAATATTCTGACCGCGCTAACGTTTTCCGAATGGTTTGTTCGGTCTTCAATGCGTTGCTGTTTCACAATGAAACTATATGAAGTTCATAATATAAAGGACACACGCAATGCCAAATCTCCATGTTTTTTGAAACGGCAATACCAACACAATACAATAATAACGAGGTAGAACGAAAATAATTTTCAACGAACACTATTTTTAAAATAGCCTTCAATTAATTCTGTTAATATAAATGTAAAAAAATATCGGAAATATTTTATATTGCTCTTCATCAGTGAGATGAAGAGCAATTATTGAGTAATTATTGAAAAATAACAAGCTGTCTTTGAAGTTCACTCGTCCAACAATTCCACAACAATTTGAGGATAATTAGTCTTTAAAATATTACCATATTTTTTTTCTATACGATATGATCGTATTATAAAATGAATTTGTAATATACTCTCAGTGCTTAAATTGACAAGTATATAAAACTATTGCTATACTTTAAGAATCCACTTTGATAGAGATTATAAGATAATGATAAATTTCGTGTAGATTCCAATTTCTACAATGGATTCTTCTTAGAATAGAATAATGTGAACTATTTTAATGAACAATTCTTTCAAAATATGAAAATTTCCTCTTGGAGTGGAATAGATTCACACGAAAAGGGAAAAATATGAAGTATCACATTCTGATTACAAAACATTTTCTATTCTAATCGGAAACAGATTTCCTCGAGAATACTTTACCAATTTGATGTTACTCAAACAAGAGACAGAAGCAGGACTCACCTGAAAAAAAAAACCAACATGAATATACGAGCCAAAACAAATACAATTAGATGCTATATATTTCGAGACATTGTGTGTATATTGTTAACTCACTTCGACTAAACATCGTTTACCAAAAGTTCCTGATAGATATTCGTTTCATAAAATCGTTCAAATATCGATTTGATGGTAGCGTCACACAAATATTGCCGTAATTGGCATATTCCATTAAAATGTCAGTATGCGCTCAAAAATTGCCAAGTAATTAACGAATGATCTCAGAACTGGGGCGATTTATATTACTCGAAGGATTTGTTATTGTTAATTAAAATTTGAAATTCTATTATACTCCCTGAATTCGTTAAAAATAATTGAATCAGAAAAGTGGTTCATGTTATTAGATCGGATGAGTTTGTCTTTTTCCAGAAAATTAATAATCGAAGCAATTTCAATTTGGGAGTTAACTAGTCGGTAAGTTCTAGTTTTAACCTAAAATTTTGAAGTGGCCGTTTATCGCTTTCGTATATGCATCGATACCCATATAAACCAACACTTCGTGTAATTTTCTACTTTTGGTTACGTTAACGGCTTGGTTAACTGTCGACTGTCCTGGTGAACACGCCTGACCACCAGAAGGAGACTACAAATTGTGTACCTACAGGGCTCAGAAAAGAACCTTGTGGAACAATTTAGAACTTCGTAAAGCCTTAGGATCTGGATAATTTGCTTTTCTGTAGAGAATGAAATGTGGCAAGATTTGACCACATCTGGGGTATTACACATTACTATTTGAAAAGAAGTTGATCTCTTACACCTACATATATTTACTGTTAAGCATAATGACCGAACTCTCATTACTTAAAAAACTTCATTCTCGAAATGTTTCTTCACCGAATAGAATTTAATTTGGAAAATACCGAACAATTATAAGTTCATTCGATATCACCGCCCAGAAAAATAATTTTCGCATGTGGAAAACGGGTAAAATATTCCGCTTTTATTGGGACATCGACGATTCGTTCAGTCTGCGGGTACCAATTCGGACAATTTGAAAGGTTGCCAAGGGAAACACGTTCCCGGAATACGTTCATTATAGAAGCAGATAACCATTTCATTAGTAGAGGAGCTGGAATCGATAGAAAAATTGGGGATATGAGACCGATAAAGGAACGAACTCTTAATAACCAGTAGCTTCATATTCCCAAAGGTAAGGTACACAATTTACGTAAGTGAAAATAATGTATTTGTTGAAATAATCAACAAGGTTATATATTCTATTAACTCCTTTTATTGTGAATCAGATTCGTGAAAATGACGCAACTAAAGAACATATTTTAAATTTAAGACAACGATTAGCGTTGATTTGCAGAATTGAATACATTTTGTTGATTGACTGACGATAAGCGTATGTAGATGTTTCTAATATGAAGAATAATTTCATGTACATTAAAGATGATCTTTTATCGGCAATTATTGTAGAAGAAGTAAGGCATCTGAAATTTTATGAAACTTATTCGAGTAATTTTATTCCGTGACATTATTTTCCGTAACAGGGTAATGAACCTAGGGCGAACACATTGACAGGATGAACCCTAAAAGTATCTATGATTGAATAAAACTGCGGTTCGGCGAACTGAAAATCGGAAATACGTTCAATGTCGTGAGTACGAGGCGAAAGGATGGAATAATGCAATATCCGTTTATTCGGAACAGCAAAGTATGGCAGATATGACTAAGGCATACGGTCGCTTCGTATGATTGAAAATAAAGTCATTCCCTATAATCGATTTTTAGCAAGAAGGTAGGATTAGTGTTGACATCAAATAGAGAGACACTATCTTACTCTCCACAAAAGGCACGTCATAATTGTAGTTTCTGAAGACAGACAACAACAAAAAATTTCATAAATTCAGCAAACATTTTGACATATTTCTAACTTACAAAGTTGATGTATCAGATTTTATAGCAAAAAAGTAGGATTCTCGTATATATCTAAAAAGCATACACTATTTGGTCGTTCACAAATAGCATTTTATATTTGATATATTCAGGCAACAGAATATCAGAAAACTTTGAAAAAATTTAGCCAAATTCTCGCCTTGTCTGAAAAACTACAAAGTTAATGTACTGAAAATGATTCGACAATTTATCATCATACAATTTGCTAAAATGTTATCTGAACTTGGAACCTCCAAGGTTTGTACATTTCTACGTTCTTTCATTCTCAAAGTAACCAATAATTTTTCAAATGTAATAATATATCTCAACTGAGAGATACTTATTATGGTGTTTCTAATTAGATCTATCTTCAATTATAATAAAAACCTTCAACCAGTACATATGTACCTCTGAAAAAGTTATACACAACGACCCTAAACACTGATAGATTCTGAAGAGAAATTAATATCTAACATATATTGAGATCTTCGAAATATTAAACATGAACATAGTTCAATTTCTCTTAATGAAAAAAAGGTTTAGTGTAAATTGAAGAAACACTTCACAATTTTCTCGGGTTGTTACTCCATTTTCAGACGTAAAACTACCGCCTTACTTTTAAAAATCCAAGTGTTTTCATTTAATTCACAATACCATTATTTATATTGTAGACAAATTAATAATTGAAAAGAATTTTTATCGCTGGTTTTTAGTTCAAAATAATCTTTTCCCACTGAAAATTTACCCAAACTACGCCAATGATGGACCGAGGGTGCGGCGTCGGATTCGTTATGGCAGACGTCGTGTTATAGGCGACGCCGCCTCCCAACGCGCCTCGCCTGCGATGGGTGCCATTGTCGACGTCGGTTCCCTGCCCTGATCGTCTCATTACATTTAAATAATCAACCCTCGGTCCGACTTCATTTTGTTCCGGAATGTTACTCGGGGACGGCCATTGTTCTTCTATATCATCAATTCTTCGACGCGACAAGATAATGTCAGGAGACAAGTGTAGGAGCGTAAATTTGATAGTTTCCAGGCAAAAACAACAAGCTTGAAACAAAATGTTCTATTACTCGTACAATTTAAGTATAAATTTGGCGATATTTTTGAGTATTGAAAGTGATTTGGTTCTTGCTTATAGAATTGATAATATGATACAAAATACAGCAGTATTAGGAATTTTGAAGTACAATGATTTTGTGCTATAAATCAACTAAAATAGTTCTACTACAGTACGAAAACAATTGAAAAAAGATTGTCCTATTTTATCAGTGGAATAACGAAAAATGTGCACTCTAATAATCGAAAGAATAAGAATTATTCCCACCAATGGTACAATGTCAGCAGTTCAATTGTAAATTGGAAATGAATGATATTCAAATCGTTCTGCGTGGTTTAAATTATGAAAAAGAGAAATCTCGAAGCAGAATTCCAATATATATAGTACAAGAGCAAGTCAAATATTTTTACTTCAATAAACGAAATCAATTGAGTCTCCACCTGATATCACCATGTGTTGAATTCGAGCTATTTCATCATTCCCCCACGTAAATTACGTCAGAGATGAACGCTACCAAATATCAACATTATGACAGCGACAATGTCATACATACGGACGTCATTGCCACAACGCGACGAGTTGAAAAAAGCGAAAGAAATTATTACAGCATCCGAGAATCGTGGAAATGTCACGAATTCGGGGTTTCCTCGTCCGTGGGACTGACAGTTTCCCTTTCATGTAGAGCTGATGAAGAGAACTCCACACTAAATTGAAATTCGGATACATAAACCGCTTACGGAATAAAAGACGAAAAAAATATTAAAAGTCGAGGTTTACCGCCGAAAGTAATGAAATAATCAAGAATAGCAAAATGAGGAGAATGAGTGTTCCAATTAAGCGATGAAACTAGATTGACATGAAACCGAAGCGTATTACATTTGGTGAAGTATTATTAAAAACCTGTGAGCAGTTATTAATTTTATCCGTTCGTCATAATAATATCAAAGTCTTATTCTCTGATGAATGATAACCTTAACAAAACCCAATGGAGTATTTCAATATACACAAACACGTTAATAACTTCATCAACTCCAAGATAATTGAGAATCACTCATTATTAAAAAGAATTCCATTAAAAACGTTATTGTATAAATTAAGAACAATAAATAAGAGACAGTTTAATTTAACGAAAAAATCGCGAAGATAAGCCTCAGCATATTAAAGACAAGAGAAAAAAATTGTTCAAACAATGAGACGGAAATTCCATTAGAGAAACGACCGGAAGAATAAGGAAGAAGCCACAATTCTTGACGCTCTAAACTTTTTGTCACACTTTCGCCTTAATGAATATTCATCGAAATCTGTCTGGAGGTCTTATTAGTGAATTTAAACAAGAGATGAAAAACGTGAAACAGAATTAAAGCATCTGGTTCCAACTTTCGTAAGGAAAATTGCTAACGCAAACGGAGACTTAATGACTTTCTATTACCTACCTTATTCTTCCATAAATGAATATGATGTTGAATAAGACGGAAAATAATTACACAACGAAAAAAGTATAGTACGAAAACTTCAGGAGTTTTGTTCAGTTTGACTTGGAATGTTAAGTCAGAATTTACCCTTCGAAAAAGTTTCATTCGTAAATATTCAGTATCAAATTGATAAAGTCAACATCAACTAGCGGAAATGTTCCGTATATTTTCTTCATTCGCAAAACTAAAAATGGAAAGAA
The DNA here is from genome assembly GCA_030704895.1 of Henosepilachna vigintioctopunctata. Taxonomy (NCBI): domain Eukaryota; kingdom Metazoa; phylum Arthropoda; class Insecta; order Coleoptera; family Coccinellidae; genus Henosepilachna; species Henosepilachna vigintioctopunctata. Next base: position 6,773,939 of record JARQZJ010000001.1, on the reverse strand, counting down.
ATTGTCAAGTATCCATGTTTATAGAAGAACGAACGAACGAACCGAGTTAGGATCACAGAAAATCGTTCAAATCGTATGCCCCGGTTATTTATTCCACAAAGCGCAAACCTTTTTCATTGATACACAAAAATTCTACCACAAGAGATTTCAAAAATATTAGAAATACTTCCAAAATTTCCTCGATAGTAAACTTCTGATTCTTTAAAAAAAAAGGGAAACGGAGCAGTATCCTCAGAATTTACGTAAAATTTAAAGGATTAGAAATCTATCTACCTAATAAACTAATACAATAATTATAAAGAAGTAATTAGAATATATTTGAATATAGCTGTAATTAGAATATTTAATAATCTTCATCTTCGTTTAAGTTATAAATGTATATTCAACTATTAAGCAGTGGGTTTCTGCATTCAAAATGGGTCGTGTGAGCACCTCTGACGAGCCTCGCACAGAATGACCAAGCATCAAATAGCTGAGACCTGTAAGATGTCAGCTGAACGTGTGCGAAATATTTTGCACAACCATTTGAGCATGGAAGAAAAGCTCTGTGCAAAATGGGTGTCGCGTTTGCTAACGCTCGACCTTCTACCGAAAATTTTGCGCTGCATAGGCGTAATCCAAAGGAATTTTTGCGTCGATTCATAACTGTTGATGAGACTGGGGTTCACCACTACACTCCTGAAAATGAAGAACAGTCAAAACAGTGTGTTGGAAAGGGAGAGCCAACTCCAAAGAAGGCAAAAACAATTTTATCGAGAAACAAGGTTATGACTATTGTTTTTTGGGATGGGAGAGAAATTATATACATTGATTATCTTGAAAAAGGTAAAACTATCATGGTCAATAGTACTCATGACTTATTGAAACGTTTGAAGGACGAGGTGCAGATTAACCGACCAAATTTGGCAAAGAAAATAATTTTGTTTCATCACGATAACGCACTAGCGCATTCGTCGATTTTTGTCATGCTCCTGCCCGCCAGACTTAGCCCCCAGTGACTATTGCCTATTTTCTAACCTCAAAAGATGGCTTGGCGGTAAAAGATGAGAGCAACGAAGAAGTTATCGAAACTATAGATCAGTATTTTGAGAAGCTTGACGAATCTACGTTTAAAACTGGTATAACTGAGTTAGAACACCGTTATCAGAAATGTAACAGTGTTGATAGAGATTATGTAGAAAAATAAAGCAAAAAAAAAATTTTTTTAAACATCGTTTTTATTGGTCAGTCTTGAAACATTTCACCTCACCCTCGTAATATCAATGAAAGATTGTTAAAGAGTAGAAAGTTTGAAAGATGGACCACTAAAATGAGACATAAATTTTTTTGGAGAATAGACGATTCATATTCGTATAAATGTATCTGTTACATAAACAAGCAGAGATCATTACGTTACACTTATCTGTAATGTGAAAAGCACTTTTCTAATTCCTGAAACAATGTCAAGTCGCCTGATGTTGATTAAAATGAAATTGTACATTCTTTCGGGCTGTGGGAAGATAAATTGACGATTTTATCTAAATAAATGTGGGTTGCGTTGAAAAGTTAAACGTCTTTTACAAATGCAGAGATAAATAATCGCGTCCAATTCCCTATAAATTGCATTAAAATAGTTGGAGTGATGAACAAATCGAAACACTCTCACAATGAGATAGATGTCCGGTTCTGAATTTTGAATAGCGCTAGAATAAATTAGAAAACGCTATATTTCAAATCTCAACTAATTTTAAATTTCGAGGCCAGAAGACATTCTCGAAAAATGATAATAACATCATCAAAATTCAAAGAGACATTGTAGAAAATATTCAATGTACAACATCAAAAAAATATTTACATCTTCAACAGTATTCGTGAAGAAATAATTGTAAATCTCGCGCATTACCTAGTGGTCACACATCGACAGTGCTTGTTTTCTTTTCTGCATTCATGCTTGCAATAAAAACTGATTAATTTTGCAAAGCATTAAATTATGGCATCGTCACTTTATTCAATTAGCTGAACATTATTATTTGTTCTATTTTGCCATTTTAATTTTCATCTAACAATTTTATTCATAATTTTACATTACCTACTCATAATTTCATATTATAAGTTATTGATTTTCTAATTAAAATAATACTTGTTACGATCTTACTAGAACGTGAATTACTACTTAATAGAGCGCAAATGTCACATTTTTTTATTAAGCTTCTTACTTTCTTCAATATACTTTCAGTATTCACGACTTATACTATTACCATATATTTACGTGTATTTTCATATGGACCGTCGGAGGACAAAACATTCTTCTTTTACCGAAGCTAGGAAACTGTTAGAAAACTACATTTTCCACTTATCGTAACAAATAGCCTCGAAGATGTACTATTACTTTCCATTACGTATTTATGAGATATAGAACTAACCATTTTTCAAAATGTTTTTCGCATTTTCTACTCTTTCTATAATGGATTCGGTTTATGCTAAACTTCAGAAGGACGAATTTAGGTTGGACCATCCACTTGTAATACCTCTACTGGACTAATCTTACTTGTAGAGTAACTAAAATACTTAAATTTTTTATCATGATCGAATTTATTTCAATTTCGAATTTAAATTATCTGAGTTGAGCTTACCCACAATATTTCAGTACATTGATACATTACTGAAAATAATGTGTCGTTAACCCGTTGATTACCCCAAATCTCCGTATCTTGGAAGTATCTAGTTAGTTAGCAATTTTAGTTGCGACAATATAATTACGGGCGATGAAACCTCAAAGCTTGCTGAGAAGTTCAAAAAAAAGTTTTACGTGCTCGCAAAAAAAAACCTACCGAATTGGAAATGTGAAGTGTAATAATTTGATCTAAAAATTCGAGATAATCCATGCGGAAGTTGGTTACCAAGCGACGTTTACATTTCTGAACTAACCGACTGGGTTCCGAATTGTTGCGCATTCACCAGAAAGCGTTCCAAATGATCCCCCATTCAAATGCAAATCCGGCATACGTATTAAAATTTCTCCGTCCGTCCGTCTCCCGCATAATCCCTGCTAAGTGTACCGAGGTCATGAACGCATGTGACGTTTCTTCGCAACGTATCACATAAAACCGAGTTCTCTTGTGTGTTTAATTCGAAATTATTCCATAAATCACAAACTTTTATCTACCGTACGAAAAGTTCTGTCGCATGACGGCAAGTCGTGAGAATAAATTCGTGCAGTCAGTGCCCCGAAAAATTCGATTTTATATGTACGACGAACGAATTCAATCAATACGCAAAACTCCATCCCTCGTTCGAGCGAATGGGATTTTCGGAATTTGTACAAAACAAATTGTTGACAGTAAAGTTTCGACGCCCACGACGTCTGGCAAACTACTCGAAAACATTCCGAGATTGTCTGATAGTTTCCAGTTCCGCGGGTCATTTCCATACTTGTCGCACCCTCGAAGAAAGTATATTTACACAGGAAAGCGCAGAACGAGATTATTGAAGAATATTCGAAGCTTTATCCTCAAGATGGAAATGTCAACTTCTGAAACTAATTCATAGTGATTCCACATGCGGAAATATATTAGATGGAAAGTAACGAAGTATGAAAATAGTACAGCTTCATGTTTGAGATGACGGTTTGTCGCCAATAAACTTAACATTGCCACACAAATTTTCGGAAGCAATGCTTTCTGATTGAAATGTGCGGTTTCAACTTGAGAAGTGAAAGAACATGAAGAATATATAAATAGCACAAAAAGTATCTATACAATGTATGTACACATATGTATGTATCTAATAATCATATCTATACATCATGATTATTAGAAAAATTCTGTATTCAATGTAAGTAACGCAAAAGTACTAGCAAAAAAACCCGAAAAACGAATTATAATTCCTTCAAAAAAAAAAAAAAAAAAAACACGAGAACTATGACACTGACTTAAATGTTCAAGCAGCAATTTTGGCTTTAAAAATCTCAAAATAGTCAGATAAATTCTAGATTTATTAAGCTCGACCATAAAAGAAGAATAAGTAGGAAACATCGTAAAACATTACACTGGATTCAGTTAGATGTATCTATTACAAAATTTTCGCATTCAAATGTTAATGTTAATGAAGGCAAACGTATCACACACATACGAATTAGAAGAACATATACAAATTACGTAGTTGATAGTTTTCGTTACAAAGTTCTTTACACTTATCAAGGAATAACAAGTTGACGTTTTTTTAACTTGCTGTATTCCGCTCCCAGTGAGCTTTTCGTGTCCCTGAAGATGTTCAAAATAAAATGAATTTTAATAACAATTTTTTAGTTTAGTACTATGAATCACATTTCATCAAATGACTATAGAAATTTGGGGTTTCGAATAGTATAAGAGTTCATTTTAACCCATATTAAAGTATTTAAACGAGTCACACTGTATAAATCTGCATTATGGGAATAATATTCGTCACGTTCAAGAAACAACTTGTAAAATTCTCGAACCAATTTAGAGAACTGTGCACTCGATTTATTCTAATAGATTAATACACCAATGTTAATAATAAATGTTAACAAATCGTTTGTACTGAGCGTGCGAAACAAATTGAAACGATTTCAGAAATTAGCGCTTTCTCTGCGGCAAATATTCCGTGAAATGTGTATACACCGACCACTGGACTATGTCATCTCCCTTAATAGCATTCCCTTGCTTTCTAATCTAGATTGAATGGTTTATGCGGTTTTTGAAGTGAATAAGCAAAACGAGAAGATTATGTTCGTTGAATTATCAAACTTTTGCCACAAAACTATCAATTAGAATGTTCAAAGTGTTTCAAAGAATTGCGGTCGAACATTGTACTTGATAACCTGCAAGTTCTCATTAAGGAAAATTTATTGATGAATGTAACTAATAATCTATGAATGTAACTAATATCTATCAGCTACAATGGCTGATCAACCTGGCTTTGATATCCTAAAGGTTCATGATGCTAGCTGTATAAACTTCGCTAGTTGTTCTTGTGGTTATATTCAAAAAGCTAGTGTTGTAGGATATCTTGGGGTGGAACTAGACATTTGTAGTGGGATAAGCATGTAAACAGTCTTACAAAATGACTCAGAGTGATAGTTTGCAAATTTTATAGATTAAGGGACATTTTGACTAAAAAATATTTACTCAGTGTTTACAACGCTCTTGTCGAGTCAACTTTGAGATATTGTATTATTGTCTGGGGTGGATGCTATCAAAATGCCTTGGATCCTCTAGTAAAGGCACAAAATACTATTCTTAGGGTAGCTCTGAGAAAAAACCGTCTAAACTCTACATGTTATTTATACGAAGAGGCAAATGTTTTAGCTGTTAGGAAATTGTACATATCTATACTATGGATAAGAAAATGATTCAACAACAAATGCTTTGGCTATGAAACTAGGCAAGCAAACTACTTCGAAATCCCTTCATACACGAAGAATTTCACACAAAAAAGTATATTTTACTATGGTCCAAAACTGTATAATTTATTACCTAAAGAATTTATTCAATCTACATCTCAGAAACAGTTCAAATTAACGTGAAAAAATACGTCAGTACATGTGAGGAGTTTTTGAAATTTTTTTAACGAACTGGTGTATAGCTGAGCTTTTGTGTTTATTTGTGTTGTTCCTTGGCCTCTGTTCCCTTCTGCATCGGAGTTTTGCTTCAGCTCAATGCTGATAATTGTTCTGTGAACTTGGATTGGGTGTTTTGTTGAATGTTGCTTTCAGTCGTCAGTTGATGCCAACACCATATTACATAAGTTTCTTGAATCTGGGAGGTTTGTTCACACACAAACTTCAAGTTCAGGTGACAAACAATGTAATAGTAAATAGTTTTAAAATTTTTGAGAAAATCATATTCCCAGATCTAGGTTAGGTTACGATATAAATTTTGAATATATACTCTTGTTACTTTTGACAAGGGTGTTTTGTGTTAGGTTTTCTTATGTAATTAGATTAACTGTCATATATTTTTGAATAAATTTGAATTTGAATCTATAAAATTTCATAATATTGAAGTTAAACAAATCATTACGAAAAGCTTTCAAAAAATAACTGAGCTGCATTATAACGGATGAAAAACTTTTAGTAGATTTCATTTAGGCTGTTTTTTTGATTAGAAACCGAAATTGTAAACTCAATTATAAATTTCGACCTTCATCATGATAAACAATAAAAATAAGGCGCGATATTATGAGAAATGGTTAGGAATATATAACAAAGTTAACTTTAGAGAACATTTCATTTAACAGTTATTCTGACTGGAGAAACTATGTTCATTTAGTTATAAGACTTCCCTCGTACAAACTCAAGTTCATCACGGTATTCTTTTATCTCGGAAAACATTAAGAGGAGCAATGGTAGCAGAAATTCATTTAGTTTATTTCAACCTGTACTTATCTCGATGGCCGAAAAGCATTAGTAACGAAGAGGAAGATAGGAGCTACGAAAACTCATTTAGTAAATTAATGGGGATGCATTTCTGCATCTGTTCTCTGGTTAAAAATTTCCCGGAAATGTATTCCATGAATTGAAAACGGGGCATTTCAAACAGATGAATCCTACTGTTGATACACAAAATCCATTGAAATAAATTTTCAATCATTTTTTTTCACGTTCATTCAACTTGTTTTTGCGTGAGAATGTATATAACCGTAAACAGTACCCTATGGGGTACTGACGATGTAGAAAATTCTTCTCGTCGTCTAAACCGCCTGGGGCTATTTAGATAAATTATAGTTTCTTCTAGATAAATGATAATTATTAGGTGAAGAAGTTTCATGTTACTCAAGCCTGGTACAGTTTTCAAATAAAAAACAGACTGAAAACTGAACCATCGAAGGTATATTTGATTAGATAACTGATCCAAAGAATAGAAAACGTGTTAATTCTGAAGAATCTTCCATCAATACAGATTTTGTATCGAATTTTTAAAACCTCGACTTAATAATAGGTACAAAAATTGTTTAATAATTCCAAATAAGCTCCGGGCTACTACCCATTATCGAGAGTTATATACAACAAAAACTCTAGAAAATATTACAAAAGAAAGAGGCACATAGCCAGTTGTTTTTAATTAACAATGTATCACGAATTCTTCGAGAATTGGATTGACTTTATCAGAAGTTCTATTTTTAATTCGAATGAATGTTTTGATTTAATTATTGTTACTAGATGTTTTAAACTGCTTTGAAGTGAGTTATCAAGCATTAAAGTGTTTGAATTACAGTCCAATCAATTTATTCTTTATGTTTAAAATATTCTAACTGTGAGAATGTTAAAAATAAAGATGGAAAGAAGTTCTATTTGATTCAGGAAAAGATGAAGTAAAATTAAAAGTAGCCAGTTGTAATACATTTTTCTAATAAATTTAAGTGATATGCAGGGAAAACATAGCGACTAAAATGAATAATTTATGAATGAATAATTCATAAATCCAAATACTTACATAGAATATTTTATCTATACTACGAAAAGTAGAACAAATCCAACTCACGATATATCAAAGGATTATATTATCGATGGATCGAATACTGAAATAAGTTCAAAGATAATCCTTTATTAACTGCCATCGATATAGCTGTATCAATTTTGTGCCAATAATTTTTCGAGGAAAATGCCAATTATCTTGAAAAAATACACGATAAGTGATACTTTATCAACCCTAATTTCCCAACTAGTTCAATTTTCAACTGCGAGAATAATGAAATCGAGCGTTCAATTTTCTTTTCGCAAAAAGAAAACCACTACTTGATCCCAACTTGAGCGAAACTTCTCGCCGTGTTTTCCTAATGGGACTGTCAATCATATCAATTTCACTGTTGCCGACATTTCGCGGCGAGAGGCGATTAAGGGGAAAATATCGCTCGAATTGCGCTATTTAATCAACTTTTTCCGACGAGGCGGAACTGCTTGCGCGAATTCGTTCGTGTGCCGCCGCTCATTTTGCCAGTTGATTTAAGCGGGGCTTATATTTTACGCGAATGCTGATGCGGTTTTCTGACATTCGAAATTGCGAAGCTACGATAGCGATTGGTAGCGTCGAATTACCAAGTCGGGGCGGACACGTTGAACCCCGGCGTTATACACCAATTTTCCAAAGTATTGTTGCCTACACAAACTACGGAACGAAATTAATCTGATGGATTATTCGCTCGATCGCAATATCCGAATTAGGGATCAGGGCGTCGTCGTCGTTCTAAGACATCGATCCTCGAATTTCGAATATCCCTAAGGAGAAAGTGGCCAATCGAAACACAAGAAACAAAATCTTTTCAGGAACAGAATACTGAAGTCAATCTCCTATTAGGAGCAAGGAGCTAAGAACTTCTCCGTTTTTTTGAACACTTGAACCCTATTTGGAAAGTCCTTGGTTTTAAAGGAAAAGATCTGTACTTAAATCGGCTTAATGGAGGTTTACTTTTTACGATATATTTTCTCCTATTTTTTTTCTCATGCATTTCTGTAATTATTAGTTTTAATGTAATTGAGTTTATTTGATAGTGATGATCTCAAAGACGACAGTTCTTCTTGGCCATTCTAAATCAGCTATCAAGACATCGGCTACTGAAAAATCTATTTCATATTTATGTTCAATTCGCAAACGTTTTGGTTCTTACTTTCTACGATTTACTAATTGGAAAATACTTTTCTCTTCGTATCAACTATAACGAAAATCTGAGAAAAGTTTCGAAAATCAGCTCCGAAAACCTCAAAAATCGGAAAATCACAGAAAATTTTTAACGAAAACTTTTTGAAACTTGATGCACTAAAACTGAATAAGAGAACTCATTAATTTATCAGGAAAAGTTCTGATATATAAAAGCCTTTTTTCTTGACTGAAATGAATCTACGAATTGTTGAAAATACTTGAAGTTAAAGGAAGAAACAATAATTGTTCAAATTTAGCGACTGCAATGGTGTTAAGGTTTCTAACCATCTCCACTATTCCAGAACTTCAGGGATTTATCTTTTGGAACTTGGGCTGCTCCAAATGAAAGTGAAGTTTTCCGTTTTTCGAAGTGGAAACATACTCGTACATTTTTGGTATTCGTGTCTAGTTTGAAAATTGAAATTATTCAATCTAAATCATATTCCTCATAAAATCTATTTAGATCATTTCTCGACGTAATAGACGGATATGTATAAGGCAAGGAGCAACATTTTAGTGCCCACGCGCAGATAATAGCGTATCCGATAACGACAACAGAAAAAACTATTTTTCTTGAATGAATTCAGTCGCGACCTCGACATTTGAAGATATTTCCAGTAAGTCCAGGCAATGCCCACCGGAATGTCCGCTGCGATGAATTATGATGCCACAAATGCCATGAAAAACTTTCAACTTAATGGGTAGTGTGGCGAGTTTCTGTTGATTTGTTTTGAACAACAGGGCGGAAAATTATGGAAATAGAAAACAACTCGACGTGAAATCGATTATTATTTATACATACTTCAAATTATCAAAAGCATACATCTGAATTGAATGGGGAGTTAACTGAAGACTCGAAGTCCTATCTTATAACAAACTGAAAATATTAGTTAACTGAAGACTCGAGGTCCTATCTTATAGTTGAAAATATTAGTTAACTGAAGACTCGAGGTCCTGTCTTATAACAAACTGAAAATATTAGAAATTTACCTGCATCCATGTCAGTAACGATTTGCGCAATGCAATGTTCACAGAAAATAGAGCGTGAAGTAAAAATTCATGTTTCCAATATTCCCATTTTGAAAACTTTTTGAATTCTTGAAAAACTTTGACAGAATTTTTTTCGTAGATATAATTGATTTATGTAGGAATAAATTGATTTGATATCCTTTGTTAACGCATGAACATATCGAGCATTGGGTACTGAAAACAACGTGGAACATAACCGAGTGTACTTTATGAAATACCCATGATGCTTTTTCATCAGGGCTGGGATTTTGTTTCTGATGTTTGTGAATGGTAATAACATTGAATCATAGAATATCGAAACCGAATGTATATAATCATTTCATTCTGAATGAAATGGACGAATTGAAATTCAATTTCGAATACAAATATTGCCAAACTTGCGAATGAAATAGGGCAAGACGGCTTTAATCGGGTAGAATCGAACAACATTCATGAATTGCTTAGATACTAAGATGAAAATTTTACCGAAACGGAGAGAGGAAAATAAACGCAAAACGTTGCGGAAGACAGAGCTCCAAACATCATCAAATTGGTGAACAAGTTGAAAACTGAGTGCCGAAAACTAATGACCAATAAGTCATTGATTTGACCTCACGAACTTCCTCAAGAAAACTCCATTTTTGAAACGCATTGAACCGATTCTAGACTTTTGAATATGAATTTATGTCATTCAAAAATACATGAATGAAATGAATTAATGGAAATTTAATTTCGAAAACAAATATTGCCAAACTTGCCGATGAAATAGGACCAGACTGCTTTAATCGGGTAGAATAAAACAAAATTCATTAATTGCTCAGATTCTAAGAGGAAGATTTAAGTAACCGAAACGGACAAAATAAAATAACCGCATAACATTTGAAGAGGACAGGGCTTCAAACAGCATTAAATTGGTGAACAAGTTGGAAAGCGAGTGACGACAACCAATGACTAATAAGTAATGAAACAATATTTAGAATTTTCTGGTAATTTTAATACAAATACGCATGACGACGTTTCGAAGTACTATAATAGATTAAGGGGCCATTCAAGTATTACGTAAGCAGATTTATTACAATTATTTACCCCCCCTCCCCTTGTCAGCAAAAGTAAGCAAACTGCTAACCCCCTCCCCCCATGCTTACGTAAACATTTTTTAATTTATATATTGATTTTTTGATGATTTATGAGCAGAAGTTATAATTCTAAAGATAATAAAATGGTTTTTTATAGAGATTAGATTTTACTGATGCGGTATTCAACATAGAGAAAGGTACAAAAATAATATAATATTAAGTAATATTACGAACATAAAAACTTACTTAAAATTGTTTACACATATTTATTGAAATTAACAGTCCTCAGACCATGATACCCGAATCCATGATTCTTTTTTCGATGACATTGTATGTTAACTGCTCAGCGTTGTGAGTCTGCTCACTTTCATCCAATTTTGGAATGTCTACGTCATTTTCATGGAGTCATTCAGCATCATCGTGCTCTAAATTTTGAATAATGCACATCAGTTCATCAGCACGACGACCAGCGACTCTTACGGGTCTAACTTTCCTGTCATTGTGCGTGTTCACTCATTACTCAAAGTAATTAAAACATATGAATTATTTGAGGGAATCCCGGAAAATGCGTTTAAGTTTTCAAGCAAAAGCAAGGTGAGGGTTGCCATATGTGTAAAAAAGTAAATAACATCTGATGACGTAATCATCATCTAGACCCCCCTACCCCCGATGTCATCAAAAATAAGCAAAGCAAAGACCCCCCCGTCCCCCAATAGTGCTTACGTAATAATTGAACGGTCCCTAAGATTAATACTGATAAAGATAAAAACTGAATTTGATAAAGAAATAGTACTTCGAAACGTCGTCATGCGTATTTGTATTAAAATTATGATAATTTTCTAAATATTGTTTCATTATGGATATTAATTTTCTCCAAGTATCGGCCACATCAATCATCAATTCGACCAATAAGTCCTTGCTTTTCCCCACGAACCTCAGTCACCTACAGAAGGAAACTACAATTTCAAAACGCAGTAGATTGATTCTAGGCTTTTGAATATGAATTCAAACGTCTTTGTTTATACACAAACTTTGTCATCGTAACAAGATTTTTACAATGACAAAACATGAAAAATAATTAAATCCGAAGTTTATTGTAGTAGGTCAGAAACGAAACATCAAACTTACACAAAACTACTAGAAATAATGCGTAGGTCGCGATGCATATTCACCTTCATTGAATGACATAACATACTCGCGAAAACGTTTCACATACAAATTGAACTACTCGTACTAATAAATTGACCTCGGTCGTTGAAACCCCTGAATAATAATTAGACGTACATCTACCGTTTGTTAAATCGCAGTAGCATAACAATAACATACGTCACAGATGATAAATTAAACAATATAATTTGATTCTGGACAACCTAACACACTATACCAATCGGGTATAATATTTGTAATCGAGCGTGTAATTGGCCAATATCTGAAGCGAGTCGTCAGCCCACGTTCTATTCCAAGGTGAGAAAATGATCTGAATTACTCTTGGTAACTAGACAAGGCCGTTCTTCTGTGTCTTCCCACGTGCGATTATAGATTGCCATTTTATGATTCTGTTTCGGTAAAGGTTTCGTGTTAAAGGTAACCAACCGTCCACACGTGACACACCAATTCCTTCGTTTCTTTATTCTAAAATATTGTTTCCAAACGGTGGGCAATTCGATTGTCAAGGGGGGCAATTCGAAAATGGGATAGATACGAGTTTAACCTTTCGAATTTATTAATTCCAACCTTTTCACCCGTTTCGGGAGGGCAAAGGAATTTTATGAAGACTAAGGGGTACATGGAGAATAAAAGGTTGGGAAACACTGTTTTCAAATGTTCATCGATTGAGTGAATTATTTAGCGTCATTGAAAATGCCGATGAAATAATTCATAGTAGTGTTAACTTCTTCGGTATATAATACCCAAATTGAGGTGTGAGCTGTAAAATTATCACATTTTTATAACTGATAAATTTTAAACAAATTTATGCAAGTTGTGACCTAGAAGTATAACGCAATAACTATAAATTTCGACGGTTTAAAATATTTTTGTAGTATTACGATAACAAATAACAAATCCATGCCTAACTGTTTTCCTATAGTAATTAAATGAAAAAAAAACGCTGATTCTATAAAATGGAAGAATTTCTTTCTTCTTGAAAAAATATTCTCATTAAAGCTCTGAGTAATAAATGAGGGGTACAGTGTAAATGAGTTAACGTCGTTAATCATGACCTCTTTGCGGGGAAATTTTCATTTTTCGTTGGAAATTTTCCATTAATCTTATATTCATCGAGTTTTACGGCCCCACCAGTTACTCAAACTGCCTTACCTTCTGCATCTTCGTGTTACAGAGTTATGGGCACTGAAAATATACATATATCACTTTGCGATGTAACTTCACGAGGGTTGTCTTATGCACGGGGATTTATAGTATAATTTCGTATAATATTTCTCCTTAAACTTTCACGATCTATCCTAGGAGATAAGTAACACCTGTTAAAATTTACTCAACTTCACTGGTATGAAATTTTACATGTATCTGCGGTATACCAGGAGAGATGAAATAAATTTTCCGAGTTCGTTTTGGACGGCATATTTCGTGTAGAGAAAAAATTCTTCTTTACATCATTGCATCAATTACATCTAGAAATATTGCAACGGTGTTACGTAAGTTGAATATTCTCATGTAATTCCATAAATTATCCAAGAAAAAATTTCTAACTGAACTTAAATTTTGAGTACCAAATCAAATTAAATTGTTTTGGAGAGCTCACCGAGATAAAAGAAAGATTATATATTTGAACTATTTCAAAATATTAATAAAGTTCGAACGAAATCCTTGCAACAATTGAATTCAGAATTATAGTTAACTGTAGATAACTGTACAAACTCAACTTCTGTTTAAATCTCTCACGACAGTTTCTTCAGAAAAATTTTGACCATTGAATATGCCTAAAATTATGCTGAAAATGTTTCTTTTCTACTCAACATCACAACTGTTATTTTCTAAACATTTGAGAAACTTCACAGGAAACGATGATGTGAAACATTCATTCTTATAGATGAAATAAAACATTTTCTTATGCAAAAACAAACATACTCAACTCAAATGGATAACACAAAAATTATGAAAGTTATGAATTTATGAAAAGATCCAAACTTTCACGATCCCCTTACTTCCATGGTCTTTGGCATATTGCTGATATCAACTTTCAACATCATAACTTCAACAGGGAGCGTCCCCGATTGCCCCAAGTTAAGCTCAACGCAGATAAAGCCCCAATAACGCCCCCATTTGCACCGCAAGCAATTCCATTCTACCTTCGATTTCGATTCTTTTCCATCGTAAATCTTGGGAGCATTTTAATTGAAAAGGCCATTATGAGACAGTTACTCCGCGCGCAAAATTTGACCGAATTTGACGCCGATCCAAATGTGCCGGCCATTATTCAAACTTCTTTTCCCCCAAAGTAGACGGGACGTTCTTCATTAGAGACGATGACGTTAAGAGTACATTAAATCATCCATTTTGGCTCGTTTGTCTTATTTACTCCGTAATACCTGGCTCGGTCGCGGCGGGCACAAATCACTCCAAGAAGCCGGCACGATCTTGGAAATATGTTTCGAAACTTACGGCAAAATACCGGGATTTTCACGGCGATACATCGTCGATTTGGCCGGGTCGCAATTATGGAAGCTTTCAAGCTGCACATGACACTTGAATTTCACAAAGACATTAATCCTTCGATGGATAAATTATAGGTTACCGGGATATACAGCTATTTTTCAATTGTTAAATTGTGATAAATTGGGAAAATGACGGTCATTATCATTACATTGGCAGATTATAACGTTCGGTCTTTGTACTTCTGTCGGGAAAAACGTTAGCGAAATCTTGCATTTCAATAGTGATGAATGGAAAATGATGAATAATCATTTTCTGTTTCAATGAATATTCATACCCGGTACCGAGAACTCATGAATCGACTCACAAATAATGAAAAACTGGTAAAAATATCAGTTTCTTGAAAAATATTATTGAATTTTAGCAGGAAATATATTAACAATGTCGAAACCCACTCCCACGACTTAGTTTCAGTAAAACAATAAATAATGAGAAATTTTTAAAAGGCAAAAAATGATAACGATGTGAATATTTCATATATTTCAAAATAACAGTTTTTCGTAGCCTATAAATTACTAGTGGATGACCTAGCCACCAATTTCAAGGAAATTTATCAAAACTCAACACCCACGTCTAATTAGTAGAACCTGTATTCATTTCCACCTAAAAAATGTTTGTTGTTCTATGGATTAATATAGAACGTTCTTCATTATTTTAGGACAAATTCTAGCTATTTGAGGATGATTCGTAACTATTTATATCGTCGATTGAACCGAATTATCCTTGGATATTCTCTTAATTCAGAAATAGATCGAACAGTTGATTTCCGACACTTAAGCTACGACCTAACTTCGCTAAGAAATATGAATGACAGCGCAATAACGTTTAAGCAGCCAAAACCAAACATCCGTCGAGATATTAGTGAGATACTACTAAATCGCAGTAAGCTGTGACAAAGTAGGCATTTTCGATGATTTATACGATCTTTTGTTCTCGCAAATGCAAGGCCGACCGGGCGAATACGATGCACGAAATTCTAATTTCCTAAGCGTTAGTTTTACGCAGTTGACTGCTTTACGAGTTCCGATTGATATCAGCAATTTCCACTAGAAAACAAAGTTCGAAGATTTTCAACACTTACGAACAATTCGTTAATCAAGGGGTTCCATATATCACTTTGTCGTCTCGAATCTGTTGTGAGATTCCTGGGAGTATTTCAAAGCGGACACTACAACTCCGAAACAATATTTCATGGAGTTCCCAAATACTATTTCGATTGATTATTATCATTACTGAAAACTTCATACTCGTAGAGTTTCAATAGTGTTATTGGAAAAAACGCTTTGTAACTCGACTTATAACGCATTGTTTTTTGAAAAAAAAATTTTGATCTTCATGCTGTATCTATTTAAAGAAGAAACGAACCTCAGCAGTCATGTTCTGTTGATTACCGGGACCGTGAGGAAAACTTCAATCTTGGTACTTTTACATTGGATATCTCTTCTATGAAGAATTCATACGAATCATATAAACAGAAGCTACTATCGCAAAGGAGATAACTGACAGCCGAACCTTTTACGAAACGATTTGCTGTCGAGTATTTGATAGTTGATGGATTGAAATCAAAGCTCTAATGAAATAGAATAGAACTTTCGAAAAAAAAATGATAATGGTTGATAAACACACATTGTATTCAATTCAAGCTGAATAAACTGACAGGGCCAACCCTACAAAAACCCAAATATCGAAAAATCTGCATTAACAAAATGTTTTAATCCTTATTCGCGAAAAAACATACCATGTTGAGGATTAAGGATTTAGGCCATGAACGAACAGCAACAAAAAGAGAAGACTTAATTATCATAATTGAATATGTAATGATATTAACATCAGATAATATTCTAAAAGCTCCGAGCTGAGCTGAGATTACCGAGGCATTAACAAGGAGGTAAAATACAAAAAACATGTAGGAATGTAGGAACGCTACGAAGATCTCCACAGCAACGATTTTAATTTTTTCAGCAAAATCCGATGATACACGGAAATAGTGAAAAAGTATTCAATTTCTTTCGCGTTACTAGTTTTTCAATACAAACGATGTCAAAAGAATTGAATTCAGGAAATATATTAATTCAAGCAAATTGGACGTGAATATACTATGCTGTTCGAATTAATTGAGACAAACATTTTTTTTTAGTTACTGTAGTAAGTATGTGAGTACCAGGGTGGCCCAAACACCCTCACACCTGCTTGTTTATTGCCTGAGGTGACGTGAGGGTTCGACATTGACCATCATTTACATTCTGACTCGTTTTACCTCACCAGCAATTTCGTTGTAACCTACCGGTGCAGTAGTGGTTTCAATTTTGATACATGCTGTATTGTCTTGTCCAAAGATGGATATCAGTCCGAGGAAGCGTTCCAAAATTATCGCGCTCAATGAACAATTGAACGCGATAATGACTGTAATAGATACAGCTCAAGCTGTTGGTGTGGGAAAGTCCAGCGTTTCGAGAATTTTAACAACATTTGAAGAAAGTGGCTCATCATCTCTAAAAAGAAAAGGAAACAGACAAATTGTTGATAAGAAATAGCAAAATTAATCCGAGAAACACAAGCACTGGCCTTTGAAGGGATTTAATAGTTTCTGGTGAGGAGGTGGGCACCTAAACTGTGCGAAAACGACTGCTGAAGGTTGGCTGTAAGGCAAGAAGACCAAGAATAAAGCAACTGCTTACTCAAAAAATGATGAAGAAACGTTTGGCATTAGTCGAAAAGTACATGGAGTGGACTGTGGACGACTGGAAGAAGGTGATTTTCAGTGATGAGAACTTTTGTTTGTTCATGGGTACAAATCAAGTGTTGTTAGACGAAGTGATGGGGAAACTTTACGTCCTGATCACATCCAGCAAACGGAAAAACATCCTTCGAAACAAATGTTTTGGGTTTCTTTCACAACCAATGGCACTGGACGGTTAACAGGGATGATGAATTCATTAAAATATATGGAAATATTGCGCACCAAGATTCTCCAATTTATGGAAACGTTCGATGGAACATTTCAGCACGACTTGGCTCCTTGCCAAAATTCCAAACAAGCTCAGGCCTTTATGCGTGAGAATAAAATAAAAGTACTCGATTGGCCAGGGAATTCACCTGATCTCAATCCCATTGGGAATTTATGAAATATATGATATTTAGTATGATTTTACGAAAACTTTGTTTTTCATCCTTTGTCCTAATTTATTCGATGAGTATAGTACATATATAATATGAAGGTTTGATAAATATGTATGACATGTTCTTCTTTTTCGATACTATTAACAATTTCACGTGGTACTTTTACGAATAGGTCGCGTTTCACATAACCATAGACAATTCACAGACACAGAAATATCACGTCTTAGTACGTAAATTTTTTTTCGATTCTACAGTTGTCAGACTGGTATCCACTTAACGCCATTTCCAATTGGCCATTTGGCTTCTTATTCGAGTAAATTATAATCATATGTAGCACTCTATTCAAATAAAAAACTAGAACTAACGCAGGATTCGAACTCATGACGTCTGTTTCTGAGAATGTCGAGTTTTTCATCCAACTATCTGAAACTTACACTACAACCGTCAAAACTACCAACATACTGCTCTTTATACCTACAGAATACTCGTTTTTACGAAAATATACAAGTTTCAGAAAGAAATTCACGAAAGATTATCTGACGCGATTGTACTCAAAATGAATAAATCGATTCGACTGTACCCACCTATCCGAGAATTCCTCCACGGTATTCAACAAATATTTGATCGAATAAATGGTTACGTTTGACGATCAGTTTGAACAATTCCAACGTCAAACGAAAGCAACGTAAGGAAATAAACGTCTCGGTTCGAATATGTTCGTACAATATTTACGATGAACGAAGAAAAGCAAAGAGACGACCCACTACGGATATATACTGTTTTCATTTCTTCAATACACCGACCGTTTACGGATCGAACAAAAACGTTTATTTTTCATAACAATTCAACGACGATATTTATATAAATCGAATACTTCACGTATAAAGAGAGGGAATAAATACAACATCTATAGTCGAAATTTTATATCTCCATAAAATTTCGCATATACATTGAGGAAGGTAGAATCGAATTATTCTTGAGGAACTGTCATCGTCTAGGGGGGGTCTTTATTTCATACTCTTCTTGTGTACATCGGACATGAAAACGCTTCGATGAAATGGATGACTTGAAGACGTTTACGGTCCAAGAGTTGAACGCCCATAAATCCATGTGTTGCTAACATGAACATTCTCGCATAAAATCGTACGTCATTCGCAACGCTCTTGTCTGCCCAATTGTCGATTTGCCAGACTAATAAACCAAATATGCAAACAGGGTTTTATCTAATCGTCCGACAATTCCGGCTGATAAAGGGGACAGAGAATTGACAGACGGATGAAAATATGATCGATGCATAATAAGCGTAAATTTGATTTGGACGCAGAAGGCATTACACAAAATATTTTATAGCAGTGTTTCTCAATCGCCCGTTTTCATCCGCAAAGGCACATTTACAAGTGGGCGAAATATTTAAAAATCCAAACTATTTATGGACCAACAACCGCTACTACATAGGAACTTACTTCATAATAACATTAGTTTAGTAGTTTAGAAAATAGTATGTTATATGATGAAAAATATAACTGGTTTTTGATCAGTTCTAACCCCGGAAGATTTGCGGTCAAATAATCTGTGCATTATCAATCCATTTACTGATTAGATTCGGTAATTATGAACCATACACACAAATTGTTCACATCATGAAATATTCTACAAATTACCAATTAATCTAATCCTGCATTGATCAACTGTCAAAGCTTCATCAACATGATTACCGTTATCTATAATTTTAGCAAAACGTTCGTTATCGAAACATACCTTAACACCATGAAAACAATTTTCATATCATCAAAAATAGATTAATATTCCAAACATGACAATTTTACTTGCAATTTTCGAACATAAAGCGATATATCAAACTTCGATTTGCTCCCAGTTTTGACTGGGAGTTTATTAACAACGTCAAGTCGTTAGTTACATCAGACAGAAAGTCTTTTTGATCACATTTATGAGTAACCGCAATTAATTTCACTTTGGGTGAAGTTTGGGTAAGTACGACCAAAAGCCGTTACTTTCCACATCTTTAGAAAGTAAAGGTGAACTTACGCTTAATCAAACTTTGGGCGCTTAGGACCGCTCGCAATTAATTGAACTACGTCACGGGAATTGTGGACTGAATGGAGGACGGTTCAATGGAAAATATTTCAAGGGAAGTGTATACTCAACGGACTTCCTACGGCGTAATGAAGTTACGAACATAATACATCTCGCCATCTCTATTCCTCTTCGTGTTTCCATTTTTCTCTACTACGTTACAGGACATTAGAAACATCGGAAGCAGATTTATGTTGAGGAAATAATCCTGTTCTAGATACAAATTTATAATTTACAAATACATAATTTAAATAAAACTGAGTAGTTTTCTGATTTTCACTATAATTTAGTTAAACATAACAATATTGTTTCGCCAACACAGTTCTACAATATTGTCAGTTTATCATATACATCTGATGAAGCCACTGTGTTGGCAAAAAAATATTGTTAGGCTTTTAACTGAATTATCGTGAAAATCGAAAAACTACTCGGTTTCATTTGAATCCTGATTTATATCGTATAATTGAAAACATTTGGCCTAAATCCACAAAATCATTCAATAAACTCCACATGTTTCGGTCTATTTACCCATTATCAAGACTTCGATCCCCTTGAATAGTAGTATCAAGTTATTGATCATAAATAGGTAGCTGGAAATTTTATTAAGGCTTTAGCTGTATGTCCTAGATTGTACAATACATTTCAAAACGTTTATCTGATCAATGATTGTGCGGAAATCAAGTAACACATTGCATCCACCCTTCTTGGACAATTTTGACTGATTTGACTGATATAATGATGCAATAAGCATTGAAATTTCATATAATCATCAATTTCCTGTTTGATTTTCATAGGTCAGTTAAAATAAAACGTGTAGTATGAATAGAAAACTTTTCGCAATATCTAACATGATAAAAATCGAACACAAATTTTCGGGTATAATCAAAAGCAAAAGCAAAGCGACAATGATGAAAAAGAAACAATCTACAAGCCTTCACTTGTTTCCATCAACTAATGGTTCATTAAAAAGTTTTTCAATTATCTAATTGGCTGTTAACCTTATGCTTCTATAGTTTATATTGTCAACAAATGTAACCTTACTACAATATGAGATATCTATTCATATTTCAGTTGATATAATTTCTATAGTAAGGCCACCAATTCGTATCATAATATAATCGAAACATAAATGACGAATATAAATCGATGCTTCTCTCATCTGTAAGATAATTAAAATGAAAAATTGAATAAAATTTATTGAGAAAGATTCTTGACAATTTAATATTACTTTCATTCAATTGATACAACAATGAAATAACTAAGAAGAATATTCTCAAAAGGACTGAATTCAGTTTTGAGTCTGATCGTCCATTCAGCCCTCGAGCAAAAATATTTGTTCAAACAAAAATATTAGTTTAATTTATCACAATAATATAAAACTTCATTTGAAAAGAAAAGAAAAAAATTACCTCAGAAATATTAAACATTTGAGACAATTTCAAATGATCAAGGACATTTGTGGTAAAAAAAATAAACAAACATATCATATAACAAATTGATTAATACACTATTGCCTACATTCGAATCATCGAAGTACTTACAGTATTTTCAAATTCGATGGTAGTAGTGAAAGCTCATTTGTTTAAGAGGAGGGTTAAAATGTCTGATCTTAACAAAGACATGCCATAGTGTGGCAGAGTACTTCGATGATTCGAAGGGTATATAATTGCAGGGTAGTTCAATAGGCTTGTCGTGTCGTTTTTATATCTACATTTTCCGAAAGAAATTACGGGTTGATAAACATTAGCACCTATACAACCGATTATTTTCCGAATATCAATTATATGGAAAGAGTATAAGGTCGAAGAAACTGGTCGTTAATTTTTTTTAACCTCTATTTTGAAACCTTACAACCCAATAAATTTCGACATCAACGTTCGGAAATCCTTATTAGTTCGAAAATACCTAATTTTCGAATTTTCCTACAATGTAATAATCCCAAGTAATACCGTAGGGAAATGGGAGCGACTAACAATTTCCGAGCCGCTTTGAAAACTAATTCTAGATCCTATCCATTCCGTAATGCTCTTGCCGAACTGACGAGACAAAATTAAAATAGTCGCTTTTTTTCTGTTAGACTGTAACCGGAATTTCACTCAACACGTCCGAAACTATTAATCGGTACGTGAAGTTGGTTTGCCTTGCGAGTATTTACCGTAGCGAATCGTGGCAATTACATTTTTATCGAGTCTCGTAAATTTTTCTCTATATCGTTTTTTATTTCATTGATTCTACTGTTGTAATTGCAAATGAAAACCCTACGCGATTAATTTTAAGAAAGAAACAATTTTGCGGACTGGAAATAACGAGCAAAAATCGAAATCAACATTAGAAATTGTCATAAAATTGCGTTATGAAGAAATCAGTGTTATAACATCAATTCACTACGATAAAATTTTGGAAAGGAATACTCATTTCCTCGAACATCACTCTGAAAATAAAACATCAATATCTTATTTTATAATAAAACTGGATCTTCATTTCTTCAGTAGTTTAATTAAGTATTACCAGAATACAAAGAATTCAATATAATCGAACAAACTCAAAGGCACATTTCGAAAAATTTCCATTAATGATTCACAATATTTATGTTACCAAATTGAATTCACTAATTTTTCGTAAGATCTATCGGAAACAATTCGTTTTCGAGTTTGTATTCAATTTATGTTCATCAAATGTATGGTAAACCCTAAATAATGAAACAAATTAAACGAAAATGCTTCGAAAACATCTGTATTAGATTAGAACATACTTTATTATTCTCGTTTTCAATGTAAACCAACAAAAATGCATTTGAAATCAGATGACATGGAATTAATTTCACTGCTGCAATTTCGCTAATTTTTTCGACAAAAAGAATTTGAAGAACGCAGAAAAATCGTGAAAATCTACGACTCGAGTCGTATCCCGATTTTCCTTTGAAGAAAGATGCAACTATGACAACATCCCACAGTTGGGTTTTCAGTTATATCAATATTGGAGATAAACATTTTTGAAGAGGTTTTTTGAGAAATGATCTATTAGAATGGAAAAGAAATTCATTTCTTCAACTGAGAAATGAAGATATTTGAGTAGTTTAGGCTTTGCTTTTGAGAAAATGACACGACGAAATCAATTTCACCTCCATTATGAATTTTTCAGTTTTGTTCTTCATTCACATATAAAATAAAAAGTTGTATGTTTATGTGAGGGAAAATTATTGATGATAAATTAAAATTCCTTTTGCAAATCACCCTAACGTACCCAAGAACGCAAGAAGAATACTCATAAAAGTATAAAACATCCACGATTCAAATGAATCGAATAAATCAATCATTCCATTTTTTTTTCCATAGTTTTATACGAAAATTATTATAATTAGAAATTATATTGTTATATGCATAAAAATGACCAGCACCAATTCAACAATTTTCCGATAATGATTAACTGTTTTTCACATTCATTGGGAAACACACAATCGGTACTAATCACAGGTAATAGTGTTATTGTTTATACACGTTTTCCACTCAATTTAATTCATCGCGTTGCCCAAATAACTAGCGGGTGTTTGAAGGAAAATACACAAAAATCAAGGAATATGCGGAAGTGAAAAAATATCATAACGTTTTTCCATTATGTGACGATATACAAATCCACACATTGTACAAAGGGCATTACTCAAATCCAATAATGCCGTTACGTATTCAATGTTGGACACCCTGGGTAATATTTATTCCCTATACATTTATTGTCAATATTTCGCTATAATTAATAATAATATTATTAATAATAATACGATATAATAATATAATTAATAATAATACGATAACCGCAGCATGTACTCGAAGGTTGTTAGCTTAACGATCGTATAGTTAAGTAATCGCGTGACAATGATAAATAAAAACGGCACATTGCCGTGTCAACTTCGTTAAGACATCAAACGCCGAAGGAAAAACCGTGAAATACGGCGCGCACCTATGTATCTCCGTTTCGTAAACGTTGCTAATCGTAAAGATTCGACGAATCGAGACGAACGAAGGAGAAGCGGCGGATCGATGAAAAGCTTCAAATTTTCAATCGTGCGTTAAATTCATCGAAATATCTCTAACACGGTCACGGTAGAGTTGAAATTTGTCAATCGACACGATGGGAAATGTGTACTCTTTCGAGAAAATTATCGTCGTGTCACGGTGGCGAAAGGAAAACTTTTTCGATGAAAGGAAATCGAGCTCTCCCTTCGGTTTGAGGACTCGGAACAAGGTTCGTGCCTTCGAAAGAACCATTTACAATGCGACCAGTGTTCCATGTGGAAATTCATTCCAATATTTCGAATATAACTGAAATTCATTCCACAATTCCTAGAAACAGACGACATATGTTTCGGGCACTGATACATTACGAAGAGATTTTGAATATTCAGAAGAATTTTGAGTATTTATTTGGAAATTTTGCATATTTTGGAAATTTGTTCATTTAACTTTATAAGAAAATGTTGGTTCACTTCGCTCTTTGAATTTTTTGCACACATGTTAATATAAATTTTTTGAATCCTTTGAAGAAATCACTGAGGGGTAAATTATGAATATTTAGAAAAATATGGAGTATGAAATGTAGAAGGAAAACACGTAATGTGATCCATCCATTCAACGGAATATTAAACATAATCTGTCAAACTTCCAGTTTTTAATGTAAATTGGTGCCATTGAGGTATGAATAGCTTAATTAGATCTGTATCGAAGAAAAATTGTCATACCGGGGCAAATCCACGTTATAAATTTCACAAATCGAAAAACTGTCGAAAAATATCGGCAGCATACTACCGACATCTACGCAATACACAAACACCGGCTTAAATTGATCGATTTGAATGAACATTCTGGCTGTTAAATACATTTTCAGATTGAACGATTGGTAGGAATATCAAAATTCCATTTCCCAAAAGGGGAAAATCCAGGCAATTCGCAAACGCTTCCCGATTAATTATACAGGAACAGCTTCATTTAGTCCGTTCCAAATGCGAAAATAAACACAGCTGCTACTTTGCAGGATTCGAAAGTTTTACAGGCGGTAAAAAGTGATGAATTTATAATGTCCAGTTCGAACTTTCAACATTGCACGTTAGCCATTATTGGCTAATTTTTAATTCGCGTTTTTCACATTCTACGATCGGAATACTAAAAATTCCTTCTATATATTGAAATTCCGGGAATTATTTATAGACTATATCAAAATTAGGTATCGGAGTAAAGACGAAGGCGAACACGAGGGTTTTCATTTGATAAAATGAAATAAAATTTGCAATATCCAAAACTGAATGAGAAATTCATAAACTTCGCAAATATTTGAATAAACTTCAATTTGTTTCGTTTTGTGATTCCCTCCATTTGAAAAACACGAGGAAATAATTGAATAAACTTTGTATCTTACCCTCTTATTTCAGTGCGCTTATTGAAGAAAAGTAGTCCACTTACCTGAAACAAAACAAACTAATTACTAAAAGTCATATGAAATGATAAAACAACAAATAAATGAATTATTACATTCACTCAGTAAATAAAAAAAAACCATTTTTTGTAAAAATTATTCACAAATCTCTAATCTGTCATACTTCTATTTATTTATTTTCAATTGAAGAAATGATACATTTTGAGAACAGAAATTAGAATTCATTTCAGAAAACTTCTTCTCGGAGAAAAGTTTCATTTTCATTTTTTATCGCGCAGATGATTCAGATGTATCATACATTCAGATGGATCTTCACAACTCCCTGCGGACTTTATCCGAGAAAAATTTGATTTAGATCCTAGAAAATTAAATTCGCAGAAAACGTGAATTATCAATCTTTGCCAAGAGAATTCTCCTAATAAGCGACCCTAAAACACTTTCGCAAATGATTGTTTGGCTTATGTCGTTTATTATTTTCCCCCTCTTCATTTATTTTCAGGGCGAAACCACTCAAAAGCGACTGTTACAATCTATTTTTTCTCTTTCGGCTCGCTGAAAACGATTTCAGTTTTTCACTGAGTTTTCGTGATACCGAATATATCTTTAGTTCGCCATTGAAGAGTACGATTCTTCACATCACGAAACTGAATTTCTCGAGATATACGAACGTAATCCTAAATTCTACAAAAAGAACTAAGTATTATCTATGTAATATGTTTTAACGAATAAAAAGATCTTAACAAATTTTGAAAAATGGAGAGCATAGCCTAAATAAACTCTCGTATCGATTGAACTTGTTAACTCTGCGAAATTCAAAGAAATAGAAGTA
This sequence comes from Henosepilachna vigintioctopunctata, assembly GCA_030704895.1. NCBI lineage: Eukaryota > Metazoa > Arthropoda > Insecta > Coleoptera > Coccinellidae > Henosepilachna > Henosepilachna vigintioctopunctata. The sequence continues at coordinate 6,748,074 of JARQZJ010000001.1, read as the reverse complement.
TGGAAATTCTTACTAGCATTTCCATAGTAAGAAACATTGAACAGAAAATTAAAACGTTTAACGTGAAAAAATATTAAGTAATAATACAGGATATTCTGAGATCAAAAAGAAACTCGGTTCATACATTCAAAAGTTGATATTTCAAATATTTTTCATGATGATAAATATCCCCATAAGTGGAAACTGGCAATTTGGCCTGTTCCTTCTTCTAGTCGCCACATTTCCTGAAGCTCAACACTTTGTTTTCAGAGCAAATTCTTTCACGTCATATCGTCTTCAAAAAAGGGTCTCTAAAGACGGGTGGGATCGAAAAAAGATATTTATGTTTGACTAGTAGGCGACAATGTGTACAGTCAACGATCAATTTTATTTACAGCGTGCTCTCCAGACATATTCAGACACACATGGAGAAGAATTTCGTTTCCCATCCATGTAACATATGTGTCATTACTACATGGAGGATCTTCTCATGTTCTTTTTTCGATACCGTTTCGACCGGATTACAAACCATCACTCAAAGTCACTATGTCGTCACATCATTACCAATTTGTTTATTGTCCAATATTTAATGGAATGCATAAGTTTTCTCACGGACTATTTTTAATCATCTGTTTAAAATAATTCAATATTATAAAATTAAAAGTGATACAAAAAACAAAGTTCGCCACAATGATGTAGACAATTGAAGAAATTTGCATGAATATGAGCGAATATAAAAATTTATAACAATAGCGTTCAAGCAAAGGCCGAATAGAAAAATGTTGCATTGAATATTTCATACGTCACATTTTGAATTGTCACTGTAGGTTCAATAAATATGGATCAATCCCGATTAAAACTTCGAATCATTATTAACTAGGATTATACTTGTATATTTATTTCATTGAAATTCAATCAAGTTCTCTAAATGAAGCAATATTTTTTCCATAACTACAATAGAAAAAAAAACAATATGACAATAGTTATTGAATATTATGATTGAATGAATTAATTTACTTCGAAATTATTTAAAACGATTGTTCTATACATTATTGAATCAAATATTCGTTAAAATAACGGAGTTTCACCCAAAAATATACGACAGAATCATTGAAGCTTTTTAGAATAATTAAGATGAAACCAACGCTGGGATAACGAACTCGATAAGAATTTCTAATTAATGTTGGCAAAAATCAATGACGCTAACACGTGTCAGTAACACATTTTCCAACACAACACAACCAAAAATCACAGTTTCCCAACACAAAAGTCTCGACAAGGCCGAACTTTAATTCATTAAAACAGGCAACCAGTTGGATATAACAGAACAAAGCTGTCGAAACTCGGGAAAGCCCCACTTTTCATCAGCGGTAGATTCAAAGAGAACTACTATAATTAATTTTCAATCAACGATATATTCTATACGTGCACTTGAAATTTAATGAACACTATTTTACTGTAGCTCCTGCTTATCAGGTTGGGAATATACGTATCCCAGGTTGCGAGTATTATATCGAAGAAGCACCACCAAAAACTCCCAGGCATTTGAAATAAATTAGGTCGGTACATGTGCACCGAGATCGTCATGGCGACTTCATTCTCATAAAACAATATCGAATGTAAAATGGGTCAAAACTTCAGATCAGATGAGCAATTACCAAGTTCGAATTAATGAAGAATTTCGAATTCTTCAGGGAGATATATTCGTGGGACCTTACTCTGATCTTAATTATTCTGAAATAATTGAAATCTTGAAGAAATAAAATAGATGGCAATCTGAAAGTGACGAGAGATAGCCAAAATAAAAATTTCAACTTACTTTTACCACTAAGTTGATTGAATCCATAATAAAGCACAGATATTCAAAATGAAGAATTCAAATTATTCAGGGAGATAGATTTGTGTAATTTCACTCCTATCTAAATCATTTTAAAATAATTTAAACAATTGAAATTTTTAAGAAATAAATTGAATAAAAATTCGAAAGTTATGAGACGTACTCAAAATAAAAATTACCAAGCGAAAAACTTTGAAAGGTATACGAGTAATTCTACCACCAAGTTGATCGAATTTAAAAAAAAATATTTCATCACAAATATTTAAAATGAAGAATTTCGATTTGTTGAGGTAAATAGATTTGTGTCGCTTCACTCCTATCTAAGACATTCTGAAATAATTCAAACGTTAGAGATTTTTGAGAAATAAAATAGATAAAAATTTTAAAGTTACGAGAGGATCAAAATAAAATTAACCAAGTTTAAAAACTTGCTGAATTTCGATAAGTATAAGAGTAATGTTACTAACATGGTTGAGTTGTAGTGGAAATCATTTCTTCAGAAATATTTTCAAAAAAAAAAAAGTAGTGAAAACTCTACGCGAGACATAACACGGAAATTCCTTATGTGTCAAATTTGAAGCCGTATATGACTACAATTCATCAAGAAATATATAGCCTTGATGAATTAATCACTCCAATTTAGACCAATATAACATTGAACTAATAGTAGAGTTCAATCCGGTGCACACATGCGGGTCTCCGATATACAGCAACGTTAAACTAATACCCAGAATTATACAGAACAATAGAATTCAATTTAGATCTACTGGCCGAAGTGGCCGTTTTATGTTAGGACGTGAAGCGATGCGTCTCCGAAAGGGGTATATTTCCAATTAAAGTAATAAAAGCTGTAGCCAAATATAGAAAAAGTAATTTACCGAACGCCATTTCCCCTTTGTTTGCGCTATTTCCGAACGACCTTTCGTCGCAATATTTATTTATGCCCGGAGAAATATCAACGTCCCATCGATTAGAAAGTTAAACGAACGCGAGATTGTAATAAGCCCGGTGATGTTTTAGACGACCGTGTTAGGTAAATAACGCCATATTTTGTTATCACAAAACGGCGTATGCTTTCGATTAGATAGGATAAGCGAAGGGACTTTCGAATCAGAGCGATACAGGTGCTACTTAGTTTTTTTTTCATATCTGCGTTGCTTTCATTCTGTTTGGCATATCATGTCGGGCAGCGGTTATAAGGATTATCAAAATGAATCATTCTTATATGTAGAACGCATCCGTCTCTTTGCTCATACCGAGAAAACCGAAAATAAAAAGAATAGTTTTTTACTTTCACTATTTTTTAGCATACCTACTAAAAGTAGGTATACTTTTTCAAGTCTTTCATTTTGTCAACTCTTTCATAGTACTTATCTTTAAAAGTTCTACCGATAATGAAAAATCGAAATTTTGGAATATTCATATATTTTGTTGCTTGTCTTCGTCATATTGAAAATGAATTTTTTTTTCTGCATTGGCGAGTTTTTTTGAAAAGCAAAGGTAGATAACAAAGTAACAATAATTTAAGTTTTTCTGATTTTCCTATATTAAAAAACGGTCCTTCACCCCATACCATAATCTTCTCATACCGAACACGCTAATACTATATTCAAATAAACCAGAACTGTCCTATATTTTATTTTTTCATTGGTCAATCACTAAACAATTCGATAGTGACAGACTTTACCAAATATTTCACTTATTGTCCAACATGAAATTCAAATTATTCAAAGCGAAAAATAGAATAGCTATAATAACTTGGGTTTCCACTAGGGAAACTTTGATGACTATTAAAACATAACGAAAATGTCTTAAGTCATCAAAAGATAGAAAACATTGAACCGCATTGAATAAAACGTCCAACCTATATAAACATATTCAGAATTTTCAACGATAAATACAAAATCAAACTATGTAATTTTTTGATCGAACGACGCGAAATTAAATTGAAGGCGTCGAGAAAATTGTTGATTTTTTCGAATCGTGACTAAAAACGAAATGACGAAACGAAATGAATTTTTCGGTGGCGCGATTTAATGTTTCCAATTTTCGGGATCAACGCCGCATTCGCGTAGGTACCATTTGGATTTCAATGCGGAATATGATCGATACGTTGAAAATTTATTTGCGTTCGAGTTTCATAACGCCATTGAATTTTGGCCGACTGTTATACTCGCCGTTTCGAGGGCACGATGATATTTCGAATATTAACTTGCTTTCAACGCAATTTCGTCCGTATACGAGGCAACGAACACATCCGCATTTGAATGGAATTCCACGGATTATGGTACTTAACGAATACTGATATGCCAATACAATGGCAAAACTAATAGAATACTTTGATACTTTTCAAAAATTTCAACATAATTGAGAGGTAGGTATTATGGATGATCGTTATTGAATGCTGTAAGCAAGGGTACATCCTCAAATGACAGAATTTCAAAGCATTCTTCGTATGTATAATAGGATATATCTCAATTAATGCGCATATCCTTCAATAGGTTGCTAACTTTGTGGTATATAATTTCAAACATTCAGCGACTTCACGGCAGTTCTAATGAGACTCCAGAGAGCGATGCCTTTGTGTTACAACAGATGGCTTGATGTGCACGTGTTACCGTCGATGTTTCGTCTTTTAAATATCAGGTAGGCCAGAAGTACCTTAATTATCACTTGATCAATTTACAGGCGTTACCGGTGAACCCCTAGAGGAACGAAACGAGTTTTGTTCGCGTTTGTTGATCATTACGATGCTCCAAACATTCACTCTCGAAATGGTATGGATAGGCATGTTTGAGGAGTAAATACACCCGAGAGATGTTGCTTACCGAAAACCCAGAAACAATTTCGAAAGAGTAAAATAATTTTATTCATTATTACGAACAAAACATCGAATGGGATACTTCCTTCAATAAATCATGTAATTGAATGAACAAATTCCGAAAATTCAGCATATTCTGCTTTATCAATAAATTCGTGAAAATCTCTGAAAGAAAGCAACAGAATTTCACAATTTAGATCGTATAAATATTTCACTCGGTTCAGGCTAGATTCTATCTCGAAGTTTATAGCAAATACGGAGCGGATCCAAAGTAGATATAGCTGAAGTGTGTTCTCTAGAATTACCCCTTGCAGTTCAAGTAATCCAATTTGACGTAAAAGTTGAAACAGAATGGTCTTAAATTCAATTGCTACTTGTAGTTTTGTAGATAAACCGAAAGTAACTCAGTTCATTCTGTCTCAAAAGATTTCAATGAAGTGGTTAGAAATAAATAAATCAAATACTTTTTACCTATATTATGTACCTATATTGAAATACTAAAATGAGTTTTAGTTCTGGTTGCAATAATCGAAACGTTTTTGGGAATTCTACATATTCATATTTCGAGGACTTGAACTTTGACATTTTTAATCATAAAATAACATTAAGAAGTTAGGTAAATTCATATTACCCATTTTAACGTTAACATTTTTTTATTGTTTAAAGAGAATCTTCAGTCTTCAAGATTTCTCGGATGTGGAACGGATCTTTTATAAGAGTAACTCCAGTTTAGAAATTTTTCAGCCTCTTCATTATTCAATGATAAAAAGAACATACATACTACAAACGAATAAAATGCCTCATTTGCGAAATTTCGTCATCCAAATTATTATACACATCTTTTTTTTTTCGGACGGAAGGTATCCAGAAATTAGGACACCATCCTTTTTTGGCCTTGAACCTTGTCATTAGCCAGCAATGAATCTTTTATAAATTGATTCAAAAAACATTAGTTCGCAACATATTCGCATAAAGTTTGAAATGTCTTTTGAGAGCCTTTTGACTACGTACTGATATATTGATAATGCTTTCTGTTCTTGTGTATGTACATTAAATACAGCCTTCAACGAAAATTGAAAAAAAACAGGAATCATATCAATGATTTTTTCACCGAATAGCTAATTAAAAGCTAAAACTACTCAGTTAAACTTCAGAACAATTGCTTTTGCTGAAAAAATCTGATCATTTCATAAAGCAATGTGTGTATGGTTGGCCACAACAAACCACTTTGAATGAAGTTATTCTTTTTGTAGACACGTAAAAAATAGAAACAGATAGGAGATTTTTCACTGAAACCTTAGTTACATTTATTCAATAATTCAACACTTATATAGCGTTCAGATTTTTCAAAGGCGACCTTTCTGATATGGATGCTATATGTTCAAAAGATGAAAGCACGACCTGAAGCGACATTCAAGAAAATGTGATCAAATAAATTCGCAATTCGCTGATTTTTCTGTTCAATATCTCGCTTTTCCCTCCAAGCTAACTCATTCTTCCGATATAATAATCCAATTCATTTTAGGCGTGCATGGGATCGACTGCCGACTTACGTAAAAACACTAGCAGAAGGAGAGTTCAACATTTGGATTGCGACGACGAGCGTCGTAAAAGAATGTTCGCGGCGACGACGACGGTAACGTCTGGCGGCAAAATAGAGCGCGAATTCCCAAGAGTATGAAATATCACAGCCCCTTTTGTCTGTTGATCTTCGAAATGTCGGGCTGTCGATTGACCTTTCGCAAATGCCACTGGCATTTCGTAGTTTTTACGAACTTCACGTCATTTTTCCCGTTCGACACCCCACAACCCCCAGAGATAAATCGAATTGCCGTAAAATGGAAATAATCGAGGCGTTTCGAATACGCCTGCAATTCATTTCTGATTGGACCATTCAATTTCAAAGAAAATAATATATAAGTAAAATTTTTCTACGTCGACAAATTCGAATTGGGCTATAAACAATTGTGGTTTATAATTATATCAAATCGCCATGAGCGTCATTGCAAAGATATCAAGAGAGGTCTAACAGAAAGCTAAAGCTTATTAAAACTTATGTCCTATGTTTACTTCCCTCTTCTATAAAATATAAATGTTTATTAATATTAATGTTTCATTTTTAAAAAAATCCCTTCCATTGAACAAAATACCAATAGTTACGCCTGTGAAATACACATTTTCCCGCTATGGAGATCAAAAACTAACAACCCCAGATAAAACCTACGTAAATATAAATCAAAAAATTGTAATTATTTTTCATTTTAGTCCATACTGAATCAATGGCGATGCGAATTTATATTTCATAGGCAATCATTACCGAATTACTGTGATAAATGAAGCAGACGTGAATTGTCGATTGAAAATTTCAATGAAAAATGACCTCTAATAAAAATACAGATTGCAATTTATGTAAAGTTGTTCCCTTTCCATTAAACCAAAGCAAAGATATAAATTAACGTTTCGAATCAATTTATAACACAAACACTGTAATGATTGTGAAACAAAATATCTATTGACAAAATTAACGTATTCCGAAATTATACTATTCGTACAATTATAGCGCAATTAACTTCATATTGACAATAATGAATGAAATGAATATTTCATGTTACGAAAGAAGAACAAATAAAGCAATTTCATGTTAATTTTATTTATGAAAGCAATTTCATTAATTGTTTTTTTTTCAAGAAAAACAATTTATGAAATTAATTTATAGCCTATCAGTAAGCCTTTTTTGAAACAAAACATTCGATCCACAAATGAAACCAAATAATGATTATATGTGCAATTATTGGAAAATTTCCACGAATTTACATTGATTCAACTTTTTGCTGAAAAAAATTAACTAACTTTTTACTAAAACTCAATTATTCATTATCTTTGTATTTCTTGTACCTCTCACAATATTTTGGATGGCCAATCATTATTAATTATCAGCAGATGGCTGAACTGTTCTAATTTTCTTCATACCATTCAAGTACGTACGCTTTGTCTGTTCGTTCAACAATTTCTATTGTCCAGCATTCTTCAATTTCATCCGACGCTGACGAGTTCGTCCCCTTCGATTCTAGTTTCCTTTAGACGGCACCTATTCAACCGATTTGAAATTTAAATCGACGATAAGCAATAAAGGAGGTCGCATGCATTATCAAGCCAAAACGATACATTAATGGCGAGAGCGACGTGTGTTGTGGCCGATTTGCATTTGTGAAACGTTAATGCGGCGTCCTCGTCACTTTTGACGAGCAAAAATGCAGAACGTCTTGTAACCGGTGTTTTTCTTTAGAGGTATAGAACTTTAAGTTGGCATTACTGTTGAAGATGGCGACCGATTTAACAGCTGAGAAGTGATTTATTCTCAGTTTGGTTTGGCAATTCATCATGAATAGACTCACGCCTGAACAACGCTTGCAAATAGTGTCGAATGAGCCCAAAACGAGATTGCCGTTGTTACCGATTTTCATAAGCGAATTTTGTTTAGCGATGAAGCACTTCTGGTTGAATGGCTACGACAACAAACAAAACTGCTGCATTTGGAGTGAAGATAATCCTCAAGTGTATGTCAAAACACCGTTACATCCAGAAAAACTGACTGTTTGGTGCGCTTTATGTGCTGGTGGAATCACTGGTCCGTACTTTTTAAAAAACGATGATGGCCAGAACGTTACAGTCAATGGTGATCGGTATAGAGCCATGATTACTAACTTTTTCATTCCTGAATTGAAATAACCATGATGTCCAGGAGCTGTGGTTTCAACAAGACGGCGCAACATGTCACACAGCTCGTGCCACAGTCGATTTATTGAAAGACACGTTTGAGTGACAGCCTAATTTCACGTTTTGGACCTGTTAACCTCCAAGATCTTGTGATTTAACACCGCTAGACAACTTTCTGTGGAGCTATGTAAGTCATTGGTCTATGCGGATAAGCCACAAACGCTTGACCATTTGGAAGAATGTTGGAAAGAGACATCGAAAATTGGACGTCCAGATTGGACTACATCCGAGCCAGCCGTGGCAGTCATATGCCAGAAATCATATTCAAAATGTAATGCCACAAGATTATCTTTCGAATTGAAAAATTCTTGTCAATCGAATGATCCATCGTTGTTTTATTGCAATTTAAAGTTCTATACCTCTAAAAAAAAAACACCCTTTATTACGTGTAAAGTATCTCCAAGAATATCGAAAAGATGCTCCAATCAGATTGCATCTGTCTCAACACCATCTACGACTAAACGAAATTCACGATTGGTGAAGCTGTTGCAGGAATAATTTAATTTACATAAACAAATTGTTGCGTTTCTATAAGACGCGCTCACGTTACTTTGACATTCTAATTACGTTCACATGTTATTATGTTAGTTTAGGGTGGCGTATTATGAAAACATCCGACGCAGCGTAAGGAACACCTAGGAGGCAGAAGATGATCCTAACGTGACAGCCATTGATCTCCTTCAAATTGAAGTTTTATGTTAGGTCGGATATTACAAACTTTGAACGGTTGCAGCTAATGTTTCGCACCCCTGTCACAACCTGTTAGAGACGTTTCAGAGAAAACATGATAATAACATTCAGAAATATACCAAGAAATCTAAATTAAACAATAGAAAAACCACTGGTTTCTAGATGACCACAATTTTATTCCATTCCTTTCGAAGAAGCAATCATAATGGTTAAACGTATGTCGATCATTGTAGAATTAAATCAAAAAAAAATTGTTTTTTTTTATTTTTAATTAATTTACATAAAATAACTGACGTTCAAAAATTTTGTAAAACAAAGTGAGACTCTTGGATATCAATAAATGAACACTTTGAGGAATTCAATCTGGGAAATACGAGTGTAAGGTCCATATTTCACAAGAAGAAGGTTCATTATTGAAGCAAAAGTAGCACCACTAGCAACACATAGTTACAGAAATTCGTCTCACTTGTGAATCATGAAGAAATAAGAAAATTGAAAATTACCGAAAGAGTAACAATAATTATAACAGAGATAAAAAACAAATATCTAAAATACGAAAAATAATAAAGTTCAAAGCCTAGGTAAAAACAAAAAGCTGCTCCACTAGAGTGGACAAATAATCAGAAATTCCGAGAATTTCTTGATAATTTTGGAAAGAAATGACGTTTTCGGAGATATTATTCTACCTCATTATTCACAATTTATCTGAAAAATTCATCTATACTAAGATGAAGAAATTCATGCCTAATTCGTTCTCTTTCAGTAGTGATACAAGTATATTAAAAATGAAGGTAGAAGAATATGTATTGAAATACAAAAGATATTACAATATTTTTTATTGAAATGCTCCAGTACAAATGAAGTAATCATTTTCCGCTTATCAGTTATTCCTTCACAAAATATACGGAAATATATCATAAATCTTATGTCGCTGAGCATCTTCAATATTATGTGGCATATCATTCAAAACAGACGACATTATTGCGTAGGTAGGCGAAGAGACGTCGAAAGAGTAGCTAGACAATACGAAATCAGATACGTTTCGGAATATACATGATACTTTAATACGACTTATTCGAGAAGTTCAACAATTCGCCGGAAATACATTATCAAGATATTATTTAATATGCAATTCAGGGATTTATCGTGTACATGAACTTTATGCGGTATTATTTCAACTTCAACGTAATTAGTTAGATTGGGTTCTCAATGGATATTCGAATTTAGTTTGATACTTGTTGCTTGGCATTGTATATTGAAGACTTACGAGGAATTTAAACTTGATACTCAATAAAACAAAGATGAGGAACTATAATTTCGAAACAAACATTGAATATTGAACATTCATATCTAGTAAAATTTAAATGAAAATGTCTTTCAATAGATCTGGAACATCTGTGTTCATGAAAAAGGATATCCAAAATTGAAATTGAGCAAGGTCGGTGTGTTTTTATTTTATTTTCAATGGTATGCTCACTTCTGATGTTTCAAACAAGTCGTCTCTTGATTTCATTCATTGAATTCATCATACTTTCAGATGGCTACACGTGATAATTCGTCAATTAATGAAAGTCGATAAATAGATACACTGTATAATTGGAAAATCAAACACGCTTCATCAGAACCACTTATCAACAGTTCAGTGAAACTAATAAACAAAAACAATAATCGAAATAATCATTTTCTATTTAGTTGTATATTTCAAATTAGTTGCTGCGATACTGAAAGTACATAATATACCTACCTATCATTGAAATATTTTCTTGAAATGATTATTGATAATTATAATATTCAATATTCAATTATTCCATGATTTAAGAATATTTTCGAATTCAAACATTGCATGAATTATGAAATTTTGAAAGTTTTTAATAATAGATAAGAATATTATTTAAAGTCAACATACTTTATTTTATAGGTATATTTTATAGGTATATATTCAAACATATCTAGAATTCATTTTGGTTCCAGCGAATAATAATCTCAGCTCAAAATATTCTTCAAAGAGATCTGACTAACTAAAGGAATTATATGTTATATTATTATATTTGTTAATGTTTCAAAATATTCATTCACCTGAAAAATTATACATTAAAAATTCAGGCAATCCGTCGAGAGATGTCGATATTCCAGTTTGTCTAATTGATAATTGAAACTTTGATTACTTTCTGCATAGAAAAATACATTTCAGGTTATTAACACGAAATATTAATATTTCCGTTTACAAAAAATCCAAAGCCTTTAATTCGAGCAAAGAAACGTATTCGACAAAATGATGAAAATTTTTTCATTATTCAACGTTTTCTGGAATTATTGATGGGAGGCCTTTCAATTTTCCTTCGGCGAACAAATCACAATCGAATAACGGAAAAGTTAGATTATAAGCTTCTTTTTCATGCCGCATTCATACGATATCAGCGTTTATTCAGGTGTCAATTGTATGGGCTTTAATTAAAAATTTAAGCGTCGATCCCAAGAAGCCATTTTCTTCCGAATAATAAATTAACTGCGCGTCGTCTCTAATAGAATTAAAATCGATAGCAGTCAATAAATGTTTAGTAAGTCCACCGATCGCTTTTCGATTGAACTTATTTTCTTATGTAATGAATTTTGTTTAAACGTCAATTGAAAAATATCGTCAATTGTCTGAACAATTAATTGAATATTGTATTTCGATGTATGAACGTTATGTCGTTATAACTTTATGAACGTTTTAATATTATGTATTAAGTATGAGATTTCCTCAGATGAAATACGCATTCCTCGTAATTTTCTTCGGCATTCAAAAAATGACGAGCTTCATTTAATTGAAACCACTTATTCATTTGAAAAAACTTGTTCAGTCATTACCAATAAAAAATAAATGAGAAGTTTCGCTGTGAGAAATTCGAGACTCAATTTTTTACTGAAGATGAAAGGCATTGTAAGTTTTCTTTTTCTATTTACGTAATTACAGAGAACGGCTATTTAGACGAATTTGTTTTCGTGTTCAACTCGAATTTCCACGTTACAAGCAGAAGAAAATGTAACAGCTGATATAGTTTTATTAAACCTCGTCATTGCTGAGAGACCGAATAATAACGAGACACGGACACTCGTTGAATCCTTATTACTTGTACAAGAACGGAGCAGGTGGCCAACAACGGCCTTAATCATCTCCAGCGCTTTCATTGTTCCCCACTACGCGTCATAGATATATGAACATTTCCCGATCTATAGCACTCTCGCGTGACTATTTCTTCTGAAAAGTAGGCAATGGTGAAGGAAAATGTTGAAATTCTCACATTTTCAAACAATTGAACGAACCATGAACAAGAAATTGATAACTGTTGTCTATATCATTATGTGTACCAATTCGATACGTTCCAAAGCGATTTAACATTAGTAAGAGCGTCAAGGAAGTTGATAGAATGTGATAGATCGAAAGTTTCTTGGAAAACACATAACAATATGGTGTTTAATATCAACATGTTGCGGTTCAATGAAATTGGTGTAATAATTACGAGATATAAAATTATTAATTAAAAATTCAAACAATGAACGGTACATCAATTTTAAATATTTATTTAAACAAAAAGTGTGCCACTTACAATTTGTGCTTTGATATCCTTAGTGCATATCGGTGACAGCCACTGATGTATATTGATATACCTCTTGGGGATAATCTTGAGACACGCATTCGACTGTTGATGATAGTCCAATATGGCGGCGGGCGCCTGAATAGGCGATCCGGCCTCCTGAAGCACCACCATTTTAACCCGAACTTTCGGAAAAATAAACACTGGCGCTTGTCAGAGTTTTACATGTCACCGAAGAGTTACACGAAAATATACGGTAAAGTTTCGAGGATGAGATGTAGGTCCTTAACCGTAAAAAATTGAAAACGAGGAATGTCTCCCGTCTCTGCCGAATTCAATTGGAAAAACGGAAGTCTCGATGGCTGGGTAAACGTGCCCAGGAGGAAAAGCTATATCCAATCGGAATCCTCAGGCACTGTCGAAATTCGACGGCACAGACATAAGGCCCGTTTCTGGTTGCGATGAGCGATCGTATTATCGGCTTAAGCCCGAGTCGAAACCAACGTACTCACTTCCGGAGACAGCTCCCCGGCGTTATCAAAGGATAATATAATACGTCGATCGCAAAAGACGTATCGCAGGGGGCGGGCGGGGAAAGGTGCGACAGACAAACGGGCGCTAAAGCTGCAAACAAATGAATTCTGATAAAATCGAGTAGGATTTATCGAGTCGGAACACGTAGCTGAGGTGGATAGAACATGAGCGGCCGTGACTGGCGAAACGCGACAGAGGCGCTCGGAAAAATTCTCGTCGAAATTCGCGAGGCGGCTTTTTTCCAATTTTGGAATGACGGAATCGAACTGCTAACCATCCGAACATTCGTGGCCACGTCTTCATTCATATCGAAGACAAATTGATTGTGTTATGCCGTCCCGCCATATAAAATTACAATCCCCAAGTCGACTAATGGAATATCGAGTATGATAGATTGTTTCCGTTTGAATATCCGATACCAGAAATCCACAAATATTACGTTACCTAATCAAACAATTTATGAAAAAATTATTTGAATGACCATTTGAAGCGTTTGAAATGCGTGATATATCACTAAAATTATGTACTTATTTCGAAAAATCCTGAAATATGTAAACTTCTTCTGTGACGTCGATTGAAACGTCAATACTACTTAAGGTTGAATTTTTCTCTGAAATTTCTGCATTTCAGAAAATTAAATCAGAATTGGACAAAGTATCTAAACGATTCAATATAAAGTTGACATATCACCGTGAATATTTCGAGAAATGAAGTATCATGTGCCTAGTACTACTGTCATTTTCAACATATATGAATCAAATGCGGAAAAATAACTTGATGTGGTTGGTAAAACCCATACAACATGGCTCAACCCGTTCCTTATCTGTCAGGAAAAATTCACACATCTAACTGTTAACAGTAATCTTAATCTGTTTTGGCACTTCTTATCTATGACAGAAATAGAAAACTTCCTAGTAAAACACCATCCTGCGGTTATGAGATAGGAAGTTGTGTTGTTGAAGATAGAACTCGTTTTACAGAGAAAATAACTCCTGGGTCTAAATCTTGAATCAGTTTTTGTATTTCTATGGACTACGAATCCTACCTAATATAATGAAAATGATCTTAATATGCAGGTATAGATATTTTATCTTGAATGTTTTTATCCTCCTTATGTGTTCAAAGTGATGATTAGGTAAAGGAATTTATGAACTTACGTTAGAAACTTGTTCTATTGATTCATACCGAGTTGAACGATAAAAATATTTCTGTTACGTTAAATAGTCCTGCATTTTTTAGGTAATTCATGGCCGAATGTCATACTGGTCCAATTCAAAGTGTCTGCAAAATATCGACTTTACTAAGTCGTAAAGGACCAAGAAGTTAACCGTGAGTGAGAGTTTGCAGAAACCGCACGTAACGAAATATCGTTATATCGAAAACTTTCTTCGATATTATCATAGACATTTTATATCTAATTTGAATTGAATCTACGCCTTTTCATATGATTGATTGATTTAAAATTGATTTTAATATTTTTAACTCAAGACAACAAACATTCACAAGAAAATTAATTGAAAAAAAAACAGATTATTCAAAATCAATATTTGTTCAGGTACGCAAGGCACTCTGTCGATATTCTACAAAGCCCACCCCGTAAAAGCGGAAAGGTTAAAGATAAAAGTTGAGGGCAAACATCATTAAATCGACAAAAAAGTGATTCGAGTGCAGGAGAGAATCCTTTGTCGTGAACCACCCGGAAGCAAGAAAACTCTATAAAAACAAGTATAATAAAGAAAACTGAGTGGAATAACCGTATCATTAGAGTTGAGTGGATTCAGTCGGCGAAACTACGCTCGACTTCTTCGTTCGGCGTAATGAAATAGAGCAGAAGAATATTCAATAGAGATCGCACCTCGACAATTTTCTCTTATTACAACCGAAGCAGTGGGAAGGCTCACGGTGTATACATTTCAACGAAACTGGTTCCGCCCCATGGCATTCCCGCTTATCGCGAAGATATTCACTAAGCAATGACGAAACGAAACCGACAGATAATCTAGTTAAGAAACGAGACGCCTAATTTTATTGCGTCCCGTAGTCGCCCACGTCGGGGTGCCGACGCCGTCCGATACTACCGGAAAACTTTTTTCGTTCAACTACCTCCCCTCAACTACCCCCAATTCGAGATTATTTCCCGTCGACCGGAGCTGCGCCGCAGGGTGAATTGTAATCGGGACGGTCCGCCAACGCAAAAAGAAAGTTATTTTCATGCTAATAACTAGATTTGCATTCGAATCTTCGTGAAATACTTTTGTTTACGTACAAAGAGTTTGCAGTCCCGGAGGAGTCTAGATGGAAAATTGAAATTAGGCTTCCGAGAGAATCGGAGACGGGGAAACGCGCGGAGTACTCGGATATAATGGGATTTGCTTAACTAAAGGAAATTCGATATTTCAATGATCGATAATTCATAATAGATGGGGAGTATCATAAGGGGAAATGAAAGTAACTTCCAAATTGAAAATTCAAGACATTATAAACCCGAGACATTTATGTAGGTTTTTTGAAACGGAAAAATATTTCATACAGCTGAAGATAACACAAAATGAAATAATTACTAACAAATATGAGAGATATCATCATAGAAAAACTACTTCTTGTCGCCAACGAATATAATCAAATATCAACATATTAACGAAACGAGCGTAATAAACAAAAACAAGGATGTTAGATTCTCCCATATAAAACTAAACAAATACAAAATCTATTCCAATTTTCTGAATTGATTAGATGCTAAAACGAAATGAATGGTTTCGAATTAGAAACACTCCAATACTGTCTATTAGACTCTTCCATTTAAATATTTGAGCAACCATCAATTTCCATAATCTTTTATTCAAATATTCACCTATTGAATTCCAGATTGAATTTTTAAAAAATTCCTTCAATACTCATTTAATTTTTCCCATAACCTGAAATACTGCATCGATCAAGTGCAAAAAAATTATATAGTATTTCACATATGCGAGCACGTTGAAATATTGATATATCAATATTAATATTGAAATATTGATATATCGATGATTCTTATTGAAATATACAAAGTCTCTTGACTAAGACACTGATGATCACATATCACATTGAATTTCTAAATTGAAATAACGCCGAGGATGAAGAAACTACAGGAAATGGAAAACCAAAACCTCGTATGAAATAACAGGAAATTACGGCATTGGAAATTTAAATCTGTCCTTGCTTGAGCGGAAAATTCAAAACATTTCCTCAGTGCGGTTGATATCACAAAAGTATTCAGTATCTATTGTAAAAGCTATACTGAATATTAATAATTCTTATGCAGAAATCAATAGATTTATCAAAGGAAACAAATATTATGAACGCATACTCAAAAGACAAATTTATCAAAGTAACAATATACACTACCTCAATTAAAAGAATTAATGAAAGATTTTCAATATAAAGTGAATAAAAACAAAACTGCAGTAAAAATGGCCAAACATTCATTCGAAAACAAAAGCTTTCAAAAACTGAGAAAAATAAAAAACAATACCTAGAAAAAAGATATAAGAGAATAATTTCCAAAACGTTTCAACATTGAATTCCTATTCATTTCATCAAGAATTATTCAATGCAAATGTAACCATAAATTGACATAGATAACGTGCCTCGCCTAGAGTTGTAAAAATATATGATAAAACACAAGATTTAAATATCACAGCGCCGCCGCCGCCTGTCAAAATAGTAATTCGCATGGTCACCCTGCATAAAATACAACGGAGGTCCGCAGTATATCTGTACTTCGTTTTACGTATTCCAGGAGTATTCATTCGGCTTCAAAGAGTTACCAAAAAAAAAAAAAACTTCACACCTGCCCCGATGAATAATGCAGGAAAATGAACACGAAACTAGGTCGTCACTACACAGATAGTTCACAAACTTTTGCCTGATAACTTGGGATGCGAAACTTCACGCCGGACTGAATTCGACGTTGATTCTACTAGAGCGGGAACATGTCACTGAAGATTTAATCACTTTGCGATATTACTTTTTCACGATCAATTCGCACCAGTTCCGTCGACAGGATAAAATCGATTTCCGATGAAAAACTACAATATGTCGTCACATTTTGTGAGCGGAAGGCCGGTGAAGGTTCAATAGTTTCTAGTTGATATATATCGAATTTTCAAACGTTAACGTCAACTTCGTAGAAAATCCAAAGCCTTTGAAAAGAAATTGAAATATCTTCAAGGCATGTACCCTCCAAAACGAACACTATCTAACAAATCGCACAATTCAAAACAATAATTTAATTGCACTCTTAAAAATAAAACTATATGTCGTATATAACGAATTTCTTATAATTTCTGTGTTTCAAATTTATGAAGCATTCAGAATTTTTAAGCAGTGTTGAACACATCAAGTGACAAGAATATATCATGAATATGAAGATTCAAAATTCGATGGAAAATCTGAATATACAACACGAGCACCAAGGCTGCTGTGAAAATATATACTTCGATGATTTTTTCGAGTATACGTCATTGCTATCGAAAGTTTATTAACTCTACTAACTCATGAATATTTCATTTGGTGCTTTGGTGTTCGATTTTCGTCGTCGAGGACTAAATCCAATGCTCATGTTTAGTATTATTACATTGCCAACGCACGTTAGAAAAGCTTTCACGCTGCGGACAAAGTATTCGGGATAACAAGTGGAGATAAACTTGTCCTATCGGATGTGATGAATGATAAGCAAAAAGATTACGACATCCGGTAAAACAAAAAGTTATTGAGATGATACAGAAAAACGAATTTGAGAATTTCCAGTTACTGATAAATCACAGTAATAAATAATAACGTAATTAACGTCCAAAATATACGAGCAACACTGGAGAAACTAAAGTTATCGCTACTGAAGTAACGGTTACCAGACATTAAATCCTTCGCACCTGTCCGTGACTTACCCGGTTCAGTTTCGGCGGTTTGATCACGAAACGCTATTTTGCAAGTGCCAAATTCGACGCCGCGTCGGACGTTTTTCATTCGCAAAAATTACCCCGTCGTCGAAATTCAAAGTTCGACAAAGTTCCGCAAACACGGTAGCCCGGAGGGGATTACGAACTATATAAATACGTTCGCGGGGAAAATGGAAAGAGCCGGCAACCAGAATTCACCATTCCATGTCCGAAAACTTGTTTCGAACTAATCGCGAAGTTTAAACCTAACGAACGCGACGTAGAAAACGATTTTTTTTATCGCCGAAAGCGAACGGAAAAAAATTCAGGCTGTCTACATAAAAAAATGACGAGTTCATTTCAGAAGTAATAAAGTACAACAGTAGAGTTTTCTAGGTTACTCGATTTCGAATGAAGTATTCAAATTTATAGTATTGTATCATACCGCGGTCTCACGAAATGCTTTTTTTTTATTTTGGGTTGAAAAAAATTTGCAAGAACTGTTCGTTCCAAGTTATCCATACTCGTGCGTATTTTACTGCTATCTAGTTTATGTGCGAGATATACACGTCTGTACGTGGATTTACGATACTACTCAGCAAGTTTTGATATAGCAAACTGAGAACAATATAACGTAACTTTTGCATTCACATCACTGAAGATTCGAAGAAGTCGAACTCTACTAAAACGGAATTATTTATGCTTATAAGCAACATATTTCGCAAAAACAAATGAGTTATTTTTATACACCAGAAGATCGATTCTATTTTATACACGCTGATCGAAATAGAAGACCATACTTTCGTATAATTTGAGGTATGAAAAAATTCGGCTTTTATCAATTTTTTAGAATTTTAGTTACGAAATAGTGCTTGATTGATAGAACTGAATGAGAAAATTCCTGGCAAGTTATAACCACAATGTCACAGTGAACACAATACAAATGCTTGGTTAACATTTTGACTCAATATATCATTTTATCGCCACAAAAAGCGTGAATTTCAATTTGTACCATGTGAGTACCATTCAATACCATTATTGGTATTGAAAACAAAAAATTACGTAACGCAAATTCGCACGAAAGCGTTAAGAACGATCTAGTGTGTGAAATGTAACTTGATAAGATGCTTGGTTAACATTTATAGACTCAATATATCATTCCTTTCTGATTACAATACGCCAATTTTATAACAAAACAAAAAGCGTGAATTTCAATTTGACCATGTGAGTATTCAATACCATTATTGGTATTGAAAACAAAAAATTACGTAACGCAAATTCGCACGAAAGCGTTAAGAACGATCTAGTGTGTGAAATGTAACTTGATAAGAGGAAATATTGTGAAAAATAATTTCAACATTGACATTTATGAAGATTTTGCAGTATTTAATTCAAATTTACACAAGAACTGAAAGTCAAGAAGGCAAAAAGTATCTTTTGTGGATTTCTGGAATATAGAACTTGGACATAATCTCAGCATTCCTCCGTATGGTTATATCCGAGTTCCTCTATAAATCTGATTACAATACGCGTCGTAATTTTATAACAAAACTATCTACAGTAAAAAAATTAAGATTTATTCCATATTCTAACTAAATATGTCATTTTATCTCCAGAAGAAGCATGAATTTTGATTTATACCAAACGATTCGAAACGAAAAATAAAGAAACATTAGAATATTGTCGAAAATGATCATCTCAACATTTATCAAAGTTTGTGGTGTTTCTTTCTTTACAACGAAAAGCTACGAAAGCGTATGGAAATATTTGTGAATTTCTGGTATAAACAACTTCGTTCAGTAATTTCCGTAACGATTTACTCGAGTCGCTGTACAAAGACAACAATGAAGAATTCAACTTCAATATCGTCAATTTTGTTTCAACGCGCCTTAATTAGCCAGTAAATTGAACTCGTTTGAACGACTCTAACGGCGACAGATGACTCAACTTCCAGCCACAGGTACGTATTTCCGACTCGTAAAGGCATGCGAACAAAGTATGAAATTCGATTAAGGTAGGAGATACATGTTCGACCACCAAAATACGTCGCTAGAAAAATCGATTTATTTCTCATTACACTTGAGGAGCTCATTATTCCGGAATTGCTAGAAAGTGAATTACTCGGTAGAAATTTGAATTTCTGAATAGCGAATTACTACTACTGTTTTTCAACAGGTTACGAAGTTCTGTGAGAATTATGCCAGAATGCGGGCAACAATTTGCGCGATTGTGAAATATTCCATTGTCCGAAAGACAATTTGACAATGTAGATAAAGGCCGGATAGCGAATACCTTGGAAACAATAGAGCAATTCTGAACAAAACCCCCCACTGAAATTAATACGCGTCAAGTGAGAATGCGTAAGGCGGAGTGGAAAAATTTTAATGAATCCTCAATAAATTGGTTTCAATGAACTCCAAGCAAATTTCGGATCGTTCGTGCCCCATTCAACCAACCATAAAAGATTCGACGATGAACTGACCTTTCTATGGCAACAATAAATAAAATTTATATTCAAGAACGAAACAAACACTAGAAATTTAATTAAAATTCAGAACAATTGAAAAAACAGAAAAAATTGAGGTTATATCCAAAATGGAATAATTCAAATTGTGATTGGTGAAATCTTGAAAAAAATTGACAATTCAACTACATTGTGTTGTGGTCAATAAATATATAAATCTATTCAAATCCAAGTTTCACCAATAGTGAGTGTAACCAGTGCATAAGGAATGCGAAATCGCTGCATTGTTTAGTTTATACTCATCAAAAATAAACTACTGGTTCCTATTTTCCCGAAACCAAACGAGACACAAAATATATAAACAGTCAGCTTTTTCTATTAAATTCTTCGTCCCACTTTGTTGCAGCAACCTCGGTAACGAAATTCTACGCATATGTATGTTACAAAAGCAAACAACTTCGTATGGTTACTGCAACGTGTTGCACGAGAACAAAGACTGCGTTGGAGGATAATTTTTAGACTATCGTACGGTCCCTATGCCTCCTCTTCGACGACAAAGGTGAATGAATAATAATTGATGAATACCATTATTCTCATTGAAATGCAATCTCGGATACGACGAACGATAAGCGAACATCCTACAGGCAGTATATCATATTGCAAACATGTGCGAAAGCTCAGCTATTTGTTACGATAACTTTTTCAAAGTTGTCTCCAATTGATATAATCTAAAATCTTGATAAAATTGAAAATCTTTGTGGAAAAATAAAATGTTATGTTATGTGAAGATAACACAGATTGATCTCGACATAATCCGAAACAAATTCAATATTCTTCCACACTATTTCGGAGAAATTTCATGACGCACTAAACTATTAAAATTAATCACAATTTCCAAAGTATTCGCCATTTGTAGTTGACTATTTAGATACCAAACACTTCTTTAAATAAAAAAACCAAACTGCAATTCACTATACTCGTTAAAACCAATTTTTCTAGCGAACTTATCAATCAAATGATTCTTTCGAGCTTATTCTTACATTAATAATAACTCAGTAACCGATTCAAAGAAACGACACTTTATCGTAGACACATTAGCGTTCCAGTCGATCTAGGAAATGTAGAAAAGCGTCGCGACGGTCCAACAACTACGACGCGGTCGTGTTTCGAACGCGTCTCACGTAAGCAAGGGAAGTAAACGACGATGTCGTCGACGTAAACGACCGTTCGACGTGCGAAGAACGAAGACAACTGAAATGGCAGTCCCGGAGCCGGGCGGTCGCAGGAGTCATCGGGTTCTATCTAACCCACCACCGTACTCGCGTGGCGTAGTCGGCGCAACAGCTCTGCGGACCGAGTAGTTACGAACAATCGTCGGTTCGCTTATTGTGACCGGGGACGGCGACGAATGAAAAGAGTTTATCGACGTTCCCTTTGATGTCGCGAAAAACAATGCGAACGGACAAGTTCAAGGGTTCGGTTCTTTGTTTGCTACGAAGACTCTTTGAAAAACCCTACTTTTAATTAGTGTTGTTTTCTTATATATTATACAACACAGCAATATGAACTAATTACAGGAAACCACTCCGACATCCGAAACATAACGATAAACCCAAATATTGTCATGAAATATAGGTTTATTGAATGTATTCATCTGAAATAAGTGATGAATTTGGCATTGTTGCAAGTGAAGAACCAACTATGAGATAAAAAATTGAAAAACTCTGATTACTCATCCCGAAAAAAGTTCGCAACATTACATAACACAAATTGAAAATGAAATATTTGAATAAATGCGGAAATACTAAATTAACTTCTCTGTGTTTAATGCAATTCAAAATATTATGACACATGAAAGTTCAATTTATTCCAAGTAAAAGCAAGAAAATATAGGTATGATTAACAACTTAAACAATAGCAACCTTAAAAAATTGATATTTTATGAGGAAACAACGCTCTAACTTGCAAGATCAATAACATGAAATTAAAATTATGACTACAAAAATAAAATATACAAGCGAACTTGAAGGAATTTGGTACTTTGGAATATAATAACTTATGAACTGTTATTTAATTTACCAGATTTTTCGAAAAAAATATAGTGAGGTGAAAAATTGCAAAAAATAATTATCCAATGCAGTAACAAAAACAGTAAATATGCGCAAGTAAAGCACAATTCCAATAATATAGGTTGTATAATAAAAATTGATAATAATGTAAGCTTTGTCGATCGAAGGTATAAATTCAATAAATCAGCTCGTTGCGATATTCAAATCCGCGATAGTGTTAAGCCAAAGCAAACAAGATTCGAGCTGGCAAAGATCAATTAAACATCTGTCGCTAGACCAGCCATCCGGACCCGATCCCCTCCCGATGACGGCTAGCCGCGAAGAAGGCTCCGGTCACCGGCATCTTTACGATACGAGAGAGAGTCATCCACCTCGTACCTCCTTCTCAACCGAGCCGTACAACAAGAAGAATAACAATGGTCTTCTTCAAAATTGATGACAATCCGGAACCGGGAGAGGTTACACGCGACCGTAGAACGTTGCGTAATTGACTGAAAAACACCGTTTTCGGTACCGTTTTTCGACATCGATTAGACGAACCAGGCGATATTTCGGTAATTTACCACGAGTTTATTGTCACAAGTAGGCAAATCGTGACGTACGGATGATGGCAGAGTCGACTAAATTACGAACGGAACAACAAAGTAAATTATTAACGTTCTTGGGCAAATTAAAATACCCAACGAGAAAAATACGATCATACTACACTAAAAATACATTAAAAAAATGAATAACAAATTAAAGGAACGAATGTTAGATATTCAATTAATTGCAATTTGTTTTTTAATTGAACAGAATTGCACATTGACCAAGTTCGCTCGTAATATATTTTCCAATATTAAATGATGGTAAATATTTGAAATGAATTGATGAATTTCAATTCAATCAATTGAACACCGCTCGAATTCAGTTTGACGTTGAAATGAAACCGGAAAATATCAGAAATAAGACTATAATTTCAACATATACAACAGAAAAACGAAAAAAAATTATCAATTCGTCAAGTGTGTAAAATTTCCGAAAAACCAAATATTAAAAATAAAATTAACGACATAGTTTTCTTAGTTCTCAATTAGTTTTACTCAAGTGCCTATTTCCAGGAACGTTTGTAAACGTACTCATAGTCAAAAAATAAACTAATTGTATAATAAAGTGTAACAAAAACCAAAAAATTCGATTATACTGGTAAAAGCATCACTCAACTTTCATATTAGTATTATACCACAAATTTGGGTTTCCTCGTATTTCTCGTTGCCTTACTAAAGAGTGTCACAGTCATCTTTCCTCTAAGTGAAAACCTGTGTACATTTTTAGCAAACAACGTATATAATCAAAACTGAGAAACACAAACAATGAGAATCTGGAGAAGAATAACAAAACACTCAACGACAACTCTTCCTCAGAAAATACAACTCTTCGCGATATAATCGGTGTAGATTGCAATACGTTCATTTATCAACCCGTATAGTGCCTTAAAATATAACCTCATGATTTGATCAGATTCTAGTACATTAATATTCAATTCAAATTATTATAATTTCAATGTGAACTCGGCGATAATCACGATGGAACCCTACTAACGGTACAATGACATCGACAGTAGAATAATTGAAATTAATGCACTGAAGAGATACCAACTGCGAAATGTTGAGCAATAGCATCGACCGAGAGGTTACATCGTGACGTTTGAGATTAGACCATTGAAATACTTGTCCAATACTCAACGCTGAGTCTTGCATTAAGCATAATTGCGGATGAATAACAAATGAACGGAATCTTAGAAACGGTACTGGATTGAATCAATCGATCGTTTTCTAATAATCAATGCTTTGCATCGGAGAATCCGCCTCTTCCTGAATGGCATTTCAAGATCTACCCTTGTTATAACAGGCATATAAGTCATTTCGAGAAAATTCAACTTGTCTCATCGGAATTACTACAGTAATTTACCTTCACGTGCAAATATCTCGAATATAACTTAGATGTGCCGTCAAATTGAAAATGCCTTCGTGTAATGAAACAGCATCAAAGCATAACGCACAATTAAATACTGCATTTTTTCCGTAGCATTCTTTGTACGGAAATTTTATTCACTAAAATCTAAATAAAGACGTACAAATTATGCTAGTCTGACAGGAATTCTAACTAGAAACACAATACTTGATACGTATATTGTTCGTTACTTGAGAATTTCGCTTGTACACCGAGGGTTAGACGGAATTGGTTTAATATTTCACCTGAGAAGCATAATGTTGGAAGTTATGAATGTCACTTGAATGTCGCGTACTATATAAATATACGTATAACAGGCGGGAAGATCTAGGGCACTACCAATATGACTTCTCTACCTGGCTTTTCTATGGTCTGAACAGTTCTGAATTGTATATAGATTCATATATGTAGATAGAATTTCGATGAATATATAACTCTTTTAATCTACAAATGTTTTAAAGAAGATAATCGAAATGTTGATGAGAATAAATATAAGTTTCTACCTCGAGGTCACTCGAAGTGGCAATATGCCAAAATGGTTTATAAAAGGAACAAAAGTCAAGAAAACAATTTCCAATTGCCTCCAAACGGCACCGAAAAACTATTGGAAGATGGAATTTAGTGAGAAAGATTCCAGAATGAAACTAGTTTCTACCTCAAGGCCTCTCAAGGTGACAATATGCCAAAATGGTTTAGATAAAGAACAAAAGTCAAGAAAACAACTTTCAATTGTCTCCAAACGGCACCGAAAATCTGTTGGAAGATGGAACTTAGTAAAAAAGATTCCAGAATGAAAATAGTTTCCACCTCGAGGTCACCCAAGGTGACAATATGCCAAAATGGTTTTGATAAAGAACGAAAGTCAAGAAAACAATTTTCAATTGTCTCCAAACGGCACCGAAAAACTGTTGGAAGATGGTACTCAGTAAAAAAGATTCCAAAATAAAAATAGTTTCTACCTCGAGGTCACTGAAAGTGACAATACGCCACAATGGTTTTGAAAAAGAACAAAAGTCAATAAAACAATCTTCAATTGTCTCCAAACGGCACCGAAAACTATTGGAAGATGGTACTTCGTAAAAAAGATTCCAGAATAAAAATAGTTTCTACCTCGAGGTCACTCAAAGTGACAATATGCCAAAAGAGTACTAGTGGGAGCTTTGAGAAAGAAGCAACAAAAGTCAAGACAATAATTTTCAATTATCTTCAAATGGCACAGAGAATAACTGTTGGAAAATGGAAATTATTCCGAGAAAATATCAACGAACACAATCTAGAAATTAGGGTAAACTATCAAACTAGGTAAATGACAGCCAAACTACATCGCAGACTGAATAATAATGGCTATAAAACATAGGACATGAGCAGCTTGAAAGTCTCAATAACCTGGAATGATGAAAAATAGATAGAGCAACTCGACCTGTAACGACGACTGACAGAAAACCTTATTAAATCGAGCACCTTCGAAAATCCAAAAGTTCAATCGATCTCCAGAAGAAGCCCGAGATACGAAAGGTTAGAGTTGAAATGTGTAATAATAGGACCCTCGGGTGCGAGCAAATATGAAATCGCACTATTCACGCCAATCGAATCCTCTTTGATGTTTCTGAAATATAGCCGAACGATTCGGCATCTCGAAATCTTCAGAGGCCGCGTACCGTTTCGCGTAATTGGTCATAAGAACGGAGTCTAGTTAATTATTTTCGGCTATACAAACGCGTTTTCAAAGGAGTCACCGAGAAAAGCCGGTAGTCAACGCAGTTGCCGATTGCACACTATTTACATTTCATTTCCTATTTTCGAAAGTCGATAAATGGCATATCTCGGATTTTTTTCCATTCGAATGAAGCTTCTCGAAATCAATTGCTCAAAACACAATGGGTTATATATCGGTAATAGTTACGATATGATAATTATAGCGAAAAAGACTGACTAACTCTCGACGTCACAAAAAGGACGAAACCATCAACTGGCAAAGAAATATTTTATTCAGTATTAACATTTTTGGCGATACAATAAGACTTTTCTTTTATATATGTTGTTTTGTAATCTGTGTTTTAGAAGAAAAGTTTTCAAGCCGACTCATGAATCAAATTAACTCACTGGGGAAAAAAGAACAATATTTAGTTAGCAACAGCTTACGTAAAATTCGTATATCATACATTTATTTTCAAAAATAATTCTTAACAATTATTAATTTAAAACTTACTCATTTAATTTACGCTTGAATACTTAATGGTAACCAATTATTTCTATGGAACTAGGCAAATCATTCAATGTGTTGAATCCTTCATAAAATATATTACTTCTAATTTTAGAAACCTTATTACAAACTTGCATGTAGAAAGTGTAGACATTTATTACATAAGCCTGTACATCACTGACACCTGTTACATTTTTATTACCCTATATGGGATCAATTTGTTTTGAGTTTTAAATATAAATATGTATGTACTATCCTCTGTTTAACTGACATGCGTTAATTCAAAAGTAATTCAACAACAGTTTTCGATTGAGAAACTATTACTTTATATTTATACTATTATATTTCATTGTTCGCATAGCTCTAATCTGTATTTTTGTAACTGCTGAGTTTTTCTTTCCTCAATTCGAATAACAGAGTGAAACAATATTCAAAGTGTAGCATTATTATTGACTTAAAGAGCAATAACTTCACTATTTTCAGAATGTTGATTTTCTTGGAAATTTAGACTAAAAAAGCAGACTCTTCAAACAAAATACACATATTGAACATCTCATATATATATCTCCAAAAAATGAAAAAGACTCAATTAACATATTTTTATAGCATTTTACACAATTATAACACACATTGTGATTAAAAATGATAAAAATTTCAATTACAAATAAGACACAAAATAATACTGTAAAATTATTGATGTAAGCAACTGAAGAAGTCGTTTGTAACGACGAAACGCGTCGGGCTAGGTAGTGAATAAAGTGTAAATCATAAGTTCAAGTGTTTGAATTTAAGTTTATATTCAATTATAATGGCTTTACATCAAGTAAAGGCCAATACTATTAAATAAGAAAAAATTAATTAAAAAAAATTTATCAGGTTTGAGTATTCTGTTCGAAAATACAGCTCACGAGTAAATTCAAAAGTTAACTGCAAGATACAACAAACCCAAAGGATAACTCTGAATTTTCGTAAAATTGCAACCTGATGGTAAGTTCGTGTCCCATTTAAATTATCGACAATGTGCATATTACCGAATACGAACTCACATGCCTCGCACCATTTACCTACCAGGCACGTATTCCCGGTATTCGCAGGAAAATAGTTTGGCAACCATGTCGAGCGATAAAGATGCGTGAATTATATTGCTACAATAGGCGAATCAGTGTTTATTGAGGTCGTAAAACTTTAACAAATGTCAGAAGTTGGCGCAAAGGTACCCACCGTTCCACAAAAGACATAAATGAAGGACGTTATAATTAACTCGGTCGAGAATGAAAAATCATTACCTATTCTTAGATGAGGAAAACGGCGTTGATTACGAAGTAGTATTAACTACTCAGAGCTTTGAGGTCAAGACCATAATCAGACTTCAACTTAAATTATTATTTAACGATAAAATGGCAGCGAAGACACTATTACCTAGATCTAGTTACTTCTGTTCAACAAATGTCACGTACGTTACCACATTACAATAATTTCTTCAGACTTTTCTATGCAATGTCATGAAGTTCGTGAAACTAGCTATACGTATAGACGAATAATAACAGACGAAATATATGTTATAGTGATTGTTTTTATCACTTTTAATCTTATTCAGACGAAAATTATTGTGGTCATTATGTTACGTATCACTTTGCATTGGAATGAAATAAATAATTTCGTCTTCAAAGAATACAATTCTATATGAAAATCATATTGACAAAAGAATAGTCCAAACACTAGAGTTCAGTGTTTCACACCAGTGAATCAGTTATAAAATATCTTCCAGAATATGAGAAAAACTCAAATTATTAACGAACAGTTCTGTTTATTTTACGTGACAAGCAATATTTCACTTAATCCCAAAAAATAATAGGAAAAACGTCAAGCTCTTTGAAGAAGTAAACGTATATATTTTTGTAGAGACATACATCCAAAGACAAAATAATTTGAAAATCTAAAAAACTGATGCATTGGTGATCCAAACAATGTAGGATTATAAGAGATCTGTACAGAACATAATATGTACTACAGGTACCTTTAAGAAAAATCCAAAATTCACCCACATATTTGTAACTACATAATAATATAATAAGATGTACGAGTAATATTTTACGTATTCGTCATATATTCTTTGAATAACGGAGAACCGACGATTTCTAACTATTTACTTTTCATCATCAATGTTTATTTTATAAAGCATGTCTCATCATAACAATTTCTTCGTTTTTAACAAATTAAAAAATCATAAATTGCATGGATACACTTGAAACCTCGGCGGACGTCAAACGTTATCGTATGATAATATATTTATCTATTTGAACAAGCCCCGTTGAAAAGTCGTGAAACGCATTGAATTTAATTAAATCCTTTTTCTGCTTTTTCAATTTCAAATTGGCAACGTTGGTTTCACTGGCAGTTACCAAAAACCAACAGGAAAATCAAAAAAATTAACTGCTTCCGCCCATACTTCTTGATAATTTATCTAATTATCACAAAACTGCGGGAACGCATATTAATGTCATAAATATTTCCATATTTATTCCAGATAGTTGAATTTATATAATATTAAGTACGCCGTTTCAACTGAATTAATGAATGCATATTCCAGAGTGAAACAGATGAATATCAAAGAAATTGCTGTTGAGTTTTGAAGGTGAAATGCGTTCACGTCAACTTCAAAACTCAAAATCAAAACAAAAAATCAAAATGTTTTTCACATCTTTTTTTCATTCTACCACTCACGTTTGACAACAATTTGTAGGAAAGAGCAGTTTAAGAAGTAGTTTGAAAGTTATAGTATAATTAAAAACATACGCCTAAATTCGACAATATTCTTCAATACATCAAACGTTTTTTGAAAAATTAAAAATTATAGATTATATAGAAGTTTTCATTATCTGTATTATATGTTACATTATGTATACTAGTTGTAATATACTCGTATTATATTATAATAATAAATTATGTTTAGCCAAGTATTTTTGGTTAATAAATACACTTGTACCATATTTTATTAGTTATACTCCTGAGTAACATCAGTATAATCTAATACTTTTGGTTAGTAATACGAAATATATATATATATATATATATATATATATATATATATATATATATATATATATATATATATATATTATGTTAGTTAGTCTTCAGAGTACAACTAATATAATGAAATACTTTCGAGTTTGTACTACGAAATGTATGTCGAAATTATTGAAGAACTTGGTGGAGTTTGGCCAAGTAGTTTTGGATAAACAATAGAGTTATTTTATAATATATTAGTTATACTTCCGAGTACAACTAATATAATGTAATATTTTGAGGTTGTAGTTCGAAATATATGTCGAAGCATTGAAGAATTTGGTGAAGTTTGGGCAAGCATTTTTGGTTGACAAAATAAAGTTGTACTAGATTATATTAGTTATACTTCCGAGTACAATCAATACAATCTAATACTTCTGGTTGCTACTCCGAAACATAATTATGTCGAGGTTATTGAAGAATTTGGTGGAGTTTGGCCAAGTATTTTTCGTTGAAAAAATTAATTTGTTCTAGGTATATTATATTAGTTATACTTCTAAGTACAACTTATACAATGTAATATTTTTGAGTTAGTTGCCAGAACTATATGTCGAGTATATCAAAGAATTTTGTGGGGTTTAGGCCATGTGTTTTTAATTAAACGAAACATATGGAATAAGTTTGTCCGATGAATACGAAATTAGGATGCGGCTTTTGAGATAATAAGATAATGGAAAATATGGCGCGGTATTCAATTTCCAATATCCCGATAGAATACGAATCCTAAAAGTACCATCCGATTGTATTTCAAATTACGAGTATTATTTCAGCTAATGAACTCTCGACGGGTCGCGGCCCAGGCCGCGTATCGAATTACGGTCAACAACAATTATTCAAGCCGCAATCAACGACGTCGCTGCTTCACAAGCAATAATTATGCACCGTTTCGCTCGGGAAACGAAAGTAAGCGGTTTTATTCGATTGCCGAGGGAAATCGCGAAAACCTACTTCTTGCGCTTCCTCAGCAGACGTCTCGAAATTTCCGCCGCTCGAAATAACCGAATTTGCATTATGATTAATATTGACTTATAGTACGTACAGAAAAAAACATGCAAATTTTCGCTAATTTTACAAGAATTGACATGGAGCATCATGAAAGCGCCAAAATTAATAGGACGAATGTTTGATAATTAAATTTAAACATAACAATTTGGACAACGTTTCGACAATAACACATTTCGATTAATACCTTCATTTTTGAAGAAGTTTTTTGATCTACATTCTAAGAATTGTAGTTCACCCTCGAGACTTCTGTGAACTCAACGTACGGTTTCAAAATTCCGATGAAATTATTACATTTCTTAGTGGAATGATGACAAGTGTTTCCTATCTCAGGACAATATGTACTAAATTGACATTAGGTGAACTCACATTCATGAGATAATTTTCACATTTAATTTTGATTATGTACCTAATTTTCAGATGAATTTTTCAATTAAAAAAAAACACTGTAAGATGATTGACAGACAAATGATAAGACGTTTACCACTCGAAAAAATACCCAAAACAATGATCAGGTAAAAGACCACCTTCCTCAATTTTGGAATGAGGAGCAAACCTTATTCCAGAACAAGAAAAGCGGTAAGCAAAAAAGTGTTTGAAATAAAAAATGCACTGAAATCTATGTAAGGCAGCCTCTGAATATCAAAATAATCGTTTACAACGTTTTTGAAGAAATTTCGAGGGCTCCTTTTAATAAATCATTCATCGCGAAATGAATGGAAAATTCAAATCACGACGTGCTTTATTGAAACACACAGTTGTGACGTAACCATTTTCGAAATGGAACAAAGGAGTCGCATTGTTATTCCGTCAAACAATGTCGATCTCTTGCAGTCACTTATCGCCATTATCCGCTTACAAGCGCGAACACGGCGTAAAGAGCGCAAAAAAAAACTTGAACTTCGAGGGTCGAGAGAGTGAAAAATTGGAATTTTCCGTTATTGGCGTGTTGATCGTTTTGATGTGTTCCCGTTGTTTTAGTGATGAATCGATCGGCGTACACCAATCGACTACTTCCGTTTCTCTCGTATTTCGGTCCGAAAAAATATTAATCATCTTTCATCGATTCTACTCGACATTTCGTCCGAACAATTACCACCCCGCATTTCCCAGAAGGCTTCGAATAAATAACCCCATAATTCAGTTTGCCATTCCCATTAGGCGAGGCCGTAGCGTTGTTGCGTCTCGTCAATCTCGCCCGACATACGGACGAATAGACGAATATAGGACCACGCCGAAATGAAACTTCATTACGGAATAATTACGGTATGGAATTATTAATGTTTGCCTTAGAATCACCCTATCTATGTGCAATATTGCTTCAATTAAATATAACATATTCGCACGTTATGGAGTCAACTGACAAAGCTGCATAAACACACAAGTTTTCACGAAATAGTCAATCATTGTACGATAAACAACAGTACGTAAAATGGATTGCAATAACAGAAAAATATACCGAATATTTCATTGAAAACGAATAATTTATTCTAATTATAGTCAATTCATGTACTATCTTCAACAAAAATATCTTCGATCAGGACTGCTCAAAAATTAATTTTTATTTTTACACTCACGCTTTTGTGTGATTTTTTTTTTGGAGATCCAACCACACTCTTTGTCTACAAAATACTTACTAGCATGTAATTATAGTCTAGTAACAATTTGATCGAAAATCAATAATAAAAAACATATTGCCTTACAAATAAATAGAAATGAAAAAATTAATACGGAAACAAACGATTTAAGTTTTGGTAGGTGTTTTTTTTTTTTTTCGATATCTTATTATCAAAATATTGGAAGATAAATTGAGCTACGATTGATATCACTCACACGATCTCCGTTGAAATAAAGTCTTAATTTGATGACAATAAGTGTACTAGAAATAAAATCGTTCATAGAAATAATAAAATTTCACGTACTAGAGGAGGAATCTATAAACTATTTGGATATTTTAACAAATATTCTGATAGGAATATTAGAAATAAAATTCAACAAGAGCAAACTTGTCACCACTCCAGTTTGCTGATTAATAAAGATGAAACTTAGTTTGAGCAAACCTCTTCTAGGTTTTCCGACATGGAAATTGTCAACTAATAATAATTCCATGTCGATTCTCACCTAACACAAAATGACTAACTACAACTACGTAATCTTCACAATGTTCGTCAATGATATTTTCTTTTTTCCGCAAAGTTTACTCAAGAATTCAGTTTTCGGAAAGTGTGGAAAAGTAGGTTAACCGTAATACCGATTTCTTGTAGTACACCGTTAACATCTTATTGAGTGAGTGCAAAAACGCATTAGTGAGGAATGAAAGGAAGGAACCCAATCATCCATAGACGAACATTCTCCGCACGAAGTGCCATTATTGTTATTTTCCGTTTACTTAGTTTTATTGAAACTTGAGACAGGGCCGGAACGAGTCAGAGTCAAATGTACCGAAAAAATGATACCGGAGGAATAAATTCTAAAAAAATATACCGTGGCGTAACACCAGGACAATTGCCAGATAGCCAGCCTACTACGCTCCACTCAATTTATGAAGTTCGCTAATGAATAAAATGGGAACTAGATTATTTTGGTATTTTTGGCGAATTAGTATCTGGTAATTTTTTGGAGTGAATATTATTTAGTCGCATATTCTCAATTTGTGTGAAGGAATAAACACAAGGAAAACTTTCTATTTCAACATAATTTTCTACATGGAAAATGAAGTGACCTGTTACATATTCCAACAATTTGTACCTTGAATACAGTGCACTACCCAAATAATTATATTGCAGAGAATTTCACATCCTATTACGCTAATTTTTTTCATTGTTCATACATGGTATTTTCTTACAATGGTTACGATGAAAGCTACGCAAGTAAACTGTAACAAAATTGTCTTTTAATGATATCAAACGCCTCCGATTTCTAAATTTTACATTAATTTCGCAAGATAATAACAGTATTCATAATTTATTCACCTAAATCCTCTCAAGAGAGAATATAATTTTTGTAGGTAGACACCATTTGGGTAAAAATGATTTCAACACACTAGTATTAAATTTTCCACCATAATTTATGAATGACGTCTTTATGAATTCACCATACTGCTCTCTTCAATTAACACTTTGTTTAAAATATGGAGTGCTATTTCCTCACAAGGAAATGTTCCACTGACAAGGCCTCAATCTTCCTACTCCTTGTCAGAAGGTTGATTAGTTGCCGACTGATGGACAACCAATTTAAGGCCCAATTCTCCCGATTCCTGGAAATCAATATGATATGGTTTCGGTGCTGACAAGGCCTCAATCTGCCTACTCCTTGTCAGGTGAATGAGTTGACTACTGATGGAAAACTGATTTTATTAATAAAATATTACCGAATTTATACATAAATTGAAACTGTTCAATCCTTAAAATGAAGTTCATCAAACTCATGTGAGTGTGGGGAAACGATACTATTCGCAATACTTGAGTCAACCTATTTATTGCCTAATTCATTATTATAAGTATTCCCTTCTTCTAACTAAGTAAATCTGTTCGAAATCTTCAAGCTTCTGAGCATGCTGATCCGTTCTCTTGGTTGTTAGTCTTGTATTTTCTAGTTGAAGGAAATCAATTGTGGGTCCTTTCGTGCACGACTGTCTCTTGATAGACGATCGTGGTCCTCCTTGTTGCTAGTCTTACATTTTCTAGTTGAAGGACGTGGATTGTGAATCCTTTCGTGTATGACTGTCCCTTGATAGACGATCGTGGTCCTCTTTGTTGCTAGTCTTACATTTTCTAGTTGAAGGACGTGGATTGTGAATCCTTTCGTGTATGATTGTCCCTTGATAGACGATCGTGGTCCTCTTTGTTGCTAGTCTTACATTTTCTAGTTGAAGGACGTGGATTGTGAATCCTTTCGTGTATGATTGTCCCTTGATAGACGATCGTGGTCCTCTTTGTTGCTAGTCTTACATTTTCTAGTTGAAGGACGTGGATTGTGAATCCTTTCGTGTATGACTGTCCCTTGATAGACGATCGTGGTCCTCTTTGTTGCTAGTCTTACATTTTCTAGTTGAAGGACGTGGAGAAAAATACGTCGTTAGATAGGCTAACACATTTCTCGAACAGATATATCAATAAACTTGTCTAAACATTACGAATTGTCTACTACATCTGTAATAATTGCTGATAGCGACATATGTTGATAAGTAGGTGCAAACTTTAACGCTTAAGTGAACCAACAGCAATGAACAAACAAGGAGAACGATAGAAAATCTAAATTTAGCCTAAATGATGAGTCTGTTTGACATTGAAACCGTAGACGAGATATGTACATCGACTTGATCACTAATATTGATATGGAATTATTCACATAAAAGCCGTAAAATGAAATGGGGACATCTTCATAGGATTCAATTACCCTTAAATATTTTTCAGTTTCAAATGAATAAAGCAACTTGTCAACAAACTGTAACAACGTGCTCTTATCGAAAATTTGAAAATATCATCTCTTGAAAAGTATATTTCTGATTCATCAAACGCATATTCTGCTATTTGCATAATTTCATGTTTAATTTGCATGTCCACTGAAACATATAAGGACATATAAATTAAAGTTGTGTTGTCGAAAACTCGTTGAAAATCAACCAATAAAGAACGAAGCTAATGGCGTAAAGAAGTAATCAAAAACTGTCCGAAACATGCAATAGGCGATTGCCGGGGGTCATATGCGTTTTCAAACAAACAAACGCAAATTTCATGTCCGAACTTTCCGCTTAAACTATTTCGCGAACATTCGGCCGTAGACTGAGTAATCATGCCTCGGCTATTACGAATTACATGAATAATTAAGCGACTGGATAATTCAGAATTAGTTTACTGCGAAAGAAAACGGAAACATCTGGTATCGAAAAAAATGTAATATGCATGTGTATAGAGCTGGAGCTAGAATACGAAGAATTCGACCGTTTAATAATGAAGAATTCAAAATGAATATATCCATCTCAAATACATAATTCTTTCAAATCGAATATTATCTTTTATCTTACATTTAATAGGTGTAGATTTCCTTGAACATTTATCCTAAACATAGAGAACTATATCATTCGTTTCGATTAGGCACTTAACTGTGGACAATGAGTTTTTTCAAGAACTTGAGAAGCGATTTCAATATTCCGATATTCAAATACGGAAAAATTCAGATCCTTATCAAAAAGTGAATCGTTAATTTTATTTATTGAACCCCCGACATGAGAAGCTATATAATATGTTGAAAATATATTCTCGAAAATACCGCCTATAAATTTCATTAACAAATAT
This sequence comes from Henosepilachna vigintioctopunctata, assembly GCA_030704895.1. Lineage (NCBI taxonomy): Eukaryota > Metazoa > Arthropoda > Insecta > Coleoptera > Coccinellidae > Henosepilachna > Henosepilachna vigintioctopunctata. The sequence goes on along the minus strand of JARQZJ010000001.1, from coordinate 6,711,849 downwards.
ATCATGCTGAATTTTGTTTATTAAACAACCGGTGTTCATCATTAATTTTCCTTGAATATTGTTTATTTCGTTCCAGATGGCAGAAACAGCGGACTTGAACATTGGCAAACTACCCTTCAGTTGCCACCCGCTTCCAGGAGATTACATTATTTCGTGGTTGCAGATGATTGGCACTTCCAAATATGAACATAGGACCTCTTATCAGTTGAATTCGCTTTTCAGGGCACAACCCTTGAAATGTGCGGTTTAATCTTATGGTACTCCTTTTTCGAATATCCAAAAAGTGAAACCTTGTGATTAATATCTATAATATTAGCAGAACTTGATTATTAAAGGGTAAACAAAACTTGCCTTAATCTTGAATTATGCAGATTCGGTTTATTTCGAGCTCTATATTCATCATCTTGAATGATCAATTTGACAAATATTAACTATTATTTTTGTTTTCAATGCAGCAACAAACCAAATATCTGTTTTTAGATTAGTAGCATTTTTATGTCATATATGTTGGAGTCGAAACTTTTTGGACTTCCTTCGTATGTGAAAATCAAAATTTATCGTGGAAAATCTTCAGTTCTTGAATTTGAATATCAAATCAGTTGATTTTATAATATTGAAAGAAATTTTATTTCTTATGACAGGCTATAAAACTATTTTCCGGTGCATTCTAAATGTACAAATTTATTAAAGTTGAAAACTTAAGAGATATGAAAATGAATCAAAACTTCTATCACACGTATCACACAAAACTGAATATCTTCAAGTACCTGGTTCAGACGACGAAAAATTCCACTACAATTTAAATCGAGACTGGATCGTTTTTTTTTTTTTTTTTTCAACGAAGAAACTTAATGACCGTTCATTAATGATAACAATGATGCTCCGGATAAGATGAACGATTATTCTTTTCTCCGTTAATTGATCCAATTCAGAACCCATTCAGGTCACAATCGAAGAACGGTCATAAATAATCTATCAACAACACTTGTCCAATCAATTTAGAGATACTATAACCTTAAACATTTCTCTCTATTCGAGAGAATAGTCGAATTAACATATCAAGTTCAGTTCATCATTGAATACGGATGGATACTGATTGAAAAAAATTAACATCTCAAGTCAATTTCCTTACGACAGACTTCCAGGATAAGCTTTTTTGGACATTGTTGTTCGACCTATTAGCCGTTGATGGAGAAACGTGATATCTGTACATTAGGAAAAAATGTTAACAAGCATTTTCATACTATTTGGACACTAATATGATTTGTTCCGATAATACATTCTTACATGTATACAGACATCAATATTGAGAACTAAACTGTGTGTTGAATCGAACTCGATAAGACTAACAGCAGAACTTCTAAAACATTAAAATTTAGGAAAAATATTAAATTCTTCACAAGCTCGATGTGGAAACATCTTTAGTCAATTTCCTCACGACAGACTTCCAGGATAAGCTTTTTTGGACATTGTTGTTCTACCTATTAGTTGTTGATGGAGAAACAATGTTAACAAGCATTTTCATACTATTTGGACACTAATATGATTTGTTCCAATAATAATACACGCTTACATGTATACAGACATCAATGTTGAGAAATAAACTTAAGTGTGTTGAATCGAACTCGATAAGACTAACTGCAGAACTTCTAAAACATTAAAATTTAGGGAAAATATTAAATTCTTCACAAGCTCGAGGTGGAATGCAAGGGAACTAGACTCGTTAGTACTTATTTAGCAATTATAAAATTGTAATGACGTTTCTTATCAATTAAAACGATGGCGGGTGATATATTTTTTTCACAAGTTCAATAAGGTAAAAAATATCAATCAAATAATGTAACCCACAGAAAATTATGAAACTAGTGACAGGCGCAATACGAACTACTTAACGTTTATAAATAGCAAAATAGAAATTATGATTCACTGCATCATTTTGAAGTAATGAACACATAATGAAACAATTTTCGGAATAGAAAACTCCAAATGGTGCCAGGAAACATCACAATAAATATAGCTTAACTGGCATATCAATAAAGTTGGAACATTCCACTTTACTCACAAAAATGATCTAGCCACCACAATAATTGAGACCTTTCAATTTTTCCGATCGGCTTATAAAAATACCGGATAATACCTCAGACGGCAATGTTAGAAGCAGACGTGCTAAACTGAAACGGCCACATTACTTTGGGCCATTTCAGACTTGACGAATTCGTCATCTGCGTTCCGTGTACTGGTGTCATAAATATTTTGTCTGACCGAGGATCAGCAACTGAAGCTGTCCAATCTATCAAAGCACAGCACGAAATGTTTATCGACGTCAGTTCTTGGTGCCGTAATTCATCTGGCCACGTTATCCCCACTTATCTCCCGCCATAAATTAACCAGACGCATTTCCGGAAGGGTGGCTCGATTGGCACACAAACTGATGACGTCACTGGGAGTGATTTAAATGAAAATTATTTTTTAATTTTAAAATTTATTCAAAAATGTATACAATTCACTAGTATTTCCATGTCACGCAACTATACCCAATAAGAAATAGAACGAAATATAACACATATTACAGATCACTTATTAACTCCTACACTGAAAGCGCCTGAAGAAGTCAGTACACCGAGGAAACGCGTCATACTATCACCTAACAGTTGAACTCTTTGATTTCATCTTATATTTTATTATTTGGAATTTGCACCAAGTAATTGCCATGGCTATTCAACTGCTAATTATATCAAATACTACAGAAACGTTGGACCAACGATGGCATCGTAGTACATCTACCGCATAAAATGTAAAAATTACCTAAACACTCAGTATTCAATTCTACTGCTAACTCATGGTTTATTTCTATCCCATACAAAGACAGAACGAGATAACTATATAAATGTCACATTTAAATCCAGAATTAAGTTTTCAGTTGTAATCGCATAAGCGTCAAGTTACTGCCGAGAAAATCAAAAATTACCACCAAATCCAACTTTGTACTTTAGCCAAGTTCCCAACAAAGTTCAACTCTAATGAACTGAATGGGATAAATTTAAGGAGATTAGACTTTAATAAAAGTAACGATTTCCAAGTATAAATTCGTTTGAAATTCGTCAAGAAAACCGCTACACATTTTTAATAAACACATTTTGACTGACTGAAGAAAAATTCCAATTGAAAGAACTATTATACCACTTGCGATGATGTGAATTAGTTAACAGTGAACATGAATATAAACCAAATTATAATGTTCCAAATGAATATCCATTCCAGAAATGCAAAATTTTTGTCTAATTTAAATCTTTATTACGTCATTTTATATACTTCAGGAATATATACCACAGTGACTACATTTTAATCCTCCAAATTTTCACTGGCATGTGTAATACCATTTTAGAGCATGTTCTATAGACATGCACGCATAAATTTTAACATTATTAATGAATATTATGTTGATGCTATATAATGCCCTTTATTTTCGCTTTTATACTCACAAGCGTACATCTCAATTTCATTGACTGAAAGATAAAACTTGAATATCCATAAACCGCACAAATTCCTATTATTCCTAAAAAAAAAAAGATTCCGAGCCAAACGATCGACGTCAAAGTGACCTGAAATCGACTATTGGTTTACTTGAGTTTCCTTTTCGTGACATTTCAGATGTGGAAGCTGCGTAAGCTGAAAGTAACTTTATTTTCCCTATTGAATAAAACACAAAAGGAAACACTAATCCCATCCTCTAATCTCTCTTTATTGTGAAAAGTTTCCGTTACGTCAATTCTATTTTGAACGCGAGAGCGAGTTTCGTATATCGCATTGACATTATCGGGGTATTAGGATAATTGTCGAGGGAGTTATTATCGTGATCAGTATAATTGGATCCTGATCTCAACGTGTTCAAACTTAATTCACATATACAAACTTTGATTTGAATGGTTTTTAAATCAGGTACTATAAGATTCATCAATTTCCTCATGCATAAAAAGGGTGCTGAAAATATTAAATAACGAATGAATAGATCGAAAAACTTTGTCCCAAAACAAGCAAAAATCTATTTCAAACTCATCATTTATGTAAAATAAACAATTTTTTTATGTAATCATTCTCATATATCGACCAACGTTGCCATTATCATTAATGGGCATTCGTAGGTTATATCAATTAATTTTCCGGGAATTTCACCACCGGCGGCCGAACCTTTCGAGCCGCTCCCTGGCTAGAGGAGCGGCAGTTCGGGGGGCGGCTTTCGAGAGGGTGACACGCGATATAACGTGACCGCGGACGCTTCTCCGCGTTTCAAACGGTCACGACTAATTGAAATATATCACCACGCTTTTTACGGTTGTGTCACATCCGGGGGAAAAAATCTACAACGGGTGGCGGTTGATTACGCGAAATTTCGACGAACGACGCCGGAATGGGAAAGCGAAATACCGTTAGAATCGTACTCGTCGGTCGCGAGGGTTTTTCATTGCGGAACGCTTCAATTTCATAGCATTAGGAGGAAAAAAAATACGATGAAATTAATCGTATCTCGAATTTTATTCGAGAGCGGTCGTCACGTATACCGCTAGTCCCGGCTTTAAACAAATAGTAGAATCCTTTGGGGTCTTCTCGAAACTACGCCCGAAGATTGGTCATTTCGAGAATTCATTATGATGTTGCAATATTTCGATCAATGTTTCAAACAGAAAAAACTCATACAAAAAGGAATTACAGGAATACACTGATCGGTTTTTTGATCGTACAAGTTTTTGTAATTGGGCCCGGATGATTTGCTCATTTTAATTATTACTGAAGACCGTTAGATTATCGATGATTATGAAATGTTCATAAACTTTTTGCATCATCAGAATATTTCCAGGTGATTTTAATTCAATGTCCCAGAACTAGTAACTGATGTAACCAGAAACTACATTGCACATTATACTTAAAGGGCCGAATATTCGTCCACTGAATAGTTCAGTAAGATGAAATACATTTCATAAACCTTCAAATATTATGACACTTGAATAAAATTCATTTCAAATGGCTATTATCAATTTATCTATGATAATTGATTCAGTTTATTAATTCTGCAAATGAATGATTTGTATTTCAGTCTTTATAAACGGCTAATATTACATAATAGAATGAAATTAGCTGAATTTCGAATGTTTGAACGACTAGCAAGATCCAATTTAATGGAAAATAGTGGATAAACAATCTTTTTGAAAATTATGTTATAGTATATAATGTAAAAAAGCAATGTTTTAAATCACAAGTTCTTAAGAATCAAAATGAATAACAGAGACAATCAATATATTTACAAGATGATCAGCTGATATACTTGAAAAAAGTACTATACTTATTATGATGTCTATTTTCAAAACACAAAAGGTATGAAATCTATAAAAGTAATTCGTAAGTTTCAGTATTTCTAAAAGCGTCTCTTCATCGAAAAATTATATAGTAATCATTTTTAACTGTTTTTTTCGAAACAAATAACGAAAATCATCCATGCAACTCACTTTTGAACATATTTACCCAAAATGATACGAATATGAAATATAAAATGAAACATAAATAGAATTCGCTATTTATTGACAGTGATGGTTGGATACGATTGATACACATTTATTAAAATTGATATTTTTTCTATTTCCGATTTGAACAAAAAGTAATAAAATATCGTTATTTTCCTGTGACAACGACTTTTCAATATTTTTCAGGCAAGATTTAATTTCATTATATTAGCTGATGATTATTGTCCCTTTTAACATTTTGATAAAAATTCAAAATGCCGAACAAAATAAATGAAAATATAGGACGTAATGAAGGGAGACCATTGGGACGATTTAGCATGTGAATAGAGAATTGTATTCAAATGAAATACCTTGTTTGTTCGGCGCCAATCTATTGAAGTGTCAAATACAATGACGAACCAATTTCACGCCATACTTACTGTTTCAATTAACACCGACCGGACCGACCATTGAATTTAACTAACAAAAATTATCCAAAATTTCAAATTATTATTCATTGAAATCCATTTAATTAAATATCAATTAATTAAATATCGACCGTAGTTCGATTATTTAAATTCAAACTACTCAATTAACTTGAATATAATTTATCATCAGGTATTCGGAATTCGCACATCGTTTCGTTCAAAACAAGTAACAATCCAGTCAAGCGAACATGTTTATTGAGAATAAAATAATTCACTCACTAATTCACATTTAAAACCAAAAAAACCTACGGAAATTTGCGGTTACACTCAATAAAATGGAATTGAATAATCTTTATAATAATCACATCGAAAGGTGAAAACGAACATCAATTCATTATTGATTGTAAAATGTTGAACTGAAAGTGAAAGAGATAAAATGCCAAATAAAAAGATGAATTTTAGACATTCAAGAAAACATATCCCTTACTTAGTATCAATGGACTCGTTTCAATCAAAAATAATTTGAATTATCAAGCGAATATCTATTAAAAGCGTAGTAGAATTTTTCGTGCAGTATTTGGTTCTATATCAGGATTTTTGAACAACAGTTTCAATATCTGAAACTGAAATCAAACGACGTTCTTAGGATCAGATTCCAACAGACAAATATATAGCAAGATTAGGATTGCTTCACGAATATCTTCGTTTCTATCTCTACAACAAATCTCGAGAACTCATCAGGCCACATCATTCGTTCGTGAAAATGAAAATCCATCCGAAAATGAACAGCAGACAGGAAAAAATTACGACCAAAACTCATATTACTCAATTACTGTTTTCCCGTTTTTCGATTAACTAGCGACTACGACAACCCATCTAGGTTGTTGCGATTGCAAAAAAATTTTAAAAAAGGCGGTATTAACTTCGCAAAGTCCGGGAAACCTTGGAAGGAAGCAGCGAAGCAAGTACGCGGGTGACGGAAAAGCTAAACGGACAGAGTTCGTTGAACGAATATTGTTTCGGTTCACGGCTTCCCTTCGGTCTTGTCTTATTGTTATAAACGTCTGGTGCCTCAAAGCGTCGCTTACGACGCGTTCGCAAACGGCCCCATCAGCCTGCTGCCAATTTCAATTCCCGATCGGAGTATCACAAAAGGGGAACACAATTGGAACTAAATTAAAACTAAAAGTACTTGGAATATTTCAGATCGGGAAAAACCTAAAAATGTTTCAAAGTGCAGTGTGTTTCTATATCAACGTAGTATTATTTCGAATAAAAGGAGTTAACACCCCAAGTAAAAACAAAAAAAAACTTGAAAAAAAAATTAAAACATTCAAAGGTAAATGGCACTTGAAATACTCAAATCGACAGCCAAATCGATATCTAATAAATTTAAATAACTAAAAATTATACGTGTAAAAATTTTAATCCATCGGTCCGCTAATTTTTTTTTTCATTATTTCTCGTTGCGTTATTTTCAGTTTTAAGTATATATACTACTTTTATCTGACACTTTTAAATTAATGAATGAATACAATCTAATCACCCGAAAGGAATATTCGGAGAACACTCCCATTATGTGCTAACTCCATGGGAAAAATGACACGGCACATGACAATTCACCAGAGGTCTACAATTCTTTCGCAATTAGGCAAGTTAATTCGATGGCAACGAACTCATGTTCAGAATACACATCGAAGCAGTTCCTAATGACCACACCAAGAATAAAAATAAATTGTACTCCTCCGAAAATAAATTCACCTAAGAAGAAGCTCTATGGCTGAGAAATCGTAGACACATAAAATAAAAACAAAAGAAACGTATCGGCCTGATGATATAAAAAATAGAAGTTTATCAATAGCATCAATAAAATAACGGAGATTATTGAAAAATTTTAAACTGCCGAAAAACAGACTTCATATTTTAAATTCAATGTTGTTGCGAACAAATCGGTTAATTTACATTTTACATTTCATCTACATACATTTACAAAGATAACCATCACATCTAGATGCTGTTAAGTTACGAAAAGCATATAAAAAACTATTAAAGAAAAAATTTCAATTCATTTCTCCCAGCGCATTCGCCATTTAACACAATTGCACGAAAGTTTTATTAATCACGGAATTATTGTAAATTAATGAAATTATTCTTTTAATGTAACGTTTTTACAGATTTCAACACAAAATAAAAACAAATCAGAAGTATTGAAGTACAAATTGAGAAACCCTCCACCATCCAGTCACCGAATCTCAACGGCCATATAACGAGGACAGATCTGAAAAAATCACTGGATCGCCCACTCACCAGGCTCTCCCGGTACGATTCCTCATCTCCAACGACGACATCAAAGGAAACACGCCAAGCAAAGCGATTCTCGAAACCTGAATCCTCAAACATCGTCGCAGTTACCGACTAATCAGAATTTAATTAAATTTCAATTTCGCGTCGTAGGTGAGCTTCCGTTTCGGTTAAAGCTGCTCACAATGACTAGAACTTTTCCGGATAATTCCTAGAAACCATCCAGGTGACTTACGACTTCTTGTCATCCGAACTGAAGATTGATAATACAAATAACACTAAATTCAAACGCCAAGTTAAAGTTAGCGATTATTATCGAATAGTTCTACGATACTCAATGATGATCCCGCAAGGGCTTCCTATAAGGTGGGTTGATTATTGAAAATTAATTGAATTAGCATTCCGAAAACGGAAACATTAAAGGATATGAAAATCGCATGTTAGATGAAATTGAATATTTATGTAACGAGAGAGATGTAAAACAGAAACTGAATATTTAATTTGCACAGTGAAAGTTCATTTCTATAATTTCAGAGAAAAAATTGTATTAAAATATGATACTCTTCATTGAAATCAATGAAAATGTAATTAGAAGAAAGACTGTTACATCTGATAGGTACTAAATATTATGGAGAGCACCTATTTTATAGTAGCAGTATGTTACTTATTAATTCAAATAAGTATCAAATACGATAAGAGAAAATGTTTGAAGACTCACGACGATGAAATTAGAATCATATAATGCAAATTTAATTTCAGATTCGAAGTACTCGCAAAATTTGGGAATAAATTATGAAAATATTGAAATTAATGATAAAAATTAATATCATAACACTCCGAAAAACTTCGAAAATTATATAATAGCATAGGTACTAAAAATTATGGAGAGCATTTTATAGTAGTAGTTTGTTACTTATTAGTTTAAATAAGTATCAATTGCGATAAAAGAAAATGTTTAAAGACTAATGAAGATGAAATTAGAGGCATTGAAATGGCAATCCTCAGATTACGACGCAGATGCGTGATTTGTTCTTTTACTGAAACGAAATTTAGAAATTCACAGCCCTCCCTGCTACCGCGTAACAGAATACGGTTGATCTTTTCTACCACAACGGTGGTTACTTACTCAGTGATTTGATGTCCAGGAAAGTCGTATTTCAAAGCGGATTTTTCATCATCTCGAAATTAAAACGTCCAAACCAACGTATTTTTACTACTAGTTCAATCTTCAATTCGACGAAAAATGTCGATACATCACCAGACATCAGAGTTTAGAATTTAAATCAACACTCAAGATCAAGACTGTTTCAGGGGTCAAAGATACAATTTCAATGATACAATTAAGTATGTACTTTCAATTGCGTAAATATAAATTACTTCTTTCAATCTACTGTTTAATTCCTTGGGGCATACATTGATTGTAATTTGAAATGGCGTCAACATATTGATGCCTTATGCAAAAAATTGAGTAAGCCTACTTCCCAATATATTAAATAAAAGATTCTCTTCATCGAGAATCGATGTTGAATGTTTACTCTTTATACTACAGTCAGTTATCCCATAATATATTGTTATGAGGCCTCTCTAATATAAATAGCGTTTTAGTGTCCCAAAAACGTATTATCCGTATATTAGTCCTGAATCCCGTTCTTCTTGTAGGCCGGTATTCATGGCATATGAGACAGTGACGGTTCCCTGTATATACATAATAAGAGCTTATTGTATGTGAAAAAAAACCATAGTAATTTGGTGAAATTGTCCAGTTTTCATGAATACACCACAATCCTCAAGTGCTGCTACTTCCTCACCACAGAACTTCTATATAAGAATCTTCACCAACGTGTAAAGGAGTTAAGCTCTTCAATCAACTGTCTGAATCTATACAAAGTTTAGCCGAAACTAAAATGGATTTTTAGATTTTTTTTTTAATTCAGACGCCATTGCCCTTTTTCATGAACAATAAATAAATAAATTTCTTGCACAAACACCCGGTACCAAGGAATACATGTACAATGTCTATTTACCACTACAATATGACGTCTATTTCTGAAGTCATGAGCACTGGTCAGTATACTGCAGAATATTACGGAACAGGTACTTTACCTACCTATGTGTGTAAAATAGTGTAAAAATTACGCTTCAGATCGTGTAAGTATTGATATTTATATTGTTGATTAGTGATAAACCATTAATTTATTTCAAAAACAACAATGCACTAATGTGTATGGCTAAATATATATGAAAAACAGCGAATGTTTTTTCTGTTGATCTAAGAGGTTATGTTTATTTTGTACACATATTCAAATGTTCTTTTCTTATAGTTTTAGGTTTAAGAAGTAAACAATGTCACTTTCTAAGGAAAGTTTTTATGTCAAACATAAAAAAGATGAAGACGTTACGTCAGTGTGGAGTCATTTTTTAGTCGACAAAATGGGTAGCTCGGCAAAATGTAAGCGTTGTTCAGCTATTTTAAAAACCTTAGGAGGATCAACCAAAGGCCTACATACTCATCTATTTTCAAAACATTCCATAAAAATAGATTCTGCTAAGGCATCTTCCTCAACAAGTCAAAATAATGACAATTTACAATTAATTTACAAAATCCTCATACTGAGAAGACTGAGTTAGAGACTGATTGTGATTTAAAGGAGTTATTTTCAAGTCCAAGCAAGATGACTATAAAAAAACAGATTATTTTGTTACCTGGAAAAATTGAAAATAGTGATAATGAAGAAAATGACATGAACATTGAACCCACCAGTAAGACTGATTTAACATTAAAAGAAAAGCTTCAGAACGAAATAGAAAACAGTATGAAAATAATAAATCCTGAAGCATTTAAAGAAACTGATCTTTCTAAGATCATTAAACAAGAAATGAATCTTTTTGAGGCTAGTTCCACACGAGGTCATAATTTGGAGAAGGCTTATAAAAATTTATTGACGATTCCTCCAACTTCCATCGAGCCTGAACGCGCGTTTTCCGCTGCTTCATATTTGTGCAACAAATTAAGAAGCATGCTTTCGGATGAGACGTTGGATGCGTTGTTATTTCTTAGATTTTATTTTCGTGGCTTAAATAAGTAAATTATAGTCTATACGGAACACACCCCAGATAACCTTAAATATGATTTGTTGAATTTGAATATGAAACAGAAAATGTGCTATTACTTTCGAAATCTATGGATTGTACACACGTAACTACCACGATATAAGTTGTTAAATTATGGATGTTTCCATATCCTTCAAGTAAAATACTTCATTCGAATCATCACAAACATTTTTGCTGAAATTTAATGGATTTGAATCATTTGCCACAATAATACAAGTGTTAACTTTCAGAAGAATTCACCTAATATCGCCTTTATCCACCCTTATCTTATGACATCATTTAGACGTAAATATTGGACGTGTATCAAAGCTGGAAAAAAATCGTTCGCGTTTTTCCACAAAGGTACATTAAATCAGACAGAAGTAACGGACTTAATCGAACACTGAACTCTATCGTCACGTAAAATCAAATCGTGAAACCATCTCTATCGACATAAGCAAAATTACACCTTTGCGAGATATTTAATAACAACTTAAGCTAGTTAGATTCGCCAGGCGACCAACACCATTGCGAGGAAAATGGGATCGAGAGTACGGGATTTTTAATGAAATTATCGCGAGAAATCCGGAATAATAGAAATCACGAATCGTTACGGCGTGAATTCATCCAAATGAGTCAACAGTCCATTCGCGCTCAATAATTATTACGTGCGGTAGCAGTCACGTTTTAAGACTCGCAATAATTACTACGCCTACCGCTAGAGGGCGATTGCGTTCCAAGGGAAAGGGATAATATTAGCGCACGTTGTAATAACGCCGGAACTGAATACGGATCGAATTGAGATCGTGTTTTATTGATGCTGGTAAAAATCACATCGTCTGAATTCCGAAGAGATTATTGGCCGCAGCTAGATTGTAAAACTACCATCTCTATCTGTTCGGGAAAATTGTGGAAGATATTCGGTATGAATGACTTAAATGGTACACAAATGTTCTGGAGTTCGGAAAACTCGTTCAAGTTCGATCTACAATAATGCAACAAGAGAAAATTGTAGGAGTATGAATAAAACATTCTTCTTCTAAAAAAATCATTGAAATAGCTCATCGAAAGTCAACAAAAGTTCTTTTCTGATACAACTATATTAGGAAGTCGATCTAGTTTTTCGAAGATGAACTTTCCGTGTTGTTCTATTCTTGTATCGACTTCTGTTGAAGTTACTCTTATTATAGTAATAGTTACTTATTATTGTATAATTGAATATAAATTCAAATTCATAAACCCAAATATAATTTGAGTTTATATTCAATTATAATGGATTTACATCAAGTAAACGCCAACACTATTAAATACTATAGTATAGTTAGTATTTAATTAATATTCAGGTTGTGATACGTTTTCCACATCTATGAAACAAACATCTGGACACAAAAAAACAGAGCATTTGCAGAATCACTTTATGCCAAGTATTAATTACCTGAATTAATCAAAAAGTACTCGAATGACCAACGAAAATTTGATATAAGGAAAGCTATTTAAATTCGGTCAAAAATAAAGTGAGGTATTCACATGAACAACGAAATTACGGGCTTGGAGATTTCCATTAAATTTCAAAACAAAATGACAAAAATAAAGCGGTTTTGGACAATAATACTCAAAATTGAAATATTAGTAACATCAGTCAAAAATGGAGACAGTAACGTCTTAAAATAAAAATTTCTCATTTTTCCTGAATATTTGAATGAAAAATAAAAAATAATAAAACACCTCAAAATATATGTTATGTACGAATATAAATAACAATGTGATGTTCAGCAATCAACTTCGAATTTCATTGGCATATTACTCAACACAAATGATATATTACAATTGACTGACTAACATAGGCGCTCGCAAAACCTTGAACTTATACATTATATCTTGTGTATCATAATGAAAAATGAAGAAACGGAAGGTGTTATTCGCTCGCGCATCTAAAACAAACGCAATTCGTACACCAGGGGCATCCACCTCAACAATGGCAACAGAAAAATGTGCGAAATGAGGGACACTCCTTCTTTCTAAGCCTTACCACAGCACAAATTGATTCGTATTGCGTAAGGAAGTTTCTACATCGCAAAATGGATCACTCGAGTTCATTACCACAGCCAATAATGTTTTTGTTATTTTCTCGTTAATATCTAACGACCTATTTGCCAATGCCAACATTCCAACACGTAAGTAATATACGCACTAATGAATAATTGATAATTGATGATAGGAACGAAATGGTAAGAATAATTTGCAACAAAAACCGAGTGTTTGATTTCGAACATGAAACACTGATTAGTTATAATATCTACTAAGAAACGTGTGAAAAGTATCAATTAACATTGTAACGAAAATCACTGTTTTAAACACTTGTGGCGTACGTTTCACAATTACTTTTTCGGAATGTATCAAATTTAATGGTGAAACGTAAGTCGCAATTATTGAATACAAATGTAAAAAACCAGAATTCCTTGCCATTTTAATTTGAAATGCAGTCAACATCAAGCAATGCCCGAAAACATTCAATCTATCAATTGAAAAACCATTTCAGAGGTAAAACTACAGACACAAAAAGTTCAACAGTCTTTCAATAGTTACAAAAAGTGTCGATTAGACAGTTTAAACACTACGACTGCGAAGCGTGAGGATTGTCGAGCAACACCTTTTTGCTCAAATTGGACATCGACAGTAACGGTTTGTGTCCAAGGTGAAAACATCTTCAGGGCTGATTAGCCGTGGCCAAATGGAACGTTTCTACATTTCTAGAAGTTTCAACTATCGAGAGACATCGTCAGTGGCGGCGAGTGCTTCGACCAAGCTGTATACCGAGCAAAATTCTGGAACTGCTGATTATCAGTATCAGTTGTTCCAGAGTTGTCGCGTGGTATACAAATGAGTCAAAGCGCTAGGAAAATTTGATGCACATGATCGCTTTAGTGTTTAACAATACTCAAAGAATGATATGAGATTATTTTTACTGAAATTCTCTACGGCCGACTGAATTCATTATTTGCAATGAAAATTGCAGGCTCACGAACAGGAAACGATTTCACCAAGTTCACGATTTCGCTATCGCGTGCATCGCAATTATATTTTCGCCGTAGACGCAGCCGACTCAACGGGCAAAACTTTATTTAGTCGTTCCCGTCCGAGAAAAAAGGGTGTGTTTTTGCCACAATGGCATTATTGGCTCCGTGGGAAAAGCGTCGAGTTCTGAAAGCCGGCGAGGAATTCCGAAACGAATTTACTCAACAACTGCGAGTAACTATGCCGGGGTTTTCCTTTTACTTTGGGAAAACGATAAAGTTTTACGGAGTACGAGAAACCGCGATAAATTTTCAGTGTCCACGTTAAATCATTTTCAAAGTAAACGTTCGCGTTAACTCTGAGTGGTTTTCGAATTTTCGGAAAATTCTTCGAGGGCAAAGATATTTGAAAAAATTAGGTAATGATGCCACGTTGACTTTTCCACCCTTTTCGGCTTTGGTTAAACACAATCTCAAGAAAAATATTCGTCCAAATTTTCATTCGTTAAACACCGAAATCATACAGAACAATTAAAAACCCTTGGAAGAATTCCACTACGTTCAGTAGTTTTACTATTTAGTATATATTTTACTATAGTAAACTACTTAGCATATGTTTTGGCCAACTAACCCATCATCAAGAAATCTGTACAGCTCTAGTTGAATTGAATCTTTGATAATAGTCCAAATTTGATAAAAATCCAGACAAAGAACTTAACACTTGTTGAACTTGGCCAAGTGTCTTAAACTATAACATATACTTCAAAAATGTCCACAAAAGTATTATGCAAATAATCTAATGGCATTATTAATGGAATTATAGAGCCCTTAATTAGATACCTGTATATATTTCAACTGTCTGCTCTACTATTGACTAATTTGCTTTGATGGTATATTAATATTTATTTATAGTGGTATCGTCAATCATTGATTCTAAAATCAACACTAGATACGTCTGCTTGGAGTTTTCGATGAGAAAAATAGAAAATACTTCACACGAAGTTACCTTTAAAAAGGAAATTGAAGTATAGGTAGTTCAATTATGAAGATCTCAAATATATTTGAGTCAATCGAAAACTTTTATTCTATAATTTCTGAACTCCATCATTCGTTGGAAACCAACAGCATGAAACGATAAAATGCCGCCAATTCAAGATTTATATTTGCGTTCATTAGATTTTATAACGAGTTTGGAGATAACAAAAGAGCAATCTATGAAAAAAATTGCAATATTCGATGAACATTTACCTTCTAACTAGTAACGGCTTTATATTTGATTGAAATCGTTTGAAATATGATTTAGTTTATAACTATCAAACTTGCTATTAATTTCGTTATTACTCATCAACCAACGACACAACAGCTGACAAAATTTTAATGATTTAGTCTTCGGCCAACCCTTCCATAAGATGAATAAATAACACGGAATAAAAACTTCCGCAAAAAATATGACGAATCACGAGTTCTAATCAAAAAATTCTGAAGTGAACATGATTTGCAAAATTTTTTATTAGACGCTTTACACCAATGAGTTACACGATAATAATTAATAGTCATAATAAATTACAACATCTTCGACCTTGAAGAAAGACGACGTTTCAATCTTCTGGTTGATTCAATGTCCGTCTAAATTTATATTCAACAAAAAATGTTTATTGATGAAGGTATTATTCGGAAAAGATTGTCTCTGGAGTGTTTGAAATTACTTTATGTATATCAGAAAAGTAAAATTTTCAACAACACTTCGTCAAACCTGAAGTTTACAAAATATTGCTCTGTTTTTGTTAGTTTGTTGAAAATTATCTTCTACCAAAACTTTTACGAAAAAAATTCAAATTTGTTTCACTTTATTCGATAAAAATGAGTTGAATCTCGTATACTCGAAATAAATATTTTGGGGCGATTTATTAATGCAAACTCGCAAAACTTGGCGAAACATCACAATCCGGAGAAGGAAAATATTCGCGAACACACAGTGGAATGTGAACATAAGCATATATGCCAACATATTTCTTTCGAGAAAAGTCGGAACCTAAGGCATTTTCCTCATTCTTTTCTGCGTATTATGATGTTGATTCTATGACAACTGCGTTCCGAAATAATCTAATATGATTCGAAAAATCCATCTCAATCCGAGAGATCAACGAAATCTCGCACGTAGACCGCGACGATCTGCGACCTGGACGTTGATGCATCGCCGACGAAAAAGTTTCAAGCCTTGAAACCCAACGATGCAGCCAATAGTAGGCCAGGCCTCACGAAGAGAAAACGAAGACGGATTACGCGGATGAGACACATAAATAATTTGGGTAATAAAAGCTGGAACACCTGAATACTTCATAAACCTAATCAAATACACGAAACGTGACCTTAAGAGAGGCATCTGTTATTGTTTTAGTGTTGTTTGGAGTAACGAAAATAGTAAAAATTCATATTTTTACACGAACCAATGTACACATACAAAAATCGCGATCAAATTATCTTCATGGTCTTTTAATAATATAAGAGTTCTGTAAATGGTTCAATATACGATCCTATCACGTTCATTTTATTTTATAGATTTTCATTAGATTCTTTTTCTCCTAGAAAATTTCGAATACAAAGCAATTTCACAGTTCTCAAATTCAGCATTTTAAACTTTCTTAAAACTAGATGTCTGAAATACAATAACAAGAGAAAGTAAGAAAGTTTGAGAACTACTGCTATTCGCCTTGAAGAAATGTTCGTTACTTCACCACACAACCAATAAATTCAATTCATAAAACCATTGTCCCAGTCAATATTCTTCCGTACACAACGGTTGTATAAAGAAAAAGGTTAGTAGGAAATCGTTTCGAGCCTCGTAGGCGTCAAAACGAATCAATAGCGAAAGGCGTAGGTAATAACATTACGGCTTCACCTACTCCTAGTCAAAAGATAACCTTGACAACACCCAAACTAAAAGGTTCGTAATCGATGTTGCCAAATCTCGATGACAATTCAGAAATCTAAAACGTAGAAAATTAGATAATCAAATTTCTTAGAACACGCCAAATTAAATGAAATTACGAATAAAACACAAAAATCTGGCATAATAAATTCATTTTCAATTTATTTCATTTTATTGTAGATTCAATACAATTTAGCAGAAAATTCTGGAATTTACGAATTTTCTGAAATCGTGCAACACCGATCCTAGTGAACCATTTGTTCTGTGGTCCGGCATATAATGTCAGTCTGTGTTCAAGTTTAACGTGTTCTGTCAATTATTCGATGTTTCACGATCAATCTGCAAATAATTCCACTAAAAACAGGAAATTGTTTAAAGTTGAAACATTGATGAACGTAGAATGTTACATATGCGGAAGGAAATTCGGTACGAATTCGATAAAAATTCACGAAACTCAATGCTTGAAGAAATGGCATCTGATAAATGACCAGCTACCGAAGGACATGAGACCCGCTTTGCCAACCAGACCAGAGGAAAAACGTACTGAAGACGAAAAATTAGATGAACCTACTGCATCGTCGATAAAGGAGGTAAACGATTCTACTAGCAAAAAGGAGCCACCACTATTTCCATGCTACCTATGCGGAAAATATTTCAGCGTGCACGAGATATACGAACACGAACCAGAATGCTTAGAAATATGGAAGGCGGAAAACGATAAGCTGCCGCCCCATAAGCGTAAAAGGTTACCTCAGAAGGAAGACATTAAATTCACGCCGAGTGGCGGAGTGGATTTCGAGGGTACCTTCAATAGAATATGGGAGAACCATCTGGCGGAATTGATTCCCTGCAGAATGTGCGGTCGTACTTTTGCGCCGGACAGATTAGAAATACACGAAAACGCGTGCAAAGGAAACAATGTTAGGAGGAAGAGTGACTCAAAGAATAAATCGAGTAAATCGACGAAGTAATTAAATCCATTGTGCTACAAATAAGTCTCATACAATTGTTATTTTGTGATATTTCATTACGTATATGGTAATCTTTTGAAAACATATGAATTTATATTCTACGAAATAATATTTCTACTACTATGAAATGTTTATACTTGTCTTTTTTATGTCTTTTACATCAGAGCTATTGACATAAAATCATCATGAACGTAAGTTGTCTTAATATAATTAATAATTGATGAGGCCGATACTTGATGTAAATCGATAAACATAATAAAAAATCGCTTAACAATTGTTTTATTATTAATATAATTCATACTTATGTAAATTCAAATGTTTCTGTTTCACCATTTAGACGGGTTGGCATTAAAGAGTCCAAGTAAAGTCGAAGCTTGGCATTAATAAGACATATCTTCATTCATTTAAAATTCTACAACTTGACAATCTATATGAATAAAAATGAACATGAAGTTAGCCTGATCAGCACTCATGATATAAAAACAATCTTCACTATTAAAATAAAAAACAAAACTGTAATAAAACAATTTCGAAGTGAGAGATGAAAAAAAATATTATATATCACAATAATATATCGATTTCAACTGTGTGACACTGAAATTAAGATTTGATGTGACCAAAGATGAATTGTACACGTTTCATTCCGATTTTGTTTTCGTAAAATTGAAAACCTAAATTTCAAGACTCAGAATGCAATATAATTCGCATGTATTTCACGTATTTTTGTACCCATCAAGTAACAAACAAGTCCCAATTAACGCAGCATTGTCTTTTGTTATAAGTTTTCTTTATCTCCGTCGAGATGAAACGAAATTGTCGCATCCTTCTCGGCGTCCGCTACGTGCCGAGATGGAGGAATTCATTTCTGCCAGACTATATAACACGGCGTCGTCGCCCCATTATCTCAGTCCGTTTCACCTAACGGGCCATAAATTGAAACAACACCCCCGGCCGAACCCGCTGGAAGGACGCTTCGTATGCGAGGTAATCCGATATATAATTATGACACATCGATCCGGCATCGCAAACTTTCATCTGTCACATCACAGCAGCGCCCTCGAGTCGTCTAGAATCAAATCATTTTCCTTGTTTATTTGCACGAAAAAATCTCATTGAGAAACTCGAGTCATTTTTTAAGACAAATGACTTCAACAAACAACTTCACCCCTTGTACGAATTAAAAGGTCTTCGTATTTCAATGCCAAATTGTATGACAGTTATGGTTGAAGTTTCCACAAGGCCATTGAAAAGTTTCAAGGATGAGCGTATAAAAAGATTAGGTTGACATCAAAATAATTTGTCAATAGATATTAAAGGGTATACAAGAGAATAAAGCAAGGACATCAAATTGGAATCAATATAATATTCCAGCTATTCATTAAATGATCCCACAAAACAAAATTAAGACGATACTAGCTTTACCAGAAGTTGAAAAGGTCAAGTAAGCTTGGTACTGATCATTTCATATTATAGCTCAATAAATTGACAAGTTTGGATTTGATACAAACCGATGTAGCATATATGACGATATCAAAAGATGCAATTTATAGACAAAATTGAATAGTGGCTAGTGCATATAATTCAATTAAATAACAAGTTTGAACTCTTCAAATGGACAAGTTTCTACGGATGCTGACTACTCAATATAATAACTAATTTTACCAAGTTTCATGGAAGATATAATAACACCATCACAGGATGACAAACTATGTATTGGGGATGGTGATAGATTTATTAATATCTGCATCGGTACTGGCAAGTATTCCAATTAAAACTAAGTTATTAATCGGATTTGCAAACAAACTTATCTGCCAATTTGTCTAATGCGAATGTTTACTTTTCATTATTCCCATGCTTAAACAAGTATCGATTAAATCGATCGGTCTTCACTGCAATTAAAGCACATGCGTCTAAGGATTCCTTCATTACAAGTACTTGATGGGCGTGTACTTCTCAGCGAATCGAATAGAACACAATGTATAATTGAAAACTCTTAAAATATGCAACGCTACAATGTTACTTCACAATGAACCTTCAAAATACAGTTAAAATTGATATGATATTTATTAGTTAGCATTCAAACAAATTTTCATGTTTTCATAATGAAACATTTTCACTAAATAAAGTAAACGTCTTTAAAATAATCAAAAACTCAAAATAATATCACTACCAGTTCTATCGACACGAAAAGGTATCGAAAGTTAATGAGAGAAATGTAAAAATTCTCATGAATTGAAGATGAACGAAGTTTATATTTCATTCCACTTTTTTTTCAGAAAAACCCTAACGACGAAGTGTCAGTAATAAACATCAGGAGAAGTTACGAAATAGACCTTAATGAAAATTTCATTCAATTAAATGAGGTTAACTTTGTTTGTAACAAAAGCAGGCTCCGATATTATGGTACAAGTGAATACACATGCGAATCAGCCTGCCTTCATAAAAATAGCAAGTCTTCACCACTTTACGACAACGATAAGAGGTTCATAAAACGGATCTCAAATTAATTCAGTTTTTATGAATTTCGCTCAGGGTTAAAACTGCCTCCCACCCCCCAGTTTATTGCATTCACTAATGAAAACGTCCCAAATATAGCCGAGGAAAACGAAGAAAAACCGATGGCAATAAAAGAGCAAATTGCCACAAGCAAACCAATTTCTGTTTGACTAATAAAGTATCAAGTTCGAATACGCTGAGGGGATATATTTGACCTCTTCTGACCAGAATGTCAGCTTTCATCAAATTTCCAAGATGAAGCCAAATAATAACGATAAACAATAACAATAAAACTTGTATTCACTAGGTGACTAAAGCCAATGGCATACATTCTTGGAACGTATCACCTAAAATGAATGAAATCACAAATAAGTTCTCATTCGATGAGATACAATACATTATAATCTAACCACAAATATGATCATAAAACAAAATTATTCAATTTATTTTTAAATATGGCACAAACATTTGATTGCTTTGTTTCAAATAAAACCATATTTCTTTTTGTAATATATTACAAAATTTTCAATACATTGTTCATTATAATCAATGTATTAATTGGTTAATGCCATAATGCATTGAAAAATATTCATTGCTGATTGAATTCGAACCTTTCTCACAACCTATTTCAAAACCTCTTCCAAAATTTCAATTAGCTCAAAGATAGGCCAAAGATTAAATTGAAAATTCTTACCTGTACATCAAAATTATGCTGCTGTTGCTGCTGTTGTAACACAGCGTTATCAACTTGGTGATTTTGAGGAGGCGGATACTGCTGATGCGCTTGCTGCTCGTAAGCGTTCGGTGGTGGTTGTTCAGTAAAGTGCTCAAACTGCTGATTTACAGATTCTGCCAAAGTAACTCCCAAATGCGGTGCTATATGAGGGGGTAAATGGTGCGCCATATGCTGAGGCAAGTGTTCTTGTGGTTTCATAACCACTATACTTGGATCAAGTATGCCATTTTTGCTCAGTTCATCTTCAGCAGGCGATGGTTGTCTACTTCCAGGCGTGCGACTGCAATAATAGTATCACATTATTGACAGGCAAATAAGTATCAAGCAGATTATTGATCATCAGTAGCTACATCATCATCAAACAAAAATACAGACAACACATTTAAATTTTATTCATTATTTTGTTTCTTTAGAAAAAAACGAAACAAATGGGACTCCTAATGACTCATATTCGAAATACACATATAACAAAAATTTAAAGAGACAAATTTAACAAATTCAACAGATTATGAATCAACTCTGTGATAGTTCATATTTAAATGAGACGTACTGAGAAATACTTGTCTATAAATCACAAACTGAATTGATTGTGATTTTTATACAAGTATTTCTCATTACCTCACATTCAACAAATTTACCATCGGTTTTCATACTGATATTGATTAAGAAGCCACATCGACTAGATACAACCAGCTATACGAAAGAAATCTTGATAAAGTTGATGATGTTTGCTAAACTCTTGGTGAAACATTCTTTAATATATTGAATAAAAACAGTTGGCTTAGTTTCACAAAATTGTATTAAATACTTGGTAATTGTTTCTGTGTGATAGAGCATTTTCAAAAAAAAAAAACCAACCGATTATCAATAAAGCTTAGATACAATTGTCAAGCAATTAATATAATTTTGTGAAATGAAATCAAGAGGTTTTTATTTCATATATGAAAGAAATTTTCATTCCGACATATTAATTAATGAAGATCACATCTGCAAGGTGATCATTTCTGGAATTACAATCATATACATATAAAAACATAACTTTCAGCCAAATAGAAAACATAATATGAATCAATCAATCACCAAATACCAAAAACATTATTTCATAAAGCACAACTGAAATTCAAACTTTAACTTTTAAAGATTAAATATCTCAAATTTCAAAATATTGTTGAATAATCTTTACATTAATATACTGCCTGATTACTCCTGAATAACTGTTAACACACTTAATTATCATTATTAAGGTAGTTATATATTCCTGCTATTATATTTGAACTTTGAATTTAAGCATTGAAACTTATCACATGATTAATTCTATTGGAAAAACAATTATTTTTCCATTTGAAAACAATTTTTGGATAAGTCCCAATTTAGATATTTACTATCAGTTTAATATAAATGGATGTACGCCTCATTCAATAATTAATAATTTATTGTTATAAAATAGATACATCACAGGAACACAATACTATCAAACGTAGAACTAAATCGAAGCAGCTAGAGACATCTCTGAGAACTCCTCCAAGTATAAGATTATCAATGAAGAAATCTACCCAAACGTTTCTACCACACGTATAGATGGCGCCACAACAAAATCGATTCCCAAATCATGTTTAACGTATACCCCGATAGATGGCGCGCTACATTCAAGTTCCGAGATTCCAAAACGCATGTTGCCCGGTTCTAGGGTGGGGGCCATCACCTTGGCAACCAGCGCTGCTACAATACGTGAACAGCGCGGCATGTCAATGACTTCGCCCAAGGTGGACGACTAGACCTTGAAACGATATCAAAAGAGGTAGGTATCCATAGGTACAAGCACGATGAAGTTGAGGAACATCACGGATCTGTTTCTTAATGGTAATGAGACGGCTGGTTAATTCTGTGGATATAGATGTGAATATGAATGGGTGCAATTAACGTAGTAATATAACGAGGAATTCTAATAAACAACGAGATCAAGGACGAATTTAAATATAAACTTGAATTCGATTTCATAAGGGATAATATTAACAAACGAAAGATGAATTATTAACTTATGATTGCTTCATATATGTATACATAACTGATATGATGGTGACCTAAAGAAATATTCAAAATATATCCTAGAGCTAATCAAGACTCAAAGAAATATTCAAAATATATCCTAGAGCTAATCAACACTCGAGACTTTATTCTAAATCAAAAATTTGTGATTAGAAAAGATGATGATTAGATTATAATCTTAGTGATATTAGAAAAATTTTAGTGATTAATTCAAATAATTCATCTGTATTCATAGAAATATACTGCACAAAAAATGCAATGCAGGCAGATAATAGATAAAACTGACTAAAATATAAAATATCCCCTATTATAATTCTCCTTAAACTTAAATCTTGAGGAAAAAAATTCAACAAAGTTTATTATCTAAAATATTGACCATAATTTAAATAAAACTAAGTAGTTTTTTTATTTTCACTATACTTGTAGATAACAATATTCTTTCGCCAACATAGTGGCTTCATCAGATGTAGATGATAAACATTGTTATGTTTAACTTGATTATAGTGAAATTCAAAAAAACTACTTAGTTTTAATTGCATTATTTATTCAGATCATTATTTATTTTCATCAAGTATCGCCCAATCGATTAATAAATGTTGACCAATTTTTCAATTTCTATCTCATTGCGATACCTCGCTGAGGGCACAATTAATACAAATAAATAACTTCCTAATCGTCCAATATCTGTGATTTTTAATCGGCTTTACTTCTAATTTCTTACTAATTGTCAAAATCAATAGAGATCAACCAGAGACGAAATTTTCAAGAATTCTAATAACAAGTCTATTCATTTTGAATACTCGATCGACCGGAAGAGAACGAAAGGTCTTGTTTAGTACCAGTCTAGACGAATTTACATAATACGCTTCGAACTGATCTTTTATCTCGAAACAGACGCACTCCATCATCCGTCTCACCGAACTCCGCCAGAGGCAGACTAAAGAATTATCTAACATTTTCGGTATAAATTGAACCGCGGAGTTACATTATTATTAGACTCATTTAAATAACTAAATATTCAAATCACTTTATGCAACAACCAGAATTAATTCGATCAAAAATGTTCGATCATATGCAATATAATCAAATCTTGATAACGATCAATGGTTGAACAATTCGTATCGTCTACTTTACGCTGAATAAAACTTCAACGAGCAAGAATTTTTCAGAGTGGCTGTTACTGAAATAGCTTTCTTCGAAGAGGAGCCAGAAAAAGAACAGTAGACATACGTAGCATAACACAGAGGGAACATGATTAGAGAATGATACGAAACTTTGAATCTTCTGTAGAACACTTTTCCAAAGGCCAAGGTCAGGATCCAAATTCCGAAAATAGAAAGTACAAATATAGAACATGACGAGAACAAAATGACACTAGTATAGAGAAGAAATTAGATTTTAGTTATCCAGACTTTCAGGGAAAACTATGTTAATCATAAATAATAACCAACATTAATTAACTTATCTAAGTGTCTTTATTAAGTTTGCTCTTCTGGAAACCTTCTTAAAGAAACAATTTAGGACGAATTCTAATTTACTATTGAAAATTGTTAACAGCTCAAATTTTGCTACAATCGCTGTATTGAAAAATCAACAAATCAGGGTCAAATTGAGAATAGGATGGTGATATGAAAGAAATATCATTTTCAAAAAACGGAAATGGCAAATTCACTAAATATTCAAGAATACTGGCAGTTACTAGATTTGAACTGTCCTAGGCCAGGTCTTTTCCATATTCTGTTAAACTTTTGGGTACCTGACCAAAAAATAAATTAAGTGGAGGTAAAAAAGACGAAAAAATGTGGTAACGGGTAGATCAAGCTAAACTGCCGCTCTGACTGAAGTAAAAAGACTTCGGCTTGAAATAACACACTGGACCGGGGCAAACTTTAAAGCTATAGGAAAAACAATCCTCAACATTAAAGAACAAAAAATAGGACCCACATTTTTATATCCAAGTAGTTCTTCAATAATAGCGTCAGGCAAGGTTGTATATTATCTCCGCTATTCTTCAACATACACTGAATACATCATGCGGATAGTTCTCGAAGACTGGGACAAAGGAATATCCATAGGATGCCGTAAATTGTCAAATCTACGATATGCGGATGATACCACTCTCTTAGCCTCCACCAAAGATGACATAGAGACTCTGCTTTGTCGTCTGGAAACCACAGCTAGGGAGTTTGGACTCGCTATTAACCGCGATAAGACCAAAATTATGATCGTGGACCGCCCTAATAACAACCAGGTGAACGTTCAAAACATTGCGGGATGTGAAGTAGTCAACAGCTACGTATATCTGGGCTCCAAGATCTCAAACGCTGGCAGCTGCGAGGACGAAATCCGGAGGCGTTGCGCCATAGCAAGATCTTCAGTGGAAAAGCTCATAAAGATTTGGAGAGACCGCAGAATAACCAAAAACACAAAGGTTCCACTACTGAAATGCCTAGTTTTTCCAATCTTCTTGTACGGAGCTGAGAAATGGACATTGAGGATGCAAGATCGCCGCAAAATTGATGCGTAAGAAATGTGGTGCTGGAAACGCTTGCTCAGAATCCCGTGAACTGCACACCGAACCAACGTCTCGATTCTGAAGGAGCTAAACATTAAAGAGGGATCATCGAAGAATCTATCGAAATATTGGTGGTCCAAGGGAAAGTCGAGGGCAAAAGATCGCGTGGCGCTTTCCAACAAGGTGGACAGATCTAATAATATCTGTGACGCGATCACAGATCAAAATCAATGAAATCTCTAGAGACAAAAACAAAAACATTGCTACTTTAGACAAAATTTTGAACACATAACTCATTACTAATTCCTTTGAATAAAGCAACACTCAGAGTTCCATTCAATCCAATAAAGGGACTAGATTTATGTTGATGTTGATTGTGAAAAAACCTATGTCGTTAAAAATACTCACTTGAAAGCTTTTTCCTCTTCGGACATCTGCCCATTTTGTAAGCTCTGCCCGTTCACTTCCACTTCTTTGGGACTTTGAGGTTTATCTTTGTCCTTATCTTCTAGGTGCAACACTCGAAGCCTCGGTTCGAGCCCGGAGATATTATCCTTGTTTGTTGGCGAAGTGCCCAGAACATATTCGACCATTTTGACGCCAAGTCCAGCACCGTTGTCTGAGCCACGAGGCGAAAGAATGCTGCCGGTATCTCCGCCTGGAAAGCCACCCCGTCGTCCCATAAGTGACGCCGACACTGGATGTTCTACTGAAAGACAGTGAATTGTATGAGAACTGCATAAATGCTAAAAATCAGTAAATATATAGAAAATTCAACATGAGAAAATTTAATAAACTGCTTGAATTATTTTGATTTACAAGACCATTAAAAATGAATACTGCAATATTTAATTATTGTATCGCATTTAAATGTTAGAGGGGTCAATTATTATATTTTTTCAGAAATATCATCGCAAGTTAATACATTATTACACATCAAGGTACCTAATGGTGTAAAATAATTTTTCAACAAAAATACGTTGTTGGTCACCGAATGTTTCGAACAATTAAGTTTAACTAGTGTTGTCCTGGTTGGGGTCTAAGGGCCGTCGTTAACCAATTTGTCAATATAAGTTTAAACTCACATTGTTTGAAGCAATTAAAAAATGCGAGTTTTATTCGAAATTTTTGAGCTTCAGTAATCAGAATCTCAATCATAAAATTTGTTTCAAACTACAGTAACAAATGTTGAAAAATCATAAAGTAAAAATTAAAATACATAACATTGATAAAAAAATTAAGTATATACCTATGTATCAAAATTTTTGATAGAAAAAGAAATTGAAAGCAAGAACGTGAATTTTACGAGAAATTATTAAATTTAAAAATACTTTTGTTTACTATATGATAATTTCTGTTCAGTAAGTATCGATTTAATTTTGTTTTTTTTTTCATTTCAATTTATTTAACCAAACATATTAAATAGGCAGCAGTGAATCTTTTCAACGTGTTAAATTTCGAACTATTTTTGATTATCTAGCTTGATATACTGCATTTTCATAACCGCATTAAGCGAATATCAATAACGATATAAAAAACATTAATAATATATTTTATCTAAAAAGTTCACTATGTGGGAGTTGCTTTCACGTATGTACTACCTAAATATATACCCAATCTAAATTTCCGACTGATAAATTAACGTACATTGTTATATCATATGTTTGTTAATCACTAGTGATTCCATCGAAAAGGTATTAATTAGATAATCGTCGATAAAAATTATCATATCTGTAATCTACTACTCTAACCTATACTCCAATAACTACTCGTATTTATGTTGGTACGCTGAATTATAAAACAAGTATTGAGCGAATATTAATAACTACATATATATCAAAGGTTAATTTTTATTTTCATTTAATAGCCACCTGAGAATTTCAGTATTTTAGAGTTGCTTTTTATATCCGAACTACAGAAACAATCAATAATAATTGACGACGTTACTTGAGAAAAGTAATAACGATATTGTTAATGCGCATCCGAAGAAGAATTAGTACTTCGGAACGCGCGTCATATCTGCTTGTTTTAATATATGAGAAAAATAAATAATGTTAAATGCTATTTTATTATGCATACACATAAACAATATACATAATCCATGTTTCTGATAGTATCAATATCCGAAAATACATTAATAAATATATTGATAAAAAGCGTATTTTCCTCTAGGTATAATACCATTATTACCATGAAGTGCAGGAAGAATCTATCCAATATCTATGGAACTAATGTAGCTTATTCTCAATGCAACATTGTTAGATCAAAACTAAATGAAGTATTTACAATTGGCCAAACGTCAATTCTGCGAGCTCACATCAATAAACTAACCACATTCATGAAGAGTTTAACGATAAAAAATTATGATCAACCCACAAATAAATTCAAACAATAAAACAATCAAATCGGTAATAATCCAACACGTAATTAAAAGCTAATACTACTGATGATTTCATTAAAGCAACATTTGGGGTTGATAACGGATTAAAAGATTGACAAATAGAAAACAATTTTTCTGTCATATTCACCTTTGATTCGTTAACAAATAAAGAGCGAATTAACTGGGTTTACTTTAAGAATTCAAAACTACGAATGACTAACTATTCTTAATAAGTGTTAAAATAAAACACGAATTGGCCTCGTAGTAATCCCGCGACATAAATGAGGTCATGTTTAATCAAGATTTAATTTAATTGCATTCGATTTTTTTCTACGTTCGACGAGAAAAAC
Organism: Henosepilachna vigintioctopunctata; assembly: GCA_030704895.1. Lineage (NCBI taxonomy): Eukaryota > Metazoa > Arthropoda > Insecta > Coleoptera > Coccinellidae > Henosepilachna > Henosepilachna vigintioctopunctata. The sequence continues at coordinate 6,683,098 of JARQZJ010000001.1, read as the reverse complement.
AATAACAAATGTCGCAATAAAACGTATATGTATTTATTAAGTTTGTTTGAAGAACACAAGTTGTCGCTTCATTTCTAACTTATTCGAGTCCGAACTTCTAACAAGATTTGACCAAGAAAGTGCGCTTCATATTCGATAGCTAAATACGCAAAGAAACATATTTGAGCACAAAATAACCAATAATAAATATACCTTAGATATATATTTCAAAATTATTGTATCAATAAAAACGTCATATAAAGTAGGTATAGTAAATAAAGGAGCGATAACATACAATCACATTGGATATAAATCAATACTTCCTGTTCATTATTTCGTCATTGATAGTATAAATAATGCAGCCGAAACCTTATTCTTATTTGATTAATTTCGCTAGCCGTAACAACGAAAAACTGAATACGATAAGTTTATTTTATATCCACTGATTACTTTTTATAACTGAAATTTTTCATATTTTCATATACGAGTGGAAGACAAAAACAGTGGTTTTATGAGTACTTATATTGGAATGTATATCTTATTTTTTTAAATTCTTGTTCCTATCGTTCAAATTAACAAGTGGAAACCAATGGTGACTTAGTCCGTCCAAATTCTACTAGACAGCAGAATACTTATAATTTGATTTGTACTAGGTTTTCTCAATTAATCGTTTAATTTCCCTTCGGAATTTTCATGTGAAAATTTCAAACTTTTCTGATCCGAATAACTCATTCTTACATCCAACCAGAAGATTCTGATTTATATATGCATATAAACTGAGTTGGTTCAAAGAAAATTCTTGCGTTTTCTGTGCAATATTTCATTCAATCTGTGCTTGAAATTAAAAATTGTCACTCTGAAGATCTGGGATCGAATCTCCGGGTAAAGATGAAGGATATTATCGTATGATCTTGGGGGCAAAGTGGTCAAGATGTATGATACAGGTTAGGTATGATCTGATGTACTTTTGATTGTCAAGGTTTTGATACATTTTCATTAAGAATTATCATAGCAAACTAGAGATTCCCTTTAAAAAATAGTTCAACTTACGCTGAAATTGTACGAATTCAAGAATTTGCATTCAAAGAACAAAGGAAAAACAGTCTTGGATTAATAATGTAACAAACACAAGATCCAATCGACTTTTAATTGTCTGAAGAACACAAATTTATCCCAACGTAATGACATCGTCCGGGTACAGGAATACATTTAATCCGGAAAAAAGGAAAAGGTTCGATACCAAATATTTCGGGTGGATCGCTATCATTTGTTGAGAAAGGAAAAGGAAAAACCTTTTTCCTAGAACAACGCAAATCGGTAGCAGCTACTGGGGCAGCTATATTACGTTACGTAAGACAATTCGATCGTGTTTCTTCTCCAAATATCCCCGGAGAAAATTAAATATTGAGCAAACATTCTGACGGAGTTATCTGATCGGATGTTCCGAGAGAAGACCTAATAGACTTTTCACGGGAGTAACTTGCCTGGATATAAAGGGGGACATTTTGTGGATGAATTACTTTCCGCTCAAAATTTATAGACAAAGACGCAATGTGAGAGAAATATAGAGTGATCACTTCGACAATTTCAAGGAAAAAATAATTTAAATATGAATACCTATATCGAAATTTTAGTATCATTCTTAATCTGTAACGATATTTGGATATAAGTAAAATAATGTAACAAAACAAATAGGTACTAATACTACTTTTTGAGTCCATCTACACTTTCACTTAAAAAGTCGAACTAACCGATATGTGTATATAATTTAGTTATTTTTCTTTTTTTTTAATAGTCAATAACTCTCGATGAATGTTTAAAACTGAAACAAGAATTTATTCAATAAATACAATATCAAATTAATTCTAAAATACAACAAACCTGAAACAAGAATCGAGAATGAAATGTCGATTGAATATTAATCTTGAGCTCTGCGTCCACAAAATACACAAACAGAAAAGGAGGTTAAAATAATATGTCGCGCCTTAAATACTGTAAGACAGTTCACAGAAAAATATAAAGATCATCACAGAATGATAAAAGATACAAGGATTACAGATATGGTCTCTACCGTAACATAATACACTAAAATACCATAACGTCAGTTCATAGTCCACAAGATACACGTATGTAATATATGAGTATATTTATGAATATATATAAATTATGAGAAATTAATATGTCCAAATGCACAGTGCAAAATATTTATACTATGTTAAAACAGTTATAAATTTGAAGAATAAACGAAATAGTGACAAATTTTAATACAAAGTTATCAACCTACTTGCTATTTCTTCAGAATTTAATTATTTCAATATATAAAAACTGCATTCGAAATATTAATATAAAATTATCAATAAAATGAACGCTTTTTGACTGTCGGTAGTCAATTGTTAACTAGCTCATTTAAACATTTTTATCAGGAAGAAATTAGTATTCTTAGTTTGAAAAATTTTTTCAGGTTTTATTTCAAGACAAGTTTTGAAATGGTCAATATTTATGAACTTACGAGTTAGTGAGAACGACTTTGAAAAAATAATGGGACGATTGATACAGTTGATATGCAGTTTCATTTACGAAAGTACGTATATTTAATAGTGTTGGCGTTTACTTGATGTAAATCCATTATAATTGAATATAAACTTAAATTCAAACACTTGTCATTATTCTGTAAGCATCTGAAGAAGTCGTTTGTAACGACGAAACGCGTCATGCTATGTAGTCAATAAAGTGTAAATCATAAGTTCAAGTTTTGAATTTGAGTTTATATTCAATCGAAAGTACGTATGTTCAATTCCGATCGTTAATATTGAGTTTTCTACTTCACTAGCTACCAAGAATATTAATGATAATATTTGCTAACATACACAACTGGCCGTTCGGAACTGACATGGTAAAAAATAAATTAGCAAAAATTCAGAAATATTCATTCAAAATATACGACGACTAATTACAGTGATTAATACTACAATGCCAACAATAGAATTCAAATTAACTACGTAACGTGCCCATGTGCGATGTCAGTTTAAACATATACTTGACCATTGATGAGTAAAAATCGAACATCCGACATCGAAAAAACATCCCAGTACCTCTCGCTTGTTCGAATGGAGTTATTTTTGATATGAGTTGCACAATATAGACTAATTCATGACGAGTGAGTAACTTGAATTTAAGTGTCGATGCCAATCTTTCAACACGAACATTATTTCAAAGTTACCGGATGTTCTCTAATAGAAAGTTATCGCTACCTTTATACCTCTTAACAATATTTCTAATCAATGAAAGTAACGATCGATCCAAATGATATCGAATTTCGTACGTGTGTATAATTAGATTCATTGTAGTATGTAATTTGATTACGAATAATATGTTATATATACGATCAGTGGCAGATCCACCGAGGTAGTCTCATCGGATACGGACACCCCCCTGGAGGTTACTATTATCATTTATTTATATAAGGGCAAATGACCTTAAACTCCGTAATAACATTTAAAGAATTACTAATTCTTCCAAGACGACAGAATGAAAACAAAGTGACAGAACACCTAAAAACAAAACTAGAATTATACTCTACAAAAAAGAGGAATGAATCACACGAATAATTTCGGAAAAATAAACAAAACTAAGAGTTTTCGAATTTTATTATATTGCTGAAATCTTGCATTTAATACGGATAAAATCCGAAATCCAAATATAAAAACACTTGTATGAAAATAAAACATCCATAAAATTCTCTCATGCAGAATATCCTAATTTTAATGAAATTATTTACTACAACAATTTCATTTTCGTAGTTTTATGAAGAGTTTCAAGTGCAACGCATAAAAAAACTGAAAATTTCTTAAATTTTTCAAAGATAATAAGTAAATCGCTTTTATTCACTACAACAGTTTCAGAAACAATAAGCAAACTGTAGAGAAAATCTTATTAGTTTCTCATTTTCGTACTTTTATGAAGAATTTCCTCAATTTTCTGAAGTTCTCTCTACAAACTTCGTCTTCAGAGAGTTCGATTTCAGAATGTCCCCTACTCAAAGAAGCGAAACCAATCAAGCGTGCCCTTCCTATTGTTGTTTTATTAAAATATCTTCATAATTCGAATGATTTTTACCTTAAGTGCAACGCATAAAAAAAACTGAAAATTTTTTTTCTGAAAAGTTTTTCGGAGATAATAAGTGAATCGTTTGTATTCACTACAACAGTTTCAGAAACAATAAGCAAACAGTAGAGAAAATCTTATTCGTTTTTCATTTTCGTAGTTTTATCAAGAATTTCCTCAATTTTCTGAAGTTCCTTTTTACAAACTTCGTCTTCAGTCAGTTCGATTTCAGAATGCTACCTACTCAAAGAAGCGAAACCATTCAATCGTGCCCTTCCTAATGTTTTATTAAAATATCTTCAAAATTGCTAATTATTGTTACCTTAAGTGCAACGCATAAGAAAATTAAAATGTTTTCAAATTTTTCAGAGATAATTTTCAAGTTATATGAAAGTTTTTTGAAACCATTTATTTACTATTCTCGAAAAATACATAACGCTGCAAATATTTCAACAACTCTGATCCGTTAATAAATAATTGTCAAAAATCTTCACATTTCACAAGAATTAATTTATCATTTTGACAAGTAATTGAAGATAAATCGATTTTCCTATTTGGGAGTAGCCATCTGCGTACAGACGCCAAGCGTTATTCTGCTGCTTTCGACGAATGATCATAGAATTTACTGAAATACGGCCGTAGTGGGTGTTGTTGGACGTGGGGGAGAATATGTCGTCAAATGTCTGATCACCTGGGTCGGTCGTCAAGGCCGCATCGATTGTGCCAAACATTTCATCTTCCGAAAGCTAAAAATACGTCTCGTTCGTCGAACATCGACCGGACAAGTAGAAGTATACTTTTCGAAAATTTATACGAAAGAAAAAAGGTGGTCGAGGACGAAATATTGCCGACCGATTACAGGAAGAAAATTCAATGAAATCAATGAATCAAAAATTACAGATTACGATTCATGGCCAAAAAGATAGAATATATCGATTACACATAACAAAAATATACCAATCTCAAGTCCTTCAATTGACCAATTCTACCAATTCAAGAAAATACGAAACTGTTTTGAAAACTTTTCAATTCTATTTTAATATATTACTCCACGATCCTTTCAAAATGACCGTTTCATTTTTCATAGAACTTTCCATTTCGCTAGGTAATAATGGGAAATTCCAATTGAGATTTTTCAAGATTGAATCATTTTTTAATTTGAATCATCAGCAGGCTTCAAACGGCAATTTTAGCGCAAGTTTGCCTGAAAAAATACATGCAGGTGTTTTTTTTTTTACATCAATTTTGCCTCAATTACAACAAGGCTTTCATGAAATTGATTGTCTGAACAACTTTCATTAGTATTGAGAAATATTCAAAATATTTTATAGTACACAGAACACAAATTTAAAAAAAGTTTCGAAATTTCAAGTTAATACGTTTTTGCAGAAAATCGCTATTTTTGCACAGTGTATATAGTTTTTCATAAATACTTTTCAAATTTGAATATTCGATTAAAAAACATTCGTTAGGATCGCGCTGAAGCCTTTAAGAATTATAAGAAACCGCATGCATTTGAAGAGATTTAAAGAAAAGTTCGATTGAAAGAAATGAATAATTGATTGAATTCATAAAATATTTGGCTATAGCAATTCTGAAAAATTTTAACAAGTTTTTCCCTAAAAAATTTCAGAAGCACTTTAGAAATTCCAAAAAGTGTGTTCAGAATCGAAATCTACTGCATTTTACGAACAAATACTTCAAATGAAAATAATATTCATTACTTAATCAGTAATGATCAATTAAAAAGTTTCAAATTATTCCCCTTGAAACATCGTCATAAATTTCGATAATAATTCTCCAAAATTGTCTTAAATGAATCAATTCTCATTGATTAATAAAATTTATATAATTATACATAATATACACTAATAATTAGTTGTTTTCATCCCAAACCCAACCTTCATGTGTTTAACTAAATTCATGATAATAAAAATTATACACCCCCATGAACAAGTTTGAATAATTCCGTTAATTAAATTAATTCGTTACTCGATCGGTTCGCTGGCAGTTCACCGGAATCCGATGACGAATGTAGCCATAGACGCCTACGACGTAGAACGATCTCGGACTAATAATAATAGAAGTTCCGATTCATGATATCCAATTATCAATTTCGGATAAACGAATCGGGCAAGTAGCGACGACCTGCCCGGTCGTCTGCACGGTATTCGTTCCAAGACAGCCGCGCGGTCGATGATTGAACCTCGACCGACAACGGATCGTGACGAGGTGCTCGCTTATCGCCAGAGTTGATTTACGATGCAAACAAATCGCGCTGCGAAAACCTCAACCGCTTTTCCGACGGTAGCCGGGAACGACGCAAAGATATTCCAGCGAAGCATGCGCCAGAATTTAGAAGTTAAATACGGGAGCGATCGAGCGGCAGACCGCCTCATTAGAGCAGCAACGATCGCCGTGACGCTTTCTGGGAAAAACATTGACTACAAAGATTGGCACTGCGCCAAAAACTTCCGTCAAAGCTAGCGCGCTTTATTGAAAAACAAAATCGAGCTCGTTTGAATGAGAAGGTTATCGTCGAAAGTTTGGATTAATTTAATAGGGTTGCACTCAATTCTTTTATATTTAACCCTTTCCTTACGAAGGCAGGATATTTTCGACAAACCTACATTTGTAATTGTTTTTATTTCCACTATCGCTACCTGAATACTTTTTCAGTATGCATTGACTCTACGATGTGTGCTGAAAAAGTAATAAAGTGACTTTACTTTTATCGAAAAATATTTATTTATTGATCAATTTCGTAAATATCTCCAGTTCAAAGTAATCTCCTGAGATATAAAACACTTGTGCCAACACTCCTCAATCCTCAAAGCACTTCTGATGAATACTTTTTGCTATAACCTTGAACTCATCCAGCGATGGGGTTCCAAGCATTAAAAAATTCAGCCCTCCTTTCCCCCTATACTATAAATACTCCCCTTTTATATAAATATCCAGAGAAGCAACATTTCGCTCATTTCAGTTAACCTAATCCTTCTTCTGGAGAAGTAAACTATTTCCGTTTTCAGATTGTTTTAGTTATAATTAAGCAACATTTTTGTATTATCAATTCCACAAAAATTCAAATATGGTAGATGGAGTTTGATCGAAAACCAAAATAGAGTACATGAATCAGATTCTGAACAAAGGAAGCTTAAGATGAAAGTGAGTTGAAAAATAATAAACAAAGCTCAATGCTTCTTCAAAACTGAAGAAATCGATAAAAGTAAATAGTAACAAATAATTCGAAAATATTCGTGAAAATATTTCAAGTGACTCACAGCAGAATGTCTTGCGAGAAGAGAAAATCACAATGGATCGTGAAACCTTAAATAACATAAATTTTTTGTGTACAAAAACTTTTTACAACATAGGGGCTAATTTCTTGGTATAAAATCTAACACGTAAAGCCACCATAAATAATATTAAAAATAGTCAAATGGACAAAGCTGCTGCTGAGTCATCTAATAGTATTATAGGTGACCAGAAATATAGCTGTAATAAAGTGAAGGCAAAAGAAGCATGACAGCACTCCGAATATCTATCAAAATTATTTTCAACTTGCCGCATACGTAAGAGGAAGTGACAAGCGAATTGAGATTGAAAAATTGATTTCCATAAATCATGGAACTGATGAATTATTCAAAACCGCTAGTATTCAATGTCGCAGGCAAATTTTAAAATGTCGGAATACTTCAACTGAGAATATCGACTTGAAGAAAATTAAATTACTATGAGATATATTCATAATTAATATAATTAAAAATTTTTTTTCAATAATCCAATAATTCTCTCGGATTAACGATTTCTTAATAAAATTTGCTACCGAACGATATAATAACGGATACGTTCCTATTTTCTTATTAATTTAATTGAAACTAATAATCTCAGAAATGTTTTAAAATTTTTGTTTTGTTTAATTTTTCAAGATGATCTCCATCAACACTGATTCATTTCTGATAACGGTGTTCTGATTTAGTTATACCAGTTTTACACGTAGATTCGTCAAGCTCCTCGAAATACTGATTATAGTTTCGATAACTTCTTCGTTGCTCTCAAATCTTTCACCGCCAAGCCATTTTTTGGGGTTAGGAAACAAGTAATAGTCGCTGGCGGCTAAGTCTGGAGAGTAGGAAGGATGGATTTTGGACATGGCAACAATCGACGAATGCGCTATGCGTTATCGTGATGAAACAAAATTTTAACCCTTTTTAAGATAATTGATGTAAATAATTCCTATCTCGCATCTCAAAAAACAGTAAACATAACCTTGTTTCCCGATAAAATTGTTTTGCCTTCTTTGGAGTTCTTCCTTTCTAATCCACTGTTTTGACTGTTCATTATTTTCAGGAGTGTAATGGTGAACCAAGTCTCATCAACAGTTATGAATCGACGCAAAAATTCGTTTGAATTACGAGTATACAACGCCAACTTTTGGGTAGAAATGTTTTTTCTAATCAGTTTTTGGTCGAGCGTTAGCAAACGCTGCACCCATCTTGCCCACAGTTTTTCCATGCTCAAATGGTTGAGCAAAATATTTCGCACACGTTCAACTGACATCGTACCGATGGATTTTCTCAATCATTTTTAAAGTTGTGATCTCAACGGGCCGTCCTGAACAAGGCTCGTCAGAGGTCCTCGCCAGAGAAGACAGCCAAAAGACAGCCATTGAAGAAACATTCCTATGTTTCCATTTTCACGAAAACAACTAACTTAGCGATTGGGCTGAAACTTTACATACAAGCTCAGTAGAAATGGTACTGTAGGACGTCGCTCCAAAAGTAGACCTAGTTTCAACATTTCTTGGTCAGGCCGGAAACTTTTCGCACCACCCTCGTATTAGATACTTAATATCGTTCATTGGGCTTTCTTCACATTAATCAAAAGAGCAGTAAATTTCTGAAGCAGGTACTCAACCGGTTATAATACTACAAGATTTCAATTTCAAAGAAAATCAGTTATCGAAAACACAGAAAACATTGGATAAAATCGAAAATGTATCAAGCCGGAAACTTTTCACACCACCCTCGTATTAGATACTTAATATCGTTCATTGGGCTTTGTTCACATTAATCAAAAGAGCAGTAAATTTCTGAAGCAGGTAGTCAACCGGTTATAATACTACAAGATTCCAATTTCAAAGAAAAATCAGTTATCGAAAACACAGAAAAAAATGGATAAAAGCGAAAATGTATCAATATGAAATTATTAAAATTACAGTAACTGAATAGCATAATGTTGGTATAACGCAGATTTTCGAAAATTTCCTGATGAAACTTTGCATTTCTCGTCAGTCCGTTTCAGCTACGTAGAAGAACGAACAATTTCCAATAGACATCGACTACTGCTGATAGCACCGCGTCCTTGACTTGTGCGAACGGTCGACTCTGTTCATTGTTCAGGATTCCCATAAGTCGACCGGATTATTTATTCAGTTGTCATTGTTGAAGCGATACAATAGTTAGTTATTTTCGGCGATATTATTTAGCTTTTTCATGAAATATCAATGGGGATTAGTTGAGATATAATTGTGTCATTAACGTGTCTCATTATTGTCGTAATCCGGTATGAACTAACTGAACTGAACTAAACTGTTTTAGCTTTAATGCTCTTTATATATAAATTACGCATCACGTTGTTCGTTCGCAATGGACTCCTAAACTACTGAACAGATTTTAACAAAATTTTGCACATCGTTTGTTTCATCCAACTTTAAATATACCATAGTTTATATGTCAATTTATATTCGCAATATTATTTAATTGCGAATTATTTGTTTATATAACAAGGACTCGTGATTTTCTCCGTTAAATCGAAAGATTCTAACCGAAAGATTTAACCGATGGCGGTATAAAATACTTTGTACACTGCATTGATCAAGTACCTACTAGATGGCGCCATGATGAAAACACAAAAATTTTTTGATTATTTTATTATTGTGCCACCTACACCCGCTAGGTGGTGCTGTAATCAAGTTTTGGGATTTTAGTTTTTTCGCATATCAGAACATAACCCCAACATTTCAAAAATCAAAACGTTACAGATTGTTACCGCTTATTCAAAAATTGTTATAAGCTTTGGTAAGGTCTTCTGATGATATACACCTGACTTCTTGTCTACAAAAAATATATAAATGAAATTATAACAGATAATATCTTGATAGATGCATGAACCAAGAAACGTTTAAAATAATTTGACAATGTTCTGTCGAATTTGAAAATATGTTTCTCTCACAGAAAACTCAAAGCGACTTTCAAGCTACAATGAGACCGTGACTCACATTGTAAGCAACACATGGAAAAACCGAAATTATTAAATATATCAAAAACATCGTATCAACGAGATATAGAAATTAAACACGTCCTTTTCCTGTATGTTTCCCTACCATATTTCGGGTATATATAAGAGATAAATTTTCTTCAACTCCAATAACGTACACTTTTCAGTACGTATTCAGTATCAGAAGTATTTCTTAATCCTGCAATCTACAAAAAGTATACCCTGTAAAATATATCTCAAAATGAAATAACTAGACTCGGCGCATAAAAAACACGTCCAAGATAGAGCAACTACGCATAAAATCGATTTTTCTCCTATGCCTAAACTTTCTTGGAAATTTGATAAGAAAAATAGAGAGAAAATACCAGTAACCCTCGATTTTCAGATTGAGCGTAATAAACAGGTTTTCTACTACGTTATGGAGTTGAAATTGAGTTATAACACGGATGAAGGAATTAAAACTTCGTAAAAAAAATACTGAGTATATTTCAGGAAAAATGTTTCAAAAAGTCTGTTCGAATGTTCTGGTTCAAGTGGTTGTTTCTATTTACAATTGTGATATGATCGATAGAAGCACAAAATTAATATGAATTTCACATTCACTGCCAAAACTGAAGAAAATGACAAGTATTACTTCTGTATCGATAGTTTTTTTTTTACGAAGGAAGTTGAAAGTTTCTTATGTCTTTCAGATTATTTTGTTCCATTTGATCAATCAAACTTTAACCAAAACAATTTCTCTTGTAAATAAAACGAAAAAAATTACAAAACTCTACAAAATTACCACAGAATTTCTTCTTTGAGTGACTTCGTCGCCACTCATTTGTTTCCTTTCTGAACATTTTTATTCCATTGAGATTCTTTAAAAATGCAGAATGTAATTGTTATTATTCTCAATATGTTTATTACTCGCTGAATGTAAGGAAAATTAACACAATCGTACGGTTTCAGGTAAGGCTTCAAAATCATCAAAGCAACTAATATTCTTCAAACTGACCTGACAAAAGTTTTGTACAATCTCTTTTGAAAATTTTTCAACAACGTATTCAATAATGAAAAGAATTAACATAAACTTAGTTCGTGCGGCAAAACATAAATAGACGTACAACACTGGTTTTTGTAATGATCTATCGAAACTTAGAACAGACAGGCCCTCTACTAAAATAACCAGATGGATAGACCACTTGAAAAGCTACCATATGTTCACATAGAACAGAAGGCATCTATTTGTCGGGTATTTTTCCATTCGAGTTTTCAACCCCAAAAAGTTTCTAGTGAATGGATTAATATTATATTATATATGGAAATTTCTTAGCAAAAAAACTGGACACTTCTTTTTATGGACACTATTTTACTTATTCGCAATCCATATAAAAGTTATCTATGAAAGACAAAGAATCCAGTTATATAAAGAATTTCTTAACGGAGATAGTTTACGCAAAACCGTTTCAATATGCAGAACAGATGCGAGAAAATTTCCATCTTTAAATACATTATAAAGACGAGAAATAAGACGCAGCATTTAGAAACCAATCGAAAATCGTGTGCCCGATTAAATAAATTCGAAAAATATTTCATCATTTCATTTGTTAATATTTAATTTGATCCTTTTTTGTGTAATTGAGTAATTTGAAGACCAAATATAACGGGAAAGAAACAGGGAGCACTACTGCTTATTATTATATTAAAGAATTGTTGATCGGTTTTTTTTTTCGAAGCTATAAATAGTTATAAAATTAATAACCGAGATTGAATTCTCGCTTAACTCTTGGTGAAACATAATTAAATATTAAACATGTTGACTATGTAATTTTATTGTTAAATATAATCGTGAAACATTAAGTCTAGTGTTTAATTTATATTAATATTTAATAGGTATAAATTATTTATGAAAAAAAATTCTAGAAAGCCGCAGTGTGGACAACATATTGAAAATATGTTATTATTATTAAGTTCATGAAAAATCGCAGAAACCTTTTAGGACAAAACGTAATTTCGATTGTCGTAATTGCGCAAATAATTACTTTTTCGTTCGACCATTACCGTCAAATGGCTCTGAACTTTGGCCGGCACATTCCACCGACTGGGATGTTTGCGGGTTAATAAATCGAGTCGTAGATCTTTCGTGTAAACTTTTTGCGATGGAGCGCGCCAAATCCCCGAAATTCGGGAGGCACGTAGCGTGGCCGCAGTCCGAAGCAGCGACGATTTTTGCCGCTCTGCGGATGGGCGTGCCGGGCGTCGGCATCGGTAGGCATGGCGACGCCGGCGTCTGTTTCCCGGGCAACCACCCCGGTCTGGCGGATTCGATGCCGGGCCCGACGTCGCAGCGGATTTTCCTCTTTTTTGCCCGGTTCTCCAGTTTGCGCCCCTTTCGGTTACGTACACGACCCGACGTCGCGGACGGCACACGAAATGTATGTTCTCGGTGTTCCGAGAAATCGGGCATTTCAATCAATTTGTCGCCGGATGTTCCGCAAGACGAGATATGATGATCTTAAAGGGGACGGAACGTTCTCCTCCCCGACACCGAGAAAAAACAAGGAGGTCGCGAAGCGCATTCGAAGTCGGCGACGGAACAACGTTTTCCAGTAATTGAACACGATAGGTCGAACAAAACAAAGAGATTTTGACCGACTTCGCCGATTTGATTTATCGGATACCTATAACGACGTTCTTATTGTGATTCATCAGAGACAGTAAACAATAATAAGCACCCATCAATATCGGGAGTATATTCAAAACATATAAAAGAGGCATTTAAATAAAACATATATAATCAAACTCGTTAGGAAACCATTAAACCTTCGCAAATCAATTAAATTTCGAAAGTAATAAAAACTATCGAAGAAATAATGAAATTGATTCGATCTCATTTATGACTCTCGTATAACAGCTCAGTTAATCATAAATTATTTCGATTTTTGTCACCCATTTCGATTCAATTGAATTGAAATGGGTATCCTTATACAATAATTCGCATATCCTAGTTGTGGAGATTTACAACCCATATTTTACAAACAATAATGGAGAATTCAAACAATGATCACTCAAAATCTACAGACGGTCAAGAAGGACAACTAAATCGCATGAACAACGAAAACGAATGAACTATACAAATTTTTATTATCATATATACTATAAATATTTATAACTAAAAGGCCTAGTGTCAGACTATAATAAAAAACTAGTACTTGATAAAAAAATACTCATAAGAATAGTAAATTGAAAATAATCTGCAAATACATCGATACCAGAAGCATATCGATGTCCAATGAGAATAATTTTTATAGAAAATATAATGAATTTTAGTAATTTTAATAGAAGACCATCAGCAGTTTGAAGTATAGGTATTCCGACTTTTGAGGCACATACAAAAATTTCTCAGCATTTCCGAAAAACTTTGAAATTAAATTATACTGAACCAATAGCAAAATTATATAGACTGTTCTAGCAATTTTTCAAAATTTGTTCGATTAAAATAAGAATCTAACATCTTCGTTACCGCATGTTATCATATACAAACAAAATTTTAAATATGATAAACGCATATCTATTTCCAAGGATAACATATCTAAATGATAAGTTTCAAGAAATTGCAAATACGTTGAAAAAAATTACTTCAACAGTTCAAATACCATTTTTCGTAATCAAGTTAATATTGAGGAAAAATATTTTTTCATCACTCACCTGGCGCTGCCCACGTTGGATCTCTCCATACGCCTCCATCGTGATGGTTCAAGTGATTGAGGGCAAGAGATTTCGGTTCCTTTCCCTCGAGGCCCCATAGCTTCTTGGCCGCCGGAGCTATCTGTAAATGAAACGAAAACAATAATGAAAACACGAGGTAGAAAAATAATAAAATAAAGAATGTCAATATAAACAAACTGCTGCACGTATCGAAACGTGTTCAGGAAAAAATAATATGGCATCAATCAATGTGTTTATCGAGTACAATTGGTAGGCAATCAACTAGAAAAATATTTATCTTAATTAGAAATAACTTGATATATTGGTTCATTACATATTATTCTAATGTAGTGTTTAATATCAATTCGTAAAAGTTTTCAGTTCAATCTTGTTTTTCTTTACATATGCAATTAATCTACTCATGACAATATTCTTCTTTAGCTATTTTATTTCTTGGGCGTAGCGTGCTTTAACGAAGACTCCATGTTCCCTTTGTAGGAGTCTTCGCTTTTCTTCCATCTCCAAGTTCGTATACCCTCAACCTTGGCTACGCTGTTCTGATGAGAGTTGTCACGCTCGAAACACGTATCAACTGCTGCTTCCAAGTGTGGGCTACTGTTAGCTTCTACTTCTGTGTTAATTCTACCACGTTAAACCTAGTTAGTTCTTCCTAAGCCACAAGAGGTAAGCCACTCTTTTCAGGAATCTTTCCTGAAAAATGCTTTTTTTGTTGCTTTTTTTGCATTTGCATTTTTATATCATAGTTTGTACATCTGAAATGCGGCTACGCCGTTATGATAGAAGCGTACATAGATTTTTTGAAATCATCTAAAGGTGTTTTTTTAGAGGTATAGAACTTTAAATTGCAATAAAACAACGATGGATACATTCGATTGAGAAGAATTTTTTTTTAATCGAAAGATAATCTTGTGGCATTACATTTCGAATACGATTTCTGGCATATGACCGCCACGGCTGGCTCGGATGTAGTCCAATCTGGACGTCCAATTTTCTATGTCTCTTTCCAACATTTGTGGCCGTATATCGGCAATAACACGGCGAATATTGTCTTCCAAATGGTCAAGGGTTTGTGGCTTATCTGCATAGACCAATGACTTACATAGCACCACAGAAAGTAGTCTAGCGGTGTTAAATCACTAGATCTTGGAGGTCAATTCACACGTCCAAAACGTGGAATTAGGCGGTCACCAAACGTGTCTTTCAATAAATCGATTGTGGCACGAGCTGTGTTACATGTAGCGCCGTCTTGTTGAAACCACAGGTCCTGGACATCATGGTTCTTCAATTCAGGAATGAAAAAGTTAGTAATCATGGCTCTCTACCGATCACCATTGACTGTAACGTTCTGGCTATCATCGTTTTTGAAGAAGTACGGACCAATGATTCCACCAGCCCATAAAGAGCACCAAACAGTCAGTTTTTCTGGATGTAACGGTGTTTTGACATACACTCGAGGATTACCTTCAATCTAAATGCAGCAGTTTTGTATGTTGGCGTAGCCATTCAACCAGAAGTGCGCTTCATCGCTAAACAAAATTCGCTTATAAAAATCGGGAACAACGGCAATCTCGTTTTGGACCCACTCGACGAATCTACGCCTTGCTTGATGATCGTTTGGCTGAATTGCCAAACCAAACTGAGAATAAATCACTTCTAAGCTGTTAAATCGGTCGCCATCTTCAACAGTAATGCCAACTTTTTTTTATACCTCTAAAAAACACCCGTTATATGTCCCCTATATAACCTTACCGTACGCCCATTTCTAAATGAAACCCCCTGTATAATAATAAATTATTGCATATTAACGACAGAATCCATGGATTTTAACCATTTCCAACATTTCTGTCCGAAAGAACCTCCTTTCCGCATAATATGCACAATTTCCAGCGGATTCGCTCGAACCAACAACCTCGTCGTCGAGACTGACCACCCTGGCAATGAACACGAAGGTCCGTAGTACAGAGTGAATAATATAATTTGTATGCCGAACGTACTCAGCTCTCGCTCGCTGCCATTCGTAACCGACACATATTATTATCCCGTCATGGGCCCATTGTCTTCAACTTCAACCAAGGTTGTTGCTGCTCTATACCCGTTTGACCGGATGCTGCGTTCGCAACACATTGATTGATTAACTAATTCGACTCATGAAGAACTTCTTCGCTGCCAACACAAGCAGACGATAGAAGCGATCCAATCTGTTTCCTTAACGTCACATTCGGAACGTACCTTGATGGATTTTCCTTTCAGCAGCCAGTAGAAGCTGGCGCGAACGAATAAGAAAAATCTTTTGTGCGGGCATTAATTCCATTTCGATAAAGTACTGCCGCCATCGGAAAGCTGATATGTACGAGTAATAAAATATAGAATTGAGTAACGCAAACATAGACTTGCTGTCATTATCTACATTGTATAACTGACAGGTAATGTCAAAAGTTTTCAGTGCGGCGTGTGCTGACGTTTTATATCGATTCTAGATCCACAAGAAGAATAAAATGGATTCGGCAGATTTTGCTGAGTTTCTCGAAGTATATCGAAAAACTTACGTCTTCGAAAAGGAGCAGAAGAAATGCCACACAATAATAACAATATATGATAATGATAAAATTTATCGAAAAACATTCCTTACATTGTAAAATTGCATTAATTCAATTGATACAATAATTACAACTAAGAAGAATGCTTACAAAAGGACTGAATTCAGTTTTGAGTCTGGTATTCCATTCAGCCCTCGAACAAAAATATTGGTTCCGTTTATAAACGTAGTATAAATATTCACAATAATATACAACTAGATTTGAAAAGAAAAGAAAATTACCGCAGAAATATCGAACATTTGAGACAATTTCACATGGAGAGGGACATTCGTGGTAATAAAATAAACATATGATACAAAAAATTTATTCATACATTATTGACTACATTCGAATCATCGAAGTACTCTGCCAAACTGTAGTATGACTTTGTTAACATTCATGACTCTCTCTTCTTAAACAAATGAGCCTCAGTATTTACAAATTTGACTGTAAATGGTTGAAGATTTTAATACTCTGATAATACGAGTGAGTGCTCAAATTTAGCGGTTTTATGCATAGGAATAAGTAGCACTTCACTGTTCCTTGTTGAATACTCATCATCACTATTCAATTTGATTAACCTATCTTCATTTTCTTTAACATATAGTAAACATGTATAAATATATAAACAAGGTAGGGTGAGTATGTAATTATTAATGAAGACAGGTTTACAAGATGTTCGTTGATGAATATTGAATATTAATCGAAGTATTCGCTTCTGTGTAATAAACATCCTATTTATTTCTGTAGAGCAGCCCCACAGCAGAATATTTTAATTTAGATGACTATATACAAGACTCCAATTCATAACACAGTATCTAGGTATAATGTTCTTAATTTTAGAGATTGCAAAAAATGAGTTACTCCATTTTTTACATAAACGCAATAACTGCGTCCAATTTGATTCTAGATTTTTAGAATGAAAGAAATCATAAAACCAATGAGTAAAATATTTTTTAAGTGAATTTCAAAGTTTAATGTAGATTTATTAATTTAAATTATAAAGAGCAAAAATTGAGATTTAATTTACTTATAACATTATAATATTCGATATGATCAGATTCCTCCCCCTGGCTCATACCCGAATTACCAGTAAAACAGATCTCGTAATATCCAAATATCAGAAAACAGAACCTGAAAATTCTGCTCGTATAACGCAGCAGAAGTTTACAATTCTATTTCACCAGATATTTAAACTCATACCCGAATTACCAGTAAAACAGATCTCGTAATATCCAAATATCAGAAAACAGAACCTGAAAATTCTGCTCGTATAACGCAGCAGAAGTTTACAATTCTATTTCACCAGATATTTAAACTAAATCAATGTTGTGTTTAAGAAAAGTATCAATTAATACACACATGCTTAACAAATTATAAAAAAAAGTATGCATTAATACTATATAATAATAACTATATTATAATAATAATAACAATTAATCCCTTTGCTTTTATCCTTTTTTTATTTCTTGTAATTCTTATATTTTATTTGTTTTACTTACTTTCTGTAGTAATTCTAATTTTCTGTTTCTAATTAGCTATTTCAAATACTAATATTTCATTTCTATTTACTCGTATCTGTAATCGTCTTTGTAATTATGAATTTCCGGTAGTAATTTTATTTTTAGAAATGTGCACTCTTATCTATTTTTGATTAGTTTGTATTATTCCATTTATGTAACTGCAATTTCTATTGCAATTAACTAATTAATCATCAACACTGGACTTCGCTAAGGATTAAAAAATTAAAACATTTTATTACTGTTCTTCTAAAACTTGAGCAACGCTTAATTAGACACTTAATTGCTGCACGCCACTGCGATGCAATATTCCAGATTCGAACCCCAACGGCGCTTGTGTTCTTCCGGGGGCTTATATTTCTGACATTATATTAATAAACGTTATGAAACACGACCACTCAACCTGAAAACCCCGAACACCTTTTCTCATGAGGGATTCTAGGATTCACTAGTAAGTCCACAAGATATATTTCATCAGAAGGGGGTCAATACGAATTTTATATAAGATTACACGAAACTTAAATCTAGCATTTAGCGTATAATGAAACGTTAATAATTTACGTAGGCTAGGAACACAAAAAAAAATGTTTTGAGAAAAAATAATGAACAACCTTTAGAAGAAACTGGTTATACGAGTTATATAATTGGACCTCATGAATAAAGTTTATTCGAACTGGAGTGATTCGACTAATCCATATCGGTATGCGAATCTCTCAGTGATGAAAAGCGCCATCGGCGAAGAATTTCGATATTTGGTCTGTCGAACCTTTATTGAATAATTTAGCAAAAACTAGAACGAACGTCCTTAACTGAACCAAGGAAGTGCATTTTTTCTTTATTATATAGTACTTATTCGAACATATGAAACAATATTAAATTTGCTTATATAAAATATTCGAAATTTTCGAAAAGGATTATCATTAGTTGATTTATCTTTTCATACTGATTCACTGATGAAAAATGAATGAATTATAAGATAATCAAGCATTAAATACCTATATTTCTTTATCGATATTTTTCTGAGAAAAATATAGATAACAAAGTATTTCGATGAATATTCTTTTCATTAAGAGCTCCTTTTTTTCGCACTAGTTTACTACATTGATATAAAACTTGTATGACTTCAGAAGTTGCGGAACTGTGCTGTAAAGTCGATTGAGAAGTCCTCCAATGAGAAGTACTCCAATTTAAAGCATATTGTTACACGCTCTTTCAAAAACGATCGAATTTCCCGGAAAAGTCATCAATGATTCAAGACGGATAATTACAATTCCGCTGGGAGTCGAATGACGCAAAGAACCGGAGGCAAGGAGTGTCGTCGGAATCGATGTCGACCAAGTTAATACCGTCATTTCGGAGCGAATGGAAGAGGTAAAAATAGCAGGATGAAAAGAGGAATATGGCCTTACAGAACAGGAGAATCGACTGAGCAACAAGGGAACCATGACCAATTCTCACGTGAATATATCACGCACGTATCATTTCCTTAATTTCAGATAGAAGTCTCTTAGAATATCGGTGTTATCGCCATTGTAGCAACCGCAATAGTGTTTGTTTACAAAGTTCTCACTGCTTAATACGGAAAAATAGTAATAATTCATCGATATCTTCCAATGACCACAATTTAGATTGATATATCAATATACTAGCAGTGGCATTCTCCTGGGCCCACAAAGGAAAGGAAGTTGATTATACCGAGAATAAACTGAACACGCACGATCAAGTACCCAAATAAATCGATACTCTCAGAAATTGAATAAAAATTTACGAGGTTTTATATACGTTCGTAAATTTTTCCGAAAAAATTTCTAAAAATGATAAATATTGACTGATTACTGAGGAGAACTTCAATTTAGAATTTTTCTTCAAATGATTTGTCGCTGAATATTAAATCATCGGAAAGAAAGGGAACATTATATTTCATCGATATCCTAATATACTAGCAGTGGCATTCCCATGGGTCCACAAAGGAAAGGAAGTTCATTTATACCCAGAATGAACTGAACACGAACGATCAAGTATTCAAATAAATCAAGACTTCTAGAAATTGAATGAGAATTTAGGAGGTTTTATATACTTTTTTAAATCTTCCCAAGAAAATTTCTATAAATAATAAATATTGAATTATTACAAAGCAATATTTTAATTTAGTATAATTTTTCTTCAGAAGAATTGTCACTCAATGCTTAAGAATCACCGGTTAGAAAGGGAACAACATTATGTTATATTTCATCGATACCTCCCAATGACCACAATAATTTGATAAAACATATACTAGCAGTGGCATTCCCCAGGGTCCACAAGGGAAAGAAAGTTCATTTATACCGAGAATAAACTGAATACACACGATCCAGTATCCAAAAAATCGATACCCCTTACAATTGAATAAGAATTTGTGAAGTTTTATATACTTTTGTAGATAAACGACACGGATGTTTCGCTCATCTCTTGGTGAAACATTATGTTAAAAGCAAAAAATTAAAATTAACACACTTGGCTAAGTTTCACTCAATATATTAAACATATGTTTCGGGTGGTTAAAGTGGTTTTAGTAACATTGTATCTTCTTAATAATGGGTTAACCACCCGAAACATATATAGAGTTTTTAATAAGTATATTTAGTGAAACTCAAACCAAGTGTGTTAATTTTAATTTATTACTTTTACCGATTTTCCATAAACAATCCTAAAACTTATAAATATGAAATTATTATTGAGAAATACTTGAATTTACTATAATTTTTCTCCAAAACTATATGTTAAAAAATCAGCAGTAAGAAAGGGAACAACATTATGTTATATTCATGTTATGAATTTTTGGCATTATTGAAATGGACAAGGAAATTTACACAACGAAGTCCAGCTACATACCTGAACAAAAATACAACGCAATACAAAATAAATACGAATTACGATTACGAATCATGAAATCCCGAAATTGATAATATTTAGATACTGAAAAAATACTCAGAAAATACTGAAGAGTATCAAAAATCTGCATTAATTAATGAATGGCAGTACACGTTTCATATCTGCAATGTTCCCATACTATTTCAATGTAATTTTTTCTTCTAAAACTCACCGTTTTCAAACAAAATTTAATTGAGTTATGAATTCATTTTCTGTTTATATTTCAGTTTGAATTTTATTGAGCTGAAATTCAGTTACGTATCGACATTCATGCAATTTCCCGCACAAAACAGATTACCCCACATTTCATACTTTTGAGATGGGCAGTTTTTTATATAATCAAACATCCAACATCGATCAATCAAAACGACAGTCTATTTGAGAGGTCCATTTCCGCAGAACATAATGGCTCAAAATCCGAGAACGACAAACTAACGAATCTAATTTTTTCCCGGTATTCTATTGTACGTCGCCCAAATGAACGATGGATATTCGTTTGACATTTTGTAAATATGATTGTAAAACATTCCAATTGTTTTCAGTTAGATATCTGTCCGAAAAGCAATTACCGAAATGATTGATCGTTTCCCTAAAACAACATCCCGGAAATCGGTATATTGTTTTGAAAATAGTTAAGATAAACAATGATTTTTATGGGAGAATGACTCAATTATATCGAGGTAACTTGGAGCATAAGAAAAAAGTGTCATTTCGAATACGGTAACTATGAAAATGTATAGAAAAATAATCCTAGCCGACAAAAATTATAGGTTTTTGTCCAAATATTTATATATAGGAACAATTTATACAAAAGAAAAATTTAAAAGATTCTTCCAACTCTACTTTACATGAACTGATTGTTATATCATACTGGGTGTACACTTTCAACGAATCAGAATAACCAAATAATACCTCCTTACTAGGTTTTCTAAGCTTCATAAATAAATATAAGGATTTCATGGATATTTATAACGTTCCTATCTTATCATTAGACAAACTCATCATTAATTGAATTCTTTAGTTCGAACTTTTACAAATAAAATAATATATAAACATTACATATGACTTTCCAAAAATAACAAACAATTCTAAATTTTCCAAGTTCTTCAACATTTTTATTTTCAGTACTCTTAAGCAAACAAAATAATAATTTCAACCTAGAATAGCATTATTCATGTTAAGCAAACAAACGCTATAAAGTATCGATTCCTTTTAGTCGGCAGAAATACCAAGGAAACATGCAGGGAAAATGTCCAAGAGAAAATACCGTCCCCCATCATTAGACACGAGAGGAACTGTTTGTCAATAACCCAATTTGCGGCTTCTCTGTCGACAATATAGGGGTCGAATGATTCCTTTAATGACGCAGTTTGATTCATTGAGAAAACCAATATAAGCACCTTGGAAAATTTTACCGGAAAGCCTGCGTTAATTATAACATGTTGAATTGAAAGAAATAAGAAAATATAAATTAAAGAAACCGCGAAAGGAGTCAGTATTTATTTAAAAACAATATAATACCGTAAAACTCACTGATATCAATGTTATTCCAAATATTATGATTGATTACTTAGCTTACACATTTTCAAATTAATACACTGCTGCTACTTTTAAAATAATAAGATTGGTCATTCATCAAAACAAACGAATAAACGTGACAATAATTCTTCATCTAAAAAATGGATTTTATTGTCTTCTTTTACGTGCCTCTGCCAAACTCATTTTTCACGAGTTCGAACTTGTTCCCAGGGTCTCCAACAATCGTCAATCACCATCCCTGGAGGAAACTAGTCTGCGACTGGCGTATACTTGAAAGGACTCTTATAAATCTTTAATGGTCTTCAATTTTCACAAAAGTTCGTCGTACTTTCGCAGGCAAAGGTTCTTAAAAGCATTAAGATGTATTTAATTTTTTTTGACGGTACCCGATACGAAAAAAAGATCATGTAACATTTTTTCAGAATATGTAGATTTCAATACAAACACATCAAATTTTTCATCGAGGAAATATAGTAATATTCGATCCCGAAGAATTTAAATATTGTTTCAACAAAACTTTAGAATATTTTTCGACTCTCTATCCCTCTAAAATCAATACAATAGTTATTTAACATCGGGACGAGAAATTTTTATAAATAAAACTCAGAAATAATAAGAGACAAGTAGCCAACAGTTATTTATATTATTTCATACCGAAAAACTAGTGAAAACATCCAAAAGCGACATATATTCAAATAAGAAAATAAATTCCAACTCACTGCTACGAAAAGAAACAAGGAGAAGAAAGTTTTGGAATTGAAAATGTAAAATCAGCCATTATTTTTCAGTGAACCATTGACAATATTCAAGAACGTTTTCCGGAAAACAGTGAAATGTTCAATCGTTATTTTCCTTTCGAAACGCCCAATTAATAATTCCGAAAGGACACCTAAAACGATACGGATTAGATTGAAACCGAAGAAATCAGGCGTTCGAAACTGGTAACAGAAAACATTGAATTGAAAATATCGCTCAGCAGAAAAAAGCTCCAGATGCGGCAGTGAAAAATTACCGAACCCAAAACGCCAACACTTGCCTTTCCAGTTTATTTCCCCAGAGACTATAGGGTTGCTACTTTCATTTATGGACGAACCGAAAGAACATTCGTCTTTATGATAATTAAGCAGAAATTCAATGAAAATATACAAAAAGCATTTAGAAAATATAAAAATGATAAATGCGTCATTTATAGAATATATCCGTTTATTTTTTAGAAATGATTATATTATTGATAATTCCATACATATTTATGAGTACAATGTTTTAAATCAAAAAAAGACGAAAATTGAAGCCAAAATTTTCAAAGGTTTTCAGAATTCAATGCAGTACACAGGTTTGTAAGAATAAAGTGAAAATCTTCATTAATTATTGCCATTATTTTGGAATCCCAATTTTACGATTTTCAGGAAGTATTACATTAATTGAAATTACAAAATCATAAAACGACGAACAAATCACTACTAATGTAGAACCTTGATCTACAATTGAGAAAATATTCTCCTATATGGGTTATAAAAAATCTCTGTGAGTTATTAAAAGAACAACTGATCGATCCCTATAAATGAGAAGAAAAAGATATATATTATCCATATAATATATATCTTATATAATAACAATAATATGATAATAATTTTATGTAGGTACTTATAAGTATATTCAAACACATACACATCATTCTTCAATATTCATTTCCATAATATCTATTATAGTACATAATTCTATTATATTTATTGAAATATTTCTCAATCGATTTTATTGACAAATTGACTCTCTAACTATAGCCCTGGAAGGACGAGACATCACATCGTACGTGTTCACATAGTCGGCTTAACTATGGCATTCTTTCGAGTAATAATAATATTCGAATGAACATCTCATTTCGTTCTAGTATTTTCTCATATTTTTCCTAAAGTTGACACCGATTTCCATAACTATTTTCATTTAGTGAATAATCAATTATCAGATTTTACATATGCTTCAAAGTATTAACTATTCAATCAAATATTTCGCTCTTAAAAGTTACAGTTATTTAATTATTAATTTCATTTTTCATAATATCTGCAAACTTCTTCTATATCTAGTATATACCTCCTGTTTTAGCTTATATGTAGATACATCTGAAGGAGATAGCCTCACTTTTCGTATGTAATTGAAAATTTACAACATTCAATCATGTTTTTCTTTTATCTTCTCTGTAACATTTTGTATGCTTCAGAACTCAAATATTGCATTAGCTCTGACTTTCGGTTTTACACATACACCGGAGAACACACAAGTGAAAATAAAACTATGTAATTATGATCGAAGTGAAACAACAGTTACACTTGTATTTACACAGTTACAAATATCTAAAATCAGAACTTTAAATAGCATATAGCAAATTTCAAAAGAGAAACTTTCACTTTTACGTTTAGGAGTAATTGTCAGGTAAACAACCATGTCTTATTTGGATAAAATATTGCAGTGTATACTCACACCCAAACTGCAATTAAATTTACAGTTCAATTTCACAATAGATATTTTTATTTGGAATACGTGCTAGTCATTAGCATCTTTCTTATTTAAGCGTTTGTATTTTCAATCGTTCTCAGATATCAAAAATTTTGAATGATCAATCGAATGTTCAAATATCGAAAAACGCGATGATCGACGCAATGATTGATGGAACTGGAAAATTCAGAAAAAAGAGGACATAAAACAGAAACAAAACACGTCGATTTTATTTGATATAGCACAAACTTTATACGAACTACATCAATCAGAGAATCAAGGCATATAAAAACAAAACAACTAACTAAAATAATGACTATTGAACCTAATCATAAGGAAAGAATGTTTTAGACGATGATACAGCTAAAGCTATAAATTTAAGATACATCGAAGGACAGGAATGTAACTTTAAAGCAACTAGGTCAAATTTGGTTATTTCTATTGACACGACCAACAAGATAAATATGAGGAAGATAACCAAACAAGCCCGAAGACGAACAAACACTTCAAGTTTTGACAGAACGAAATTATTAGACTAAAATCAGTACTGCCTTCGATAATCCCGATATGATCAAATAAATTTCAAGTTATGAATGTCACTTACTAAACTTGCAAACGTAAAATATTCCTTCCTTGAAAATGAAGATGTTTCGTTTTATCGATAAAAAGATAACCGTCAAAAAACCAGTATTTGAATCATAGGTAAATAGAAGACGAATCACTTTGTCTATTAAAAATACGACATATCCAATTTCAAAAAACATATATAGAATATAATTTGTATTCAGTGCTCCACCACATTCTGAGAAAATTATGATTTCAAAGAATTCGAGTTATATTGTGTACATTGTGAATAGTAGAAAAAATATTGACAGATAACATGTTAATTATTAAATAAACTTCATCAATCAAAACTGTATAATTTTTTCATTTTACTTATTCGAACTCACCTAAAAGGTATATTCTTGGACAATTAACGGTAGAAAATTTAAACTACTGAAAACAATGAAATATTCATTGGCATTTACAGAAATATGTTATTTTCTATAATCCCATACCAGATAAAAGTTCTACTAATTATATCCTTGTACACGCAACGTTTTCTACCATTTGTAGTTCACTTCCTGAGGCTGACTGTTATCTTTTCTGTTCTTATTTTGCCTTATTTCTTAATATTAGTGAAACACAACGTATTCCTTGATATGTTTCCCATTTTCATGATTTCGAAACTCATTCATACAATATTCCAGTGTTTTCTGAAATGTCGGTCGCGACCTCCAGAAAAGGGTGTCTCCAAGCCTCGAAAAGGGTTTGTTGTCGGTCGTCACGTCACCTAACGCAAACATAATGAAGCCTATTTATATTTCCAATAGAAAATCAAAATATTTACCCAACGAAAATTGTAAACATGATTTTAAATCTAACAACACGAAAGTTTTGTGTTTCAGGAATGTACGTATTAGCTTACTTTGTACACAAAATTTGGGACGAATCGATATATTCCATATTAGATTCCCCAAATTCTTTCGATCCATTCTTTTACATAGGTGCACGACACTTGCGTGCTCTAAGTTCAATTATATATGTTTGCTTTCGGTGAGTAGTAATTTTATATCAACGCACGTCTAATCTTCAATTTGAAATACAAAATTCAACATGATAAGACCCAACATTTGGTTCATTATTCCGTAGCTAAACTAAATACATCAAACATTATGTTTTGTCAATGTATATTTATAAATACAGTCGTTTGCGTAATTTTTAACGTTACCCATTCTGTTGATTACCAATTCTTGTCGTCGATTCGAATATTCCTTCACATCATCATTAACTGCATCCTAATTAAAAACACTAATACTAAATATTTCTTCCGAAAAAGGTGGGCAATTAAGAGCCCCTTTTTATGCGGCTACGAGAACCTTTGAAGGCGCAACTACATCACAATTTCCCACGAGAGCAATAGTCATTCGACGGTCGATAATTCTTCATCCTAATGCGGCGTGTACATGCAGTTTTACTGTGGTACTCGAGTTGCGAAACGGTATGTCCTGAATACTTCCTGTATGCAGCCTTTAAAGAAATTGAAGGCTTACGTGTAGATTAATTTCGGTAAATTGTCCAGACCGCCATTTTACTTTTGTTCAATAACAATACTCAAAGTAAGCGACATTAACCAGGGACATTCAAGAACTCACCGAGGCAACTACACCGAACGTAACAGAAGAGGCATGATTTAGAGGTACGTATGTAGGTATACACCCCACACAAACCATTTGGACTGACTTAACATTACCACAACACCCAGAACAATTTGTATTTGCAATTAATTATTACTTTCAAATTTAGATACGTTAGAATTATTATTTCAATTTCGAAACATAAATTTAACGCAATTAGGTATATCGCATTCATTTTCTTCATTATCGAACAATTCGTTCTGTTGCCCAAGAGATTATTTTACTTGGTAACCTTTTTACGAAGTTTCATTCATCGATTTTCACTACAACAGCTAAAATACTCTTTAGCAAGAACTCATTTTATTCACTTAACTCATTCTAACAATTTGCATAAATCGAGGTGATTACTGTACTTAAAATAATGAGAAACGTTTCGTAAGGTTTATTTCCACATTGGTAATACTTGTCAAGTAATTTCTCAACATGACTCTTCCTCTTTGAGCTCTGGGATGGTGCTTTTACTCCATGACCAACACGACTGAAATTTAGTATGATGAAATTTTAAAAAAAAATTTTAACTACCACAATTTTGAATGTAGCTGGTGCACAACCAGGCGTAAAAAGTCACTAAATAAACAAAAAAAAAGAAAAACAACCAAATCGTCATCAATTATTTTAATTAGCGATCAGCATCTGTTAGAGTATGTGTAACGTTTTGAACTGATCAGATTTTCAAAAAAAAATTCACAAAAAGATTCTAAAATAACCTACAATTATACCGTAGGTAAATAATACTCTACATAATGAAACAATTGTTAAACTGATTTACACATATATTAAAAATAATACTGCATGACGTACGTTTCGATGAGATTCACCTTTTTCAAATGCTACGTGCAGACTAATGACAATTGCTCGAATACATACAACATATAATTATATTTATACTGATTTTTCATTTCAGGTGTATATAAAATTAACTGTGGTAGTTGTGATAAGTTTTATATTGGTAGAACGTTTAGAAGTTTTCAAATAAGAATATCGGAACATAAACGTAGCTTTGATAATCAGAAGACAGATTCTCAGTATGCAAATCATTTGATTAATGAAAATCATATATTCAATTCCAATTTTGAAATTTTGAATACCGCAAACAAGGGAATGAAGCTTAATTTGTTAGAATCACTTGAAATTAATAAATACTTCTGGCAACCTTTTGAACAGCCAAATCGATCATACCTCAAGCCCCCTTCACAATCTTTTCAAAATTACTTATTTTACTATATAGTAGTTCAGTATGAATTCATCCCTTTTACCTGTTATCTACCTGTTTTCTCTGTATTTAAGGTTATATATTGCATATATTCAAGAAATTGTCATTGGCCTGCACGTAGCATTTGAAAATGGTGAGTCTCATCGAAGCGTACGTCATGCAGTATTATTTTCAATATATGTGTAAATCAGTTTAACAATTGTTTCATTATGTTTATCGATTTACATCAAGTATCGGCCTCATCAATTATTAATACTCTACATGATTATAAATAACGCTTGGCAAGGCATAAACGTCCCGATGTTCCTTTCGGAATGGTATAGAAAGTTGTGAAACAATGTTTAAAAATTTCGTATAGGTAAATACTTTTTTTCTGGATAACTACTATTATCGGTTCTTTTCCAAGTCAAATGAGAGATCTCGGTTTAAATCCCTGGAAATATAGACGATTGTGTAAATTTCTGATATGAATGGTTAAAAATTTAATTTTTAATGAGTGAATGTATTAAATTGAAAGTAAATATCCATTATTTGATTCTTGAATATTCGCTTCTCATAAAATTACGTAGTTCCATTTACTCACAATTAAAATTCTCTATATAATGAACTCTGTACTATGAATCATTCGTAACGAATACTTCATTCAGAAGACGCTCACGTCTTCGCCTACGTTCTACCTTCCTCAGGTAATGTCAAGTTACCGAGTCGTAACCCGTAGCGTACGTTCATTACCTATGAATTACGAAATAATTTACAAGGCGCAAGGCAGCTCTATCACTATGTATGTTCCATTATCTGTCTAAATAAGTTACAATGGTAAACAAAAAGTTTACAATCGTTAATAAATAACATCCTGCAAAAATTGATAAGATAACGGTTCAAACGAATCGCTTTCATTTCGTATCGGAAATGATAGGCGGTAACTAAAGTTTTTTTCGTAGCTACTCAATAGACCGGCTCGGTGTTATTATTGTTTGTCGATCACTCAGTAATACAGATTATCTTTTCCAGTATTTATCTATACGTTGAAATTTTTACGACCGACCCGCTTTCTGTTCCTTAAACTCTGAAGAATATATAAGGAATTTTGTACTCAGTTCACTTCCAAAAGGCCACTGGAATAAACAAACACAAGTGTCCCATCAAAAACGAGTATTACGATAGCTCTATAGGGTGGTGAGAGTTTTTTCCACTGTTTATTTTTGAGGACATCTTGCCTCGATTCCTAAACCTATTGTCTCATTTCTAGGATTCTTTCTAAGAAAAATGCATATATTTAATAGTGTTGGCGTTTACCTGATATAAATCCATTATAATGAATATAAACTTAAATTCAAACACTTGAACTTATGATTTAAACATTATTGACTACATAGCATGATGCGTTTCGTCGTTACAAACGACTTCTTCAGATGCTTACAGAATAATTATTATAATACGTAATATAATAATACGTAATTGTAATAATTAATAATAATAATTCTGTAAGCATCTGAAGAAGTAGTTTGTAACGACGAAACGCGTCATGCTATGTAGTCAATAGAGTGTAAATCATAAGTTTAAGTGTTTGAATTTAAGTTTATATTCAAAAATGCATATGCAAAAAAGCATAGGTGGGAGGGTAAAAGCTTTGCTTACTTATGTTGACAGATGGGTAAACAATTGTAACAAATCTGCTTATGTTAAGCAGATTTCAAGATCCCCATTTGATCTCCAAGAAACATATACATCGTGAAACTCCAAAAAAACATTAAATTTTTTATTATAAACGAATCGAATAAAGAATTGACATACAAATTGGTCAAACAGCATATTCCACCTAACTTTCGAAATACAAAAAAGGAAACTCAAATTTGAGTAACATTCCGAAATGAAAACAGCTGGAAACAACAGGACAACCAAAACAAACAGACTGTACAGTCCGAAGCTGTACAAATACAACAAAAACGCGCACCTCCACATCTTAAAGAATAAGATATATCTCGTAAAAATCATGTGTACCTACATGTTTGTTATGACAGGGGCCTCTAGGGAATTAATAGAGTAAAACACAAACACGTCTTAGTCTAATTCCTACAAATTCATAATTAAATCGAAGAAAATATTCATTATAAGATTCAGAACTCAACAACGAACTTTGAATAAAACTGAGAAATAAAAAGCTGATATATACCGTATAATTAAAGAACATAGCTTAATTCCACAAAAAATAATTTTTAATATATCAATTTGATATAATTGATTAAACATTATTTCAAATACACGAAACACCTCAGTATACAAAACGATATTTCTTTTTTTTGTATTTCCATTATTACAGTAGATACTTTTTCTTTCATCATTTCGTAAATTTAAGAAGCTACCTACCTATATTTATACCTACACATGAATCTCGTTCCGTAAAATATCCACTACCTATATGAAAAATACAATAACGAAAAAAATCGTAAAATAACATAACCTTCAAACGGTAATAAAATTGATGTAACTAAAAGGTTTCCGCCAGCAGGGACAAAAGACGCACACGTGTTCCCAGTTTTCGCCTGTTCGATTTTCCGATATTTCTACTATATAATGTGGTTATGCTGTTGCGTCGGTGATTTGATCGTAAATTTCAATATAGCCGTACATTACGCCTAGGATGTAGGAAACGTATCCCGAGGGAAATATTCAGCGACATACATCGATCCGGAGCTCGTCATACAGCGTGCGTGTAGATTTATTTTATATTATGATCGCACAAAACTGGATGTCATGTCTATTTCAAATTTGGAAAATCCGGATTGAGTTTTTTTTTGTCGTTGAATATCACCACAGAAACTTCCAACCGTACGATAGAGTACCATTTCGTTTTGCACAACGACACATTTCAGTGATCTCGAAAAATGTGCAAATTATTACGAGCAAATCATATCCGCTTTTACACAAGTGAAGTAATTCAATTAAACAATTCGGCTTAAAAATTTTCCTTCAAATGTAAAACAAACTATATAATGGAGAAGTCTTATTGTATCCTCAATAGTGAGAAAACATTGAAGAAAATATTTTTACGAGACTTAATAATTTTTTCTTATTACAGTCGGTAAAGGCTCGGCCCCTTTATGTGACGTCAAAACTTAGGCAGTCCGAAAGCAAAGACATTATTTGAGGTGAGATGGCACTTCTTCAATGACAACTTGGAATTAGGGATGATAGATATTAGAAAATTATCGATGTTGACATGGATGTCATAATCGAAAGTCCAACATCGACATTCGATATTTATCGAATACTGAACATCGATGTTCGATAATCATCGAGCATCCCTATTGGTCGTGCGTGAGGCCGAGAGTTAACATCGATATAGATTCCGTTAACATCGATGTTACGATATATTTCCTATAGCAACATGGATGTTCTTGCTGTCAACATCGATAATCATCGAGCATCCCTACTTGGAATAGCTGTCTAGAATTCGTCTTATTTAGACACAACTTATATAAGTTTCCAATATTTTTTTATGTATTTTACTATCCACGACATCCACCCTACAAGTAGAGCAGGCTTTTTCGATTTATATGAGTGTAGGTACTTACAAGTCAGATTTACAACATACTAAACAAAATAAAGATTCTAATAGCGAATTCTTGATAAAATACTAAGAAGTATTGCAAAGCACGCTAGAACTACAGGCAAGTTAATCTGGAATCCCAAAATACATTTCATCTTAAGACTCTGTTCCCACATATCGTAAACTTACTTGAAAACTGTATGTTCTATCAAGATTATTCAAACTAACGCACGTGATATTAATAACATTTCGCGCAATTTGGCATACTATTTGATTATATAATGTATAAATTTCATTAAGACGTATGTTTAAACATAATCTGCGCCGTATTCACTCCCTATTTAAAAAAGTGATAAACTTCTTACTAAAATACCTTTTCTCAATTTGATGAACACTGACACGTTAAAATTTGTTAATTTTTATCAGAATTTTGACGACATTCCAAGTAAATTCGGAATTCTGACTTCATTAGAGAATAATGCAATTTTTGAACATTTCTGAAATGTTTTGGAAAATATTTGTATGTTACAAAAGGTTAACAGGATATTATTATTTTCGTTGAGTCACTGATAATAAATGTCAATATTCTGGAATCAAGAACAGTGAAAATGAACTTGAACGATTAATTTTCATTGAGATATCCTGATTTGAAAATTTGTAAAAGTTTTACGAGTATATACAAACTTGTTCACTAAAAGCTTCACCAGAAAGCTCCAGAATATTCCAAGGACAGCTCAAATGTAGTGAATAGAAGGACACTAGAAATTGTCCTTTTCTGAATTTACTGGAAATGACAAGTTAAGATGGTAGACTATGAAAACTAAGACTAACATTTAGACCTTGTCACTATCTGATAATAAACTTATCTACTTTTTCTACCTGCTGAAAATGATTTGCCTGAGTTCATACAGAACAGACTTCCTGGGATGTTTAGTTTGAGTTCGTTTAGTTATTATTTCTGTTTTCCTAGAATATTTATTTTAAAATGATGCCACATTTCACTACAATTCCTTGAATAACATATCCAACAATAAAAATGGATGACAAACAAATATTTCCGAAATTAAAAAGAACATGTCATTGAAAATATCAGTAGGAAAATGAGGCCATGATTTTTTTCAATCAACCACCAATTATATTAATCTATAACACGTGTCACTATAGAATTGAAGAAACACCTATGAAATGTGCAAAGGGTACGCCAAAACCCAAATATTTCATTTAATAGCAAGCGAGATATTAAAAAAGGAGGCAAACTTAATTTCGAAGATATTATACAATAAGTGAAAATAAGAATTTGCTATTTCTTTCTAAATTAAAAATACATAATTTTGAAAAATTGCAAACGGGCTTTCAGAGATGATGTAATATCAAATTTTGTTCAGCACTGCCAAACATTTCGTTTTTACAGGGACAGTTAACGAAGAAGCGTAACAGTTCAAACAATTGCCGTACCTTTTGTCTTCCATTTTTCAACTGATTCGCTTTTAACCGAGAATAGTTTGACGATTTTTCAACATTTTTTTCCAGATTTTTAATAATGATTCTGATGGTAATTTCGATCACTGGACTGAATGTTGTTATGAATTTTAGGTATAGGAATATATTTTTAGTGATGAAAAAAGATACTATGTAAATATAAACATTTTCAAATCAAAAGTAATCAATAATACAAATAAAAAGCAATAGAGAAAAAAGAAAATAAAATTGAAAGTTATGAGAAAACATTGGTATCAGTGTTAAAATATTCATATCACACAAATGAAAATACGGAATTTGTTTAACATAAATTAAATGAATTCGGACTATTTCAACAAATAATTGAAGGAGGCGCTCATTTCTACAAAACTGCACCAACCGTTTGAAAATATAGACATATAAAACACGTAACATATTCGGAAAATAAAGAGAACGCGAATAAAGAATAACGCCGCTCTTTCACAATCTACCAACATATGTAAATCCACTTAAAATATTCAAGAGATCACAAAGGCGATAGATTCCGATAGAATTCCAGCTTGCATAAATCATCGAAAGCGCTACCGCGGTTTTTCTTCGATTTTATCGTGTAAAACACGGAGATGTATTCGAATCTCATACAGTATTTTATCCGCTTACAACTTGTTCCTTTTCCCTTGAAAGCTATTATCGCCCGGAATTTAAATATGACGGATTGCGGTTACCGGAAAAACGCGTAAGTGTGGCGCACTTTCTTTGAAAACGGGACGAAATGGACAGAAAAACAGACGAATCCTATTTGTCGATTTAACATTCCCCAGAATCAATAAATTTATACAAACAAGTTGTAAAATATGTAACCAATTTTTCCCCTTTTGCTCATATTTCGTTACTGTTTCATTTTCACTTTTCATTTTCAACCCACTGCATATCAAACTCATCCAATTTCTTTATATAAACGTATACTTTGTAAATAATTCACAATTTTATCATTATTATACAATCTTACAATTTGTACGTTCTGGTAGCAATTTACACTTACTACTTACAAAAATACAAAATTTTCTTTTTGATAAATGTAAAATGTTCGACATTATTGATAATATTATGCCGAAACAGTAAAGACATGATTGAAACAAACCATAATGAAACAGTGCACGTGTTGGTTTCGAAATTTAAAAACGTGATAAGCAAAGTTTTGTAGGTTTTATTGAATATTCACGAATAACGAACATGAATACCTACGAAAATTTATATATTATAATATAAAAAATACATATTGAATCTTCATCCCTATGTTCCATCCCTTCATCCACGTTCTGTTGGAATTCTAGGTATGTATTTTAGGAACAAATTGATTAATTACTAATTGACAATGCAAATCCTTTCAATTCAACTCAAGTATGTAGTTTTCTTAATAAAACGCAGTTCTTGAGTTAATTAGAACTCATAAACAATTATTTTTAGAGAAAATTTCGAATACAATTATGTTTATGTGCGTATACTACAAATGGCAACACTGTCTAAGACAAGTAGCTAGTGACGTCACAATGAAGACTAGCAGGTAGTTTGAAATATTCCCAAGACTTCCTGGAAGACTGATCCGGAATACGAAAGATAACATAATTCGAAGAAGTAATTCAACATAATATAAAGGAAAGAAATTTTCAAATATTCTGGAAATTTGTTATCAGTGCACACGGAGAACGTAGAAATGACAAAAAATCGAAATATACGAACAAGAAACGAAATAACATATTAATAAAATTGGTTTTAATCACTTGAGATTATTTAGGGCGAAAGAGTAATAATAGAAGCATATCGTAATTAAGTTTATAGTTTTGGGTACATGTAAAAGTCTGAATAATATTAAAATCGAAAACCGAAACACTGAAAGAGAGAAAGTTGTTAAATATTTGGGCATTATGTTAGAGGAGAAATTCAGTTGCAATGATCACGTCGACTTCATATCATCCAAAATCTCCAAAAGAATAAACTTTCTAAACGAATTAGAAAAAATCTTACAGACACATTGATATTGAATATTGTTCCAATCTGTTCTCCAGTTTGAGCAAAGAAAAATCTCAACATCTAAAAAATTGCAAATTAGGGCTATACGAAATTTATAAATGTAATAAATATACTCCAATCGAACGTTGAAATTGCTTAGAACTTATGTCAGTTACGCAGAGGAAACTTACAGAGGAAAAGCTACATTTAATTTATATTTAAACCTAAAAATAAATTGTTCCTAACATGATGTAGCCCTAGTAACACTAGAACTGCCGATTGTTTTAATATGCAAGTTTTTAGGCTTTCTAAATTTAGAAAGAGTATATTTATGTAGGAATCAATGCATACAATAAATTGCCGAGCTCTAGGAAGACTGTAAGTAGTCTCAAGGTATTTTAGCGTAGATTGGCAGAATACATTTTAGACACTGATGAATATTGGAATCAGCTCAAAAATTAGCGTTAGGTATTAAATCAATATAAATGTATTGAAAATGTAGTGAGTAAATATTTATCATTACTTTAAAGTGCATTAGAAGTTTTTTCTGCTAAAGTATTTCCATGCCCTCTGGGGCTAGCTTATGAAACTTATGTTATAATATTTCTGGAATCAATGAATATAAATAAATGAAAATTAATGAATAAATAATAAAACCAATAAGTAAAATGCGTAATGTTGACTTTTAATGTACTTCGAAATTTATGAAACCTTGTACTAATAAACATTATTATTATTAATAAAAGAGATTGTAATTAATATCTTGGTGAAACATTATTGAATAAAAATTTGAATCAAACTCTTGGCTTAATGTTTCACAAATATATTTAATATTGAAATGATATTACAACGTTGAGTCGACATGTTTCGAGCGGCCAGCTCATCATCAAGACATTCAAGGAGACTTGATAATAAACTGACCGCCCGAAACATGCAGACTCAACGTTGTAATTTTATTCTATCATTCAATATTTGTGAAACATTAAGCCAATAGTTTGATTCAAATTTTTATCATTTTTTTTTGTTATTATTATTATGATTATATAGGTACCTACTGTATGGAAATACGAGTACCTACGAACAATTTAGTTATAACACAATTCATCACGGAAATGCATCGTGGCGAATTGACAAGTATTCGAAGAGAAAACAACCTATTCAAAATTCATAGATTTCATACAGAAATTACGATATTGCATTCGGTTCATCCGCGTCACAGAATTTTTTCACGGGCGATATGCGTGGTTATTTTAGCAGGTGCGTCCGTGCATAGGAGAATAAAACCCACCGCAGCTAGATCGTCCTGAACACGCTGTCGGACCGCCGTGCACGTGACGCTATTACTTGGCTACGATATCGACCCGGCGTTGCTTTCGACGTCGTCGTCGACGACGACGTCGCTCGGCGCGGTCCAGGCCAAAGACCTCCGCCGTAGGATGGCGAACTCTGACCTCGGCCGGTTATATACGCCTTTAACAAATTGGATTAATGCAGGAGATCATCTGAAACGGAAACCGTGCAGCTCGGGCGTATACCACTGGGGGATTATCGGCAACGACCAGCTACGGATTATCCTGATAGCTCGACTTCGACAGATTCGATGGATACGTCAAAAGATGGCTTGCCGTTATTTATCTATAAATACTATATTGTTGAGCGAATGATTAGTGAATGTAAATATGAAATTGCCCTTCTATTATTAAGGTGCTTTACGATTTCTATGTTTACGAAATTAGGCCACCTTACACATACATAAATGATCTTTTGTAAAAAAGTGTGCTATTTATTTGACATGAACTAAATAAAAACACCTGGTTTAGTTTCACATAAACATATGTAATTCTTCAAATGATTGTTTCGGGGCGTTACCTCATTTTCGAAAGTTTTTTTCGAAAACCCGCAAAAATTGCCAAATAATCAATACAATTCTGTGTAACATAGACAAGAGATTTAGTGAATTTATTTGAACCATGTTTCACCAAGATATCATCCAAAGACTTTGTTTACTTAACCATAAGCTCACTCAATCCGGTTATATATCAAGAAATAAGACCCAATTGCATTTAATATCCTACTGAACCTTCAACATAAGTCAAAACCATGGAAAACATTTCGAATTTGAGTAAATCGTTAATAAAATTGAAAACTTTTAATCGTCATCAAATTAATTTTTTGTAAAACATAAAATTAAATGATAAATGTATGCATGTACAGTTTAATATTTTGACTAGTCTTGGCGTTCACTTGATGTAAATTACATCAAGATAAAATTTACAATCTACATTATATGTAAATATAAGACAAAATTCAAACACTTTTTGAAATTTTTATTTACACTTTTTTGTGTAAAATATAAAAAATTCACATAAAAGTGTAAACCAAAGTTTAAGTGTTTGAACTTTATCTTATATTTCAATACAGTTCAATTTAGTTAACAAAAATTTAAATTATATCAAGTGAATGATCAATTCTCCATCATCAAAAATACAGCGCAAACTGCATGTAACGTCCCTCGATTTAACGACAAACTCCCTAAGGCGAGTTTAAAAAAACAAGTTTGTGAGATTAGCTTGTATTCCATACAATGCTACACTCTATATAGCATTACACCAACTCTCAATAACGACAACAACTGAATACAAAGTACTTTTCAATTTGCCAAAATTAGTAAAAAGTGTTCAGCTGTGTAACTTATTTTGTCGCCTTATTATCCTAGTCCATGATAAACCCAACGACGTTTTACATATCCTGCTAAGAAATCAGTTTTTTTGATAACAACGGATTGTTAATATCTCAAAAATAAGTGAAAGATACAACAAATTACTTGTGCAGCAAAGAACAGCCGAAAAAACAGACCATACGCAATACCGTTGGAATAATAATTGTTTTTATGTTAAAGTAAAATGAAATTTTATCTACTAGTAAATTTTATACAGTAGTAAGGAATAAACTTTTTGTTTTTCTAATAAGGAAATTTTTTCTGTACTTTCTTTGACAAGTCTCGATAACGTAAAATTATGAACAGTGACCCTTCAATGTCATCATATAGAATTTACACTCTATATCAGGGGATTTTTATTTACACGGTCTATTTCACCGGTCTAGTCACCGTGGTGGGGACCGCAGTCGACCTTTTTGCTGTAAATCATCTATTCAGGATCAATTTCAAGAGATATAAAATTAAGAACCATCGAATAGCCTGTACAAAATCACTAATTATTAAAATCGTACAGAATCGACGACTTGGTCGAAAAATCTCCAATTTCCCATATAATTCAAAACAACCAAATAGAAACTACGAATTAATCAGACGGGGCACTAACGATGCATCAAATTTACCGAATTAATAGTCGCACCGCGATTCCCCCGCATCCGTAGCAAAGTTCAATTTACCCGGCCAAATCGGAAACACGAAACAGCAGCTGGCCTACCCGATCATGTATCGCAGTTTCTCATTTCAACCGGGAGCATCCCCGCGGAGACCGGTCTATCGCCCCCCCACAAACTCCCGCACCATAGACCACGCAAGGTGTTGTGCCCGCGTTAAAACCCCGCAGCGTTTTACGCCACCGCCTGCTCTGATGCAGTAATAACCGCGGCGAACTTGAATAATCCAGCGAGCCGGGGCGACGAATACTCGCCCGCCATCTTCGTCGGGAAGAAAGGAAAACGGGGAGAATTGCAAAATTGGGATCGCTTTCAATGCGACACGCAGAACTCGAGGAAAACCATTTCGTTGGAACTTTACTTATTTCAGACGTTGTTACTTAATTATTTCTCGGTATGAAACGGGGACGCTTTAAAATATACGAGTCAAAGCACGCCATTCATCAAGCGTATTGTTTGCCAGTTATATTTTAACTCAGAAAGAGATAAAAAATAGCCTGAATGTATTAAGCAAGAGAATGAAACTTACAAATAGATATTTTGTATTTATGCGCATTTTGATAAACATACTTATAATCTGCAAGGAAAAGTTTGTCTAAGATTTTTCCACAAAAAATTAGTACAATATTGTTAACTATAAATTAATACAGTTGCCTCTGTATCTGAGTCGGGAAAACACCCACAGGTAGGATTCGGGTTCGAGCCCCAGTGAAGGCTTGTCTCTGAGTTGAATAGTTTAACGAAAATTTATTAATTGTTGGATAATGTACATTAATTACAAGCCCATTGGCCGTTCGGACAGGCCTTAAACTGTAGGTCGACTGAAGTTATATTATAAAATTGCTCTAAAAACTATACGACAAAATTTCTAATTTTACCGACATTGATATCATCACGAATTATTTCGATGGGGCTGCGAAAGACTCTAAGAGAAAAAATTCAAAGTTCATTCATCCCGAGTTAACCTTAACGAAACCGAATCCAGTTGACCCATAAGCGAAAGTCGATAAATATCCTCCAGCATAGCCAAGGGTGCTTTTAAAGGACAACAGAGGCCGTATAGAAAGACAATTGATAAAATTACATACTCGTTCCACTTTACCTCTTAGTTTAATGTTTTGAATCTTTATATCACTTTAAGCCTTTTTGACGTCTTGCAGGTTCTTTTACGTGTTTTATACCTACTGCAATTCCCGCACTTGCTTTCTCGTATGCTGCAGGTTGTTAGTCGTACTTGGCGTTACTACCTCAAAAACAGTAACTGTGAAATTGGAACCTCTAATTTAGCAACAAAGTATTTATTGTAATTATTATTTCGTCCGTGATATGAAACGCATTTTCGATTTCGTTCTCAAACGACCGACAAGACAACCGGTGCGACTTCCGAAGCCGTTTGAAATTCCACGTAAGTATATTGTTTGTAAATAACGCCGCAATAATTCCACGGTAATTAATCACTTATTCCTCTCGTAACGAGATATTATACTCACAAAATGATTATTACGTCACGGAGGACGTTGGATGGTAGGATTAAATAGTTATTTGTCAATCGATTTATTATTTGTTTCGATGGAAAGTGGAGCACCGAAGGTAATTATTAATTGAACGATCTGTCACTATATCGAAATTACACATTGGTATAAATGAGGTGATAAATATCTAGAATATTACGGACGGCGATATGTGAACTATTCTTTATTATAGTGATATATTCATTTTATACAGAATGTTTCAAGTAAATCGAAAAATATGAGCAACCAAACAATATTACCGATTATTCAATTGAATGCACTTACAAGATCGTCTATTACTAAGAACTTGTCAGTAGCCGGTCTCCGTGGTTTAGTTAGGAGAAAACCTGACTATGGTGCGGTAGAACTCGTGTTCGAGTCCCAGTTAAAGGTATGGGTGTATGTGTTTGCCTATGATTTAAAGTAATTTAATGATGATATATGCTGGGTAATGTACATTGATTATAAGCCCAATGGCCGTTCGGAACCGGAGTTGAACTGTAAGTCCACTGAATTAAAAAAAAAAAAAAACTGTCACTAACACATGCCGTGCGAACAGCTTGAGCATAAAAGAAGAGTAAAGCTCTTGTTATATTTTTGTTCTAGGATTAAACGTGAAATATTTTGGCAGTTAAAAGTGTCCACAGGAACTAACAGGGAAAATTATATCACACTATATGTTACTCTATGTTCTCATAAGATTTTCTATGACTAAAAGTAATCACTAGCAAACACACACGGCCACCTTTAATACTAATAATAATATTAAAGGTGGTCTAACAGTCCAGAACTTTCGCAGCTTGAAGTTAAATAATCTGAGCTTTTGGGATAAATTCTATATTTTTCAATTGTGTACAGTGTAATTCAAGTGCTGATGTTGATAATTTGATGAAATCTCAACATCAAACTATAAAAAACAAAGTGTTAAGTTTGTTTACAAATTTCATTGAATTTTGTGTTGTTTAAGACTTTCGTAGTTCGAAGTTGAATATTTTACGATTTCAGTTCTAATCCTCTATTCATTAATTGTCTATAGTGTTATTTAGGTGCTAGTGTTCATAGTTTGTGGATAACATAACATCAAATCATAAAAACGAAGTGTTTTGTGTGTACCGATTTAATCGAATCGAATTTGTGTTGCGTTTTGAATTCCTGGTTGTAAATCGAATTATAACAGCACCCTGCGAGAGGGTAGGCAACTAGTATCGACTTTCAGTTTCCCTAAAAATGAATTTTAAAAGAGTAAATGGATAAAATGTATACCACGAGATAATTGGACTCCAACAAAATATTCAGTTGTTTGTGCCTTGCATTTTCTTTGCATTCAAAAATGTCTTATTTCACATGTCTGCCATATTTGAAAAAATTATTAATATTTCTCTCAAACGGACCTTTTTGAATATACACCAGAAAGCAATTTTGTGTAATCACACTATTTTAAGCGTGTAATTGGATGAGTCCTTCAAAGATTTTTATTGTTGCTGTTTATGTGGTACGACAATAAAATTATTCTAAACATGTGTTCGATTTTTTTCGAATATCTTATTGAATGACTACACAAAAAAAATTATGAAGTCGAACACGAGAAAACTGAATCAAAAAATAAACGAAGAAAGCTCAATACTTTCATAAAGTAGTTTGTTGTTTGCGCTTATCAGAAATATAATATTTATTCATATTTAGGTGAATAATTCAATTTGAGTAATTCCTACAGCGTTTCTTTCAAGGTTCCTATTCTCTAAATAGGCAACTTTTCATGTAAATGAATCCCACTGAATAATAGAACAATTTTTTACGCAGTGGGGCTTTTCGAAAACATCGTTTTCT
Organism: Henosepilachna vigintioctopunctata; assembly: GCA_030704895.1. Lineage (NCBI taxonomy): Eukaryota > Metazoa > Arthropoda > Insecta > Coleoptera > Coccinellidae > Henosepilachna > Henosepilachna vigintioctopunctata. The sequence continues at coordinate 6,640,794 of JARQZJ010000001.1, read as the reverse complement.
TGCAATAATAAATGATTTACATTTTTCTGTTACAGAAATATGTAAATACCTAATATGAAATTCTATATGTTATAAATACTAATAATATTTCTTGTTTGTTCGCAATATACAAAAAGAGTTGAAATAATAATTGAAAGCTTGGGATCATCCGACTAGGATAGCGTACCACTCGACACAATTTGGCAACACCGAGGGACTACGCTCTTCATGGCCTATATTAAAGGTGGCCGTGAAACACACTTTGTGCGAACAGCTTGAGCATAATTAAGTGTAAGACTTTTTCTATGTTCTTGTTCTAGGGTTAAAGGTGAAATATTTTGCCATTTAAAAATGTGCAAGGGAACTTATAGAGAAATAATATATCATATAACATTTTACGTTGAGTTAAAATTTAAATTGAATATGAAAAGAAGCATTCACCGGCACAAACCATCGATCAATAAAGATACAATAACAGACTCAAATTCATTCGTGTCGCGATTATAACGTCATTATGGTAAACATAACTCTTCCTCATTAATTACTTGGCACAAAACTAAGGGATCGCAATAGACACTAACCTAAAATTTATACAATAAATTTGCATATAGATAGCAGATATATTTTGCCAAGGCCTTAATGACGTTAACATTGAACATCGTTTTCTTGCAGCCTAAATTAAATCTTGCAAATGAAGCCTAAATAGAATTCAAGTTTTTCCTATATATATTTTCAGAATAAATCGACGAGGTATATGGATAACCATATAAATAAATAAAGTTTGCCCTCAATACCACAAAATTATACAAACGTAAAGAGATGGAAGATATTAAACTTCTCAAGCTCACATACTTCCATTTGTTCAAATATACAATGATATCAAAGTAAAATATCAGTTGAAATAAATTTAATCAACTGTAGTCCAATTTTATTGATTAATCGACGTCTGATTGAAGAACGGACAGCTATGGAAATCTTCTCTAAAGTTCAATCGTAATTGGATTTTTCAAACTTCAAATTTTCCTTTCGTCTCAAGTAAGTGTTAAAAATCCCAACGAAAGATGAGTAATATTGTTGCCATTCAACTTTCAAAAAGATACACTTGGAAATTTAAAGAATACAACTACGATTTAGGGAGGCTTTATTTTCGGAATAGCTTCCATAATTTATCCAAACAAGGAAAATACAGCAGCTCGAGAAATGCCAAAGCCTTTAGTTATTTTTATTGCCAACATTCTCAACTTCGAACTTCTTATTCCTTGAACTGGATAAAAGTTACTTCGAACAATTTTTGATAACTTTCACTCTCTATATCGACGGTGAAGAATCGTAAGTAATGGCTTGGTTAAATAAATTCTTATTCTGTTTGAAATTTAGCCCATACCAATAATGTTGATAATTTTCAATTCACGGATGTTAAATTATCTCAATAAAGATGAGAGGTTTAATTAAAACCAATTGGCTAATAAACTCTACAAAACTTTTTTGATAAACTCGACGTAATTTTTAGGTATATGAACTCGTTATCAAGAGTAAAATACTACTTATTTAAAAAGGTAAGATCTAACTACTCATAATTAAATTCGTTAATAGTTAGATCATTACTTTTTCGAATATGTTTAATTACACTCCTGATAATGCGTTAGTAACCCGAAGTGTATACAGAGAATATCAACTATTTTTGTGTAATATTGCCAAATGTTTCTAAAAATACGATATAATTGAAAAATGTCCCACTAAATTCAGTGCGATGAGTCAATTGACAATTGATAATAATAGTTATGACATGTGACATTTAATTATATCCCAAAAACTCCATTGTGACAATTCAATTGACAACAATGATCATGACGTATGACATTTAATAATATTCCACCAATACATCTGCAATAGGTCATTGTTGATGATGATTACGACACATGACATTTAATAATGCCCCACTATGTTCTGCGCGATGGTCATTGTAAATAACGACATATTTATCCAATTTTCGAGATATTTAAATATATATTCGAAAAAAGTTTTTCAGTTGGTAGTCAAAACAAAAAAGAGTATTTCGGAAAAAAAATCCTTCAACGACCGGAAAAAATTATTCACAATTTTAACATCTGATGTAAACAGCGGAGAATAAGCACAAGGGAGGAAGTTTTTGAAACCGGGAAATTAATGGGTGTTGTGATTAATTGAGAAATAGGCGACTGAAATTTGACTTCCCATGCCATTTAAAATGAATAACGAAGCGGAAAAGTCAGTTTGATGGATTTTTGCTTGAAAACAATCTTTTTTCTATACGAATTGCAGAGCTGATTCTAAACGTCGCTGAGAGAGAATGTTGAATGAAAATTTTTTACAATTTATTTGCACTTTCATACAAAAATTGAACTGGTTTTCAAGATGTTCGCTCGTTAAGCTAACTTTAAAAACTCATGATTGAAAACAACGAAACAAATCGAAGAATTCGCTCAAAAAAGAATAAAAGTTATCACATACCATTTTAATTATACTTAATTGAAAATTAAGTAGAAGAGATAGATTTGATGATTTTTGCCTATACAACAATCTTTTTGTTTGCTATAGAAACTGCCGAATATTTGTGCACCGAAATGGAATGTTGAATTGACTGAATTAATTCATGCAAATTAGTTCAAAAGTAAAATACATACAACCACAGAGATGTACACAATAATTTTTTCGAATTGAAGACACATAATAAATAAATAATTGATATATCAATTATGTATCACATCACTTCAAAATTGAATATTGCTTCATTTTTAACGTTCAAATTAATCGATATTTCATGAACGTAACAATTAATGATTCGTTCTACAGTATGCGTCATTTGCACCGCGATTACATTCTTACATAGTAAAACGATATCACCGATGTTCAATTGAAGAATTGTTTTTCGGTCACAGATAAGAAAGCTAGTTGTAATATTCGTAAATACTACGATAGGATGCCAACTCGGCAATAAATTTGTATAGTAAAATTCCATAAACCGATGAAGAGACGTTAATTTGTCACCATTGCCATTTAAATAGCTGGAATAGCTTGAAAAGTTCGAAATAGACAAAACCAACTTGAAGCAATATTTAAAAATATATAAACTATTTAAATATTGAAACATAAATAAGAAAAACATTACTCATCTGTATAACTTGATTTTCCGATAGTTTTAGTGCTTGGTTAGAGAAACTTACCTGAAAAAGAAAAATATTATTAGACAAAATTATCACAATATTTACATTAATCTGAAGCCTTACAGTTATAGATAACACGAAATCGAAGATATATATCTACATTTTTTGTGCAATATGTACAAGAAATGAACATATTGTACAAAATTTGAGAGATGTTCAAGATAAAGAATAAACAAAAATAAGTGACATAAAGCGAAATTTTCAGTTTTATTTGCACTAGTAAAAAATATATCCGAACTTAATCCAGAATTCTTAAAACGGTTCAGAAAAATAGTAAAAATCTAGTATTTTTTGACAGTTTCAGAAAACACTGCATATTTATCAGTAACCATAATTAATTGAATAATTGAAAACGTACTAACAATTAATCTTTGTTAACCATCGTCTTGTTCATATCCAAAAATCAAATCAATAAGTAATATTGACTCTCTCATTGATACCAGGTAACACAATCTTGAATTCAATCCAATGAAATGTTTTACTAAATTCACGTAATTTCAGTAAAAAGATAAGTCAAGAGAAAATTAATCAAATGAATTCAAATCTGATAAATTAATTAAATTAGTTCAATTTAAAGAGCTCCAGTAAAATACACAATTATAAAAATTTTCTTTCAGTGCAATCGTAGATTTTTCAAACTAGTCTTTTCGTTATCAAACAACAATAAATATATGAATACGAATAATATATATAATTGAATTAACTACGAACAAAAAACTAAAACATGAGAAACGAATTGAAACATTTGCCTAATAATAGTATTACGAAATTCTTACTTCAACCCCGTTATCGATCTCGGTGATTGGAAGAACTTGTAGGGGGTTGCGAGGCGAGCACCCTCAGCCGACTCACATAACAATTCAATCAGAGCGACAGGGATTGCGAAATTGTAATCCCCTCAAAACGCTTGTCTGCCCAGGTATCGCGGAACGGATGATCAGGCGAAGAGTAATTAGCCAATTTCATAATCTCGTCCGTCGGTGATTAAGACAATCGATGGAAGTACCAATTAGCTATGTTCCGGACTCTCGTTTCAACGATAGAGATTCAAAGAGATCACTTGACACGTGTACTACGAATACGTTAATTAATGATTAACGACGTTGATGAAAATTGATATTCGTAATAAAACAATTGTCACCCGATATCCGATGAACAAGGAAATCTTCGAAACGTGCGTTGGGTGTGTAATGGTTGAATATATTGAGAACGTAACTAATCCTCGTTTATTACGAATACATTAAACTAGGTAAGGGATACTAATTGTTTCGTAAATAAAATTTATGATTGTATTATGCACTGAACAATTCAGTTCTCATGATTGCAAAAATGAATAGAACGATAATAGTCAAAATAATCAGCACAGATCGCCATTGGACGGACGACAGGATCTTGATGTTGCTGCTTTTCATAAAGGTAAGTATCCACCTGAGACAAAAACTAGGGAGAAAGTCTCAGGGACCTTCCACTTGAAATTGCTCTCGAGACAGATTCGTGAGACACGACATCCACAACAGTCTAGAGCAGTGTTCCTCAATCTTTTTATGCCATGGCCCACCTTAGCCTTTCTAGAAGTCTTAAGCCCCCCGAAAAGATGGACAAGTTGAAAGAAAGAAATGCGAAAGAGTTAAACGGGTGTGAATCCATTGCCCCCCTTGACAATGAAATTGCCCAACTGTGAGGGTGTGCCCCAAGTTGGGAACCACAGTTCAAGTCTCTAGACTTGAACTTTTTTCATTTTCACTTGAGAGTATTTGTCGTGAGTTTGTACTTGTGTGACATATAGTTTTTAGATTTAAGTCAAGCGATTGCTTTTATCATAGCCTACAAAGTGGTCAAAGTAACGAAATTAATTCAGAGCTTCATTTCGTTTCTGTCACACTTTTCAGGTTTTGTGGGAAATTACTTGTATTTTTCCATTTTTTCAAGCGCAATTACCATACAATTTTTGTTTAACGTTCAATATGAACTTTTCTGTGTCATATAAATGGATAAACTCCATCACTTGATTAACACTCATTTTATAACTGACCAAAAATCGAAATACAACTCCAAAGGAGGACTCCAATATCTGGAGAACTCTACACGTAAATATTTACGATAAACGAAACTAATAGCAATATAATAGTGTCTGATCTGTAGAAATTCTCAAACACGAATTCAAGACTGGAGATCTTCTCGCAGTGTGTGCACAAGTGACAAAAATCTCAGAGACTTGTCTGCGATACTGGTTTCCATCGAAGTCCATTTTTAAGTTGTCTCGAAACTATTTTCTTTTAGATGGGCCTTAGCAAAACTTAGCTACTATTATTCTCTAATGATTGAAATCTCACATTTAGAATTTGAAGAACTTCAAAACGTGCCTCAAGCACGAGAACCTGATACAACGTAATAAACTGCCATTAATAAAATAATAATTACAACACCGATGACACTCGAATTAAAATGTCGTTCGCATATGTCGCAATTCAATGAAAAATTCACGACCGCAAATACCTTAAACCGAAAACGGGCATATAAATCAAGGGCGAGTAGGTGTTGCGCGAATATTGCAGATTATCTTTGCCCTCGTATCGCGGTTCTTGCAAAATTCCCGCCACTGCCGTCTAGGTAATTGCCATCGATAAAATGGCAAACTTGAAATGCCTCCGTCGTCGTCGCCGCCGTCGGGTGGACAAGCGAGAGGAGGAGAGAGATAGAAACAATTGTCCTTGACGGGCAAGACCCGCGCCGGGTTCACTCAACCGATTTCATGGCCATCGAGTCGCTCTCGCCGCGCTCCGAGTACTCTAATTGCGTATGGAGACGAGAGAACGCTCCAGTCCGAATACCGAACGATCGAGAGCGGTTAGTAGTAGACGAGAGCAGCACCCACGATTGGCCGTTCTTTGGAATCTAATCGGAATTATCATCGAGGATATATCGAGTGAGATTCCGATACAGACTTCACTAGTTTCGAATCCAAAACTACCGATAAATACCATTACTAATCAAACAGAACATCTACAATCTTAGAGCTGACTTCTCGACATTTCATATATTTGTATTTCTTTGTCATCATCTTGTGTTGTCAATTTGTTTAATTTATTTATTATCATTGTTGCGAGTTTCATCAATTAAAGTACGTAAGACTACTACACTAGACTAGTAGATCCATAAGTGTAGAGGGAACCTTGCTGGAGGGGACATCCAAGCAGAAATATATGGAGTTTAGAAGAGTTGAATAGTGATATGCTTCTTATAGCGAATAGAGCTTATAGCTTATTAGAGCGAATGATATATATTATAACTATAGTGAAACGTTGTCTTCAAGATAATAAACCACATTGAGTAAAATCAACTTAGAAACTTCATAATCTAAGTTAGAAAATCAACTTAGCTTACTAACATAATTTAGAAATCAATACTGAAGAATTCCCATTTTTACACAATCTTTAACCGGATTAGATTAAACGTGGTGTTTCACCTTAAAGCGAAATGTTCCTTCATAAAAAAATTTCTGTAATATGTACAATGAAAAGGAAATATGAAATAAAAAAATATATTTTATCTTATTGACAAAATATAACAGACTATCTTGAAGACCTTTTAAATAATTAATAGAAATTTAAGAATACTTGAAACGTTAGTAGATCTTTTGGAAATAAAATACTTTGTTTCCGTTAATTCCATATTATTCTGTAGAAAAAAAAAACTTCAACAAAAAATCAACTTTTCCTGTATCAATATAAAGCTTCGTTTAAAACTACCTTACGGTTTGACAAAACATATTTTTTGAATTTCCTATTTAAATCTAATACAAAATTCATGAGTCCAAAATAAAGATACAACTCTTTGTGTAAAATACCTATACAATAATTTCAAATTATTTTTGGGCTGTTTTGAACCGTCATGGTGTAAGTTTTCGGTATTCAAACGACTTACTGATTGCGCAACGATATAATTTTAGAAATTTTACAAATAATTTGAGCGGCACAATTAATCTAACTCTCATCTTTTTCATTATATAGCAAGGGCAGAATTTACCGAACACAAAGGAGGATTTGCAGGTTATGAAAGAAGACAGGCAGTATATGACACGTTACAGACAGGTTGAACCATTCACGTCTTGCGTTAGTAAGGGATTTCATTTATTAAGAAGATTAAACTATACTCGACTCATTTCTAAGACACTACCCGTCACAATTAACACGTGCACGTGATCACTTCGAGATACAGCTTCCTATTCGTCAAGATGTAAACTTCACTTGATATATGTTTGGATTTCATCCTTATTTCAATCAACTGTCTACAATTTGTAATATTACTAAAATTGTAGATTCCATTTTCATCATAAAATATTAGTATTTATGAATTTGCGTTTTAATAATACCTTTATTTCGGGACAAATATTATATTTGTATGCAAAAATACAGGGTTAGGTAATGCTTAGTTTGACAATGAACGATTTACAAATGCGTGAACAGTGCCTACATTATTTATTTCATTGGCGTATTGAAAATGAACGAAACAAAGTTACTTCGTAATTTTTCCAAATACAACAAAACAATTCAACTATACCTGGAAACAACATTTTGAGCAAAAACTAGAATTAATCCGAAGTATTAATTGAACCCCCTGAATGAATTTCAGTATAATCTATATCCAACTATAAAAAGAATATTTTATGGCTATTTTAATTATCAAATCGCGAAACCAAGTTACAAAATACTTCCTAGAAAGTGTTGACAATTCTAGGAACAATTTCCAACAATGCACGTTACTAGGAAATATGAGACTACTGTAATTCGCTACGGATTATGCAGTTGATATTACGCACTTCGTTCCTAGAAGCTACTTAATAAAAATTATGTGATGTCGTAAAACGAACAGGTAAGCATATCTTCAATTCATTTTCCTCATTCATTTCGGCCAGAAAATAAAGACTAATTTCGTGTAAAACATAGCAAAAGCAATATTGCAATGATATCGCTTCATAATTTTCATTCAAAATGAAACTACCAGCACTTATACATGATAATGAAAAGAAGATCTAATCGAAAAAGATAAGAATTAAAATGAAATAAAACTTAAGATGAGGTGTGGCTTGAAATATGACACATACGTTACTATGTTCATTTTTTAGAGCTAATATATAAATGTGTAAATATACATGTGTCGTTGCGATAATGTACCACTGCTACACTCAAAATGTGCTTCGCAAATTCTCTGTGAGAGAACAGCGAGGATACTGATAACACTGAGCAAAATACTAATCCTCTCCTTACTTAAAGATATAATCTTAAAAAAGAAAGACTAGTTTTTGTTTATTTTAGGTCTCCGTCAAACCTATTTGCTTTCAGCTTGAGTACCGCTGAAATAGCAAATGGTTAAGGCAAGATCAGCTCAACGAAGGAGAAGAAAATTGAAAAAACATAACCATATTCTGTAAATGCATTTCTCAATAACACACGAATATATCTAAAGACATTTCGCTATATATTAATGAACTTTCTAGGACCTCAAAAAATAATCAATAACCACGAAATTGTCTTGCGCTTTTTTTTTGATATGAGGAAATCATTAATATCAAGTGTTAGACGAGAATATTGATTTTTGGCTGCTAATTGGAGTTTTTTTAGGGGTATAGAACTTTCAATTGCAATAAAACAACAATGGATCATTCGATTGACAAGAATTTTTTTTTATTCGAAATATAATCTTGTGGCATTACATTTTAAATATGATTTCTGGCATATGACCGCCACGGCTGGCTCGGATGTAGTCCAATCTGGACGATTTTCGATGACTTTTTCCAACATTTGTGGCCGAATATCGGCAATATCACGGCGAATCTCGTCTTCCAAATGGTCAAGCGTTTGTCGCCGTCTTGTTGAAACCACAGCTCCTGGACATCATGGAGGTTCAATCCAGGAATGAAAAAGTTAGTAGTCATGGCTCTTTACCGATCACCATTGACTGTAACGTTCTGGCCATCAACGTTTTTGAAAAAGTACGGACCAATGATTCCACCAGCCCATAAAGCGCACCAAACAGTCAGTTTTTCAGGATGTAACGGTGTTTTGGCATACACTTGAGGATTATCTTCACTCCAAATGCAGCAGTTTTGTTTGTTGACGTAGCCATTCAATCAGGAGTGCGCTTCATTTTATCGACGATAAAATGGACGTAGTGCACGATACGTGTTATTTTCGAAATAAAATTGCACTATTTGCAAGCGTTGTTCAGGCATGAGTCTATTCATGATGAATTGCCAAACCAAACTGAGAATAAATGACTTCTCAGCTGTTAAATCGGTTGCCCTATTCAACAGTAATGCCAACTTAAAGTTCTATACCTCTAAAAAACACCAGTTACTTAATACTGGCAATATTAGCGAAGCCTATATCATGGTCTTATTTAATACAATTTTTTTCAAAGTATATTTCAGTATCTCAACACACATGTAATTTTACACGAAATTAAAATTGGTTTCTATTTTTTATCAACATTTTATCATCACTTATATTCTGAAGGTCCAATCCCCTAGTAAAATGGCATTAAAATGCTTGGCATCCATAATCACTAGCATTTCTCAAAATGGCCGACAACGCACCCCTCGTGAGTGCCCAAGGCCTACACGAGGGCATTCAAGGACGCAGATAAAATCGTGATATAACGTCGGTTTAGTGCGAAGTTTAGCGTTAGTTAAAAAACCAGCAATCTTTATTTTTAAGGGAAAACATTTCAACATTAATTCACTCCATATAACTGAAAAGAAAATCATTTCCACTGTAAGTACTAATTGAAAAACTTGAAATCGGCGTGTAGACTAGGATGTGACTACGTAAAGGTAATGGGGAAATAGAATCGAACGAACTAAACAGACGTATGCAATGAGGAAGAGAGAAGTAATACCAAACTATTATTTTTGCAGCGCTCTTTCATCATTCGAAGTAATAACTACGGGATTATTACAGGAAGAGATACTAACTCCTCGTGGTTCTGAAATTAGGTAATGATGATCAAAGTAACACGACTCCGTGGAAATGTATTGTATATACTCGTACGAAGCAAAATACACCGATTTATAATCATTAAAAAATTAGGAGTCTTTATTCTGAATTAAAACTGCTACAATATAGGAGGATAACAAACAAGTAGATTGGTTAAATTCTTAAATAAACTCTACAATCTAACACTTAATAATTCCAGACACTTTGCTACAATTGCTACAATTGTTGACAAATGCAGTAAAAATGTTAAGTAACTACCTGAAAGTCATAAACGGAATAGATCGATGTTGGTTGTCACGATTTTTGGTGGCACTATTTGCCGATGATTCATCGGTGGTTGTTTCTGGAGGATTCCTAAAGAACTTCTGGCGACATGTGAATGCATTGTGAGGGAGTTTGAAAATTTTTGTCTGAAGGGCAATGGAATGTTGGACCATTGGATGTTAAATATGGGGACAACACTACATTATCATCCCAATCAACAAAGTTTCTTGGAATATATGCAGGGAAAAATTTGAGATGGACATCACACTTTCATTTTTTATGTAAAAGATTGAGTAACTCATTTTTTGCAATCTCTTGAATTAAGAACATTGTACCTTGGAACAATGTTATTAATGTGTATTACAGTCGTTTGTAATATAGTCATCTAAATTAAAATATTCTGATGTGAGGCTGCTCTACAGAAATAAATAGGGTGTTTACAGAAGCGAATACTTCGATTAATATTCAATATTTATCAACGAACATCTTGTAAACCTATCTTCATTAATAATTACATTATCACCTTACCGTGTTTATATATTTATAGATATTTGATGCATGTTTGTTATATGTCCAACAAGGAACAGGGATGGACTACTTATTCCTATGCATAAACCAGTTAAATTTGAACCACCATTCAATTACCATGAAATTCGACCATTTACCATCGAATTTGAAAGTACTGAAAGCTCATTTGTTTAAGAGGAGAGTTAAATCCCTGCTCTTAACAAAGGCATACTATAGTGTGACAGAGTACTTCGAATGTATGAATCAATTTTTTGTACCATATGTTTGTATATTTTTTTAAAAAAAATTTAAATATTGTTGTATTATGAATGTAATTTTACAATGTAAGGAATGTTTCTCAATAAATTTTATTTTATTATTTTTATTATAAAAAAAAATTTGTGAAGGACCTAGCAAGTTATATAAAATTTAAATCGTACAAAACTAGAATCTCGATATTATTCGGCACGACTTCATATTTCGTTTATTCAAAACCTGTTTCTCCCTCAAAGGAAATACAAAACCTCGCCTTCGCAAGATTAGAGCCCGCTAAAACTATCAAAAAGAATATTCAAATAGCCGACCGAAAGATATAACATCTCGGCGGACGTCTCGTTTCGGAACAGCGGGAGACGGCGTCAAACCCAATTCGAAACGAGATGGGGTTGAAACGACAAACTCGGAGCGGAAAACGGCGAACCGAACGTGATGCCGACGGTCGAATAAGAATGATGAAAAGGAAAATATAGACCGGGACGATGCTGTTGGTGTCTTCACGTTGTATCTAACGACCGGTTTCCACGAACCCCAAGGAAAACTGGCTTAACTCGTGCGGGAAAACACGATACGTTATCGATCATTCTGAGAGTGTACGAACTGAACGCAGCATGGAGTAGATTTTCATTACTAGAATTAATAAAACAAATTACTATTACCTGAAATTCGAATTTCCTTCACACTCGAGTAAATTATTGCGAGAAACAGAGTTACGAAACGTTAAAATTAGGCTCTACGCTACGCAAAACATTCATTTGAAAGAGATATAGAGGGTCTTCAAGGACTATTTCACAGAAAAAAAAAATCAAATTTAAAAAACTGAATTAAACAGATTATTCATTTCCAAATTCCAATTTACAAACCTATTTGTCAAATTATGGAAAACTCAAATCTTCAATATTTATCCAAATCCCCGAAAAAAATATTAATTTTAAAAACATTTCAAGAAAAAAATTTCAATTTGAAGGTACGTAATATATGAAAAATAGTTAGCAAAGAAATTGCTGAAATTATTATGATTCTCCATAATTTGATCTTTCTAATTTTCAATATTAAATCGAAAAAGATTAAAATGGACATAAGAAAAAGATTTCAACTTGAAAGTCCGTGATTTTTGAAAAACAGTTAGCAACGGGATTGCGGAAATTATTATGATTCGCCATAATTTTATCTTTTTAAGAGTAATTTTTCTTATAAACTCTCAATATCAATGAGTTAGTAGTTCGAAAGCGAGGAATGGAGCCAATTGTTTTGAATTGCATAAAACTTTTGAAATCACCTGCATAAAGCAAAAAAAAAATTATTGACGCGTTATTCGTAAATGTCGTAGGTAAATTCAAAAAAGTATGGGTCTCCAAATAGATTCCTGGAGAACCCATGATGAAGCCAAAATCGACAGTTAAATCAATTTTACTTAATATCGTTTATATTCTTCGTTCTATAATGTGAACAAGAATACCAATACAAAAACTAATGGGTAGAAGTAAAGTAACTCAGAAACAATGAAACAAATATGTATTATAAGTAAATACGTAAAATAAGATACCCCAATACTGATTCATGACGAACCCATGATGATCCTTAAAGACACAATTAATTTTACTTATCTAATATCGTTTGTATTCTTCGTTCTATCACGTGAATATGAAGAAAACCAATACAAAAACTGTTCGGTAGAAGTATAGTAACTCAGAAACAATAAAACAAATATGATTATTATATATTATATAATATAACACATTTCGATATTATTTTTTCAGATTTAAAGAAATATCGCTCCAAAACTGACAGTAAAAATCGTTCGTCGATTCCTTCTTTGGTATGAGTTACACATGCGAATAGAGCGAAATTCTTAGATTCTTTATTTGGCAATATTCGAGGTGAACGATAGAATAGGCCAAGTTCAGTTTCATTGTCCATCACCTCTATTTATTAAAAAAAAAGCGACTGTTTGCGGTCAACGAGTACGTAATGAAGAAATATCCTTTGTTTTGTTTAATGAACATACGAAAATCATCACTAACAGAATCAACACTTCCGACAAATAAAACCGATTATCAAAACCATAAATATTTATAACGTGAAGAAACAAAATTCCCGCCAAAGCAATCAGATGGATATACATTAATATCGGCATCACTTATAACAATTATTAAAAATTACGTGAATTTTGTGGAGTTAAGAACCTTGAAAGTTGGTATTACTCGTTTAAACGTTTTCGACAACAGGATTCACATTGAATAGGTAAACATCCATATCACGCATTTATATTACCATTAAGAAATAGTTCACAACTGTGTCAAAGAAAACACAAAAACTGTCTCGCATTCATTTCCATCAGGATGGCCTCAGATAACCGGAATGTCAATCTAAATACAGATTTTGAATTCAAAACTAACGGCGTTACATGCAAATTAACTATTCTTCTCGCACGATCTGAATTTTTCAGAATATTCATTTCTAAACGCGATATTTAAAGAATCGAAAAAGTAAGATTGTTATGCTAATTTGTAGCAGTTTTGTATTGTGTAATGTCACATTTCTTGAATTTTCGAATTTTAATGTATGAGGCAGATAATGTGAATTCCAAATTGCAAAATATTTCTTGCAGAATACATGATGTCTTATATCAGACTTTCGTTGAAGCAACTGCAAGTAGTTTTCGACACACTGTAACTAGATATACCTATCTTTATTTAATCAAATATTCATATATGCCTCATATTCTTTTTGTTGAAAATTTATTTAGTCTTATTCTAGAAAATATTTTTCTAAAACTCTATAGTCGTGGATTCGCCAAGGAAAATCTTCAATTTCTGATTCAGTAAATTGGTTCAATTCTTCACTGGCCTATTTCGCAAATTTACCTCACATTGTTTATAACGTTACTCACTTCTTAAGGTACTGGAGTAAAAGAAACTTTGTAGTTTCTTACTACTCTACAATTCCAGCTTTAAATAAGTTACATTATGATGAAAGCTTTATTATAATTTATTAAATTACAAACATTAATGAAACCTAATAAAAGCCAATGTTTCTCAAAAGGTAATTAAGTACCAAATTGTGCGAAAATCGCAGGCTCTAAGAACCTACCCACGAAAAGCGTCGTTTCTTTTCCAACATGAAACGAATCTGGCTCAAGTTCGGCCATTACACGACCAACCTTCCAAATGCGGCAATAATGAAAGTTCACGACTCGCTCATCAAGACAATATGACGAAGCTTTAGACAAACGTTTCGTTGGAAAGGCCGCAGTGGGCGAACTCGTTATATATCGGCAGTAAATGTCGCGGAAACGTAAACAAACAGAAGGTCGATAGTCGAAGACATCAAAGTGTATGTACACGCTTTAGTAGTTCCGGTGTTCTCTCTACGTGCACGTTACCTACGCAACATGTTCGATACGACGCACGCCATCTTCCCGAACTACAACGAAAGGGAGAACGACTTGTAAACAAACGATTCATCGAGCGGTCGACCAGAACGAACGTCGAGAAATCCCTACTCTATCCGCGATAGGATCGACCGTCGGCTACCTGAACGTTAAAACCAACAAAATACAATAACGATACCTCGCAGAACCTGTTGCTCAAGGGAAAAACATACCAAACGTCAATTTTGTTCGACAACACTTCGTAAACAAAACTAATCTATCGATGATACGATTCCACAATAACAAAAATTGCGACAAGAAATATTATAATAACAGCATTCGGGAAAACAAAAAATAGATAAGTTACCATATCTGGACCCATGTCTTTCATAATATCCAGTGTGGCGTCGTGTTGAACATAACAAAATCTCGAGGGTGTAATCCTGGCTTCACTCGTTTCACTCGCGTCGTATAAACGCCCTTCGGCGGCGTCGCTAAGGACCGTATTAGACTTTTTCGAACGCGAACTGTATTACAGCTCGCCAGACGATTATGCGCACCAATACACCTTCAACTCGAAATGGCCGGGTTCAAACTGATCCGTAAATCGTGCGCCGAACAAAGAAGTGGTGGAGCGGATCGAGCGCCTGCGCAAGGGGACGAGGAAGGTTCGACGAAGGTGCGTTGCGGAAACAACACGACAGGGGTACGACGACGACGGCTGGTTTGTCTAGCGGCAGAGTGATATCCGGGGATTCCGAAGCGACGTTGCCGGCTACGTTCGGACCCGCTATGACTAGCAGAAATAAATAGGCGAAGATAACACAATTGAACGTAATGATTACTCTATTATATAATTACGCACGAACACTTCTAGTGGACCACTTCCGCCACATGTGCTTCATATTCGAGATACTTATTAATGGTTCACACAGAGTAAACCTACCTTATTTAACAACTTTAAATTAGCCGTTGAAATATTAATAATACAGTAGAATCTCACTAACCCCATTCGGCACGCTCAATTTCGGCAAATTTAGTTTTTGGTTGGAAGGGATCAAGAAAATCAGCATATTTCGGAAACTAAAGAAATATGTGATACCCTACAAGAAGAAGGGAGCTTTGTAGAAATATTGTAGCCAGGAACTACTAAAACTTCAAAAGTAAAACCAAATACAGCATTTAGTCGTTATAATAGTTACCTCAATATGGTCTGAACATAGCGGCGTACCTGCTGAAGATATAACTTCCCGAAACATGCCAGAAGATGTTTTTAAACCAACGCTACGAGATCCACACACTTTCAATTAAAAGGGAGGATCCTGATTTAGAAGGTCCAAAAAATAGAATTTTTTTATTGTTTTTTTGTATTCCTTGTGTATTTAAGAATGTGTAGACAAAGTTATATATAGGCTAATTAGAAATATTCTCAAAGATACAGCACTGGACGCAATGGGGTATCGAGCAGGTTTACGAGGCAGCTGGGGCGAACGCTCTCCACCCCCGGTCGAAAAACTACACTTGATAATATTCGTCTAATTTGACTTCGAAAAAACTTTCAAACAACAAACTTCTGACGCGATGATAGGACGGGCATACGCAAAATTCGAACGAATCTTTCAAATCTACCGTCTGGCGCATCAACCCAAAACACCTCAATTCTGACAGAAAAATCGTTGAAATTGCAGCCATGCAGGAATGTTCAACGAAGGAAATTCTGCGGTTTCAAATATTATGCAGTTGCTCTATTTGAAAATTGGCAAAATTTGCAAGATTTTTTCAGATAACGTCGACGCACAACGAATCGAGAGAGAAAATCGGCGTACAACCTTTTCCAGCAAGGATGCTCGCACAGCCTGTAGACTTGAGCAACTTCATCAGAGTGTTTTGACGAGAAAGATTTATTTTATGTCGGAGGGATAGCTAATTAACGTATTATAACCATGAGTAGCCGAAAAATATCAATTTTTTGACCGAAAACCTTACAGTCCGTTTTCTCGAGTTTTCGTTTTTATGATTCTTCTGAACTGGCTAGCGTGATAACAAAGAAACTAGACGACAATCAAAACAAACCAAAGCTGGTTATTAGCTTCAGTATTGCCTTCTCCTCTACATGAACTAAAAACATATCCGAAAAAATTTTTTTTACAATTTTTATAGCAAATTGAAATTATTTTTTCAAAGAAAGCACATTTTTTGTTTAAAACATGAGAGAACGTTCAAATTTCATAATTTCTTCAGTTTTCTTAGTTAATGTAGAAGAGAAATATACGAAAATCAAAATGGTATTTGGTTTTTTTGTTTCAGATGAAAATTACCGAAAAAATAAATTTTTCGAACCTTTTAAATCAGGATCCCCCTTTAAAGTTTATTATAATGTAATTACAGCTTCATTTTGAGATACCAATGTTACTATTTTAAAAACGCGTAGAACAGAAAACCAAGTACGTAGCATTTTATGTGAAAACTGCTATATTTTATTTACAATCAAATTTTCTATACAATCTCCTAATCCAAACATTTCAATAATCCGGCACCTTGTTTGTTTTCAATTATGTCGGCTTAGTGAGATTCCACTGTAATATAACTTAATACATATTAGCATAAGTTATTTCACACACCTTGACAGATTCGTTACAACCGCTATCTACAATTTAAATTATATCTTTGAAATAGAGGGAAGATAAGCACCACTTATGGCACAGCTCTTTCAGGAATTGTAGTGTTATTACAGATTCTATGAAAAATAAAATGTTTAGAAATTTTTTTGTTGCGAACTCCATAATTTTTCACTTTTGGGCATAAGTGGTGCCTCTGCCCTATATGAAACTAATAGTTTCCTCAAATGTTTGTAATTTGTACAGTACTTCAATTCTGGAAGTAATCCGTTAATTAAATCTTGTCAAACCGAAGTTACAAAGGCGAGTAGGCAATCGACATCTGACTCGAGAACTTCGTTTAGCTATAAGAAGTGTAGTAAATGTAGAAGAACCTATGCCCGAGGTAGAAGAAAAGCTGGAAACTAGAAAAACATGTTACACTTGCAATTCCAAAAAAAAACGAAATACCTTTTATATATGTTTTTCTTGTAGAAAACCGATATGTATCCGAATGTAGCCAAAAGATATGTCGCGATTGCCGTGAAATAAGATCATGAATGACCATTGTTAATTTTTCATTATTACTTACGTTTATGATCATATTTTTTTTTCTTTATGTTATATGATCTCTTAAGATAACAAAACAAAAATATTTTTCAAAAAATTATTTTAGAATTTTTTTTAAGGACTTTTTACAGAAGCTTAGAGATTTTGTTAATTTTTAGCCTCAGAGTAATGTTTTTTCTTATTTAACTATATTTTCTTATTTTAACTATATTGTACTATAAGTAGCACTGTGTATTTTTATTTATTTATTATTCAGATAATAACATAAAAATATTACACCTACAGTACATGCGGTCACGGTGACCACACTCGGCCTGTTATGTTACAAATAAAACACCCGGCCAGTTGGGGGTTAATTTGAAACCTTGTCTAAAAGTGGTGTTATTCATTAAAGTTGTATCGATCGTAGTATTTAGATAAAAATCGTTTCGATGCTGAACTTGCACATCTCAACTCTGGGTTTTCGTTCAAATAAATACAAGGCAGCATATTACTTTTAACTTCATTAATAAAATCTAAGGTTTTATAAATAATGCGTTGACTTATATTCATTAGTCTACAATCTACAAACATCAAGTATTGTTTCGACAGAAATTCGTTTATCACATTCAAGAACAATTCTTAGGCCCCTATTTTAAATTGTGTGTAAACGATCAACTGAATTTTTTTGTACGTTAAACAACAGCGAGGCGTAATAACCAACATGAGGCAACATAATAGTCTTAGAGATCAAGAGCCTAGTATTCATATTTAATTTGTTACTAAGTCTACCTAAATAATCAACTTTTCTGACATTTTATTGGCGATATATTCACCATGAGATTTGAAATTCAGGCATTCATCTATCATTATACCAAAGTATTTCATTTCACGAACATCTAATAAGTTATTTTCAGTTTTATTCAGTTTAAATTTTAATTCTGAGTTCTGAATATCAGTGTTTATAAATTCATATTTTTTTCCTGTAACATATATTTTTTTATAAATTTTTTTTTCAGAATATTGTCACAAAGCCAAATATGAAGTGTGTTTACATCCCAATACTCTAAAAGAAACCGTTAATATAATTACACAAAAAACAAGTCTCTTAGGAAATTATTTAAAAGATTGTCGACAAAACGTAGAAATAATTTAAACAAGTTTTCCTCACGTCAACAGTTATCAAATTTGTCTGAAGAACAATTCGTTTCAAACGAAATCCTACACCTAAATTTGTCCCCTACCTACTCGTAAATAATATGTTATGTGGGTAGAACAAGTGAATTAATGAATATAATTTTCCAAGAATGGCTATTGTTTCAAAAAAATAAATCATTGTTGACAATTAACAAAAACTCTCACGATTAGTAGCAATTTGTCCTTGTTGGGCAGCGTTATCAAAAAGGAAATTTATTTTTAATCGTATAAAATACGAGCTTATAATTCAATGTTGGGCCGATAATTGGGGTATTTTTCAACAATTAACAATGTGAATGAATTTGCAAATCTTTCCTAGAAGATCGTCGAAAAAGCATTTCAAAGTTATTCAATTTTTCGAAATCAAAAACTTTAATTTTGGTACGAATAGTATAAAATTATATTGAAATAATACAACGGGTTTAAATTGGATACCTAAAATTCTGCACATTTTTCAATTATTCAGTAATACGTCGTTTAACCGAACAATATTTAATTATTTTCTTATTAAGTTAATTTTTTCATATTACGATAATTTGCTGATCTGTAGGTAATATATTTATAATTAAGAAATTTTATATATAAAAATTCCATTATAAAATTAGGAAAAAGTTCACCTCTTCAAATAGTTTCATGAAAGGCAAATTGTTTCCACAAAATTGATCATTTTACAACGCTCATTACTTACACGTTTAAGGGAAATATTGAAGTTATGCTACTCCCCATATTCATATTACTGAGGTAGTGGGTTAATTGTTATAATTATTGTTTCATTAATATTCAATTTAACACTCAATCTGCTCAATTATCGACCACATCAATTACAAACTCTTGAAAACGCGTTATATTGAGCATCTGTTATGCTACCCCATTATTCAGCCTGCCACGGCTTGATGTTGCGTAATCTTCGCACCCCCAAACTGCGGAAAGAAAATGGGACAGGAGGAATACATTTCTCCTCTTTTTAATATTTTTAAGAGCACGAGTACTTCAAAAGATGAATTCTTAGCGATTAAAAATATTTTTAAAAAATTAAACTTCTCAGAAGAATGTTGAAGATAAATTCAACAATTTTGATTGTTGATCGATCAGTTAAAAAGCAAACCATTCGCATAAATACAACACAAAAATTTAACCATAAATATGAATACTTGGAACGAATGAAAAAGACAAATAACGACAATGTTTCTCTACAATATCTTATTCGTTCACGTTGTTATAAATTTTAATTCTTTGATTAAATGTACTCGTTCTTCATAATGCTCTAAATTTCCGAAATGTTAGTATAATAAACACTTCAGGGATTTAAGACTTCTTCTAATAATTTAAATTGACATCTCCCACAATAAAAGGTAAACGTTGAAAAAATAAACTAAAATGTTACTGTTTAGTATCTTTTTTCTTTGTTCTCGTTTTTAAAGAATTCAATTCTTTAATTAAACGTGCCATACTTGAAAACGCCATAAAAGACTAAAACTCTTAGTATAATATGTACAGTGGGTTTAAGACTTGTTTCAAAAATTTAAATTGACATCTTTCATAATATATTATAAACGATGAAAAAGAAAACGAACTAAAATGTTTCTGTTTCGTCTCTTCTTCCTTTGTTTTAGTTTTTATAAATTCTTTAATTAAACGTAACCATACTTGAAAATACCCTACTAAAAGACAGAAGCTCTTAGTTTAATATACATTTCAGTGGGTTTAAGTCTTACTTCAATAGTTTGAATTGACATCTTCCACCTTATAAGAGAACGTTGAAGAAGAAAATTAACTAAGATAATTCTATTTGGTCTCTTCTTCCTTTGTTTTAGTTTTTATAAAATTAAATTCTTTAATTAAACGTAACCATACTTGAAAACGCCTTAAAAGGCAGAAACTCTTCGAATAATACACATTTCAGTGGGTTTAAGAGTTACTTCAATAATTTGAATTGACATCGTCCACCTTATAAAAAAACGTTGAAGAAGAAAATTAACTGAAATGTTTCTTATTAAAATAAATTAAACTCTTGGCTTAATGTTTCACGATTTATTTAACAATATGTATAGTCAACATGTTTCGAGCGTTAGCTCATTTTCAAGACTGAATCTTCCTTTGTTCTAGTTTTTATAAAATTAAAATTTTTAGTTGAACGTAGCCATACATGAAAACGCCCAACAAGGATAAACTCTATTTTAAAATACATATCTCAGTGGGTTTAAGACTTATTTTATTAATATGAATTAATTCCTCATTATAAATCAATAATGTGAATTCTTCCTCAACACTAGATAAACTTAAAATGTATCGATCGATTAAAAATAATGGAAAAAATTCCAAGAAATATTTCAACGCACTCGACGTACAATTCGGGCAACCAACCCATTATCATAAGTTCAAAACACCTAATACAAAAATTAAAACAATATGAAGTATGTTATAACTTCTGACAGTAAGTCCGTGGTATTAAACATGAGTAAAATGTATTATATAATTTTTGTGGAATTTAACAGAGTATTTTGAATTGTACAATACAAGAAATGTTTACGAAATTTGAGAATCTATCGTCAAAATACCGCATACAGTCGCATGGACCGCAATACGAACGTATTGAGTAAATTCCAGCAATAATTTATGACGAATTTATTGGACATTCCATTCATTGTCGCGAAATCGTGGTAATATATTCGCGATTTTAAACAATTCGCGTTTATTTCCGCAACGAATATATCTGGTCGAATTGCCAATACACCTGAAACGAACAGCGCCATTTTTCACGTCATAAAAAACTCAAACTGCAACTGTTAATTATGTGAATTGGTAGATTGGTTTTGCGTAAATTTAGAGAATCAATTTTCTCAAATCCTACCAATTTTTCATTCAATTGGAACAGAAATAAATTTCAAATATACTAAAATTAAAATTGTAACGAACACTGTTCTAGATTTACACACTTTTATCAATCAATTTGACGTAAGTTTCGACTAACATTACGGTGGCTTCTGCAGACCGTTGAAATACATATTTGAATAACAGTTACCTAAATAAATGAAATAGATCATTAACCGATTGGTCCGATACTTGATGAAAATTTAAATGAATATTTTAAATAAAAATAAGTCGTTTTCTGATTTTCACTATAATTAATGCAAAAACAAGTTTATCATCAACATTGGACGAAGCCACTGTGTTGACGAAACGATATTTTCAGTTAATCATCAACATCTGATGAAGCCATTGTATTGACGAAACGATATTCTCATGTTTTTGAATTAATTAAAGTGAAAATCCCAAAACTAGTTAGTATTATTTAAAAAATTAAATAGAAAAAAAAGGTATGAAAGTAAAATTGCTATATTCTTTCTTATTCAATCTTTTTTTTAGTCTTTTTTCTTGAGTAGTTGAAATATTGAATATTTCCGGCATTCACTTCATGTATACAATTACTTTTTATAGAAATACCATTTATGTAAATAGGAAATATACAGAAATTCTAATTAAATTTTTACGATATTTACTGTAACGCCCAGTTAATTTTCTCGTTGACTATTTAGTAAGTTTGCAATTATTTATCTGCCGGAAAAATAATTAAAAACAGCAGATGAATAATATAAAATTATAACTACAAAAAGCAGAATAATACACAAATGTCTATCAAATTTTAACAAATTTTGATAAAAATTCATCAAAAACAATGAAGACAAAACTAATAAATCAGGAAATACGAATTGAATTGAAGAGATCCGATAAAACTTCAAAAAAAAAAAGATCAATTAGACATAAATACGTCTACATTAACCTATGTATGTGTTACAGTAAAACTGGTTGAAAATAGAATTTGTGTTCATATATATTTTCTTCATCAAAGTAATTTTTATTCAAATAATTTGAGAAAAAGTCATCCTAATGGTGAAACTCAAGGCACAATTGTTTAATAAAAATCGTGTAAATCTAGTAAACAGTGTTTCACTAACAATTTATATTTTGAAATGACTACACGAAGTGACGGCCGTTAACATTCAAAATTTTATATACTCAAGACAAAATATTTTTGAAAAATTTGGTTGAAATATAATTTATCTCTCAGAAACTTTTCTCTTCTATTCTAATTATTACGGCGCATTCGCCAAGTTGTACTTTTGCTATAAGATTGTTATTAGATAGGTACCAGAGAAAACGATCCAAACATTCCAAGAGCTCTTCGCAATTGAGAGATTTATTCCCAACTCTCCGAACTGACATATTCTGCTAACTATCCGAACTAGATAGAATATTAGAAAGAAAATAACACAGCATAAAACAAACTATCGTTTAAACAAATATATGGCAGCTGTACCGGACGTTAGTTTCGGGCTTATTACCTCTCATCAAAGAGTCCATTTCAAAATTAGTTTCTATGTTCTGTTGAGAGCTAAAGAAGTTCAAAATAGGAGTCAATTGCAAATTAGTGTAAAACAGTTTCCTTTGTTAAATGGAATATATTCAGTTTTTACCACAATTTCATTATATCCGCAGAAAGACGTCCTTTTTTGTTGCAGCAAGCAGCGCACTAAGTAGAACGACGGCCATGTCCAACCGGACTGTTCCGTGTATTATATTTGCAGTTATCTACTATATCGAGAATCTTACAGCGAATAATTGGACAAGCGCGTCGTAACGAGATCAGGCTAGAGATTATAGGTATTTAAAAGTTTCTGGTCAAAGCGAGTTGAACCCAACCCATCGAGTTAACTTTGTATGAAGATCAACAAATTTACCATGAATTGTAAAGTTCTTGAGTCTCCACTCGAAGTTTGGAGAAAAAAATTCATGCTCAATCTATAGCTCAAAAGTAATTTAATCAGATGACTTAATTTGTTCAAACATGACAGTTTCAGAATTCGAATGAAAAATTTCACCATCTCTTCATACATAGGCGTAAGAGGGAGTGTTATTCATTACTTGTTTTCTGCTCTACTTATAGAACATACGGTTGTCGATTAGAACAGGAGATGAACACAAAGCATGTATCTCCATTTGGCAATAAAAACCTATACCAATATGAAAAAAGTAGGTATCTCAATTGGATAACATGTACATAAGGTATGTACCTCTATTGTCAATTCGAACAGTATAACAAAATGAACGAAAAGTATGTACCTCCATTGGCAATGCGATCTTTATAACAAGATGATCAAAATATAAGTAGGTAGCTCAATTGAACATGATGTACAAAAAAACGTAATGAATGTATTGTCAATTGGAACAGTGTAAAAAAGGAACAAAAAGTATATACCCCTATTATCAGTTGGAATATTTTTATTAAGATGTACAACACATGTTGGGAAAAAGTACGTAACTGAATTGAACAACATGTACAAAAAGTATGTACCACCATTGTTAATTGGAATAATTTAACAAGATGTACATTTTGTTAAATTATTTTGGAACAGTATAACAAGATGAACAAAAATGTACAACATGTAGGTACAAAAAGTATGTACGTCTATTGTTAATTGGAATAATTTAACAAGATGTACAGCACATGTTGGAACAGTATAACAAGATGAACGAAAAGTACGTACCTCAATTGTACAACATGTACAAAAAGTATGTACATCAATTGTTAATTGGAATAATTTAACAAGATGTACAGTACATGTTGGAACAGTATAACAAGATGAACGAAAAGTACGTACCTCAATTGTACAACATGTACAAAAAGTATGTACTTCTATTGTCAGCTGGAATAATTTGGCAAGATGGACAATACATTTTGAAACACTATAACAAGACGAATAAAAAGTATGTACCTGAATTTTACAACGCGTACAAAAAGTATGTACATATTGTGAATTAGAACATTTCAACAATATGTACAAGTATGTGCATCTATTGTGAATTAAACCATTTTCACAAGATATACAGGTATGTATCTATGTTGCCAATTGGAACATTATAAAAAGCTGTACAAAAAGTATATACCTGCATTGCAAATTCAAACATTATAACACGATGTACAAAACGTATGTACAAGTTTCAAACACGGAGATACGTTATCAATTAATGTACGTAAAATTGTAATTTTAGTTCTTCACCTGTTTATGAAGTGATAATTTAAATTAATTCTAAAGTCAAATACAGAAACAAACATACTGAATGACATTTAACTCAGTAACATTTAAATATTCAATTCTTCTTTATTACTTTCTCGACTATATTTAGACTTGAGAGAATTTGTCTTTATATAAACTTTTAACAGTCGATGTATTTGAATTGTTTCTTATTTATTACATCATTGGAATATTAAATAGACCACTCTTAAATACATCTTTACCGTGGCATCATTTGTACAAGGAAAAACAAATGACCTTTAAAGTCACAAAGTCCTTAAACACGTGAAAAACAAATGGATACGTGCTTACTGTATGACAAAAGCTTTGTATCTCCGAAGATTACTGAAAAGGCATCCCCGAAGATGTAACAGATTATTCTATGCGCTATATAGATTCATTTCAACTATTTGTCACAAAAACGAAAGTAAAATTGTCTCCGAATCTGTAAACATCGTATAAACCCAACATTCTGAATAAATAGACTATTATCTGAAGATGACATATGTCTTTCCTTCTACGTTTTTGGTGAATGTTATTTGAACCGAACAATTCTCTACAAAATAGGCCTTTCAACGCCTCAATTCTATCAAACCAAAATTTCTCGAACAGTTCGACAAATAATTTTCTATCAACAAGACGATTTAGCTGATATTCGAAAAGCGCCAGGACGATATTTAAAAGCTGTCCATATCAAAGTTACGCATTGCGGATAATCAATTATTGAATAGAATTTGATGGACTTCTCACGTAACCGAAAATTAAGTGGTTTTCATTAAACGTCTCTTAAAGATTTGGTTTGTCGTTTGAATACGGAAGAATTTCCATTTATTTCAAGTAATTAATTGAAAGGAAATAAGAGTTTAAAGTTTTATCGAGAAGGATTGTTTATGGTTATCGATATAAGAAAGTAGGCGTCACTAAAATAATGGTCCGCCAAAAAAATTAAGTCTGAATATTTGTCGATATATTATTTGCAATTAATTACTTATAGCTATTCTTCTAATATAATTGAAATCGTGTTTTTGAACAAATTCTCGAAAATCATTTTAAAGAACGTTTTTCTTTATTAATGATGTAATTTCCTTATATTTTTTCTATTTCTACGACTATTATACAAATTAATGGGAATGGTAATTTAATAAAATACATGCGTATTTTATTAAATTATGAGAAAATTCTAAATATTGTTTCATATGCATATTAATTTTTTCCAAGTATCGGCCTCATCAATCATAAAAAAACCTACTGCTTTTTTCAAAATTTCCAGATTTCCCAGGTGAACGAATTTCGTTTTTCGTAGTCACAGTCAGGTAAATATGCCGCCAACAGTTATTTGTGTCATAGCATTATTTCCGAGAATATAATTCCCCTAATATCGGACAGAGTTGAAGAGAGATAAAATAATGATACGAGTTCTGCATTTAAATATCATAACAAATAATGTATGACCTTGCGCCTTGACTCACTAACCTCTTTAACCGAAAGTTTTACTGACGCGATATTTCAATCGACATAAATATTAGAAATCGAGAATGGAACCTCTCTTCTTATTGTCTTGACATCAAAATCGACAATATTTTACTGAAAATCGATACCGATAAAAGAGGCAGAAAACAGTTTTATAAAAATTATTCACATTAAGCTGTTGTTCCATTCAAAATATCAAGAGCCCAATACATGTTCAAATATTGAAATTTATAAAGATTATTTATTAAATATTTTATATTTTTGTTTGAAGCACAAATTCTTCGAAAATTAGGAGAAATATTTACACAGTTCAATTGTATTAAAAACATGAATATTTGTAAGAAACGTAGATAAATAAATAAATCGCGAAGTATATTTCGTAAGTTAATATACAACAAGATAGAAATAGTTCAGACAAACGTTTCGAGACTTTTCACATCCACTATTCAGTTTTACGGTTACTGATTAAATATTGATATTTATGAGAGAAAAAACACGCACTTTCAAGAGATCTCTTTTGGCCACACAAACATAATTCAGGACGATAAAAATGCATTATAAATTTTCAACGTCTTGAAAATTTCAAGTTACATCCTATTAAAAATTAATACTACATCTCCTTGAGCTATTTGAACGGAAAACGTAGATGCCGCAATATAAACTATGACGTATCTGAAAATAATAAGATACCTAACTTGAATTGATAATCGTGCAAAAGAAGAAAAAATAAAGGAGACACTTTCTTTGATATCACCAAAATCAACTCACAAAACTATTTAAAACAGAAAAATAATAATTTGCATATAATATATAATTAGATATTTTAAAACTATAATAGATTAGTTATAGTATATATAAATTTGAGTTGTTATTTAATTGGTGTTAAGAAAATATTGAAAATATTATACACTTTAAAGTCATACAATTAATATTTGTAGAGAAGATATTTTTAGCATTCATTCTCTAATATCATGAAATAATGTAAATATTAAAATTGTCCAATTAAAAGAAAAAATTCTAATTTTTTCAAGAAATATATGATTTATGAAATGAATAAAACTGTACATAAGTCTAAAAAAATTCGCAAACAAACACTGATCAGATGAAAAGCAGAGAAGATTTATAACAAACAAAACATGAGTAACCATTCAAGATATCATAAATTATAAATTTAAATATTAAGTAATTGACGCAATGTATTCAAGATATATTGCCTCAATAAATAGAACAAACTATTAATTCTGTTCTAAACAGAACAATTATATTGATACCAATTCATTGATATTGAAAAAAATTCCAAAATGAATAAATTCAGAAAATTAACACAACACAACCGGAAATCTCTTGATTAAAAAAAACTTGATTATTATGTTCAACAGCTGTGAAATAATGCAATAGGATATTAATCCATAGTTGATTTTTCAGAATACGCTGCTCAATTAAGAATTATTAAGAAACTAAATATTTTATAAGTGAAAAAGCTATATTGGCTATAATAAGCTAACATACATTGATTGCATTATCGATCGCGTTTGTAATTGAAAAAAGCAAAAAATTACCTGATTCATACAGTAATATGCAATGAATATGGTAATAATGTTCTACATATTGAAAAAAAAATGGATAAGAATCTGTATTTTTATATGTCACATAATCGCCTACTTTGGAAGTCTATTTTTGAAGAATAAGATTATATATATATATATATATATATATATACTTGCTTCATTTATATCTTCTATCGTCCCATACAATAACTATGAAGAAGTTGAAAGAGGTCTCATTAAATGAATGGTCTATCAAGTCACCAAAATGGTTTGCTTTGACAAAAAAAATTTTCATAAACATAGAAATGTCAGGAAAATTATATAGAAGTTTTAACTGGGCACATAGAAGTATTTAATCACAACAAATAAAAAAAGAGCATACAAAGAGAAAAGTATATAAACACTCAAAATAAAATGCTAAATGTACAAAAATTATGTGACACCCAAAAACAAATACTGGATAACCAAAGACTGACCATATTACCTAACAAGCTGAAAAACCCATTCTATAGATAAATATATTAATATGTATAAAACTATGTTAGCTTACCTGTTGAGGAAGTTGCCTGAATGGCAATTGTTGTGCCAAGTTTTGAGGTAAATATTGAGGTGGATGTATAGACATGCCACTCTGCATTTGATTCACATTCGAAATATTGGACATGTTAGACATATAAACCAGATGTTCTGGAGGTATATTCTTGTTTTGTTCAAAGTCATAAAGTCCAGCAGACATTCCACTTGTTCCCATAAAAGGAGCAACGTTATTCGGAGTTGACACTTTGGAGTTTACTGGATATTTCCACTTATCTGGATTCTAGAAAAATAAACAGCATTAAATTGAGGAAAACAAATATAGACAATTTTGTGCAAATTTTAAAATACTGTTAGTAATATTTGTTCAAAAAGCAAAAACAATATATACAAAATGAATGCACATAATCACTCTGTGAGAAGAGGGTATTATAGAAAGGTGATTTATTCATACTATCAAAGTTATTGAAAAAAATATAGAAAGCGCAAAGATTACAATTTACTAACAAGAGAATTACAGTGTTCAATAATATTTATATGTAAAATAGTATAAAAGTATTATGAAAAATTAAAGTTGAAACATCAACCTAAACACTTTGTAATTATGTGTAATTAGAATATACCATTAAAATTAATAATTCAATTATTACTCCTTAATTCAACCTGATATAATGACAAAAAGTTAATATGGAGCTGTGTTAAGAGAATTAATCAAGTTACAGGATTTATCTAGTCAATTTTTTGTGTATTTGCCAACTGTGGGACTTTTAAGATATACAACATAACTTATTGCATAGAATAGAATAGCAAAAGTTTTAACTTTTTAAATAAATTGAATATGACTTAATTTTCATACAATTTAAATATCTAAAAGCAAATATTATCAATAATCAGTGTTTATGAACACATAATAGTTCAAATTATTCAAAATTTACATAAAAGTTGTGTTTCATTTATAGAAATTAATTAATATTTCAACTCATATATTATGAAAAGCTGAATTTGTTCATTATTTAAAACGATTGTCATTATTTGACTGAAAACATGACAATATTATTTATAAATATATTTTATATAAAGTTATAGAGTTATATACTTCCTGAATATTACTATGTCATACAGCAAACCCGCAATTTTGTACTATAGTACAGTATACACATATATACTTTCACTACAGTATATATATAATTACTATATACAAAGATATTAACAATATCTTTTAATTTTATTTGAGTACATTGAATCACCAATGAATAATCACTGAAACTGCTATGACAAAATAACACGGTAAGATTTCATGCAGATAAAAATGAATTCGAAACATAACCTAAATTTGAGAAATTTACTTCAACTATGCAAATCAGTTGATGTAAGTATTTGAAAGGATGAATAGAAATTGAAAATGAAAACATTTAAAAAATCTAAACTAACATCAATTATGCTGTCATCTCCTGCCATATTTGCCCAACGGAGTTGCTTTGGAGCAAAAGTTGTGAATTCTGGATCAGGAGGTCGTTGAAAAACATAACCAACTGATGCATCGTCCTGTGTTCGTTGGGGTCCTCTTTCCATTTCAAATTTTATACCTTCATCTCCTTCACCACTACCCAACCACTTCATTTGGGTCCTTCAAATAAAAACACCCAAATTAATAGGTTACAGGATGAAAGATATGAAAAAAAGTATATTTCATCGTTTTCATGCCCAGTCTAGCACCTAAACTTTGAAACAATAAAAAGGCACTTCATAAAAAGTAGACAAAACTAACTATTTTGACATATAAGGATGGGCCTTAATCGAAAAAAGGGCGTTTCAAGTGCTCCACATTATAGGTAGCAAGCATTTTAAAAGCTGATAAAACCCTTTTTGCATTATAATAGGAGTGTTTTGCGACAGTTGTTTACAACGATGACATTTCATATTCCCGGTCACAAACAAACTGGAAATGGCGATGGCAACTCATAAAACACAAAGGAAACCTCTTGAAATAATGAAAACTATAATTATATTATTTACAACAAAAAACACTAAACATACCTGTTTATATTCTATAAGTATTCTATACGTCAACAAAGTATAACAATGCCGATATGTTGTTATTCACAGTCCTACTAGTCGGCGTCGGCTTTGTTGAAAATTCTCTCATATAAGGCAAACAAAAATAATCAATCACCAGTTCTAATAATATTTTAGATTCACAACACAAAATATTACCACTAACTATACAATAAACTATTTACAATGTACAATATCTGAAATTGAAACTATTTACGCCATTTATACAAGTTGATTATCGTAGATTTAAAATTGACAGAATACTAAAAGCAAATCACTCGCCATTTTAAAACTGAATTGCGTGCGCACACTGAAACGGCTGTTCTCTTTGCGCCTTTCATTTGAAAATAGGAAAAATTAATATACTAAACATAACAGAAAAATATTCGGAATACCCCATAAAAACTCGAATTCCATATAGAATATTTACATTTACTCGAATACTTAATTTTGGCATACTTTGCTCTATTCAATTATAATTAGTTTCATAATCATTTCACAACGTTTGCGCCGTACAAGTCTTTTATGACGAAGTAAAATACAGGAAAACAAAGATTGAAATATAATCTTGCACATTATACTTTTATTAATGCACACACAAAGACAACATATATATATATATATATATATATATATATATATATATATATATATATATATATATATATATATATGTGTGTGTGTGTGTGTGTGTGTAAATATATATTCATATTTTAAAATATCAAATAATTAAAGTATTCGATCTTATTATGTGATAATTTATAATGGTAAAAAGTAATTTCATTATTGAATATTTATATGAGTCCAGACGATGATCAAATGGCTGAAATTACTATTCTATTTCATAATTTTCAAATGAAAAACATAATGAAAATTGAATCTATCTTTTCTTCATTAATTTAACATTTTAAATTAACGGAATGTAGCTTATTTTCACAAAGTGTACAATAGTAATATTGTTTATTTATACGTGGAGAAGAGATTTTTTAAACTTGTTAATTGTTCGTTAATAATCTTTCTTTATTAACGAATTATAATTTTGCATTTTTATCCCGTTCTAGGGAAATTGTTTATCAGAACAAGAGTTATCAAATGCTTATTACCAAGTCAATTGCCACATTAATTTTCAAGATTCCGTTCCGAAATAAAAATTAAAAACACGAATTACAGTAAATACTGATCATCAAAAAGCGTATGGATATGCTTTTGCAAATGAAGATCTCAGAAAATATTTCGTAATTAGAACAGATAGCACGTATGATATTCCAGACATCCTGTAACTAGTAAAAATAATATGGCTTACCTTGTGGATGGCTTACGAGGAATAACGCAAATTTCGAGATTGCACATCACTGTTTATATTATAGTATACAAATTGAAACAAGCATAAAAGTAATTCAACCAAAAAATCGAAACATGAATCCTTTTCCCAATTTATGGGATAAAATATCTTTCAAAAGAAAGAGATCAACACGATACGTTAAGCTATATGTTAATAACATAAATGAACAAAAAAAAGTAGTCAAATAACCAAACCAAGGCCTAACTTTACTGGGTAAGTAAGGTTAGGCTGTAGCCAAACTTATCAGTGACCATAGATGTTTCCAACCTTCATATTCGCTACTACTTCTCAAAAAGAATTCTAACCTATAATCTAAACAAATGTCAAGTCGCAGTATGTAACATACTTAAGTAAAATGTTTTCATATTTTTAGAGTAATATATAATCAATCCAACGGAAAAGCATGCCAGATTCCAGTAAACCAACTCCTGGTGAAGGCTTACGTTCTGTGAGAACCACTAGCGTTTTCAGAGCGCTAAATTTTGAGTTATATGTTAAACCTGTACGTAAATTATTGAACTTTAATGAATTTGTTTAATATTGTCCATTCGGTAATTTCTAGAATTTGGCGATCATGGCAATTGGCTTGGTAACATTTACTGGATGTATAGGGTACATCACTTACATGAGAAGTAAATATGAATCCATGGGTTATTATTCAGCAATAGGAAGTGATGGCAAAGAAGAATTTATTAAGAAAAAATCCAAATGGGATTAATAGATATTTGTTGATTACATTCTGTAGCTATATAATTTTTGTAATCCCTATGTATTATATAAATTAATATAGAACTTGTAAATTTAATCAATTGTTTTACTTCATTCCTTGCAGTTATTGCCAATAAAGATTGTAACATGCAAACGTTTCCTCTAAGATTTAAAAGGGAACAAATTAACTTTCATGATTAATTTTAAATTATTCCTCTCAGTTGATAATTCTTCTCTCACTTTAAGAATAATCATCCAAGTCCTCATTCAGAGGTAACACGGACTGCACTTGTTGGGCAGATGCTGCAGCTTGAATTTGCTCCCACTGTTGCTGTTCAGCAATTGCCTGTTCTTGTCTTGCTTTTGCAAACAATTCTTGCTGCTGCCTTAATAATTCTTCTTCAGGGATGCCTAAATTTTCAAGTCTTGTACTTTGTCGTCTCCTTTTAGCAGCAACAGCTTTACAGTCTTTAAGTACTGCTTCTGCTTCAGCTTGGTAGTCAGAAAAACCAAGTTTTTCTAATGCTAAAAGGAAAATATGATAGAAATAAAAAGTTCTTTCATTATAATTAATACCTACTGATACAGAAACTGTGAAAACACATACATACCCATTAAAACATGTTCAGCATTAATGGTTTTTTTATTTAATTGGTTACATATTTCGTTGGCTTCTGAACTGAGTAAATGAATAAATTCCGTACAACAATTAAGTATTAATTCTCTAGCTTCATTAGCTATCCTCACAGATGGTACTAATTCTTTTATCATTTTATTTATACTAGCTCGGGGTAACGTCAATTCATCATCCTCTGTGTTGGTTAGACTTCCTGAAGAATTTGGTATAGACATAATTTTGAAGAAATATTATTATGAAATGTTAAATTTTAGATATTATGTAGTTTCTAGCGAATACTTCAAATAGAAGTCTTCAATGTAAACACTGTTATTTAATTTTTTATCTACTGGTAATCACAGAACTTACCTTTTTTTGTAAGTTATGTGATTAATCTCCAACACAGCCTAACTCACAGAATATACACTTATTTGGTATGTTCTGTGGCCTAACTCTACTCTACTTTACTAAGTAAACACAGCCTAACTCTAGTTACTCTACATACTCCAGTAAGTAGAGTTAGGCTGTGACAGATATTCATTTCATGGTCTGTACTAAAGTTTGCCGTAGTTATGGCATATTTCACTATTTTTGGTATTAAGGGTAACTATCCTTTTTTATTTGGATTGATATTTACTTTTTAAAATAACATTCTGGGTACAATATTTCGGGTTATACTTTACAGAAAATATTGATAAAAAATATTATAGCTTATTTTGTAGTACAGATGACGAGTTAACCGAATGATTTAGACGATTCAAGTTATAAATTTAATTTAGCTCAAAGGTATTCAGTCAACACTTCGGATGAATATTGATAAACATTAATTAAACAAAGTCGGGTTATTTAATTCATATATAACTGGAGAACGTCTAGACCGATTATATGTTTAGTATATGATTTATATAATTAGTATAGAGAACAGCTGACAACAATTGTCAAGCATTAAATTTCAGCATTTCCTAAGAATATATTCTGTAAATTTATGTTTGCGTGAGTATTTCGGATATTTTAATAGAAATTCTTATAGACAGCTAACATTTTAATTATATATATATATATATATATATATATATATATATATATATATATATATATATATATATATATATATATATATATATATATATATGTTTATATATTATGTTTACATGATTCTTGGAAAATTAATTCCTATGTATTTAATGGAAGTTTTTGGTTGTCTGATTTAGTTGAACTTTTTTGTTAATTTTGTAATTCCATCTGAGCGGGGTATGAAGATGTGAAATATGTGCACCCTTTCACGTCAACGCTTAATGTACATCGACTGCAAGCCCAATGGCCGTTCGGAACCGGCGTTAAACTGTAGGTCCACTGAATAAAAAAAAACTCTATCAAATTTGAAATTTTTTGAGATTCAGTTGTAAGCAAAATGCCGAATAAGACTTCCGGTTTTGAATAAAAATTGGAAATTTATTATAAAAAAAGGATCAATTGAACATGTTATTATTTTAGATTAAAAATTAAGAAAAATATTGGTATTCAACATTTCATACTTTAGTACTCAATAGTAATTCATATTATTATTCAATATAGCCTCGGTAGCGCAGTAGGCAGCGCGTAAGTCTCATAATCTTAAGGTCGTGAGTTCGATCCTCACCCGGGGCACTACTCTTTTTCTTCAGTTGAATGTTTTCATAATGGTACATGTAGGTGAACCCAATTTCCCTCATTCCTCGAACTACCTCAATGTGATAAATCAAATGGCGTTGTTTGTTACTGAAGTAATTTGGTTCAATAATCTATAGCTGTACACATTTTTAATTTTTTAACATCAACAATTTTAAAAATATGTTATGCTAAGTGTTATGCATATTCAGAAATAAATTTTTAATAAGTTGAGAGAGTGACCCTCGACTCAATTATAGATCCAAGATTTTATTGGGTTGAAAGCCATTATCTATTCAATTAGTTGTAGGAAAATTGTAATACCAGGCTTAATTTCATGTAGCAATGCCCATACGCATAACATTTAAAGCAGCCTTCCATTCAACCAGTGTGGCACTCCTCCATCATATAAAATGCTATCAACACAGTAGAATAAAACAAAACGAACTTTTAGAACACAAGTTTTTGATACTATACTCGACCTAGATCTATATTTTCCCAGGTTTTGTTAAGGTCATACTACAGCTTTTTTTAAAAACATGAAAAAGTAAATCGATTGAATGGTTTAATAAATAGCATGTTGAGTATGAATATTTTCTATATTTTTGCAATAACAGGCTTTTTGATTGAAAAATATTCATTTTTGTTGACGTTTCGTTTTGAATTGCAACTTTGTCAAAACTATTAAATAATTTAATAGTTAATTATAATTACTACTACAATACCATTAATATGTCTATCCTTACTTGTTACTCAGGTGTAGTTAAAAACTACACTTATTCAACGTTTGTATCTGTAGTACACACAAGAGTCTATATAAATACATATTGAGAGGAAAATATGAAACATAAAAAAAATAATAATAATTGAAAAACTTAAAATTGTATCTCACATATTGTGAAAAATGACATAAATGAATTAAGATACTTTCCATTACAATTTTTAGTTTAATATAATAGAAAAATATTTACATAGTTGAATATAATCACAGGAAACTTAATACATTATTGTCATTATCAGAATCATTAGATGAATGCACAGTATCACAGGCAATATGAAAATTGACGATATATTCAGAATTAGTCCTCTGAACAGATATGGCAAATGGATCAGTGGGATGAAAAGTAAAAGCTACTAATCTTCTGGCTGAAGGAGCTGAAGTCCTTCCTAAAGCACCTGCATATATCCTGAATTTGAGAAATCCAGAATCTCTAGCATAAAACCTATAAAAAATCAAATACAAACTAACCATTTGAAATGTGTATCCATTTTCATAAATAATTATAACATTATTATTGTTCATTAAAGACTTATCAATAAATTATAATTGTTTTCTCACTAAAGTATATAACAAGAATGCAGTTCATCAAATAAATACCAGGAATTTAAGGTGCAAAAAAAATTTATTTCAATTGCAACTGAAAAAAAATAAAAAATTTATGCTAAAATTCCAACATAACTGAAGAAAACACAATATTTATTGTGAAAAATTTTCAAATAATGTTGAGGCCTGCTTTTCTTTCAATTCATTTTTTTTTGTTACTATATTCGTAATTTTCCTCAGTTCAGGAGGTAAAATAAAACAATATATAAGAGAGTCGCCAGATAAATGAAAGATATAAAAAATGGCCTTCTATGGTTATGGGAAAGAAAAGTTGATTGATCTTATTCATCTCCCGCCCTACCCTGGACCTATTGCAATACACTCCTTTTTGCATTTACTGAACAATGCATAATACATCTCGGACAATAGTTATTGCATATAAAATAGGTAATATGAAATAAATTGTGTGGTAAATGCACATTTTCACAAACATTAAATTATACCTAATGGGATGTTCTCCACATGCTTTAGGCCTTTCTAGCACAGATACCCATTTATCATCATAACTAAACAGGGAAAGATCCAGATAAGGTGAGCAACTATATGATTGGGCACTTATAGGCAACTGAGCTAATAATCTTTTAGTTGCTTCAACTTTACCCCCAAATTTGGCATTGATTATAGTTTGCTTGAATCTGGAAGTTAACAATATATTAAAATATATATATATATATATATATATATATATATATATATATATATATATATATATATATATATATATATATATATATATATATATATATATATATATATATATATATATATATAAGATAAAACAAATAATATGTTCAATATATCAAGATTTTTATTGAATTTATAAATCTAAGTTAATAAACATAGGTGAAGACACAGTAACCACTAATTTAGTCTAGTATGTATTGATTCATATCAGTACAGAAATAATCTCACAAAAATAATTTCTGGTCAATTAATTTTAAATTACTTGGGACATTATTACTTGATTTAACATATAAGAGTAAAACACTCCACTAAATTACATTGAAAATTATAAAATGCACTTGGTGGATTAAATGGGTTATCTAAATTTCATCCATTTTTTCATAATCAAACAATTTTCTACATGGCATCATTAAAAGATTTAAATATCCTAGACACGAGGAGTTAAAACATTAAGCTGAAAAAGCAACTCCACTAAAATGAATACCTCTAGAGGGGCTACAAGTATATAGAATATATAGTTAAGACAATTAACTAAAGTCTGAAATTCTTATAAAAAGGATACACCAGTATATTTCAACAAACAGAAACCTTTGTATAAGTTATTTGCTGAGGTTACAGAGATGGGGAGGAAATCCTTGTCTAAGAGGAAGACTTGGATCTTGGAGAACTGCCAAAAAATTTAGATGAATCTCTCTACAATGAGAAAAAACATTGCTAAAAAATTTATATCTGTTGGAGATTAAGCAAAAACTATACTCGTTATAATTGTTTATGTTCAACATTCCTAGAAATTACTCAGTGATACTTCTCACGCTCTCCCTATTTCATGTTATCGTATATGATATATCTGTCATCAGCAGTTTTAGTAAGTACCACCAAAACACTTAAATTTCGGAACTTGAGACTGTTGATATTATATTCTCCATATTTAGTCTTATTAGATTCTTCGACTGAACAACACACCATATTACGATTACATATTTCTTAAAATGTTACTCACCTTTGCTGAAGAATTTTAGCATAGAGGTTATTTGAAGGGCTACACGTAAATTGTGTTTCACCACAAATGTTAACATTTCTAAATAAATCACAAAAATCCTCAAACAACTTCAGCAAATCTTTAGAGGTATTTTCATAAAGTGCTACTACTTTACTTTCCAACAAATTGAAAACAATGAAAAATGACGGTTGGCTGTTGGCATCTGTAACTTTTAATGTCACTACATCTTCACTGGCATATTTGATCAGTAAATGATTTTCATCTAAAAGTTGCATTTTCCACATCTTTAAGGAATTAAAGTTTTCAAAATAATGGTAAAATTTTCTTAGCTCAGTTGGGTCCTGTGTTCTGTAGCTTATTGATTTTGCACGAAAAAATAAAAATGTCAATATTCTATGTTTAAGCGAATTTATACAATTTTCCTTAAATGCCCTTTCACTAGGATAAACTGAACTGTAGATAAAGTGATCATCTTCAAAACAAAAACGACCAATTTTTTTAATGTTAACAAACATCCCATCAAGTAATTGGAAAATATGAATGTTCTGATGTTGCACTGATAAAACTGCCAAAGTGTCCTTGTATAAGTACAGTCCTTGGTTATGAGATAAATATATTTTGTCTACTTTAAATTGTCTAGTATCACATAGCCTTCCAGTACAGAGATCTACTAAATACAATGTGTAGTCTTCAAGAGGAGATCTATAACAAAAATTGAAAGTAAAATTTTTATGAACTGTATAAATAAATTAACATATATATATATATATATATATATATATATATATATATATATATATATATATATATATATATATATATATATATATATATATATATATATATATATAAAGACCAAAGTAAGATCAGATTCTGTATCATTATCAACTGACCAATGATTACAGATGGATAAAAAATCTTAAAGATTAAATTAATAAGATTAGATTACATGAAAAAGCAGAGTTCCAACTACTGTGTTGGTCTCAGGCCAAATGTTTCCCAAAATGGATAGATAACAAGTAGACAATCAGGATAACTGGAACTAGCTTAAATATACAGTCAATTCATCCACGGTGTTGAACAATAAATGCCAGTATGGGTGCCAAACAATCAGTTTACTACGAGAGTTTGATTTATCAAACATCTTTACAATGAATACAGGAGTCACTTCTACTCTCTAAAACTTAGATCATAAGAAAATGTCTATAGCATAAACATAACCCATTAGTTAGATCAACAATTACAGCATTTACCGTTGAAATATATCTTCAAAAATAGGACAAGATATTTTTGTAAATATTGTTAGATGCACTTAAATTTCAATTTTATCAATAAATAACTGTTCAATTGTTTGAATTAATCAATTAAAAATTCATTTTTATGGGAAAAAATAACTAAAAATAATATGGTTATGGGTAACCTGATTATGTTATACTTACTTTAGATTAGGTGTTACAGCCTCATTATTTGTATATATTTCATAAAAATGTGGTCGAATTTCCTCTGGTATGAATGATGCAGATCCTATTATGACATACCTGCCATCATCACTAAACAAACTACACTCCCTATTAAGCTGTTCAATTCCTTGACAAAGACTTATAGTATATTTCAACTAAAAATTTTGAAATATAATTGATGTACTACAAATATGCATGTATAAAATGTTTGAGTACCTTGAAGAATCTACCAAACATCTGACTCTTAACTTCGAGATTCCTATGTGTGTCTTTTTTCTCATTTATATATTGCAATAAATCTGAAGCAGCTGCTGCTCCTTGATACGAATATACTTCCAAATAAGTTTGATCTGCTGAAAAAGCTATACAATATTTACCATCAGGACTAAATTTTCTCAGAAAACAAGGAGGCTTCTCAACATTAATTACAGTGAAATTTGGGAATATATTCTGATAAAATTGTCTAGCTGTATGGAAATGTGTTCCAGGTCTTTTAGCACCACGCATTTGTCTGTTAGCTAGTCGAATTACAATATTTTGTGGAGGTATTTTCTTCGGTTTCAAAATATTTTCCATTTTCGAAGTTTATATTCATTTTTAAAACAAAAATATTCTCACTTCATACTCATTTAATCTGTTGGTATACCAATCTGTTATTTTATTTGAATCATTCAAAAATATCAATTCTAAAAGGATAATTAATTATGTTGTTCGAATCAACAAATGTTCAGACATATTTAATTTTAAACTGAACAGCATTCAGAATTATGGGATTTGCGGTACAATATAAATGGAATTTGAATTCAATGACAAGCATTACCAATTTAACAGAATTTAAATATTCAGAACGCAAAAGAAAAGATGTTAATAAATAAAAAATAAGATTGTTTTTCGATAATTATTCATTATTCACTTTCGTTATTGGTATTATATAAAATTAACACTTAAATACAATATGAATTATAAAAAATGCGCTCAATATCATTTTTGTGTTGTATAATAAAAGAAATGGGTAATGAAATAGTGTGTTATGCACACTTTAAGTATATTTGAAGAGCATTAGTAATCACAGAGAATAGAATAATCAATGTTTTTTACCATTCGTGGCCATAGAATCTGTGCATAACAAAACCATACTCTACCTAAAAGCCATGATAAACAATTGACAACGTCGCATCAGCTGATTCCCCAAGACCGATCGATCTTTAAACAACGGGATAGCTTCATGTAATAATGATAGCCTTTTAATTATGTTATTGAAGACATTCACAAAATCGAAGCTAGTAAATATTTTGCTTTCAATTATATCAGGATTTGGAAAAAAGTTGAATTTGCGATTGTTAAATTTGCAAACTTTTAATGATTAATATTATGATTGACAGTGATATTTGAAAATCATTTTTTTTCATCATTTGAATTTGTCGATGAAAGATGAACTGAGGTTTGTTGAATGAAGTGATATACATCCATATCACATGATATATATTGTATAGATGAATAATGTGTTGATGAAATTTCACTTGATCAATCAGAAGTTACAATATGCTATACATTTCATTATTTGAACCATCATTTTCATGTTGTTCATGTAAGTAAAGTTAGGCTGTGTCTATGATATTCCCAACGGAAGGCACAGTCACGGCCGACAGAACATGCCAAATTAAGGGTATGTTCTGACCCGAGTTAGGCTGTTCCACGGCCACCTATAGTAAAGTTGGCCACCTTTAGTAAAGTTGGCCGTGGATGTGCTGAAGGTCGAGAACACAGAACATATAATTTAGGAATTATCTGTGGCAGAGAAATTATTTCAACAACGAACAGGAAAATAATTTTAACAACATCGTTGTGATAGTTTTAGCTGGTTAATAGAATTTCTAATAGTAAATTCTGTACCTAAATTCTTATTATTGAAGAAGAATAAAGTAAGGAAAAAAATAATGGAAAGGCAAAACGGGAAAGATGATTCAAAAATAATTAGTAAATATCCTAAAAGTATGAAGAATTAGTCATAGTGATTGTGAAGATTTGATCAATTATATTGCAACCGAATGTCTGATTCAACTAGTGAGATTGTACTTGTTAATAAAGAATATGAATTGGGCAAGCACTTAATTCAAAGAGGGCAGGTTCAATATGAATAGTTTTAACCATTCTAGTGGAAAAAAAGAGCCATTTCTTTCAAAAAGTATGTAAATATATAATCATGCTAAGCAGTAAGCATTAATATAGTTGGCTACATATCAGAGTTGTCCTTAGGAAAAATGATTAATATATTTTTATGGTCTTTGAATGAGAATATTGAAATTCGTAGTGATATAACAGAATCTATTATCAAAATCAGTAATGTAGATAATCATTTATATGTGCTGACTAAAAATTTCAACTTGTACCATGGAATTGTGGAAAATATGAATAGTACACCACATGTGAAACTTACTTTGTGTGAATCTCTGAAAATTATAGATATTGATAGTTGCAAAGATCAGATATACATTGTTGATCTTGAGGGAAGTGTATTTAAGTGCAATACAGATTTGGATATTATTTGTGAGATTCTATTGATTGAAGATTACTTATGTTCCCGTGGGCATTCAGGAAATAAGTGTAAAAAAAAAGTAAACAAAATAGCTGTAAGTGAATACGGTCAGTTATTTATAACAGAATATGGTGACTTGTGGGCTTCTGGATGTATGCCACAAATTGGAATTAATACTGATTTTCCAAAAAGAGTGAATTTTTTTTTAGGAAGAGTAATTTATAGTGTTAATATAGGTCATGATTTTGCAATAGCTGTTGTTAGTAAAACTAAAAATGAGGATTTCGGAAGTGAGGAAGAAGAAGTGTTCTTCACAAATTGCCCTCAATGTTTATCTACTTCTCAAATGACTTCCCCAGCTTCTAATGTTTCAATATCGGAAATAACACCACTTGGGGTTAAAGTTCAGGGAAGTTATGATATTGAAACAACGTCTACAAGTAGTAAAAATGATAGTACTAGTAGTTCAAGTGGTAAAACTAATGATGATGAAATTCATGTAGAGAAGAACATATTATTTCGTAACACAGAAGCTGCTAGGGACTTTTTAAGTAAACAAATATCTAGAATGTCATCAGCTGGAGAGGAATACTTAGTTGAATGTACTGAAAAACCAACTAGAATAATTAAAGAAAATATGACAAACGTGGCTAGTTTTGTGTATGAAGGTGTCAAAACAGTAGGTGATAAAGTGGTCACATTATCAAGACATATGAGTGGTAGCTCAGACTGTAATAGTATCATTGATAATAATCATTCTCATTTACTTAGAACTATGTCTAAAGATGAGTTTGTATGGTCATTAAGTCAATGTACTTCTGAGAAGGATTTGTCAGAACAAGAGTTTAAAGAAAATGTTAAGTTTCTATTGAATAAAGGTTCCCTTTTATTGAATTGTGAAGTCTGGACTTGGGGAAATATAATTCACGGACAGCTAGGTAATTATTTGGGTAATTATCTGTTGATTTTGAATGAATTAATATCTAATTTCCATTTTAACTTATTTTCAGAAAACATAATGTTGTCTGAGTAGTATGTTGAATTTCCATTGTCTATAAATTTTAATTTGTAGACAATGGAAATTTTTGTTTATTTATGAAACAAACAAAACTCAAAAATTAAATAAGTGCTCCAAATATGAAGTAATTTGAAATAAACTTAACTCGTAAAGACACAAATTTTAATGACGCTACCTTTTGGTTTAGAATGTATCTTTGACCATTTGTTGAAGGTTTGCACATTTTCTCTTTCTTTCAGTAAATTCATTTTAAATATACTTATTATTAACCAAATGATTCGTTAAATTGTTAATATATTATTGCATCAATTAAGTAACTATGTATGTATAGTTTATGTTTTACATTATTATAGTCATTTAATAATTGAATTTAATGACTTTGTGGTTTCATATTCAAAATTATGTTTCTTTCCAGGAATAGGAGATAATATAAAGAGAGAACGACCAATGATTATTACAAAACTTTCCAACATAGGCGTGCAGAAAATTTCAGTGCAAAGTTTTCACGCTGCTGTAGTTACTTTAGATGGAAGAGCTTATATTTGGGGAAAAAATGATTTTAACCAAGTTACTGTAGAGAGCAACTGCGATCAAAGTTCTCCAAAAATGTATATTACTCCAAAAAGTGAAAGAATTAAGGATATTGTATGTGGAAAGTATTTTACTATTATATTAAACAATAAACAGACAGCTATGTATTATGGAAAGAACTCAGCTGAACATCAAAATCTATACTCAAATAGAGACAAAACGAATTAAAGTATAATATATCATTGTTCAATAATTTAATTTGTAGCAACCAATTTACTCTAATGAATACACCAGAAATAAAAAGTGATACATTTTCTACATTTCTCATTGAAGTTCAAAGGCTACTTGAAGAAATGCTGGTGGTTCATGTAAATCTCATAAAACATCTACAGAAAAAAAATGCAAACTCAACCAATCAAATTCTATTTGAAGATATTTGTAAAAATTACGTTAATTTCATGCATGTATTGGCACTTGATATTTTTTCTTTATTGGAGTATGAAAATAATTTGATCCCTTTCTGTGATATTGTAATTGTGAAACATATTGAAGAACATTTATTTACTTTTAAGGAATATTTTGAAGTTTTATGTAATGTAATTAGTGTAGATGGATTCAATAGCATATCTAAACTCATTGAAATACCTCAGAGTTTATACAAATTGCGATCAGATTTAGTAACTAAAAAAGATAAAAATAATGAGGAGTTACTTGTATCTATGTTTTTATTATCTCCCATTGAGATATTACCAAAGCTAATTAATTTCTTGAATGATATTAATATTGAAGAAAAACTAGATGAAACTATATCGAAAATATCGGATTTTGTTTCTGGAAATCATATTAAATTACAAGAAGCCGAGAAAACAAAGGAATTTTGGTTGAATTTTGGAAAAAACATTGATTTTTTGAAAGAACCAAATAGAAGACTTATTTGTGATAGTCGAACACATCCCATGAGCTTTTTGAATGCAAGTAGGTTTTCATCACATTTTTTCATTTTATTTAATGACATATTTGTTCATATGATTGGATCATCGTCTTATGTCCATAATTTAACTACGATTTGGGTAGAACCACAGCAAGATGAATCTTCTCAT
Source organism: Henosepilachna vigintioctopunctata (assembly GCA_030704895.1). Classification (NCBI taxonomy): domain Eukaryota; kingdom Metazoa; phylum Arthropoda; class Insecta; order Coleoptera; family Coccinellidae; genus Henosepilachna; species Henosepilachna vigintioctopunctata. Next base: position 6,596,148 of record JARQZJ010000001.1, on the reverse strand, counting down.
CTTTACCAGCTCATCCTCAAAATGCCAGAGGAAACCATTATCTTATGTACTCCTGAACCTGAAATAAAAATTGATTGGTTTCATGCTATGCAAACTGCAATAAAAAATGCTTTAAACCGGTCTAATTCCTTGCAACCACCTAATGCAAGGAATGGTTCATTTACTTTCACAAAAAGTGGATTTTTGAAAGATGCTACCTATACAGGCAGATGGTTGAATGCTAAAATGCAGGGAAAAGGAAAACTGGAGTGGCCAGATGGGAAGGTATATACTGGGCAGTTCAATAATAATCAACTTTGTGGTTTTGGAACTATGTATAATCCTAGTGAGGGTAAGAAATGTTGAAAAATCTTTCAGTAAAAATAGCAATTCTTTGAGTATCTTATTAACCTCTATAATCCAATATCTTTATAATCTTCTTTAGTGATCAATCTATAAATTATAATCAGATGAATAATAATTAACTTATGATTTAAATATGCTGAACAGATTGAAGATGCACTTGAATTTTTGCAAAATTGTTTTTGTACATTCTATTTTGAAAATTTTATAGGAACATATGAAGGCCAATGGAGAGAGAATCAACAAAATGGTTATGGTACTTTGACCTATGAAAATACAGACATATATAAAGGGCATTTTAAAGATGGATTGCCCTATGGTCATGGTTTTTTGAGAAAAGGTAATTTTATGGCGAATTCAGCTTCATTTTATATTGGTGACTGGATTTCTGGTGCAAAAAATGGATATGGAGTCTTAGATGATATTGTAACAGGAGAGAAATATATTGGAAATTGGTCAGACAACAAGAAGCAAGGCAATGGTTTGATAATTACTTCAGATGGCGTGTATTACGAAGGAACATTTAGTCAGGATTTGCTAATCGTATGTTATTTAAAAATCATGTATTTTTTGCTTTTAACATCTAATTTATTCAGGGACATGGCATTATGGTGTTAGAAGATGGTACTCATTATGAAGGAGAGTTGAAAGGCACTGGAATATTGAATGGCAAAGGCACTCTTACTCTTCCTACAGGAGATTTTATAGAAGGAAGTCTGTGTGGATCGTTAGAGGAGGGAATCAAAATCTCAAATGGAGTATTTACAAAATCTTATAATCAGAAGAAATTGCCTAAATCTTTTGGCCAACTCTGTACCCAAGTGGACCAGAAATGGAAGGCTTTATTTAAATATTTTTATCAAACTCTTGGAATTCCTGAAGCTAATAAAAATGGATTAAAATTGGATGCTCATAGGATATGGCAAAATGTTGCTGTTGTTTTATCTAATGCAACAAATTTAACTAGAGATAAAAGTGGAGATAACAAATTACCATCATCTTTGACAAACTTAGACATTATCCCACCATTTGGAAGAGAAAATTTGGATGTAACCACATATCATGAAGTGCAGCTATATCTGAGTAAGGTAATGGGAAAAAGAATACTTCATACGATAGATTTCCTTTTCAGAGCTACAATGTTTGTAAAGAAATATATTTTTGAAAACTTATGATAAAACAAAATTGTTGTAAGGCTAAAAGAATCTACAAAATTGTTCAATCAGAATAAGGCTTTATAAATTTTTATTACAAAGTAGAGATAAAAATAAATTGCATTTATATGAAAATTGAAATTTCAAAGTCATTTTAATTTGATATTTATTTTTTCAATAGATATTGCAGCAGATGTTAAATGTGGCAGCAATTTTGAAGACAGTATTCATGTTAATAATTTCCAATGAAAAATTTTCTGAAGTTTTTTCATTATTTATTGATTGCTGATTTGAAATATATATTTCATCATTCAAGCAGTTTCTGACAATTTTTAGTTAACATTCTGACACTTTTTTCCTTCCAGGCATTTGATAGTTCCTTTCATCCTCTTGGTGCACTTTTATCTAATATATCGGAGGCATATACAACAACATATGGGGGACGCGCTCATACATTACTGCTTGATCATGCTATAAATGAACTACATTATATCACAAAAAAATTATATGAAATCATCAGGCACCTGTTTCCTGCTCTTCCTGCTCATGACACTGAAATATCAATTGAGTCTGAAATGGGGTAAATAATTTTCATTTATCTTTGTCGGAAAAATTCAATTCCTTTCCAATTAATTTCTAAACAAATTCTATATTAACTTTGAATTTTTAAAGCTACCACTAATATATAATAATCATATAAATATTTTTATAATTATTATTTTTATATTTCATTTTCAGTGAAGACCTAATCAGTTATCACTCGTTATTATATCCTATGATACTTCCAAAATTTCACCCTCCTCTATTCACGTTATTTACTCTCAAAAATGAACAGTTTGAAAAGCAATATAAAAAAACCATAATGGAATGGAATAAACAATCGGATGTTGCATTAATGGCATATTTATCTGTTCATCCGTAAGTTAACAAGAAATTTTTCCTGAAACAACAATTATATATCCAGAATTAAATTTTAGGAAATTTTACAAGACTGAAAAAGACTTGGAAGGTGTTCCAGCCAAAAATCATATATTTTTTGAGGCAATAGAAAATTTGCAGCAATTGAAAAGTACTTTCTCTCCAACAGAAAAGTTATTAGTCATTAGGGAAGCAGTTGGAAAGTTAACACCAGTAGTACAACAAATTTTAGGCGCCAATTATATTTGGAATATGGATGATTTATTTCCTGTATTTTTGTATGTTGTAGTTAGATCTAGAATATCAGACCTAGGTTCAGAATTGGATTTCATGGACAATTTTATGGATCCAAACTTGGAGAGTGGAGAATTGGGCATTATGTTTACCACATTAAAGGTATGTATCTGAGGAATATTAAGGAAAATTTTTGTTTTATCTTTTTCTTAAAATAAGTTCCTTAATATCTGAGAAGTCTTCTAAGTAATTGAAAATCTTCTTTTGCTGGGGTTTGAATTAACTCAATAGTATATTTCAAGACACACAAGTTTCAAAATGTTAAGTGAAAGTAAAAAAAGATTTTGTGAAATTCAAAGTTACTGAATTATACTATCATATTTTTGGTTACACTAAAGTGTCAATTATTATTATAGTTTAAGTTATCTGGAAAATGAATCAATTACCTCTGATATTTCATTTAACCCCCATAATTTGTAATTTTTCAGTCTCCTTTCATATTATTTATGCTAAAATTTCATTATTTCAGGCATGTTACCAGCAAATTTTGCAAGAAAAGTCGTAAAATAAATAAAATAATATTTGTGGTATATTAATCAGTACAAACAGTAACATAATCATAAATATCAAGTTCATTAATCATGTATTTTTGGAATATCATAGAGGCCAAAACTATAGAAGGCAAAGGAAGTTTAGGAAAAGAATGAATGGGGATATGGGTAAATCAAGAAGCAAAATTTTACAAAATATGTCAAAGAATAATATGGAAGCTAACTGATACCCATAGACAACAACAGGTCCACAATTATATATATATATATATATATATATATATATATATATATATATATATATATATATATATATAATATATATATATATATATATATATAAAAGCCGCGATTTCTAGTGAAATGTTAAACGGAAACAAATTTTTTTTTTTACACTCTGTTATTTTTGTCGAATATTAATATTCAGTTCAGAATACACAAACAAAAAAACTCCCAAGAAAAAAAAATATATATATTTATATATTCCAATTGCTCATTTTCTTTTCCACTATGCATAAGTAAATTTTACAAAAAAGTTCATTCCTTCCACTTTATATACATATGAAATTGTTTTATTTTGTAAATCATTTCTTTGTTTTTATTTTTAGCTTTTAAGTGCAATTTATGTTTCCAAGAAGTATAGAATTTTATGTAATGTTTATCATTGTTGATATTTTAATATTGTACCTGAAATGTTTATGTTATTGACAATCAAAATAAAAATTTTTGAAAATCTGCAGGATTTAACTATATTAGTGTTAATTCATAAGATTTATAATTGGATGTAACAGTTGTGTAGAACATTTTTTTTTATTGTTAATTAACTTGACTTTGTCTTCCAGTTGATTTTTTCATAAGAGTAACCAAATTATAAACTCCAATTTCCAAAAACTATCATCTCTGCGTAGAAACTGTTTCAATTCAATGATGAGATTTTTATTCATAAACAAGCATAAATAATATGAATTTCTAAGTTTTTATTTTCAACTTCCTAATGTTACATTGCCACAGGAAAATTTGAAATGAAATAATAAGTTTTATTACTTTCTAAGAGATTTAAGAATATTTCCTTTAATTCCCACCGTTTCCGTCATAAAATAGATTTTTAAGAAATATTGCTTGTATCTACTTCAGCATCAATTTAAATTGGTAAAGTACTATAATGAAGCACTTATTTTTTCATCATCATGCCACAAGTTTCTAGAATATATGAAATACGTAGTAAAAATTTAATTCCAAGCGATTATTAGCTGAACTAAAGTTTGTGCGGTAAACAAAATCGATGGTAAGGACCTGATCACCACTTTTAAAAAAGATCTCTTATATAATCACTACATAATATAAAACAAAGTGGCTTTCTCTATCCCTATGTACGCTTAAATCTTTAAAACTACGCAAGGGATTTTGATGCGGTTTTTTTAATAGATAGAGTGATTGAAGAGGAAGGTTTATATGGATAATAACATCCATTAAATAGTGGAGAAATACTGTTATTTTTGAGGTTTCTAATGTGATGTAAATAATTACATTTTCTCCGCTTGCATGCAAATGCAGGCTGAACCCTACGAGATTTATCAAAATAGTGTACTGAGTGTTGTACACATTCAAAAGAAACTCCGATATGGTATATGTCTATCTCTTATGGATATCCCACAATGACATTTTTTTGTCATTTACTTTTTATGACATAATAATGGCTAATTTTCGAAGCGATTTCAACCAATACAGCATTAATCCTTATCCAATTAAATACGTTGTTGATTTAATAAAGATCTGAATGGCCCTTAACAGCATATGATTTAAATGAAGAGAGAGAGAGAGAAAGAACATTTATTGGATACTTCCAAAAGGCTATCGACCTAAGTCTTCCAGCCTTTAAATGAAGATTTGCGAAGATATTACAGATTTACAGTGAAAGCGACTTCGTTTTATACTATGTAGTGATTATACATATATATATATATATTATTTTGAAAGTTTTTAGCAATAACAGGCTTTTTTTATATGAAATAGTTTATTTTTGTTGACGTTTCGTTGTTATATTACAACTTTGTCAAAACTAATGAATAATTGAATTTATGAGTTACTATAGATATCAAATGTCAAACTTATTTTTTAGAAAAATCAAATTAGTTTTTTTGTATTTTCACTCATTGATTTTCATTATCAGAGGAATATTTCTGGCTCAGCATTCGCTTCGGAAGTTTTAGTCTTCTTCACCATGAGGAAACCTCTGAAAAACTCATGTTAAGCCAGGTGATTCTATAAGTGTGATTCATATTTACATATAGTTTTTTATATACTTATCCAGAATGTGTATATTGTTCGTTTATGTGTGTGAAATTGAAGGTAGATCTGGAAAAAATGAGTTTTGAGATGTGATGTTTGGCGATTGTTGTGTGTTTATTTTACGAGTGTTATTTGTGAGGTTTATTAAGTTGTTGTAGATAGAATTTAGATGTTTAATGTCTGTTCTTTCATTTACTGTGTTTTCTAAATTTTTACGAACGTGTAACATTTCTAAAATTTCTCTACTTTTTTTGTCTCTTTCAGTTGCCAAAATTTTCGTATTTTTGTAATCAAAATCATGTTTTTCTGTTATTTTATGTTTATGTAAGGCCGAGATTTGAGTTTTTGCGTATTTATGCGCTTTGATTTTTTCTTCGAGATTTTGTGCTGTTTGTTCGATATAGCTTTTATTGCAATTGTTACACGGAATATTATAAATTGTATGAGTTTTTCTCTGAGTTACAGTTTTACTTTTTAATTTTGTATATATTTCTTCGATTTGATTTTTGGCATTATGTGCTATTCTTAAATTATAAGGTTTTAATATTTTAGCAATATTAAGTACAAATATTGCTAAAATATTAATCTATAATATAAGATCTATAATATTTTTATCAACCAAATGAATTTTTCTATTTGGATAAAAAAGTTATAGAATTTATGAAACGAAATTTCAAACGTAATTGAAAAATATATAAGACAGGCTTTTATTTACAAATCAAGGCATATGTATTCACATGACAGGTATATAAAAATGTACATTTGGTACATTTTTTAAGTTACATTAATTCAACATAAATAAATTCATTATATTACTTTATAACAAAAAATAAATGTCAACCTACTGAATTAAAATAAATGTTAATATAACCAAGTATTCTAATGTTACCCCACATTACGAAAAACCTAAACCATTAATAGTTTTACAATAGTCATTGAAATATAATTAGATATACAATAATATTATATATCAAAAATACGTAAATACAAATATACAGCAATATGTTGTAAGATTAAAAAAAGGAAGCATAATGTGAGGCACAAGACTCAAATATATTGCTTCTCTTCTTTAATTGCTTAATGAAACAATTATACAATACACACAGTAACCTAAACGTACACACTGTACACAAATATTTATTAATAATAATAAGCAACATTAAATGAATATTATTTTACATTAAAACTTAACAAAACTAATATATTAAGTTTTAATGTAAAACATTTGTACTGTAAATAAAATGAATATATTACAAATTGTAAAAAGTGCACTTGATTTAGCATAAACAGTATTTTGATGTTACTAGAAATTACAGACAAAAAAAACTACTAAATTTCACTTATTAGAAGTTCCTCTTGATTTGAATCATATATTATTTTATTTTTCAATTTTGATAATTTGAAATTCTTAGTTCATAATACTGAATTATAAAGTAGATTTCAAGTTGTCTACTTTTGGAAGACTGCAAAACTTCTAGAACTAAAAAGAATATTTCCTAATGAACAAAAAAGCTTTATAGGTTCTACTAAATCATTGACACTTTTTAGCAAGTTTCACATTAAAATGTTTTACATTGTTACGTATAGTTTATATTTGAAAAAATAAGTACTTCAATGTTTCAAAACTTGATTGGTAACAAATATGAACATAACTTAACATCATTTTTAATCAACTCCTCAATTATTTGAGACAAGGATATAAAAAACAGCTAGCAATATTGAATTTTTTTTTGCTAAAACAGCATTCTGTTAATCATTCAAAATACTGAATATTTTTTTCAAGAATGATTTAACACTTGATTGCAAAGCTCACTTTGAGTGTCACCTATGAGGAGTGATATTATACATATTATCGATAAAAAGGTATCGAAAATATCATTTTGGGCCCATTCGTGTTTCATAAACAAGTTTTTAAATTAGGTAAAAAATATGAACATAAGGCATAGTATTTCAGTACTTTTAGATATAATTAACTTGCTTCTTATAAGCAATTTACTATTTTGAAGTTTTTTTTGTAAAAGTAAAAGAAATTGTGGACTAATTGTTTCTATGGAATTTTATAAATTTTACTAGATTTTTTCATCAAAAATTATCTAACACGAATTCAAAAAATGAGAAGATATTAATTATAAGGCCACTGATTTTACTTAGGAATTATTAATTCCATTTTTAAAAAATCACCACAGCTAAGATATGATTGCTTAGTCACTAAATACTTCATTAAAGTTGAGAAAACTTTTATAGTATACTGACATAAAAGAATAAATCAAAATGATAAATGTTATAACTTTCCACTTTGTACAAGAAGAAAATTTTGAAAAAGTTTATAAATATCTGTGAGTACTCAGTATGTAAAGATATCGTAAGTTTTTAAAGTGAACACTGAGCAAATTTATTTACTTATTTAACCCCAAACTTTTGTATGTTGATTTAAAAAATTCCTTACACTTCAAATTTAGGGATCTTATAAGTTTTACAGTGGGTTACAATAAAATGAAAGTCCGTTATGAAACTGAAACAAGGTTTTCAACACAGATTTGAATTTCACAAAAACACATTATGAAAAAAAAAAAATAAAATCTCTGAAGACAACATGACTAGGTTTTTGAAACAACATACGATTTCAATAAACAATATATACATTAGATCACATATTTTCCATTAAACTTTTGGTTATTGTTACCCTTAATACATTTGATTCATTGGTTTATAACCAAAGATATATACATCGAAAATTTAAATTTGTAGACTAGAATAATCTCAATTTGATGCTGATAAAGTCACTATTCCAATCTTATATTATCAGACTTCATACAGTTAATATCTGAAAACCTTGTTTACATTTCCTCACAATATAAGAATATATTTTCAGACAGTCGTTAAGTTATAATTACTTCTTTGTACAAAAAAATGTTAATGACCATGAGCAACTGGAACTAACAGTTTACTTTATTTCCATATCATGATTTGTGGAGTAAACTATTTATAATCAAGAATAAAAAGATGAATCTTCATCATAAAAATGCTTCAATTTGTGAAATATATGCAGCTCTTTAGCTCTCTCTCCTTTTTAATATCAAAATTTGGGTAAAATAATTCTGAGAGGGATAATCTTAAATTTTGAATCTGCATATCACAGTATCTGATATATTTATAAACTTGTGCCTTCAAATATTTACCACTGTGCAGCCAAATATAAAAAATAAAAGTTTAATGGGATAATTGATTTCAAACGAATGCAAAATCAACAATATTAATCACACTGTTTCAGCTTTTTCAATGTGTTATTATTCCTCAATATTTTAAACGAAATGAGCAATATTTCTTCATTTTATTGCAATGATATTAAAGAAAGTGAGAATTGAAAATTGAAACATTATTGTCACTAAATTTTTGATGTTTACTCTTTTTTTTAGATGAATTCTATAGATTTTATTTGTGCAGTGTAAAAATATAATTTATTTTTCATGGTAACTACAATTTGATGTTTTTTAAGTGAAAGAGGGAATATTGCATGATTGTATGGAAAGAAACTAAGTGATTTAGAATCATTCATACTGTGTACATTTCTTATATATGCCATATTGGTTTATGAAAATGCTTGTTAACTCATTGAAATTTTTTTATCAAGCTTTTATAAGCTTGTAGAATTTCAAAAAGCAGCAGAAAAGCTACAAAAAAAATTAAATATGCAACTTCTCCGTTTCTTCACTGAAAAATCGTTTTATGTAGTCCAAGGAAAAATGTTAAAAATTTAACATTCTCAAATATTGAAAATGATTTGAAACCTACCTCAATAATGTATTTTTAAAATACAGTCTGGAATATATCCACATTTTTCAGTACAGTGAATAAGTCAAGATGATGACAACTCATCTCCAAATTTCAAAGAAAAATTTGGCATAAAAAAATGTTTTAGTAGCAACATTGAATCATTGGTAATCATATATTTTGACGAGGCTGATTCCAAATCAAATAGTCCTTCCAAAATAAATCTGATTTGAAGTATCAAGGTTGTATGCATTACAACTATTGTATGAAATTACATATTTACAAGTAATGCTCTGCATTACCGGACCTATTGAACAAAATACTTTTCCAATGATAAAATTTTGAAAAAACTGAAATGATGCTTCTCACAATCCTTCGCAGGTTGGTGAATCTTTGCTACGTAGTTGAAGTCGTATGATTTGGAAAACTGGTTGTAAGATTATTGGTCGAAGGTCCATTCGATTGTGAACCATTGCTATTATAAGGATGGTTCGAATTGCACAGCACTGTATATACATTGTCCATTTTACTCAATTTTTCAAAAAATGGTATCAAATCCAGTAGCTCTGAATCGTTCATATCATCAAACCATGAGGCCACTGGTACCTATTTCAAAGTAATATTTTTGAAAATATTTGTATAAAATTTAGATTGTTGCAAAAATTTTTTTTTGCAAACAACATTGTTGAAAACAGTACAAAATAATCTGCCACTCCTAAGTGGTAATCATTTAGGATATGTTTAGTATTCCATACTAATGTTCTTTACTGAAATACTTCAACAATTGCTAGCAATTCATTTAATATTGTGGAAAACATGATAACAAAATCATAAAAAAAAACTCATTATTATTATTATGATGCAGGGACGACTTGATATAATGGTGTATATATACTGAATTAACAATCACACTTTCATAATCACTCATTAGGAATTTTGAACTTTTTTTGTAATCAATTCGAATATTAGTAGCAAAGAAATATTGTTTCAAATACTTACAGCATTGTCTGGATGGAATATATATGATGCTGGTGAATTATCAACAATAACAATCTGCTGCAATTCCCGGCCAAGTTTGTTCAAGTCCTTTACATAATTACCCCTGTAGAATACACAACTTTCCCTGAACAATCGTGCTCTGAAAACACCCCATTGATCTAGAAGATCAGCAACTGGATCCGCATATTTTGCTAGTGATGCAGTAAACAAAACACATTCGTACAATTCTCCCATTCGCTTTAGAAAGTCATCTACATGTGGCCTCTTCAGAACATAGACTTGATGAACCATTCCATCTATTTCCACAGGCACAACAAAGTCTGCATTACTTATAGGCTGAAAAATAAAAAATAATTTGAATAATTTTTTTGAATAACTTAAGTTTAACAACCAAATTTAAATACAGGAAAGATTGAAAGTGTCTTGTCATTGATAAAGGAACCCAAGTGATTCAACAAATAGGAAAATTGTCAAATAGTTACCCAGATAATGAATATGTAATCAAAATGTTGATTACCTCGAGAATGTGATGAATTAAAATTTTTTAAAATAAATTATCAAATAATAGAATTAGAATTATATCATTTGTAAAATATCAGCGTGTTTTAACTATCATACACACACATATATATCTATGGAATCTATGGATGTATGACGTATTTTTACATTATGGTGTATCATTATTTTTTTGTATTGCCCATAATTCTAAAAATAAATGCTAAATAAAAGCTATAATGATGGATAATAAAATATATTAGGTAGTTTTGTCCAAAATAAGAAATTGTTTTGGAAATACAATTACTTCTTTTTAAATAATTACAAATAAAATGTAGATTAGAATGGATATTTTGATGTACAATATTTCAGATTTACTTTTTTACTGTTATTAGTAGGATAAACCTATTTATTAAGAAATTCACATAAAATTATTTAGAGTACATCTGTTAATTGTAACTGACTTTGATTGTAAATGAATAGAAATCAATGTCTCAAGATTACCAAATAAAACTGAAGTTTTAAGTGAATTTTCATTAAAACACATTTACATCACAAACAATAGAGCCAAATATTCAATAGGTGTACCACCTTACTTCATTTACATAAAATTCAGCAATTTCATATTGTCTAAGTAGATAACAATTATAATAACAAAAATATTTGAAATTTCTTTTATGTATTTCACATGAGAATAGAAGAGACTTTTTTCATAAGACTTACTTTAAAACTGCTATGAACTAAAGTTTCATCTAAATCTATCACCATGCATTTTTTGTGCATATCTTGATGTCGGACGGTAGGCAACAAATAGGAACTTCCTGGGAGATACTGTTTATATGGGGGTCCATCAATGCATTGCTCTGAATTTTGTTTTTTATGTTTATGTCCCAAACAGCATAATAAGGATCGTAGGAAACCACCAGAATTAAGTTTTTTGCTACCCTTGGGCTGCTGTATTCGCTCCTCTGATATGTCATTTTCATCATTAGGCAGTGTTTCTAAAAATCCATAAAATTTATAGTAATCCAAAAATTGAGACAACAGCTACATCTTTTAATAAAAGAGGCAGATAATATATAGCCCTAGAAATTAAATAAAATTTATAAACAAATTAAGTAAATGAAAGTAATTAATAAAGTCGATAAAAACAATGAGCCATTAATATTACCAAAAACGCTTACAATTACATACATTATGTAAAATTAGATTTCATTAATGAGTTTATGAAACTAATAAAATATATCAAATCTATTTACACCTACAATATCGGTAAATATAAATATCAATATTCAATAAATGATTATATACTCTGAAATTTATTTATTTTATACTTGAACGTTATCTCATTTTCACATTCCCAAAGCAATTAGCAAAGTAATGATAAATAAGTTGAAAATATATCAGGTATACCGTATATCAAATATATTACATGATTGAAATCTCAAGTAAATGCACATATTTAAAAAAGTTTAATCTTGTTCTAAAAAATGACAGTTCAGTTCACAAAATTAAAGAGGTCAAACAGGTGCGGAGTAATATCACATTAAACGTGCAAATATTTGACGATGTAATTACTAAATTAATTCATTAGGTTGCATATTATTAAAGAATTTAGGAGATAATAGGTAGTTTCAGGGTCGGGCTCAAGGTTAGCTAGCTGGACCTGGAATCAACATCAACAGCTTGTTTACCAAAGTCACAAAAATCACGCCTACCTATAGAACATTATAATACCTACTTTTTCTTTCAATAAAAATTAACCCTAAATGCATTTCAAATACATAAATTATTTTAAATGGGTCACGATATATTGTCCCAATTTTTTCACGAAAAATCAGAAAAGCTGTCAATTATTATTTACCTTTTTCGGGAGGATAATTGTTCAACTGTTCATCTTCCCTGGATACTTGGGTAATAATGGACGAAGCGTCCATTTAAACATTTGCTTTTTCCAGCTGTTATTTATTTGTTGTTGAACAATTGTTTTTCAAGCACCTATTACACACACTTCAAAAAAATTCACTTTTAAAAACACCTTTTTGCAAATGGCAGATACTCTCTCTTAAGACTTGGACAAGTAAAGACATCTGTGTTACCGACTTGCAATCTTCGACGAGCGCGAATTTCAAACCTAGTTAGTTTATACAAATATGAAAAGACCGGCCCTAAATAAATAAGCTAATGTTCTCGACTAATCTCGACATTATATTGCGCAGTTATCTCTAGAATTTCTGAGATATTTTGTATTGTTTCATAATATATAAGCTCCTATAACGTGAAGAAAATGTAAAATTTTTAAAATATGTTTCCAATTTTGTCCGTCTTGGCTTTTACTTCATCAGACCGAAACCATATTGAGTCGATCAATCTACCTGAAACCCTGGATCATTATAATATGATCTATGCCTGAAACCGAAATTTTGAGGTTTTAAATTTTTCTTTGAGAAACTAAAACTAGTATTAAAAACCAATACTAAAATCATTAAATATATAATATCTTTATCATTAGTTAGAATTCTATTAAAATTTTTACAATAACTTGAGGAAAAATTATTCAAAATATCTAAAAACTAACAAATTCAGAAATTATTAAATTTTCATGAAATTTAAACAATAAATAAAGATCTAATTTATCTAGCGGATTGGTAATTTTTCTTTTAGTTTCCCAAAAAACGATTTAAAATTATCAAGATAATGGACTGAGGCGATAGAGTAATCTTTAACAGAATTCAAGCAATTTGAAACTAATCATGCTACCTCTGTCTGGTATGATTATAATATTGTAGTAGTTAAGTGCACCAACTTTTGTACTGAAATAATTTTTTATTGTTCCCACTTCATTTCTAAAGGACTGCATCATCGCCTGCTGACGGTTTTTTAGTTATAAGTTTTTTAGATATTAGTTTTTCCTGTATCTTGTGGGTGAGCTTTACTGTCAGCTTGCCACAGAGTTATCGTTCATGTGTATTGTTTGTATATTATTGGTATTATTTCTAGTTTTATTTTACATAAGTTGAAAACTATATTGTATCTTTCAGTCAGTAATTGGCCCAAGCTGTTGAGTGGTGTATTTGTAAATAAATTTGTTTATTAAAACCTAAATGAATGCATCTGTTCACGTGATTAAACCCGTAAACTGAGTGGAGATTGGCAACTAATATCGTGGGACTATACTTATATATTAAAAATTTCAAGTGGTTGAATACACGCTCGAAACATGTTGACAAATTCATGTTGTTGAATATAATGGTGAAACATTAAGCCAAGAGTGTAATTTAATTTAAACTCTTGGATAACTGTAAAATAGTGCTAGGAACAGAAGAAATTAATCGAATAAATATCATTAAATATTTGGGTGTGATTATAGATGAGGCATTGAAGTTAAGGAACATTCAAGTTACATCTTTCGTAAAATTTTATCCAAAATAGGTATATTACACAAACTTAACAATAATATATCGAGAATTACATCAGTACGAATATATAAAAGCATTATTAAACCTCACTTTTCAAAGTGTCCAACAATTTTGTATATGTTGTCCTCAGAAGACCTGGATAAACTGCAAAAGTTGCTGAATATGGCTCTGAGGTTGATAATAAAATGTAGTAGATACACTAGCATAAGATCTATACTGGAATGTTTGGACATACGCGAAACGATCAAATGGCAAGTTTGAATACTTGTCTATAAAATGAAAACTGGGATGATGCCAAAATATCAACAACCATCAATAAAACCGTATAGGTGACACAGATAAATAATCATGAAACTAGACAAAGAGACAAGTTTTATTTGAGTGGCGTTTCGAAAAGTGCGTTGTTTTTCAAAGGATTGAGATTGTTTAATGCGCTACCTTTAGAAGTTCAGAATAGCAAGACATTAATACACTTTAAAAGAGGCTCTTAATGTATCTCTTTTTTATTTTTCCTGTAACTTTAGTGTATTATTACTGTATAGCGTTTTGAAGCTAATAAACACTTGTTTATATATATATATATATATATATATATATATATATATATATATATATATATATATATATATATATATATATATATATATATATATATATATATATATATATATATATATATATATATATATATATATATATATATCTTATATATAAAATTCTCGTGTCACAGTTTTCGTTTCCATACTCCTCCGAAACGGCTTGAGCGATTCTCATAAAATTTTGTGAGCGTATTGAGTAGGTCTGAGAATCGGCCAACATCTATTTTTCATCCCCCTAAATGTTATTGGTAGTCCACCCCTGAATTTTGTTTTTTATTTTTTAGACAAAATTTTCAGTTTTTATTTTTTTATGATACAACATACAAAAATACATACAATACTAAATTTTCACCCTTCTACGATCAACCCTTATTTTTTATAGCTGTTTATTTCTTTGGCGGCTTGATGATATTGTTGGCAGGCGATTTCAGGCAGACGTTGCCAGTAATTCCCCGTGGAACGCCTGCAGATGAATTGAATGCTTGCCTGATGGCATCACCTTTATATGTTACCGTTATTATGGAATAACGTAAAAACATTATCGCTAACCACTAATATGAGAATTCAACTTCAAAATGATCAAAGTGCTGCACAATTTTCCAAACAATTATTAGCTGTTGGAAATTGAAAAGTCCCAGTTGATGCGACATCTGGATAAATTACTCTTACCAACAACTTTTGCCGATTTGTAGACTCTCAATTAGCTTTTATTGAAGATGTTTTCCAAACATTAGTGAGAATTATCAGAATTATGCTTAGTTAAGTCAACGAACAATTCTTGCAGCAAAGAATAATGATATACACGCACTGAATTTCACCATTCAATCAAAAATTGCAGGCGATTTGGTGACATACAAATCCGTTGATTCCATAACAAATCCCGATGATGTAGTAAATTATCCAACGGAGTTTTTGAACTCTCTGGAGTTACCAGGATTTCCAGCACATAACTTGCAACTCAAAGATGGTACAGTTATTATGATATTGCGTAATTTGAATCCACCGCGACTTTGCAACGGTACTCGACTTTCGGTTAAAAGACATGCCGAATTTGATTGAGGCAACCATTATTAACGGAAAGTACGCAAGTGAAAATGTATGTATTCCTCGAATACCAATGATTCCGACTGATCTTCCGTTTGACTTCAAACGATTGCAATTTCCAGGTCGCCTTGCGTTCGCAATGACAATGAACAAGTCGCAAGGCCAATCGCTTAGTGTTTGCGGAATAAATTTAGAAAATCATTGTTTTTCACATGGGCAGTTATACGTTGCGTGTTCACGAGTTGGGAAACCATCCGCTTTGTTTGTGTTAACGTCAGACCAAAAAACAAAAAATGTGGTTACTTCAATGAAACGGATAATTTGCGGACACGGATATAATTCAGTATTTACTTTTGATTCACTTTCATTTACTTAGAGACGTTCAACTAAATAACACTTCATTTTTGTAATCGAAATGAATTCATTACTGTTGAGAAACGAAATAAAATTTTTCCTTTTCAAATATAAAACTTTTAATCACCAAACGAAATGTTACATAAAACGAAGCCATCTGGTGGCGAAACGGAGTTCGCCGGGTCTGCTAGTATATATATATATATATATATATATATATATATATATTAATCCTGCGGTGGATAGGTCTTCCGATACTACACCATTTGCATTTGTTAGGTCCTCCAGTGCGTTGAGTCCTCCGTATATGGAGGAGCTATCGCATTCAATGCTAAACGATATAGTTTATCATATTTGATCATTTGACGAAGTTATAAATGGACGACTGTTAGCGCTGTTTTGCATTTTTTGTATATTTTAGTTTGAGACTTCTCCGTCATACTCTGCGGAGTCGCTAGTGAGATGAATATTAACACCAGTATAATTAGTAACAAAACTACGGTGAATCAGTCCTCCTAAGAATATTGCTCTCTTTTTTACGGTACATAAGTCCTCCGCGGTATTGGCAACAATGTATTGTATGAAATTTTCAACTGATATACCTTAATATGATTTTGCATCTTCCAATAACTTCAAGCATTCAAGATATTATAGACTTTTGATCTCTTTCATTTTGTTTTAGTTTTTAGAACAACTTATGCTGTGAATTTCAAAAATGAAATTATTCACTCTTTCTGAAGATTGGGATTATTTCTTTGTAAAATTACTTGTGATATTTATGTCAGTAGTCAATATTTGTCAATGATAGTAATTATTATTATTTGAAACGATAATCAATCTGTTTCTAGAAAATGAATGTTGGTTTCGAAATAATGCCAAATTTTTAATTGAAATTGTTTGATGAGTAAAAGTTCGAAATATGATACAAAAAACCAGGGTAACATTGAATTGAAGAAATTAGTGTGAGAAAAATATAAAACAAAACTGTGTTTCATCAGTTTTATTCAGTTGAGTTAATATTGGTTCTGGATATTTAGTAATTATGGATATTTTGAAATGAGATTTTATCATTCAGATTTTTTCGTAGGTTTTTTTGATGTTATATGTTTTTCAAAATGAGATTTAACAGTATTTTTCTGCTCTTCTGTCCATCGCTCTAAATGTCTCTTGTTTTTGTAACTTAGGAAGCATAGTATTAGGTTCCTCGTTGGCAGATCAGTTTCGAAATCCACTTGTACATTCTCAATATGTGTAATTTCATTTGTTTCATTTTCTACATAATTCGCAGTATCCATCAAATTCTCTTCTGAGTTCAAATTGATTTCATCTTCAGTTTTGCCCTTGAATTGGCCAGCTTCTCCTTTTTCCATGAGAATCATAGAAAAAGAAGAAGCTGGCCAATGAACCATGAAAGAGTTGTGTGTCGCATGAGTGAGGCTAGTTGCTCCATCGTTTTCTGTCATATTGAATAACTGTGTTAATTGTGTCCTCTTTTTCCACGTTCAACTGTTCGTTTTAAAGTTGTTCAAAGCTTCAAATATAACTTCCGAAAATTTTTTATAAGCTTGTGTATTCTGACTTGAAAAGGCAGATTCGTAGGTTTGAATGAGAAGCCTTTGAAGTTCTCCTGGTCTTCTTCTATTCAGCAAAATCAACCGACAGTATGCTGTTCCTGATAACGTTGAATATGCTCTCTCATCTAAACAGTTGTTTTCAAGTTCTAATGATGCCGAATTTGCCTTCCTGATGAGATAATCTTTCAGCAGATTTATATCTATCGCAGGTGGAAAACGACTATCAAATGATGCAATGCTTGACCTGATATATCAAATCACCAGTTGCCTTCAATTAATTGGATAATTATTTTCAGTTCAACCTCAGCATTCGCAAGTTGCACTGTTGGAATAATATTAGGTTTCTTCAAGGCTAGCATCGGTGCCATATCACAGCAATGTTTTAGGGTTGTTCCCATTTGCAAGGCGTAGATAAGTATTGATATCGTTGATTTTCGGAATCATATTTTGCTTCCTTTTTCGTTGCAGATACAAGTGTATCATACAACTGTGGTTTGAGGGCACTGATTGAGTTTTTGATGTGAGGCCTGATAGTTTTCGTTTCTATGAGGAGTCTAGCTAATTCACGCATTTTTCTAGATGCACACAAAGAGAAGTGCTGCTGATCTTTTAGTTTTTATGTATCTGGATGCAAATGCACATATCAACTGATTTTTTTTAGCTATCTGTGATATTTCATCTGCTCTCATCCGAGGAAACGCATGGGCTCTCAAATGGAGATCTATTATTAAGTGGCGTATAAAAAAAATTTCAGCATCAGCTTGAGCATTTTTGGGATTTTCAATTTTATTAGTGTTCTTGCGATGTCACCATAAATTTCTTGCCGAATAAAATCCCAAGCAGAAACTACTTGAAAGATAATTTGATTTTAAAGCTCCTTTTCTGACTGGTTTGGTGACTTCATTAGAGTTTAAATAATTTCCTCTCTTGTTTCTCAATGAATTTAGTAATTTTTTTCTTTCCTTATAGCCAGTTGATAAAGATAAAATTTTCATTACTTCAATTTCACCGCTATAATATCCCAATATATGTTAAGGAAAATTAGTGACGACTGGGAAAGTGATTCCCAGTGATAACAAAATACTGATTTCTCAAAAGAAACAGTACTATTAATGTTTTCCGTAATTTTATTTAGGTCAGAATCTTCTTCCGCGCCTTCCCTGCCATCATTCATGAAAAATTTCAATATTGTACACTCCATCGGATAATTTTCGAAAGATTTCTCAGGTGAACTAAATATTTCGGAAGACTAAATTGATACTTCCTAAAATCATAATACAACTCAGAAATGAAGATGATTGAGAGAACTTACTGATGAAATACCACTGTTTGAGAGTACATAATTAGAGTCTACAATGACGTCAGAGGTAATTGATTTCTTAAAAAATAGAGATGATAAATATTTGCACCTACTTCAGTAAAGGAATAAATGAATACCAAAGTAATTTTCATATTATTGAATGACATTAATAAAATATCATGAACAAAGTGTTCTTATCAGTTCGAAAATTCACTTTGTCTTATTTCAATTGTAATGGAAATTATAACAGTGGACCTTATTTCAGTTTAAAAGCAAGTTAGGAATCATATGTTCCACAATTTCTCCGAATTCAATGGAATTTCGGACAGTATCGACAAGTAGACAATTCTGAAAATTCAATAGATTTGTTGCATTGTGAAATTTTTTTTCTATATTCCTGAACTTCTAACCAGAACCACAGCGTTCTCCGGAAAAATCTAAATATTTATTTCCATTAATTAATATGTTTTCGAGATGCACATAATACAAATACAAACCCCCTCGTAGATTTTGTTGAATTGACCGACCTTCCGTTAACATATGAAAAACAACTTTTGATATGTGACTTAAGATGAGTGATTCAATTGATTGCTTTCTATTTCACAACTTTTGGTCGAAATTTTAAGCGTATTAGAGTAAAAAAAACCAAAATGATCGGATAGAGGAAGCCAGTCGGAAACCATAATTAAATTAAATTTCACGTTATGTTGAATATGCTTGAACTGCAGATAAACCTGAAAGCTCCAATTCAAATTAATTCGCGAAAGACGTAGAAGTTTGTTTTATATTGATATAAAAATTAAATTTCACACTCTAACTTTGATATACAATAAATTTCAGAAATATTACAGAATAAATTATTGTTTGTTCTACTTTTGATATAGATAGTTTGCAAAAATGAATTGTATATAAAAAACAAAATTCGTTGAATGCTATTTTTTCACCTTCTAATTTAGATGAATCCGCTTATTGCGATCTAATCAACACGATCAATCACGTTCGAAAGAAAACATCCACTAATATGTGCACTTTAACATCATAAAGCTGCATTCCCGCTGAAATTATTTCTTACGGAAAAAATGAGGATTTGGCATCCTTGTCGGAAGACATATATATTGCAACGCCGCTAAAGAATATACAATGGAAGACTGAAAGCTGGAAACTGTTCTTACAAGTATTCACACGGACGACTAAAACGTGGTGTTTTGAATGGAGGACGTAGAGGCGTTACATCGAAAAAAATTTCGAAATGTTTTTACTCGCGATTGTAGCTGATATGTGAAACGGATACTGTGAAATTCAATATACTTATATATATATATATATATATATATATATATATATATATATATATATATATATATATATATATATATATATATATATATATATATATATATATATATATATATAATCACTTTATATTTATATTTACTTAAATAAATTAAAAGCAGCAAAACAATATTTCAGTCCTTGGTCAATTTTATTACATAGCTTTCAAATTCTAAAAAAATTATTTCACTTCACTTTGGTTTTTTTAAATTTCTGAAAAGGATATAACATCAAAATTTCATTTATTTTTTATCAGCATATGTCTCCTTGATACCCTGCCACAAAACATTCCTACAACAAAAATTGAAGTGATCATCATAAAAACCATTAAAAAGAAGTAGCGTTTGGAAGGAGAAGCAACAACTTGGTAGTATAGTTCGTGTAGATCCTGAGGAGGTGCAAACTGAAAAACAAAAAATGAATATCATAAACATTGAATATATATATATATATATATATATATATATATATATATATATATATATATATATATATATATATATATATATATATATAAAAATAGAAATAACATTTATTCCAGAAATTCAAATTAACCTAAAGAATGTTATAGTAGAGCTAACTATGTGAAATCGAAGTGAGGCAACGAATTCAAGCATCTTCGCATCTTCTTACGACTCCAAAAGTGGAATATCGTCAAGTAATTAATTCTTCACAATTCCATCTATTGGAATCAATAGAAAATAACTCTCAGATCATAGACACACCAATCATCCAATGATCACATGTCTTTTATACCCGTAGGTATCTACTAAATTGCCACGTCTTTTTAACAAATATCATCATAAGATGTTTTCAAATAGCAATAGCTTGCGTTACTAGTACGCTCGCGATTCTTCCCATATTTCAGGGGCCTAGTTGTTCATATAGCTAGCCTTACTATAACATTCTTTTGGTTAATTTGAATTTTTTGAATGAATGTTGTAGTGAACATTTTTTTAAATATTTCATATTTCAAGTTACACTATTTATAACTCAAGAACGGCTGTACCGATTTGGCTGAAAATTGGTGAGGAGGTAGCTTAGGGCCAGGAGACGGACAAAGGATACTGTTTATTCCGTTCGACAGTGTTCCCGTGTGACTTGACATAAAACGTCAGTCACTATAAAATATCGGTTAAATCTGTGCTTTTTTAACTCATCGGTGGTTCAGTGGTAGGAAGCTCACCTACCACGTGAGCGACCCGGGTTCGATTTTTGGCCGATACAAATTAAACATGTATTGAAGTAGAGTATATAAAAACAAGTTCTATAAATTACCGAATACTTTGCATAATTATAAAGTACTCGAATATTCAATTCATATAAAGAACTAATACTGTATTGAAAACACATTATATTCCTTTAAAATATATTCAATTAATTGTTAAATTTAGGTCATTGACAATTCTGAGGCTGTTCTTTGAAAATTTTCACAATTTTATAATTAATATATATATATATATATATATATATATATATATATATATATATATATATATATATATATATATATATATATATAATATAAAATAAAGTTGTGTTAGTTACACTATTTGTAACTCAAGAACGGCTGAACTGATTTGGCAGACTGAACTGAAAATTGATTGGAATTTAGCTTAGAACCAAGGGAAGGCCATAGGATACTTTTGATCAAGTTCCCGTCGGACGTGACATAAAACGTGGTATAACAAAACGGATATACCAACAAGGATAATTATGTCAGAAGGCATTTTACATCAAATTCGTGTCAGTACAAGAAATCCCGATATTCAGATGAATGAGGAGATACATAATCGGGTTTTCAAATTGATGGAAGACATGTGTTATCTAATGTTCCGTAATTTATTACTCAGGTTAGGAATGAAAAAAGGCAAATCGTGAAATGAATGAAGCATTTAATCAAGAATTTGAACGAGAACTTTCCCATTTACTTGAATATGATCACCAGGAATTAGATTTAATAGTTCAAACGAATGTACCCCTTTTGAATCACCAACAAAAGGGAGATTATATTTCCTGGGTGCCCCTGGTGGAACTGGATATTTCTCATGACAGTAGTTTTAGTCAGTGTTAGTGCGAGATCTAACATTGCGGTTGACGATACTCAAAGCAAAATTCGAAGGTGAGGAAGTTCTCATTCCAAGGATCCCGATGATACCAACCGACATGCCGTTTGAGTTGAAACGACTCCAATTTCCGATACGACTTGCATTCGCCATGACATTAAACAAATCACACGGCCAATGCTTAAAAGTTTGTGGTCTGAATCTAGAAAATCCATGTGTTTTCCATAGTAAATTACGATTATATGTGGCATGTACACGGGTGGCAAGACCATTTGCGTCATTTGTTCTTGCACCTGATAATAAATTGAAAAATGTCGTCATCACAAAGTGCTTCACTAAAGAGTGTAACCGATGCACTTAAATATATGGCCAATAAAGAATCATTAAAATACTTGCTTTTTTAATTAACATTAATTATCCAAATAAAAAATCGACCTTGATAAAGTCGAAAGTCTGCTCATTTATTGCCTCTAAGGTGGAACAAAATCATTGTACAAGGTAAATTTCCACAGTCATCTTTTCAGATTTTAACAAAACTGATAGCATGTAAATTAATGTTTCCAACAATTACCCACAAATCATCTTTTTTTTAGAAAAAAATGTGAGCAAACAACGAAAATTGCAAGGTAACGAGTATGTTACCTTAAAAGGAAAATTAATAGAGCTAAACGCATGAAGCCCCCATGTAATTGTAGAAAGAAATGTTTTGATCTTATGAATAATGAGGAGAGAGAAATTATTTTTGAAAATTTTCATCTATTGTCTTACGATGGACAATCATTTATTTCGGATTTTGTTGAATAAAAAGAAAAACTTGCTACACAAACGCTACGAGGGAATGACAAAAAGGAAAGTAGGCGTCAATATTCTCGCAGATTAAATAAAGGTAATATTAGGCTAGAAGTATGCCAAGAAATGTTTAGTAACACTTTATATATAACGATTAAAAGAATTAGAGTGTGTATTGAGAAAAAAGGGCTAGTGAAACAGGTATGTATGCTTCAGATAAACGGGGAAAACATGGAAAACAGCCCGTAATCCCAGAGAAAGATTTTATTTTATTATAAACCAATTCCGACCCTATTATTCAAGGACTCATACTCAGAAAAAATATTTGCCATCTAATTTATCAATTTCACAAATGTACAGGTTATACAAGGAAGAGTGTGTGAAAAACAATGTCAGCCCGCAAAAAGAATATATGTATCGTAAAATTTTTGTCGAAGAATTTAATCTTTCATTTCATAAACCAAAAAACGATACATGTGGAAAATTTGACAAATTCAAAATGTTGATTAAAACAGAGGCACACGAGAGTGAAAAAATAAAATAATTATTGAAAGAGATAGTCATATGCTTTTGGCAAAATCTTCCTATGATGAGAAAAAAATGATGTCGAAAAAAGTAAAACAAATGAAAATAGTATGACCATAAGTTTTGACCTGCAAAAATGTCTCCCGACCCCACTTTTATCAAGCGGAATATCGTTTTACAAAATGCGACTTTGGACACTGAATCTCACTTTATACATCACTAGTAGGAACCAAAACCCAGCAGCAATTTGCTATCTAGAGGAGGTCGATAAATTGCATCGTGTCTGAATGCGTTTTTAAAGCAAATACCAGTCGACATCGAAGAAGTAAATTTTTTCAGTGATTTGTGTCCAGGATAAAATAGAAATATTTTTGTTGCTTTGATGTTTTCATTCTTAATTAAAGAATTATCTAGCAAAGGTAGGAAAATAGTACTTAATCATGTTTCTCGAAGCAGGGCATACCCACATGGAGGCAGACTCAGTGCATGCATTAATAGAGAAGACAAGGAAAAAACAAATGCTCTCATTGAACTTCCTCGTGACTGGGCCAATTTAATTAGAAGAATTCCAAGAAAACCATTAATCATCGTACATGAGAAGCAACAAGATCAATTTTTAAACTTTAAAGAACTTCTCAGAACAGCATTTGTACAAAAAAAGTCAATACTGCCTGCGAGCCTGTTAAGTGGACTAAAATCAAATGGATGCAATTTCGTTTGGACAAACCAAATGAAATGCAGTACAAAACTTCTTTTGGAAATGACAAGCATTTCAAAACACTAAGCTTTGTGAAAAAAGATATGAGATATTCTACCAACACCGATTATCATTTCAACTTATGACCCATATCAAACAAGCCAATATTTGAGTAATGAAAAACATAAAGATTTGAAGACTTATTGCAGTATATTCAGCCGAAGAGTCGCATATTTTATAATGCATTTGTAGATAAAATGACGCGTTCATCATATGTTGTAGATACATTTTCAGATGATTAGGATGAAGATGAATAAGAAAATTGTTAAAAAAATATCTTTAAGAATCCCAGAAATGTATTTTAAACTGTAATTAATGTAAAAATGTACTTCATATGAATAATTTGAATAATGTTGTTGAAATCAGATATTTTTTTTTTCTCACTGCCTTATAGATCTTCATTAAGTGAACCAATGTCACTTTAAGATGCAGTAGCTTTAAATCCAAAACAAATGTATCTTTATGATTTAAATCAAATGTTTCTTTACACTAACAATAAACAAATACAAAAAATAATAATAATGGGAATCTTAATGTTAATTAATCTTAATTAATAATCTTAATTAATATAAGAAAGTTATAGCATTCTAAAAAATCTCAAATAATTTTCATCACCTTTTTCTCGAAAACTAACATTTTTGACTTAGGCCCTTTTAAAACAAAGCCACAGATATATATGTCTATGTCAAAAAATAACGCACCTGTGCTGCATTTTCATACATTTCTAATCTTTTGTGCAACATTTCTCTGCAATTTGAAGATAGTTTATGAGGACTCAATAGTTTCAAGCATTTGAGATCTGAAAAATATGCTGAAATTACTCAAAAATTTTTGTAATATTATATATATATATATATATATATATATATATATATGTGTGTGTGTGTGTGTGTGAGAGAGTACGAGTGTACTGAAAAAACTTTTTATTTTCCATTTAAGTACTTACGTCTACCATTGCCTTGAGGAACTTCATTACAGAATTTCATCAGATCTAATGAGCAAGCCTCTTGCAATGGTGGGTCAACTTGAATGTCTGCCTGTGATTCTTCTATCATGTTAGCAACTTCCACTTGACACATTGGAGTTGGAATTTTTTTTGCAATCAGTGCTCGCTTCAGACATTCCTCAATATTTGAGTGTTCTCCAACTTGACATATTATCTCCAATTCTTTTTTACACACTGCTTTTAGAAGGGGATTCAAATTGATGTCTAGAGCCTAAAAAAAACTTGTATTTTTAGTCAACATGTTACTGTACAAAATATTCTCAATATGATATAATTTTTAGATATACCTGCTCTCTCAATATATAAGCCATCTCCTTTTCACATTTATCAGAAAGTCTAAATTGTTTGAAAGCTGTTTTAAGACAATCCATAGTATTGTTGAAGTGATTTTTATCATGTTTACTTGAAATTATATTTTTGCAATATTTATTCATATCTATTTTACAGTTTTCCTGTAGCAATGGATTGAGGTTGTAATTCATATCTTGCTCAGCCATTCTATGCAAAACAATCAAACGACATTTTTTGTTGAAACCTCTTTTGTCTTTGTTTAACTGAAATAGGAAGAATATTGAAAAGCAATTAAATATTCATGGTTTTTCTTACCTTCAAGCAATCTAGAACATCTTCTTTGTCATAGCTTGGACAAAATGTACTAATTGAACTCGCACACATAGTCATCAATGCATAGTCAACTGAATTGTCTGTGATTTCTTGTTTCTTTAATTTGAATACTTCTCTTTCACATTTGTCACTAAGCCTCTGGTACACTGATTGTAAACATTCAAGAACCTATCAAAAAAACCAAAATTAATTATATTCAAGCTCTTTGTAATTGAATTAAGAGGTATAATTTCTGTATAAGACTAGTCATCTACAAAGCATCAGCTGATGCATTGTTATCAAGAGTTCATACAACTTATTGTTATATCAATTGTTAATAATTGTAACATAGCCTGAAACATAGGATCAGTGAAATACACAATTTTTGTGTAATTTAGCCAAATGATTTAAGTTACTTTAACTAAACCATTTCTCCTCTTGATAACTTGCTTAACCATGAATTTATTTTATGTGTTAGTTATGATTAAATTATATATCAACAATATTTACAATGACTAAAAAAGCAATTCAATTTATTGGAAGTGTGGAATACCTGTGCATTTCCATGCTCAATTTGATAACAATACTTTTGAATATCCTCTTTACAAGCAGCCTTGAGTTTAGGATCATAGTCAATATTTTCTCTCTGTTGGAATATCTGGGCCTTCAATTGTTGCCTGCACTCTTTTGGAATAACACTTTTTTCTCCTTTAATTGTGTCATTGGTTATTCTCTCACTAAGACAAGTAATCATATCATTCATTGATTTAGCACTACCACAAAACCTCATTCCATGTTTCTTGCAAGCCATTTTGAATTTGAAAGTAAATTTGTAATTTTTTAGGGAAATAATCTGAAAATGTTCTATACTAGCTCTGCAAGCTGGATTTTCTCTAATAACAGGATCATTTTTATGTGAAATAAGACATTCCATTACATTTCCTTCATCTTTTCCTAATACATAACCACACAGTTGTTTCATTTCTAATCGGCAATGAGCCATTATGTAAGGATTTAGCTCAACATTCCTTCCTTCAACCTCTGTGAATTGTTCTACACTCTGTTTGCAATCCTGAGAGAGATTATCCAAATTTTTCTGTAAACAAATCATTTCTTCTCCTTTCTTAGTTTTATCATAACAAAATTCTGCAAGATCCTCCAAACAAGGCTCTTCAATTTCTGGGTGCAAATCCACACTTTGTGCTCGTTGTCTCATTACTCTTTTTATTTCTTGCAGACAATTCTTCTGAAGATTTTTGTTTTCCTCTACATAGGCATTTCTGTAATAAATATTAAGCAAAATGTAGATCAGTTCTAAACAGATATCTATTGATTGCAGAATTATAAATAAATGCAGTAGTATCAAAATAGAATTATCTCAAGGAATTCAATATGCTTTAGGTGAGTATTAATTAAGATAATATTTATCAATAATTTCAAAGTTTCCAAATAAAAATTTTTCTAAGCATAACTAAAAATGCCCATCACCTAAATTTCTTAAATAAATACTCTTTAATATTTGGTTAGTGGAATCCATTTGTCCTGCATCTTGTATATATAGTATTCACCTGTATAGACATGGCAATACTTGATTATTAAATGAAGGATTATTTTCATCTGCCCAAGAATCACTGGCATGACACATTTCAACAGCATGTTTCTTGCAAGCCTTATAAAGTTGTGGATCTAGCTTGAAGTCTCTGGCTACAAAGTATTGAATTTGCATCAGTGCATCTTCACATTCACCCAACATATGTTCATGACCAATATTATCCATCAGACAAGACATAACTCTGGCATCCCCACCCTTTATGTTTGTACATAAAGATTGAACAAATGGATGACAAGCTTGGTACAAAACAGGATCTACCCTCCAATCTTCTCCAGCATCAGTTTCCTTTATCAAAGTTTCTAGCTAAAAAGTTTTTTTGGATAATATCAATTAGTAAGTATACATCATACATTTTGAAGTTCAATATGTATTTATGTAACTATTTAAATTTTATTAGATAATTTATAGAAACAAAACATCAATAACCTAATCAAACTATTCATAGATTTCTTTTTGTAGTAATAATTATAATTGAACTTATTTATGTACATAATGAATAAATGCATAGCATAAAACCATATTTCAGATATCCTCTAATAAATGGGCAATTAAAATCATATTCTAATCCATTCTCAATTATTTAAATCTATATTAACTGCTACTAACTCCAATTTTTTAAATTGCCTCAAACAAAAGACTTACCGCTCTCATGCATACATCAGTTATTTTTCTCTTTGGATGCTTAGATAATCTAGCATTTTCCATTAAGCAATGAATTGTTTTCCCACCAGCTTCAACAACAGGACAGAAAGCTTTAATATCAATTTTGCAGTCATTCATAATTTCAGGAGATAACCTATAGTCTTCCATCAGCATTTTTCTATGATCTCTCATTTCTTTCTGACAAAGAGGATCTAGTGGTAGTATACTTCCATTTTTCGATATTCCTTCTAAACATAAGAGAATTTGTGCTAGTCTGATATTTTTATCATTTGAAGTTTGTTTACGACAGTGTGAACGTTTAATATCTTCTCTACAAGCTCTCATTAAGCCTTTACTAACTTTATAATCTTGTGCTATCAATTTTTGCCTTCTGAATAAATTTGAAACGCACAAAGCAGATAGTGAAGATTGATCTTGTTGCATTAAACATTTGAATACTCTTCCTCCTCCTGCTATAAACTGAGAACAAAATTTTAAATGATCTTCTTTACAAGCAAGATATAATTGACGATCCAGTTTTATATTATTTGCTTGTATTTCTATCAAACTCAATAATTCTTTTTTGCATGAACTAGATATATTTTGAATTTTCATTTGTAAGCATACTGCTGTCTGAGCTTGTGACAAACTATAATAATCTATTCTCCCACATTGTAATTTATTTATATCTTGTCCACACTCCTGAAGAAAGTTAGGAATCAATCGAAAATCTTGAAATACAACATTCTCTAAACGGTCTACAATTTTCACACAAATATCTTCATTTATATTATCTTTATTTTCAACAATGCATCGTAAATAAAATATATCCTTCATATTACATTTAAGTCTGGGTAAATCTCTTTTACAAGGTTGTTCCAAAATTTTATATACATTTTCATTAGTGCTTAGTTCTTTAGTATGCTGCCATATAGTATGTTGACATTTTCCATTCAAGTGTACTAACTGTTCTTGACTGAAGTTTTGTAAGCACTCAAGGACTTCCATATCCCTAGTAATATCTGAATTTACATTATTACTATCACAATATTTTTTCACCTGAGAGCAAGAATCTAATATATTTTCAACATGTTGACCCAATATTTCTACAACTAATAATAATGCTAGACTGCATAAAATGATGAAATGATGAGAGCAGAGCATCTTTACATTTCATTAAATATTTATATTTGTTTAATACTCTAAATGTTAAATAATAATAAAATATAGAGTAAAAGATAATCAAATATAAATGAATTTCTTTTTCAATTTTTAGTCACAATAAAAGTAGCTGCTTAAATTTACAAAACATTTTTATGATGAATGTTTTAGTCATCTGTCAATGTCAATACAATCTGACTAAACCGGAATAACACAGTTGGCCTAATAATGTTGTAGAATGTTCTTCACTAAGTAAAATTGAACTAATTTATTTTTGATTTACTTGTGAAACTTTTTTCTTTGATTTCGTCTTATTCTTCTTTATTATATCTTTCGTTTGATTGATCTTAATATCAAGTTAAACTAAAAAAATAAAAAGAAGTTGGTAAGCATAATTATTGTAAATATTAAATAACAGGTTGGCATAAGGCTAACCTATATTTTAGTGTTTTTAGCAATAACAGGCTTATTTTAATGTTAAAAACTTTATTTTTTGTTGATGTTTCGTTGTATATCACAACTTTGTCAAAACTAATGAATAATAGAATTTTATGATTTACTATAGATATCAAAACGTTAAACTTATATTTTAAAAAAATCAAAGTTTTTTGTAGTTTCACATATTCATTTTTAGTATCGGAGGAATATTTGTGGCTTAGCATTCGCTAAGGAAGTTTTAGTCTTCTTCACGATGAGGAAAAAAAATTTCTTCTTTCTTAGAAGACTAAAACTTCCGAAGCGAAAGCTAAGCCAGAAATATTCCTATTTTTTTTATTTATTGGCAATAATTCAATTTCAAATATATGTATATATATATATATATATATATATATATATATATATATATATATATATATATATATATATATATATATATATATATTCCCGATAGAGGGAGCCTACGTGAGTATTTCATTCTCTAGAACTTCTCTTAATTTGGTATGGGACCTATGTTCGTTTTGAAAGTCATCGATTCTTGATTGATAGATTAAATATGGACTGATGATTCATAATAATGATGAAACAATTGTATCCTATTATCATTCAACAAGATCGATGAACTTTTCGAAACGCTCTTAATATTCACTCTCGAAAGTGATGGGTTCGTTCTCGTTGACAACATTTGTGTAAACAGCTCCCTGAGAGTTTTATTTGAAATATTTCGATATTTCGATTAAGAGTCTCAGTATTTACTAGTATTGAATTACCTGTGAATCTTTGAACTATATATATATATATATATATATATATATATATATATATATATATATATATATATATATATATATATATATATATATATATATATATATATATATGCACATATTTGAATCAAGTTTAGGAAATTTTAAAATTTTATTTCTTCTCATATTAACAGACATTAATTAATATATTGTTTTCAAAGAAATATAAAATCCTTTTGCTCTTTTTTTGTAGAAATTTCTTTCATATAATGGGTGTATGATGTCAGCAAATCGTCCATTTTATAACCTTGAGATGTTTCAAAGAGTAGTTTTGTACCTTTTATGTAACTACCAGCCTTTATTTGAAGGAAGTTATTTCCTGAAGACCAGTTATTCAGTTCAGAGAACTCGAAAATTGCAAGAATATCCTGAAATGCATAAAGAAATGGGTTACTTATATAAATAAGAAATTTACATACAGGCGAAAAGTATTTTTTCTATTAAAATTAATTTGTGTTGTTGGAATATTTTGAAGCATTACACTGCCTTTGTGTGAAATTATTTTAAGTAATTTATATACAATATTGATTATGATTGAAGATTTATGATGAGGCAAAAGTTTTATTTATTGCACCGTCCAGTAAATTTTTTAATGAAATTAACATAAAAACCGTTTTGCGCATATATCAGTCTTGCTATAATTTCCATAATAGACAACCATCAAAGGAAGGAGTTATTCTCAGCAATAAACTAGTTTTACATGGAATATTGTGTGGGATATTTCAATATGTTTACCTTTGTTTGCGGATGTATGATATTCACTCCATTCTTATTGACAGCCACAATGATATCATCCGGATAAATATTTTTACCAGTCTGTTTAACTTTGAAGAAAGCAGAGCCATAAGTTGGCCACTGTGATACTATTTTTAAAAATTCTAACTTGGCCTTTCCAACAGACATGTCTGCATTGTAAATTGAAAGAATTGAATTTTTCCATTCCTTTGCTTTTGCTGCATCGAATAAATCTATGGGGATAATTGATCTTAGGAAGTTTTCAGACATTTTATCTTGTTTGTCATCTATTTTATCATGCTTAATCCTTTTTATTAGAGCACCTAATTTTATTGCATCTTGTTTAGTGCATTTATGGTTGCCCAGAAGGTATTTGGGTAGTTCTTGATGATAGTAAAATACTTCATCAGCAACAGGATCTTTACCTGGAGTGGCATTAATCCATACTTTCTTTATGAAGAACACTTGGTAGGCAGCATTTTGGGAAGTTACACCTAGATAAATGAATACAGTTAAGATTTACTAAAATACAAATACAAAAAAATTCATAAATACACTTCACAAATTTAAATTCCTGTTTCAAAGATCCTTTATATTAATTTAACTCACCCCTTTTGATATTCTCATATCTGATAACACTAACTTCACAAACTAACAGAATAATAATATGCAAAAATGATATTGGAATATTCAAATTCCTTTAAGTAAATAAATATGTAATCAGTCCAGTGAAAGATCAAAAAATGTAATTAGGAAAAAATTAATTAATTAAATTTCATTGAGACTGTCATGAAGCAAAAAAATACGTAGAGTAAGGAACATGCTCCAGCATTCCCCACATAATATTTATAATTCTGCATAGACAATAAGCTACATAAACCAATGCTATATCTATTATTATACTGAACAACTGCATTATTATTGTTTCAAACTATTGTAGTAGTGAAACATCAGTAGCCAAATTATTAGAAACAATAATATTACTGAAAGTCAATCTTTTACCCAGTAATTATTATAAAAATTCCAATCCTATACATTAAATTTCAGTTTGCATATTTTTCAAGCTTATATGAATAACAAAACTACTCACTGTTCCAGCTAGGCGTAGTTTGCTTGACCCAATCGATAATCTCATGAAGAAAATCGTAAAAGAATTCATTGTCTGGAATACTAAATAATTTATTGCCTGAAAAGTATACTACCAAACTGAATCCATCTGTACTCTGTAATTCCAACCTATCAGCCGCAGCTTTACATAAATCAGAAGCTCTAGTAACAGAATCTACCTCAAAAGCTTCATCAGTGTCATTTGGGAAATAAATTTTATGGAAAATTTGTAGACTTCTACATTGTATTGCTTCGACTTCCACAGAATAAGGAGGATGTTTCCTGGGACCAATTTTTGAAGTTCTATGCAATCTTTGAAGGCAAGGCTCAACAAAAGAATGTATTCTGGATTTCAAGAATTTTTTCAGTTCTTCCAATAGATTTTGGCTGGGCACAAAAAGTCCTGTAATTAAGTACATCAATTCCCAACCTTTATCTTCACTCCTACTCAATCGATTATAGGTGAGCTGTCTCATTATTTGACAGTAGATTTCATCTCTTAGCAATTCATGTTCTAAAGGTGCTCTGAATATTTCATCTGTGTATTCATTTACATATTTGGGTTTTGACGCTGGCAAATCCTCCATATATTTTAAGATTGCTGAAAAACAAGAACATGCCTTTTTTGATAATTCATCATCAGGCATTAGTTTTTGAAGTAGCGGAAGATACATTGGCTCATTTGTGAATTTCCATAATTCCTCCTTGGAATTTCTTCTAGCTGCTACAAGGACAGATTGCCTGCGTTGTGTTATACGCCTACTTGTTCTGAAATGATCTTGAGCGTAACTAGACAGAGTATATAATCGCATTCTTTGTACAGTCGAATATTCTTGAATTGTAGGCTTTTTCGTAACAACTCCTTCCCTTTTGAAAGCATTCAATATGTCCGGAGTGGGTTGTTCAATGCAAGGTAATATATGTACATTTTCTGTAGGAAAATCTCCGACAACATTATTACATTCACCGTATCCCCAAGTGGCATTCATCAGATCTTCCCCACATGCATTTTTCAGAACAATAAGATCGCCTTTACGGAAAGTAATGAATGTTTCTGCATTAGTGGGATGCCTATAATCTTGAATTGCTACAACATATATTGACTTTTTTTTCAACCCGTCTATAAGTTCCTGAATCAAGTTAGTCATTTCTTTTGCTTCTGGACTATCGAATGCATATTCATCTTTCCAAATCGTAGAGAGATAAAATCTTTGTAACATTACATGATTCACAGGTTCAAACCTTACAGAAGAAATTTCAGCGAATGCTAATTCAAGAAGAATTTGTTCTTGATCGTCTATCATGTATATACCAGTGGAGTTAATAGCTACAATAAGGTTTTTTTTATGTAATTCAGGGCCAGATTTCTGTAAAGCTTCGAAAAACTTGGAGAAAAGTATTGGCCATGATACTTTCGCATATTTTACTACAGTTTGCTTAGCTTTCTCAATTGGTGATTTACGTTTTACACAAGACAGTAGGAAAAAGGCATCTTTAATCTTTCCTTCCCATTCATTGATATCATTGTTAATTGTTTTCAATAGATAGGTTGGCAAATATTCCCCTATTCTAGTATGCAAGACTTTGGGATTAAATTTATCTCCATTATCAATATAATACTGTGTAGCTACTAGTGTTGCCAAATCTCCTTCTGTTCTACACTTATATTCACCGTATTTCAATCCTCGAATAACTTGATGATAAATTAAATTAGTTGCTACTGGGTCTTCTACAGAATCGAACCACGGAGTGAAAATTTCTTTTCTAAAATATAACTTCCAAGTGGAATTTTTCTCTGATTCACCAAGTTCTTTTGCGTATTGTTCACACTGGGAAATAGCATCCATGATGTGATCAGATCCACTGCCAAGAGACATAAGCTACAAGAAGAAAAGAGAAAATATTCACCCATTATACAAGTGAGGTTCATTACTTTAAAAAAGGATTTACTGAAAGTTTATAGATACATTTTGAATGATTATTTAATCATTATAGTTCTGACAAGCATTAAAATATGGTTAAAGTTGGTTGTTTTGATCTGTTCAGGTAACAGCAAAATTTTTCTCTATAATCTTAAAAACAATTATTGTGAAGGCGGCGTAATATTTTATAAACTGTTGATGAACTATATTGAACATACTTGCAAAATTTTGTTTTTAACAGTTTCTAATTTTATTGGACTTCATTTAAAACAGAGCACAATTATTTTGTACTCTGCTATCAATGAAAAGATAATGAGTTTTTAAATATTAAAGCAGTGTCTCAGATCGCCATTGATTGAAAATAAGTAAATACCATAAAACCACTATGTCAATTAATTAATTCACATATGAATTAATGTAACATGGTAGAATTTAAAGTTTTACCCTGAGGTCTAAGTTTTCTCTTATGTGTTTTGCTTTTATATAAAACAAAATTCTGTGTTTGATGTAAAACGAACTTCCATTTTAAGTTGTCCTATCATTTCCGATTGACGAATTTGAATAATATAATATACTTTCAGAAAAAGGAAATTTCTTTTATAAATTCTACCTTATCATGCATAGAAATCAGCAATGAAAATCCAAATATGTCTTTTAATCCTAATATTCGGCTTATATTGTCGCAAACTTCTCTCGCATTAGTGGCAGAATCAACCTCCAAAGATTCACTATGACCATCCATAAATGTAACTTGTATATGCATAGGCTCTTTATTTTTAGATGACATTAATTCCAACCAACTTGGAGGTTCAGATCTTGCACCATTCTTGAAAATTCTCTCTAGTTTTTTTTGACAGAATGGGCTATATCCAGGAGGTCCAGACTGTATAAAAGCTCGAAGATAGTTCATGAACTTATCTGATGGAGGAAAACATCCAATACAAAGAGCTAATAAAATCCATCCTCGAGCATGTGAAACTTTACTTGGATTAGCAGTTAGTTGTTTACATATTTGGCAAAATATTTCATCCCTGAAAGAATGATGTTATATAAAAACTGTTGATTCTTCAATCTACTAAGTGCCTTTTTCAAACAAACCACATCTGCTAAAAAACAAAAAATGCTTGAATTTATGAGTACCTTAGTTCAGGTCGTAATAAACCATGGCCAATAACAAAATGTATCTTCTCCAAATTAGTAGTTCTTCTATTATTTATCCATTCTTTGTAATTTTCTGATGCAAATGTATCTTCAACCAAACCTTGCCTCAAGTCATCTAGCAACTTGTGTTTCTTTTTCAAAGTCATACTTATAAGTTTCTGTCTCTGGGCCCTAGCTACAGTGGCTATATTCTGTTCATATTTGATAATATCCTGAAATGATAATAATTATCTTGAAACATATGACACCCCAAAAATTTTCAGAAATACTTACTTTATATTCTTTACGATTAACGAAACTCCTACCAAAAGTTTCTTTAAGATTAGTCATAACAGGTTCTCTTTGCCGTTGAGACTGATCATACTTAGGTTCAGGATAATCACCCATAAATCTCATAATTGTTATGAATAGAGCTTGTGCTGCAATTATATCATCAGGAGTTGGTAAATCTAAAAGAGCATCTTTGAGAGGCCTTTTAGAATATTGCGGATTTATATTTTTAGTGAAATATGTAGCTGCAAATATCTTGAAGTTATATTGTGATAAATCTTCCTTTTGCTCTTCTTGCTTCATTTCATCCTATTGAAAATAAGTTAGAGATAGCAAAATATTAATAATTTTTTGTAATGGCACTGATGCAGATTATACTCAATAAAAGATTTTATTTGGGTGGAAAAAATGAAAAACTTGTACACTTACTATAAACTTCTGATCTTCTGTTAAGTTATCAGAGTTATTATTCTCTTTTTGATGGTATAGGAATTCAAAAACCGTTCCAACAATATGACCTGGAGATTCTTCCACTTCTTTTCTTTTCATAGCTTCATTGAGTTTGTCCAAATCATCCCTCATTTTTTCTTCAGCAAGCTGTTTGAAATTTTTATTACCTTCTTTTTTCAACATTTCTTCATCTGCTTTTCGCTGCTTGAGTGCTTGATAAATCAATCCAAACTGGGAACTCTTTCTTGCAAGGTAGCCTCTACAAATTGTTTGTATCTGAATAATAGATCTCCTCTTTTGTATATAGGTGTGAGTTATTTCTCTTCCTCTGATACGTGCTTGCAATCTTTGGTATCCATTCCTGATAATCAAATACCTTTGTCTATATCCTTTTGCTCTCCAATGTTTTTGAAAAACTATTGCTGCTTCTTTTAATTTCAGATAATGTCTTCTACATATCCAACCTCTAATGACCTTTTGCAAAACCACAATATATTTAGATAAAACTTCTGATCTACATTTCTCCAAATATTCATTATCCTGGTGTTTTAAGAACAGTTTAGAATGACCCATCTGGAAATCTTCTCCTTTTTGGAATGCCATTTGACAAACTTTTCTTGTTGATTCTTTACAATCTCCTTTATTTGAAGGTGGAATTGCTCTTCCCAAATATCTGAATCGGTCAACAAATTCTTTATATGTGTAACGTATGGGATAACCAGATTGTCTTATCTTTGCAGTCTCCATCATTCCTGAGTACCTCAACTGCCGACAACAAAGTGCCCTATCGAAAATCTAAAAATATATTCCTTTAAGTTGATAATGAATGGTACTGCAAACTAGACTTTATATATAATATCATATTCCTTACATGCAGTACGATAAGGTTATATAAAACTGAATCCACAACCACCCAATAGTTTGAAGAATGCATTATGTTTTTTTAAATAGTTAATATATATTTATTATTTTATTCATTAGTTTTGACAAAGTTGTGATATACAACGAAAATAAAGTTTTTCATATTAAAACGTTTCGTTGTATATCACAAGCCTGTTATTGCTAAAAACATTCAAAATAATATATATATATATACAACGAAAATAAAATATATATATATATATATATATATATATATATATATATATATATATATATATATATATATATATATATATATATATATATAATTGCTTTTGAATAAAGCAATAAGCAGCAATTGATACTGAAAAATAGTGTTTATACCTGTGGTTTTTTTTGTTCATTTGGTTTGATACAACGTACAAAAAAAGGATGACAAGAATTTAATGTTTTCATTAGAATATCTAGAGAACTTCTGAATTTTGATGATAATGTAGCCATTTTTTTACTCCCTCCTTCTTTAACAGTATCAGCAAATAATTTTTTGAGGATTTCATTAGAAGATTTTGTAGCAAGTTGCATAAGATCATGACTAAAGGTATCTCTGTTTTTCTCGAGGAATCCTAAAAATGAACATTCTTATTTTCAATATTTTTTAAATGGTTTTATTACCTTGTATATCATAAACAACTGCTCCTGCAAAATGATGGATTCCAAATGATGGTGTCATTTCAGACTTAGGCTTGATGTAATACTTCTTAGAATGGTGATTAGAATGAAGTTTTCCCAACATGGTAACATCAGTCCCTTTAGGAAACTTACTTTCCTCATCAATTAATGACATAATAGACATAGATTTCATTCCAATCATATCTAATACATCTTGATTGTCAACAAAAGCAATATTTTTCCAATTAATACCTTCAGCTGTGTAATATTCTTGCTCAAGTTTGAAAATATGCCGAACAAAAAATTGTTGCAAATTTTCATTTGCATAATTTATACATAATTGCTCAAAACTATTCAACGTAAAGTTTTCAAAACCAAATATATCCAAGACGCCAATTGA
The DNA here is from genome assembly GCA_030704895.1 of Henosepilachna vigintioctopunctata. Classification (NCBI taxonomy): domain Eukaryota; kingdom Metazoa; phylum Arthropoda; class Insecta; order Coleoptera; family Coccinellidae; genus Henosepilachna; species Henosepilachna vigintioctopunctata. The sequence continues at coordinate 6,557,793 of JARQZJ010000001.1, read as the reverse complement.
TTTAGAAGATGACTTAGGTTTATTAAGAGCTAGATTTATTTTTTCAACTATCTTAATAAAGAGTTGACCATATACACCTTTCACAAAAGCATGCCTAGATTCTGAAGCCTGCTCTTTAGATAAAGTAGATATTACAGTATCACTATGTGCAAATATAGTCTTCTTTGTTAGGGCTTCATTTAAATCAATACGATTAGAACCTAATAATTTTGCAGTCTTTTCAGCAGCAGTACTATCACTAATTTCAGAGGATTCTGTGTTTGAAGCATTACCTGACTTAAATTTCAAATTTCCTAAATGTAAAATGCTAACAAGTATCTGAAAAATATTTGATATTTCTTCCTCTGAGAAATTGAGAACTTTCATAGCACTATAAATATTACTAAATTCTTCTTCTTCATCAACATCTTCCAACGTTAATGACTTTCCGCTATTCAGATAATTATAAGTTGATGCATCTCCAAGATCAAATTTTTTCTTTTCCTCTTTAGCCAAACCTTTACAAAGACAATAGAATATGTGGTAGTTTCTTTCTCCTAGATTCTGTGAAATAATTCTACTTTTTTCAAGTAAGTATTGTTCTATTTCTGCACATTCAATCGCCCAATTCTGATTGAATTTCAAATTAATGTATTTTCCAAATCGAGAAGAATTATCATTCCGTACAGTTTTGGCATTTCCAAAAGCTTCAAGTATTGGGTTAGCTTCCAAAATTTGTTGTTCAATCCACGTATGCTTGCCACTAGTTGATGCCAGATATTGAAGAATAAGTTTTGTACTTTCAGTTTTACCAGCGCCACTTTCACCGCTAGAAAATAAAATATTTTGCTCAAACAATTCATATTGATCCAATTTATAATAAAAAATCCGCATTTTTATATTACTTTTTCTGTAATTTATTGAAAAGTATTTGGTTTTCATTTACCTTATAACAATACACTGATCAATTTTGGTATTCTTTAAGGTGCTATAACAGTTGTCTCCAATGGCAAAAATATGAGGAGGAAGGTCTTCAAATTTTTTATCAGTGTAGTTATTCATTATGGCATTTGTATATATTGGTAAAACTTCATAAGGATTCACCGCAACAAGTAAAGAACCAGTATATGTCTTAAAAAATTGAAAAATTAGAATAAACTAGGCTATTCAAAGAAACAATTATAACAAAATCAATTTGTATGACTTCATCTTGATGGAAATAAGAAATTCAATAATTGTCAATAATTAAAAACAAAAAATGAAATATTCTTAAAACGATGTTCTAGAAGGAGTTCTAAAATGTAGTGAATTGTTGCAGTTTCACTTTTTTTTTCTTCATTATTAATTTATAGCCATATCTCAGGAAATGGTTACATACTCACATAAATTTGTTTCTGTTTGTACCTCCTGTGAAGGTTTGTCAATATAGAAAATTCTTGAAGATCACCTAAATTAATCATGTCTTCTACCCCCCTGATGGAAGAGACATGCATATTCTTCACGATTTGGCTTGAAGATATTGATATGTTGCGCCCATCGTCATCTTTTATTACCGTTTTTTTGGAATCTATAGAAATAATTACTCCTCCAATTGGCACATCAAATTCGCCATTACTGGAAGGAGTCGCCCATATATGGTCCCCCTAAGTAGTAAAATATTCTTAAAATAGAATAAAGAAAGCATTTGCCTTGATTTCGTAAAAATATTATCATATTTCAAAAAACATGTGTAATGATTGGATATTAGTAATGTACTTAATCTCTAAATATTTAATCCAACCCAATAACAAATATAAAATAATGAAATTGTTGAATTTCAAAACAGAAATAAGAAAGTTATTGTTAGATAAATTAAAAAAAGGAAAGCAAAACATTCTTCAGAATAATGGGTCTATGGGGTATTAACCACAAATCCTATCCGGTCTTAATTACAATTATGTAAGTAAGACCGGAGAAAGCCAATATTAACCCCTTTTGAAATGGTTTTCTGTTGCTTAAGTGCCTCTACTTGTTTGTTAATATTTAAGTATTGTAATGAGATGCCAATCAATGAAGTTGTGTTATTATTATTATTACTTTTAGAATTTTTCCTAAAATTTTTCGGAGTTTTACGGTTCTCAACCCACTATCAAGAACTGTATGACTAAATTTCATAAAACTCATAGCATAATAACATAAAGTGGTAAGGGTACAGAATTGAGAAAATATGAGTGTTTTGAGTTAAAATTCAATGGAAGTTATGAATATTTCTTAATAACTTCTGTTGAGAAATAAGGCAATGGATTACAAAATTCCATATTCTAAAGTATAGAAAAAAAATTATCAAATGAGTATATTAAATATATATATATATATATATATATATATATATATATATATATATATATATATATATATATATATATATATATATATATATATATATATATTATCCAAGGAAATTAGAAAACTTCCACCTAATTTATTCAAGAAGAAGATGAAGCAAATTTTTATTTCCAATGCGTTTTACTCCAGTGAAGAATACCTCGAATATTTTTCTCAGACCATGTAGTATTTGTTCTAATTTTACGTGTGTAACTGAATTGTAATTTTGTATTTGTTCTTTGACGTATGTACATTGCCATTTTATATAGTTTTATGCAATCTTAACATGAATAAATGAAATGAAATGAAATGAAATGAAAAATATATATATATATACGCCTCAATACTAAATATAAGGTATTCAGACGTAGTAATAAAAGAAGACTATTAATTGGCCATATTAAATGAAAACTATTTAAAGTCATGATATAAATGTAGCATATTCATAAGAAAATATTGTGTCAGTGATGACTCATGTCATGGAAATTATTTCAATCTTGAATTCAGAAGTACCTACATATTGTATACAGCTGACCAATTGGTTGAGATAATCCTATTTCTTGAATGATTATTTATTTGTAGTATTAGAATAAATTTGAACTTACCACTACGTATTTCAAAGTCATTTTCTTTTTTTCATGAAACAAATATTTTCATCATAAATATTAGACAAATCAATTGTATCAACATCATTTTCCAATAGAACATTATCTGATAAAAATTATCAATAGATAATCAATTTATCACAAATGAATAATGATAATAACTTCTCTGAAATTTTCTGATGATTTAATCTACCATAGTTATAGATAAAGTTAAAAATGGTTTTTCTACATTGATGGAATTAATAAAATTTACATAAATGATCACCTTTTCACAATATGATTTAAAAAAAACAGAAATTACTCATTGCCAATAGTTCCTTTAAAATAAATTTTTTTAAAGAATTTCCAAAGTTTTATCAATTCACATCTAATATTTTGAAATTTTCATTTTCAAAAATACCCACAAATAAGTATTATGTTAAGGGAATACTCATTTATAACAGTACAAAGATTAATGATGGACAATCAACATCAATTGTGAATCAATTCTTGGATCCATATTTTATATGAAATAAGAATCTGTCTTCTCATTTCAAAATTGAAACTATTACTTTATTTCAAAAAACATTTTATAAGATTTTGAAGGTCTCATGCAATATTCTCTACAATTATCTTAGATATTCACAAACAAGAATGCTTTTATTTATTTTTTATGAGTTATATACTATATATTCGTTTATCCAAGGATAAATTTATATTGTTTTAATCGTTTATCCAAATTTAATTTTATTAAATGGATTCCATTTACTTAATAAAGAATGTATATATATAAAGAATTGTATTTTTATAGTGAAAATTGAGAATCAAAATTACACCTCAAAAGTTTACGAATTTGACTAGGATATAAATGTTACTACATTTTAATTGGTGCTACAAACTTTAAAAGACAGCCGATACATTTCCATACATATCTCTTCACATTTCAACAATTTCATTTTGGAAGAAAAGCCAGTTTGAATGAATATATTTTTTTTCTCACTCTGGGGATGTTTCAGGAGATGAGGTTGAAAGGATTCTTCCAAAAAGGAAAGGATTTTTATTCCAAAAAGAGACATGAATATATCCTAAAGATTTTTCTCTTCTAATTATGTTTAATTATGTATATAATGGATTAATATTTCTAACATCTAATATTGATGGACATTAAGTTATTATTCCTGGACATTGGTATTTGACATCACATAAAAAGAGAAAAAAATTTCTCAAAAACATATTTTTCATTGTTACTTATGATACTACTACTAATATGTAACTTTTTTGTTTTTTAAGGAATGTGAGGACACATATAATCTCTATTTCAAAGAATGTGAATCTAAATGTAAAAAATATATCTCAATATAATTTATATGACTTTGGGATCAAGTAAAATTTGCGAAGACAGTTTTTAACTCTCCTGTGGTATAAGGAAGTGGGTTATCTAACAGAAATGTACTCACCATGATTTATGAGAAGCTTTTATTTTTCAAGAATTTTACATTTTACTGTCTTGTTGAATGAAATATTCTCTAAGTAAATCTAATGCTTTGAACCTATGTGATATTTTATTTTTCTCTTCTTTGGACATTTCAGCATAAGTTTGATTATAACCATTAGGTTGAAAGCAGGGATCCCAACCAAAATCTCTTACACCTCTTGGCTCTACAATATCTCCATTTGTAATGCCCTTAAATAACACTACTTCTTCATCTTTAACCCCTAAAAAATTCTTTTGGTGAACAATACTTAATAAAAAATTGGTAATTGTTTTGAAAATCCGCGTCATCATAGAATTCTAAAAAACTTTTGTGAAAAAAAATTATTACATGTACCCATCAACTCCAGAGATTCAATTTCATTCATCAATATTCAAATATTCCTTCAATTCAACATTATTTAATATTGGTTATATACTTCATAATAGAAAGAAAATATTACCAATATAATCCTCATAAAATATGGCATAATATGTTTAGTAGTACAATTAATTATCACAAAGTAAGCTATACCCACTTTTGATCTTACCTGAATGATATGCAAACGTGCAGATTGCTTGGGCACTTTTATCTTCAAAACCTGCAAGAAGTTTATAAAGTCCCTCTGGCCCTAAATTTCCTAAGAACCATTTTATGTATGGCCCAGGAAGACCTTTTAAGGCATTAAAACAAAGACAAGTATCTTCCACAATTACAGGTCCTTGCATAGTTAAACTAGCTTCCAGACATTTTTTTATACAAATATCTTCTATTTCACCTTGCAATTCTGGCAAATCTATTTTGGTACTTTTTATCTCTCTAGGAAATGAGGAACCCAAGATTTGAATCAACTCCTCCAATTTTTTAGCATTTCCAGTCACAAAAGTTAAAGATTTTTTCATTTTTTTAACAGTTAGTTTATTGTCATCATTAAAAGAAATTTCCCTTTTTTGACGTTTCGTCGTAGACATTAATTATTAGTAAAGAATTACTTATTGATTAATAAAAACAACCGTTCAATCACAGTACTAATATGTATCCATCATTAACCCAATAAAAATCCTTGAATTCGATTTTAGGTTACCTATTTCCTAGGAAAGGACAAAATATATCGATGTATCGTTAACACTTAGATATTTAGAAATATATTGCCGATACATTGATATTAGGTACTCTTCGACTATTCAATTTCAATATTCTTTTCAGATACCTCGCAATTAGATTGGAAATAGATGAATATTGAAGTCAAACTTTGTTATTTTTTGAACCATTTTTAAAACGAGAAAATTCGACGGTGCAATGCCACCGTCACGTTAATTTTTTTTAACAGTATATCTATAATTTCAACATAATGACATATAATAATGACAATGATATGTTAATTTCAATGTTCAAGTGATGAAGTGCTTAGGCACAGCCTAATTCTACTTACGTAAGTAGAGTTGGGCTGTGGCTTAGGCTATCTAAGGTCTGCACTGAGTTTTCTTCAGGTCTGGATTTACGTCCTTTGCCTGTTCATCTTCTTTTTTGTCTCTTTTCTACGATGGTATTTGTGATTTTTCTTCACATATTATGATTTAGTGCTATTTTTTAGCACTTCCCCTTCTTGCTCTCTTGAAAACTTTTCTCTTATGTCATTCTCTTCCATTGGGATAGAGATGTTCTACCACCTGATGTTCTGGGCGTAATTTCTGTTGTTCTTCTAATAAGATTATTCTTATGAGCTTCCATATAAAGTGAGGTTGTGCATTTGGAAAAATTTAAATTTTTATGAGAAGCAACATAAAAGCTGACGTTTTTCATAAATCATAATTTTGTAGGTACTTATCAACAAAGAATAACAATACTTGTTAAGGTTTCTACTGTAAATTTTCAAAAATGATTCGATACGCGTTTTGATACTTTTCATTCCATACGAGATAGTATCGATGCTTTCGATTATATACCAAGTAGTTATCGATACTTGACGACCGAGTACAGCACAGAATATACCCTTACCCTTTGAATATAGAATTACCCTTTGGTATGTTCTGTGGAGTACAGTATCCACAGCCTAACTCTACTTCACAGCCTAACTCTACTTACAAGCCATGAACTAGGAAATCTGGCAACATCAAAGCAAGACCCACAAATAATGATGCTGTAATGGCGTTGTAATGGTTTCTGGTCATTGCTTCTGAATGAATCGCTATTTAACGACAGAAATAACATTCAAATCCAAAAACAAGTTGTGAAAAGTGCTATTGTTTGAAGTTGTGAAGAACAAGCAACAGAAATTTCCCGCAAATGTCTTATATAAACAGGAATATCTGTTGTGTTTTAAGTTGTGCTTTTTTTTGGTTATACCTGGAGAGGTAGGAATAATACCTAACTTTTACCATCTCATAATTGTGTAAAAACAAAAATCCGCGTTTTAGTTGTTGTGCTATTATGTGATGTGTAGTGTGTAGAAAGTGCTACTGTGTTTTTTTCAGCAACAGACTAAGGAATACCTTTGAAATTTGTATGTAAATAACTACCGATTACTGATGTTTTGACCGAGTAGTTCAGACATTAACAAAAGCATTATTTGCTAGAATTGTTCCTTTTTTGTGATTAGTAGAGTTACTTACCCTTTGTTAGATTTAGTAGTTATTTAGAACTAATCTCTTATAGGTTTTGTTCTTGATATTAGCACAACAATTAACATGCCAAGCCATTGCTGTGTGCCTGGATGCAAGTCGAACTACAAAACTTACCTCGAGGCCGGCGAACCACCAGTTTCTGTATTTTGTTTTCCATAGGATGGTAATCTTAACGAATCAATGGCTAAAAAATATTCCTAGGGCATCATGGACCCCCACAAAATATTCTGTAGTTTGTGCCAAACATTTTCCAGAGGGAGCACTTACTAGAGAAGGTATTCATCGTTTGCTAGATTGATCAACAGAAGGCTAGATGGATAAAGTTAAACTCAATTTAAATGCAGTGCCAAGTATTTTTCTTTATTTACCCCTACTTATCAAAATAGTACACTCTCAAAGAGAATATCCAGCTGAAAGAACAAGCATTGAAGGAACGTTGTGAGAAATTGAATGAAGCCTTTGAAAACTCAGATTCAATTTTTAATTGTTTTGATTTAACATACAATTCTAAATAAATATTTCAATATGTAAATCGTGGAATATAAAAACTTTTGAAACTAACAGCATTTTTTTACACTCTAGTTTTTCCATCCAACGTAACTGAATGTTCACAAATAAACAGTATATAAATTATTAATCAGATTTTAGTATATTCATATATGCATGTAAATGTTTTTATCAATAAAAATAAACTGTCTCCTAATGATTTAAAATGGATTTTTCAACTGAAATTAACTAGATAGTCTCAACTGGAAAATTTGCTCGTTACAAATATGATATCTGAACCATTCTATGGTCCAAATTATTGTACACATCTCAATAAAGGTTTAAAGGAATTGACGCATTAAACTTACTCTCACCTGAGAATGAAAAATAATGAAATTTATAGCATATTGTCAGTTTTAATTGATAAAGTGAACTTGTTAGTGTACATACTAAAAAAACAACATTTGAATCGCTATAACTCAGACATAGTTCTTCTTAGAAAAAAAGTGTATTATTGATTTCTATAGATAATTGTATGATCTACAATTTTTGTTAAAACTATTTTTTTATACAAAGTACCGTTTCGCTGAAAATTTCTCTGAAAAGGCAATTATTAACATGTAGTAGACCGATGTTCGAAGATCGATCGGTCTACCGGATTGAGCAGATGCGGTGTTGCCAAGTTTATGTTCATGGCTTGTAAGTAGAGTTAGGCTGTGCTCTACTTACTTAAGTAGAGTTAGGCTGTGCAGTATCGAGCAAAAGTAACGATACCTCAATGGTATCTTTTCATCCCTAGTTGTGCACACGTACAAGTCTACAAGAGCAACATGACATTGCTTTTATAGCATCTAATGAGTATGAAATGAATTCTAGGAATGCCAATCGCAAAACAAAACTTTAATTCGGTAACAATTAAAGTCGGCCGTGGCAGAACATACATCACCATACACAACCAAACTACTTACGTAAGCGGAGTTAGACTGTGCACCAAAGCAGACAAAATAATCGGCACTTTAAAAAATAAAAAAAAAATTAAGTTTGTGCCACAGAACATATAATAATAATAGAAAGGTTTATTCTGTGATATGTACTGTGATGCTAATATGCCAAACTTAGAGACAAGTTACGTAAATATATAGTAGGTTGATTTTTATAGACAGTAATATAATAATAACATGGGACAAAATGATAATGATGTAATGACAAAGTTGAACGAAAATAAAATTCCTCAATTTTATGAGACAGAAATTTCATATGTGGATTTTTTCCAAAATTTTCTAAAGGCTAATGCACCTTGCATAATAAAAAATGTTGCTTTAAATTGGTATTCAACGCAATTATGGACTTCTTCAAAAAAACCATGTTTTGAATATTTAAGAAATAAATATGGAACATCAAACGTTACTGTCTATAAATGTAATGAAAAATATTTTAATTCTCAACCAACATTAGATATGAGATTTGAGGAATATATTAATTATTGGAAAAACTATATTGATAATGATTATTCAGCAGACTTGCCATTGTATTATCTAAAGGACTGGCATTTGAAGAATGAATATAAAAATGATAATTTTTATGAAGTTCCCAAATTCTTCTCTTCAGACTGGCTAAATGAATATTTAACAAATTTCAATAAGGACGATTATCGATTTGTTTATATGGGCCCTAAGGGATCATGGTGAGTACCTTAAAACGTAATAGGCATTCCTTAGTTCAATTAGAAGAAACTAAATTTCTAAATTATTTTTGAAAATGATAAATAATTGCACTATTCTTCTGATAGTAAAATGTTGACTAAAAAATTGATGTCGTTTACTTCATATAGTATATCAATATGCATTTTATTATAGTCATACCTCATTTTAAGCTAAACAAAAAGGTTTAATAGATGAGAATATACTGCAATAATGGAAATAGTCTCTTGCAGGACGCCTTTTCACCAAGATGTTTTTGCTTCCTATAGTTGGTCAGTAAATATATGTGGCAAGAAAAAATGGATTTTATTTCCACCAGGTGAACAGAAAAAACTGTGCGATAAATTTGGTAAGCTTCCACATACAATTGACATTGTTCCAACAAATGTCAATTATTATGAGGTAATTCAGGATGAAGGAGATGCCATATTTGTTCCATCTGGTTGGCATCATCAGGTTTGGAACTTAGACGACACTATATCAATAAATCACAATTGGGTGAATGGATGTAATGTAAAACTGATATGGGATGCACTTAAGTTCAATCATGATTGTGTGAAGAAAGAAATATCTGATTGCTTAGAAATGGAAAATTATTCTGAACAGTGTCAACTGCTACTGAAGATCACATTTGGAATTGATTTTGAAGAATTTTTCAGATTTCTTGAGTATATTGCATCAAAACGATTAGAATCATTTTCTCAAATTAAAAATAATAAGACTACTTCATCTTCATGGCATCTTATTTTTGATCTTCGTTCAGTGGGAGAAGTATTAACGCTTTTGAAAGAATTTAAGGATTTGGAAAGTGGAACAAACTTAATTAAATTGAAGAATGATGCATCAGTAGTAATAGAAAAGATTTTTTGCAAGATAAGGAAAAAATAGTTGTTTATATATCAGTAAAAAATATTTATTCTAATCAGCACATAAGTTTGTGAAATGAAAACAATAAATTTTCTATTCCAAATGTTCATGAAGTATTTTTATTGTATTTTTTATCAACATAATTGGAAAATGTAATAGGAATATATTAAATGTCTGACAATAATTCATTATAACAAATTTCTCATTATTAATTAGATATATTATTTTCCTTCATCAGAAACCTTATAATTACATAGAAATTATATGGAAATAATGTCATCAAATATGCGAGAATTTTATTATTTTTTTACATTTAATAAGGGATATCAATATATAAGTGTTTATAAACATATTAGAGAAGTTTTGAATTCAAAGCACCAAACCTTTTTCCCTTTTGATGGACATTGCAAATAACATTAAATGTAGTACAGGTTAGGTATATTACAATATATTAGTAATTGAGTAATAGTTAATATAGTTTCTGGTTTGAAAAAATCATATTGTCATTAATCCAATGAACCAGTCACAGACACTTTGAATATTTTCTGTGGGTCCAGTCAACTTTTTTTGGTTATAAATATGCTCATTATATTTTTCTGTGTAATTTCAATTCCTAACAATAACAAAGCTATATAAACAACAAGCTGATGTTCAATTTCATATTGCTAGTTTAGTCATTGGATTCTGTGAATGTTATCTTCACAATTTTTATGTAACCTTTGCCTTTGCTCTAATCTTGCAATGATGTTTCTTTGTTTGTAAGTTTTGATTTTGTGTAATATGGTTGTGTGAATATTAGAAAATAATTCAAATATAAGTTAGCGGTCACCTAACGGCAAGAGCGAATATGTTTCCTGCAAATGGTATTTTTATTTTTTATTTGTTTTTAAATTTATGTGCAGTGAAATCCGAAATTGTATGGTATAGACCAGAACAAATACATTTAGCATTTGGACAAAATACATCTGAGATTACAATCACGTGGTCAACATTTAGTGATACTCAGGAGTCTACTGTGGAATATGGAATTGGAGGACTTATACTGAAAGCCAAAGGTAGTTCTAGCTTGTTTGTTGATGGGGGAAATGGTCATCATTCTCAATACATTCACAAAGTAACTTTAAACAATTTAACACCGCACAGCAGATATGTTTATCATTGTGGAAGTAATTTGGGATGGTCGAACATTTTTTGGTTTAAAACACCACCCCAAGAAAATTGGCAGCCCCATATTGCAATATTTGGTGATATGGGCAATGAAAATGCGCAGTCATTAACAAGGCTCCAAGAGGAGACTCAACGTGAGTTATATGATGCAATTTTACATGTAGGAGACTTTGCATATGATATGAATTCAGAAAATGCAAAAGTAGGTGATGAATTTATGAGACAAATTGAATCTGTTGCTGCTTATGTTCCATACATGACATGTCCTGGAAATCATGAAGAAAAATATAATTTTAGTAATTATAGAGCTAGATTTAGTATGCCTAATGGTCCAGATTTTCCAGCATATAGTATCAATATAGGACCTTTGCATATTATATCTATATCAACAGAAGTTTATTATTTTTTAAATTATGGCTTGAAACCTTTAGTTTTTCAATATCAATGGTTGGAAGATGACCTAGCTAAAGCTAATTTACCAGAAAATAGGGAAAAACATCCTTGGATTATAGTAATAGGTCATAGACCAATGTATTGTAGTAATACAGATGAAGATGACTGTACAAAAAATGAAACTCTAACTAGAGTGGGATTACCATTTTTCCAGTTCTTTGGCTTAGAAAATTTGTTCTATAACTATGGTGTTGATGTTGAAATATGGGCACATGAACATTCTTATGAAAGACTTTGGCCTATATATAATCATATTGTTCTAAATGGTAGCTATGATGCTCCTTACACAAATCCTAAAGCACCTGTACATTTCACTACAGGATCTGCCGGTTGTAAAGAAGGGAGAGACAATTTTACTGATCCTAGACCAGAGTGGTCTGCTTTCTCTAGTAGAGATTATGGTTTCACTAGAATGAAGGCATATAATAGATCCCATTTATATTTTGAACAAGTTTCAGATGATAAGGATGGCGAAGTTATTGATTCATTCTGGGTTATAAAAGACAATCATGGTTTTTATAAAAATTCTATTATAGACTGGGCAAAAATTGATAGCATGAGACTAAAAAATTTTACGTGATTTTATTTTGATTTTAATAATCAATATGTTTTATATTATTGAAATATATATGTAAATATATTTTTATACTAGAGCATTCAATATTTACTAATATAGAAACAAGCAGGTATTTGAATATATCAAACTATACTTACGCAAAATAAAAGAAGATTTTGTTGTAACAGATTTTCTTTTCTTAATTAGATCTGAAGCAATGCAAAATTAAATTTTATGTGAAAAGTTTTTATTATGTGAATAATAATAAACACTATTTATTTTATTTATAAGAAGTTTTGAGATAAATTGGCAGTTTTAAAAGCATTTCTTATGCATTATAGTATTTAATTCACCTTTGCATTATGTCCCAATACATTGTTTAGGCAAATTGTTTTACTAGAATTAAGTTTTATCTCAAGAGATGAAAACTTTATTGATGAATACTATTAGTACCATAGAACCAGTAAACATCTTTTTATAAGTGAGTTATTGAAAAAAAATATTGGATTTACCATTATCAAGTATTATAATTTGTTATCTCAAGAGATAAATTTTAATGATGAATACTAGTAGTACTACAGGAGCAGTAAACATTTCCTTATATAAATAGGATTGGAATGTCCTACAGTGATAGCAAAAACTGTTTCAATCAGGAAAAAATTGTTTCAACAATATACTACAATATCAATTTTTATACATCCAAGAAACAATAATTGAAGTATTCAATACTTGATTATGAAATAAAATAAATAAATTTTATATTTTAATATTATATTTCAACATGTGTATTTAACACCTGTAAAAATAACACGTTGAAAATAAATTGTAAGTAACCAACAATATAGGAGGCAAGATTTAGTCCTAGAATAAAAAAGTTTTAAAAAGATAAAGGGTTTTTATTCAATACACCAACAACTGTGTATTGAATAAATTGTGACCATTCAATAAATGTCTACATTCATCAAGTAAAATATTCTTGAAGTATTTTCATGCCAAATCTAAAAAAGACTATCATAACTGCAAAAAAAAGACTATCATAATTTGGAAGGCCTATATAACTCAATTACACCCATTTCTTCCAACTGAGAGATTAATTCATCTGAATAGTCAAGTTCTTTTAGAATAATTTTAGTATGTTGTCCTCTGTGGGGTTGTTGCCTCTTATCCTGAATTCCTGGTGTCCTACTCAACTTGGGAGCTGGTGTTGGATAAAACCTACCGTCATGTTGAAAAAAAGTATTTTGATCAACATTATGAGGATGTAAAGGAGCCTCATCCAATGATAAAACAGGAGCAACACAGGCATCTAAGGTTGAGAAGATAGCCAACCATTCATCCAAAGTTTTTTCTTTAAATTTTTGAGTAAAAAGTTTCTTTACTTCGCCAGTTGTGTCTATTTGTGGAGCATCATCATGTGTTAACCCTAAACCTTGTAATAATGCTTCATAGAACTGGAACTCTACAGAACCTACAGATATAAATTTGCCATCCTTTGTTTCATAGACATCATAAAAGTGGGATCCAGAATCAAGCATGTTATCACCCCTTTCTTTGCCCCAAATGGGCAAATGGCGAGATGTATATAGCCAACTTCCAAGATATGCCGATCCATTTACCATACTATTGTCAACTACTTGGCCCAAACCAGATTTTTCCCTTTCAAATAATGCTAATAAAATTCCTAGAGCACACATTAAGCCTCCACCACCAAAATCAGCAATTAAATTAATTGGAAAAGTAGGTTTTTGGTTCTTTCGACCAAGTGTAGAAAGTAATCCGGATAAAGCTATGAAATTAATATCATGTCCAGCTTTACTACTGTAAGCTCCTGACTGGCCATATCCAGATAATCTTGCATAAATAAGTCTTGGATTATCATTCATAAGAATGTCTGGCCCCAAACCTAATGCTTCCATGACTCCCTTACGGAATGGTTCTATAAGAATATCTGACGATTGGCAAATTTTTCGCAATATTTCAACTCCCTGTGGGGATTTCATATTCAAAGCAATTGATTGCTTTCCATCAGAAAGACAATCAAACTCAGTATTGAATCCTATCTGAAAAATTTGTTTTTTTAATAAGCACAAGAATTAAACTTTAGGTACCTTATCCACTCTCAGTATAGAAGCTCCAAAATCCGATAAAATCTTACCACAGAAGGGAGCAGGAACCAAACCCGCTATTTCTAACACTTTTAAACCTTTCAATGCCATTTTATCCAATGTATGGTAAAATAGTATATTCAAGCGTTAATATTACAAAAAAGTTATTCAAAAATGCATTAAAAAATTCTATATTACACAGGAACTTCTGATTAGGTTAGTTAAATCACATAATCTACAATACCCTTGGATTTTGATTAATTCATTATTGAGAACCATTTTATGTCTTGACCCCTCCGATGATGTCAGAATTGACAATCAGATTCAAATTGATTTGGATAATTAATGTGAATTATAAACGAATATTGCATATACTGTCCGAAAATTGAAAACAAGCAATATCAATGCCATTTTTGGCATTCTCGCTAAAAAATTAATTGTGATACCATAGCGCTAAATCTTAATATGATACTTAATTCAATTAAAATTACTGATTTTAATGGTGTGCGTCAATTAAAATTTTTGTCTCAAGGAAAATGACCTGCTTATATAGATTTGACAATAGATGTAATCGATAATTAACATTTACGAGGTACGAGGTATTTACGAGAAGAGTTATTTTAGTAATCGAATAAACTGCGTCAATATTCAAACAACTTTTACTCTTACAAGAACAAAAGCAAATGTTGTATAGGTAACATATGACGGATTTTGAATTTCAATAATTCCTTTCGGGGTATACCTCTTTTGGTAGCTAAAATCTCTGTTTTCATCAATTTACCGGAAGTTATTAATATCTAAGAAATCTCAAAAATTGATACATTAAAGTAAAGATTTGAGTAATTCAACTGTATTGCTAATTAGATGTAGAAGCTAATGAAAGGATGGTTTCTGATACGCCGTTAAATGAAGTTTCTTTATTTCATACATATTTGCGAAATTCGCCGAATGAAGAAGATAATTTTCACAGTAGAAACATTATGACATAATTAGTTCTATTCAATTAAAGCATTAAAACTCAGCCTAACTCTACTTAGTAAGTAGACTAGGCTGTGATTAAAAGGTCAATTGGAGAATAAATACAAGCAAAATATTCTGAAAATGATACGGAAAGAAGACTGGAATGAAAAATATTTTTCTATGATATCATAATTAACACAACCCCCAGCCTAACTCTACTTACATGACAAATATGATATCAGAATCACTCAATCATCCAAATTACTGTACACATCTCAATAAAGGTTTAAAGGAATTGACAGATGTATTAAACTTACCCTCACCTGAGAATGACGAATAATAAAAAATAATGAAATTTATAGCATATTGTCAATTCTAATTGATATTGAACTTGTTAGTGTACATACTATAAAAACAACTTTTGAATCGCTATAACTCAGACATAGTTCTTCTTAGAAAGAAAGTGTATTATTAATTTCTATAGATAATTGTATGATCTACAATTTTGTTCAAACTATTTTTTTTATACAATGTACAGTTTTGCTGAAAAGTTTTCTGAAAAGCCAATTATAACATGCAGTAGACCGATGCTCGATTCGAAGATCGATCGGTCTACCGGAATGTGCTGATGCGGCGTTGTCAAGTCTATGTTCATTGTTTATGGCTTGCAAGTAGAGTTAGGCTGTGCCACGACCACCTTTACGCACAGCCTAACTCTACTTACCTACTATCTACTTACGTAAGTAGAGTTAGGCTGTGCTTTACTACAGGCACAGAAAATACCTTAATTTGGTATGTTCTGTGACAGGCCATGAATAGCGTAGTTCGGCGGTGTTGCCAAATTCACTCGAGTAGTATACTCTCCTAGGCGGTTGTTCCCAAACTTTCAAGCATTATTTCAACTCTTTTTGTATATTGCGAACAACCAAAAAACATTATTAGTATTTATAACATATAAAATATTAAATTATTGGGGTATTGTGAGCACATATTTCCGTAACAGAAAAATGTAAAACATTTATTATTGCAAGAAAACAACGATGTTTTCGATGAAGCCCTACTGCGTAAAAAATAGTTCTATTGGTCAGTGGGATATGTCTAAAAGTTGCCTAACCAAATTTATTGAATTATTTGAGAGAATAGGAACCTTGAAAGAAACGCTGTAGGAATTCCTCAAATTGATATATTTACCTAAGTATAAATAAATATTATATTTTTGATTAGCGCAACCAACAAACTACTTTATGAAAGTTTTGAGCTTTCTTCGTTTATTTTCTGATTCAATTTTCTCGTTTCCGGCTTCATTATTTTTTTTGTGTAGTCATTCAATAAGATATTCGAAAAAATTGAACACAGCATGTTCAGAATATTTTTCTTGTCTTCACCTCGTAAACCTTAACAATAAAAATCTTTCAAGGACTCATCCAATGACACGCTTAAAATAGTTCTTAAAATATTTTTATTGTTGCTGTTTATGTGGTGAAGACAATAAAAATATTCTGAACATGCTGTGTTCCATTTTTTTCGAATATATCATTGAATGACTACACAAAAAAAAAATGAAGCCGGGAACACGAGAAAACTGAATCAAAAAATAAACGAAGAAAGCTCAATACTGTCATAAAGTAGTTTGTTGGTAATCAGAAATATAACATTTATTTATATTCAGGTAAATAATTCAATTTGAGTAATTCCTGGAAGTAGTTCCTTCAAGGTTCTTTTCTCTAAAATAATTCAATAAATTTGGTTAGCAACTTTTCATGTAAATAAATATCTGTAAATAAATCACTGATTAATAGAAGTATTTTTCACTCAGTGGGGCTTCATCGAAAACATCGTTGTTTTCTTGCAATAATAAATGTTTTACATTTTTTTTGATAAAGAAATACGTGCTCACAATACCCAATATAATATTCTACATGTTATAAATACAAATAATATTTCTTGTTTGTTCGCAATATACAAAAGGCTGTGTAATTAATGTACAAATGAGTATCAATTAAACAGCTTCGAACGAATCACAAAATAAATTGTTATTTGGTGAAAAGAATTAGATGCTGCTTCGTTCAACGTAGGTAGAATGTCCAGATTGTGCCGGCCGGAATCAAGAATATTGTTCATAAAAAATCGTATTCTCTTTTGGCGCTCAACTTTGACATTTAGAAAATGCGTCATAACCAGAGAATATAGAAATTTAGAGTTTGTCCTGAGGTGATAAGTCTATGATACTTATATCTTCATTCGCTTCCGATTCTCGTGCGTTGAAGCTTTGCTATTGATGATTTTAGTTGTAATCGTATTGAGAAAAATCGCAATAATTCTGTAGGAAAAGGTTGTTAAGTGCTTAATCTACTTATAATGCCGACAAGTAAGTAACTTGAAGAAATGATTTTCTTTGTTTTAAAGGTTTACTTAATTTCACGAAATTACAATAGTTGATACCTTGCAGTCGCCATTTTGTTTTAGTCCATGTATTTCTCCTGAATTATAGAGGGTCCCATAATCTCAATGTGGTATTTTAGTTAAATGCATTAATGATTAAAATAGTGTAGAACAAGATAACAATGGATATGCTAAGAGGACTGATCTGTTTGGACTAATCGACTATGAAGTTCTACCGAGCGTGACCATTTGTTTTACCAAAGCAGGACATTGCGAATTTATAGATTGAAAATATAAAGTGTTTCACAAGTTTTTCATTATAGTGGACTTTATAACACGAAATAATCAAAACAGTACACACTTAGTGATTAAGTGTAGTCCGAGTCTATGAGCGACACATTTTGCGGTATACCCGATTTGCCCTTCAATTTTAAACACAGCTTCATGAAAGGGCGATGCTTGTGTGTGCTGAAAATGTAACTACAATTTTCAATTGGGTTTTTCGAAAAAATGCTTTAAAATATTTGAACATTTGGTGATGAAAATAGTTTTTTAAGTGACATTAATGTAAGCCACCTTTTTTTATTGTAGAGTTATTGATACTCTATCTCAGTAGAATTACAAAGCTCTTTCATGGCTTCTATTTGAACGCTGCAGATGTGGAAAAATGAGTAGATTTTCATATGATGCATTTAAAGAAAACATGAAGTCAATCAGCTGCAGTTTTGATTGTGTTATGCACTATGTGTGCTCCACATCTAATTCCTGCCCGTCTGTTGAGAAGTTTGTTCAATTTTGAATAAAATAGAATTTTGGAGGAATACATTTCAAATTTTAATTGGTTTTTTTTTTAAAAAGCATGGATGTATTGATCTCATTTTGCATGTACAGTCACGTTAGTTGTGCTTGAAATATACTACTAGAATAACCAACAGCTCATTTGTTAACTGACATTGAACCCGAAATTAATATTGCTATGCCTTAATCTCTACTTAATTTTTGAAAACTTGTTGTGAGGTATAACGTTTTTTAAATTAAATTTTAGTAATTATAAAAAAATTTTACATTTGAAATGTTAGTACCTAGTATGTATTGAAATAGTTAAATATACTAATAATTGTGTTTAGTATCCAAGAAACATTTACAAATTTCAGGGTTAGAATTATCAATTGATGAAATGACTGAAAATGTTTCAACTTAGAATTTGTAATTTGTTTTTTATATAAGCTGTTCCACAAGTTATTCAGATTTTGTTAGAAACTGTTTGATATATTATTTGAGCAAACAGATCAAAAATAATGTGAAAATAAGTGATTTGTTAGAAAGGAAGAAGACTAGAAAGACTTCTAATTAATTAACAGACTAAATAATTAATTATCAGTAATTATTTTTCTATACCCTAAGTGTGTTATAATCACATACTTTCATTTAATTATGTTTTGTATCACATTTTTGTGTTTATTTTATATTGTTATTTTATCCTTATTATTCAAGGAACTCTATAGAATATATGAATTTTCATTTATGTTTAAAAGATGATATCAGTTTAAACAAATAAAGACTAGAATTAATTAGGATGCTGTGTTTGACATTTTTGTCTTCTCTATTATATAATGTTTGTATGAAGTGATCTGTGATTGGTGTACAAGTTTACATTGTTTCATATATTTCAGGACTTTATTTTTAACGTGACAATGGATTCCCTGGATACATCTTCTTTGACACGGAGTCTAAACTTCCATGGACAACAATTCCAGAAACTATGGGAATCAGAACGTGGGGATAATGACCTTGCAAAAAGGAATGTTAAAGACTTGAATTTTCAAGTGTATAGTCAAAGACAAAAATCTCTGAGTTTCCAAGATCGTGGAAAAAGATTGAAATTGCAACAATTTATTGTGAAGAATGCAGAAACTCTTTTTGCTAATGACAATGATGCCCTTTATGGAAAACCATATACAAGAGACGAAAATATTTCTGAAGAAACGTATGCTGTCATGCCACCTTTGGAAATTTATTGTAATGTGGATAAACAAAAGCGACTTGAATATTTCTTTGAGGTAATGCCAGTTATCATAACTTGTTGCATAGTTTTATTGTAATTGTATAGAATTGCATATGTATAAATATTTTCAGAATGTGAAACTTGGAGATCTTATTGTTGGTACTATTGTGAGCAAGACTCAGGCTGGGATGATGTTGAAAGTTCTCTGCACTACAGAAGTAGGAGGATCTGTTAGATATGTGGCTGATATAAATGTGAAGGTTGGTATTTGAAATTTTCAAGTTATGGTTATTATAGAGTGATATTATGGGTTTGTGTTATGTGAGTGATTATTGTTGATATTTATGAACATGTCATGAAACATATCATGAATAATTACAGTGTCACTGTTTTTATTGATTTTATGGCATCATTCATTCAAAGCAAAGAATGTATCCTTGTTGAACGGTAAAGACATAGCTTGAATTGACATAAAATTGTTGAATTGAAAATTATGTTTTTTTGAAACTAATACACAGTCCTGCTCTGTACTACTCAGTTTTAAATACTGAGTTTTCAATATCCTTGGCTTAACATGAAATGTGCAAAAGTACCAATATATTTGAAAGTGAGATTGAAGCAAACATTTTTTGAAAAAATCCCTTACTGGAGATCACACTAACATATAAAAATAATGTACAGGTAGATTTGTTCCCAGAAATAAGTCGTAAGTTTTTGTCCACATGAAATTTACCTAATAGACAATCAGTATAATGAATACGTTGAACTTGGTCTAGATATTAATCTTTTTCTTAAGGAGAAATGTTTTTTTTATTTTACTGCAGAAATAGAAGTGTTGAAGGTTAGAAGAGAAAATTATACTAAATGAATATTTTACTATATAACTAATGAAGACGTTGAACTTGGTCTAGATATTAATCTTTTTCTTATAGAGAAATAATGTTTTTTTTTATTTTACTGCAGAAATAGAAGTGTTGAAGGTTAGAAGAGTAAATTATACTTAATGAATATTTAACAGTGTTACTTTTAAATTCGTTTCTCATAAATAATGTTTATTAGCGTAGGAATTAAATATCTTATCTGAAGAATTATAGAACTATGAATGTGATTAATTTTTGTAATTGTGGTGCAATCATCAAAAAGAATCTATTCAACTAAAGTCCTTTCTGAAATTTTTTTATCAATACCACCTTGCCAGTGCTTTTTTGAAAAGATTGTTTTATATATAAAGGAGAAAGAAATTATTACAAGCTAAATTATATGCAGAAGGATAGGTGTTGGTGTACAGTTACTTGGATTATTAGAGCAATATTATGTTTTTTCAATGTATGTTTGGAAAATTATGGGCTAACCTTAATCTGAAATTGGGATTTTTCTGTTTATGTGTGAACTGCCATTATCGTAGGAAATTCAAGAAGTTTGCAGTTCATTTATATTCTTTTCGAACAGTTGCTACATTCATTGTCTAATGTTGATTATTTGCAAACTTCTTTTGAAAAATCGTTTCATCCTGTTTTGTTATTACTTAGGCATTCTGTCCAGTAGCTAATGTCATACCAGCTATTGATAAGAAAGGAGTGACAAGAACCTACATGATGAACGACTCGGTTTGCTGTGAAGTTTTAGAAGTAATTCCCGATTCCGATAAAATGGTTTGTGGTATGAAAGGAACTACAAGAGGTCCAAATGATCCTGAACATCGACCTGCTCTTGGTTTGATCAATGCTGATGAATTCCCACTAGTTTACAAGTAAGTTTTTATTGTTACATTAAAATTTTTCAGCTTTTTAATTTTATTGAAAATTATACTCAAAAGATGATAAAAAACTTCCCCCATCATTTGAATTTCATACAGTGTACATAGCCGTAGTGGTGGCAAGAAGAAAAAAAGTGAAAGTCTTCAGACCAAAATGTATAGCAGGACGTGAACTAAAATACTTTCTCTCTTTTGAAGGTTTTATTATTTGACACATAAGTTTTTAAATGCTCAATTTAATGTGCATAGGAGAAAGATACAGTTATTGTTACAATTGTCTGTGTGAGCACATGCTGAACACATTGTGGTCTTTTGCACAGCGCACAAAGTTGATTAAAGAGGGAGAAAACTGGTATTTCCACCATACCATATAATTAGCCAAATTTTGGCAATTACAGGTGAGACTATCGTCATTCCTTCAATGTACTACTTAATACTTTTGACGCTGATTGTCCTGTTTGGTAAACCATATGCTTATCGAAACATATCTTTCACAGTATTCTTGATGAAATCCCGAATGTACTTAAAAAGTTAAAAATTATATGTGGAAATGTGTGTTTAAAACTTGAATAACCAATAAATGTATATCAAAAGGAAAAAATAGCTTTTATGCCAAACCAATTATCATTATAAATGTTATTAAATATTCAGAGATGGATTATCATTTGAAAGCATCGAATTTCAGTTGAAGATCTACAAAGTTATGGTATGTATGACTAATATTAGAAGTAAGTTAACTCATATATTGAGGTTGTGGGCAATGTTTATTTTGAATAACTGTTTCCAAGCCCATAAAACTATAAGAGGGATAATTCCCTGTACGACTTTGGAGGACAACTATGTAATTTGAGTAAATAGTAAAATCAGTTTTAATTTAATTTTCAGAAAGGCTTTGGAAAACAAGAACGAACCATTTAACAGTGTATTGGAAAAGTCAATTGGATTCAACAACCCAAACAATATCTCCTATCTGGCAGAGCAGATGAACATCAACAAGCATATTTCCTTCATGAGAGGGTTGAGGTAAGTTGAACCTAAGTGATTTACTATACCTGGAGTGGTATTTCATTATTATTATAATTTAATTCATATTTATTTTCACAGAGGAAAATTTCCTGAAAATGAATATGCCAATGAACTTCGCCAAGTTCAGGCTAGCAAATGGGCATACAGAAATGTTGCTGATGGTATTGATCACTTTAAAGCAGGAAAACATATTGAAGCATTTCAATGTTTAAATAAGGCTTTGAATATAGATCCAAAAAATGTTGAAGGCCTTGTTGCAAGGGGTGCTTTGTATGCAAATAGTGGAAATTTCCAAAAAGCTATTGAAGACTTTGAGTCAGCTTTGAAACTGAATTCAAGTCATGCCAATGCTAGAAAATATATGGGTGAAACTTTGGTGGCTCTTGGCAGAAGTTATGAAGAGGATAATAAGATAGAAGAAGCAAAAAAAGCTTATCAGAGCTGTTTGAGTTTGATACCTTTCCATGAAGAAGCAAAAAACTCATTGGAATTTCTAAAAACTAAAAGTCAACCGAAAAATGTCATTGAACCCACTGATTTGTTGTTACCAAATTTAGCTGTAACTGCTAAATCGACTGAAGTAAATGATGCTCTAAAACATCTCTTGAATAAAGATGAAGATGAAAAGAAGGATAAAAAAAAGAAGAAAAAAACTAAAAAGCGAAAGAGTAGACGCCGTTCTAGTTCCAGCTCTAGCTCCAGCTCATCTGGAAGCGAAAGTTCTAGTAGCGATTCTTCAAGCAGTAGTGATTCCAGTTCTAGTTCAGGTGATTCTGATTTCAAAAAACGTAAGAAGCGTCATTCAAGGTCTAGACGAAAGAAGGAGAATTCACTCAGTCCTTTGAGTAAACGAATGGCCATGATGGATCAGAGTAATGACACTCCCACAAATTATACTTTCAACAAACCTGCCACCTCATTTGACTTTGCCTTTGAACAGCCACAAGAGACTGTCAAAACAGAAGAAATGGATTATGAAAGTAAATTACGAGCTTTCTTGAAGGAAACTAAAGGCGACTCTGATTATGAAGAAAAGGTAAGGAAATTTTTGCAGGAAAGCACAAAGTGGAAGAAAGAGAAAGACGATGACGATAAGAAAAAGAAGAAAAAGGAATCCAAAAAGAAGAAGAAGGAATCTAAAAAAAAGAAGAAAGAGAAGAAAGGAAAACGCAAAGGTTTCGACATTACTGATTTGGATGATCACAAAAAACTCAGAGATGCAATCAAGAAGGAACTCAGCAGGGAGAAAAAAGCAAAGAAGCATACCAGTATAGACGAAGAAGAATACTTTTTACAGAAGTCTGGTTATACCAAAAGGTAATTATTATCTTTTTCTGATGTAACTGGATTATTTATTGTTAAATATATAAAAAATCATAAAATTATATATAAAATTTGTTATTAATTGTAATTCAATTGCAATTATGTTGGCTTATTGACTATAAAATTATTACAATAATTTCAGATGTGTTCTTTTTTATGATTAGTATGGAGTGGTTGATTTCAATAAATCTTTTTTATTTGTTTCAGATTCATTGACAGTTTACCTGATTTGGACGAACTTGAATCAAAATTGAATGCATACTACGCTTTGGAAAAGGAAACCAAAGGGTAAATAACTAACATATTTCATAATACCTTAAATCAATATCTTGCTCATCCAAAGGTTATCCATTTATTATTCACAAATCCAATTTCATAAACATGTGATGTCATATTATGCAGTCATGCAATTATTCAGAAGGTTAGTCTTCATTTTGATGTGGTTTTATTTGGAGTTCAATTCAATTATACGAAGCTTTATTTAAGATGAAGAAGAAATACTCATGCAGAATATGCTTCAATAATATCAAGTGTATATATTGGTAAATAAAGTTTAATTCACGGAATTAATTTGTCATAACTTAATATGTACTGTTTGTCATTGCCAATCATTTTCCAGTCGGGATCTTAGCGAGAGTCCAAAACGTTCCTTGCTTGATTCCCCGTCACCAACCAGAGAGCAGAAAGCTCGACAAGCGGTTGCTGAGGCTACTGCATCGGCGGGTTCAAAATGGAAGATGCAGATTGGTCCAGGTGTTCCTGCTTCCACAAGATTCAAAAAGAAAGCTGAAAGAGAAGAATGGATTGAAGAGCAGCAACTGGTAAGAAATTTATTCTAGATATTATTTAAATAACTAAACAAAAAATACAATTGTTTGAGAACATGAAATGATGAAATGATATTTTGAAGTTTTTTTTTTCACCAATTTTTTCATTTTGCTACATAATTCTGTTTTTTGGCGATAACACTGACACAATTTATTTTATCAATTGTAGAATAGATGTATATTTTTGTATACTTCTATTTGAAAATATTGTATCGAGTCCAGAATTTTCATTTTGGGTCATTAAATTCATCAAAATAGATTGATTTTCTTTGCAGCTTCAATACAATTCCGATCTTATCATTTTATTCTTTAACATTAAGTTTTGAATTAGATTTAGAAAAGTTTGATTTGAATAGAATATAAGGTTTTGTGTATTAACAGTCAATTTTGTGGTGATATCAGGGTTATTCAATTCATTAAGAGTAAATTTTCAAAATGCATCTCTTTTCAATTATTTTGTTATGTATGTCATTTATGAAAATGTTGTAGGAAACAAAACGAGCGAAGGTGTCTTCTGCTGATTATGATGAACCACCCCCTAAAAAGTCTGTGCGTTCTTCATCCATAGAAAAGGTACTAAGTGTACGAAAGACAATGGCTATGAAGGAACCTCCGTTAAAGAAACCAGATTCGCCGAAAAAGACAAAGTCTGTTATCCCACCGCCGTCGGCACCCAAACCAGTAGTCAACCCAGGGCAGGTTGTGCTCGATAAATTTGGTAACTTCAGATTGATGACTCCTCCAGAAATGAAGAAATCTGGACACAGAGAACCACCATTGCCGCCAGGTGCACCTCCTGGTCCGTCTAAAGGAGTTTCATCAGGTAACACTGCACACTTGATATTTTTACTTTATCAAAAATTCCTGAAGCATTTACTGTTAGTAGTAGGCTGCCATCTTTGAGTATGGCATCCATTATAGGAAATTTATAAAACAACAACAAACTATTAGAAATTGTTTTCAATAATATATAAATTTTTTTTTATTGAAGATGTTTTTGGAATTTGTGGTTCGATTAAATTTGTTTTAATAATATATTAGCATGAAAAAAAAATTTTACAAAAAATGTTGGACCAACTAGTGCAATTTTATAAATTTAGCTTATCGTATTTTTAGGACGACGACCTCCTGAACCTCCCGGCCGTCCTAGATCGAGTAGCCGTTCACCACCTAGAAAGACAAGATCTAGGTCTCGCGATAAATACAGCCGATCTCGGTCATCCAGTGAATCCAGATCGAGGTCCAGAAGCTACCGGAGTCGATCGCGTTCCTATTACAGCAGGTCTAGGTCCCGATCGGGTAGTTACTATTCCAGAAGTAGATCACGTTCGAGAAGTTATTCGGGCGATAGGCGTCATTACAGAAGAGGCGGTTTCAGGGGTCGATTCAACGATCGCGGTACATACTATAAGCCCAGATTCCAAAATCCGAGAATTCGAGGAGGTAGAGGAGGCTATTATAATAGAGATAATAGGTATTTGATATTATTTTTATTGCATGCATAAATATGATTTTTGAAAGTGTTTAAATCACCACTGTTTACATTTATACATTTGCATTGTTGAACAAAATTTTAGTTTTACTCCTTAATTGAATTATCTTATTAAACTTTAATTAAAAAATGCGGTACAAATGAATTAATATAGGTATCAGAGTAATTTATTTTATGAGATGAAGTCATAAAGTATGATTTCAATGAAACAGTAATTTGATATTTTTCTCTATAATTTATTCAGTTTAATTATAGGTGCAGAAAACAAAAATGGAGGCATATTGATTTCTACACATTTTGCATATACATTTCAACTAACCACCTACTAAAAAACGTATTTATTGAAGCTATTTTAAAGTAAATTTTTTTAATCGTTTATAGCTGATGTAAATTTGATAATAGCTACAATAAATTGTCACTTTGAGACTTGGCACAAACGCAAAATCGTTTATTTCAGAGGTCGAGGTCGTCCCTATGGAAATAATAACAGTTATTACAATAACAGGGGTATGAGGCGTCCACCGCGTGGCAGATATCCTCCAAGAGGTGGTTACAGAGACTATAGAGACAGACGTTATGAAAGGAGCCGTTCAAGGGATAGAAGCAGGTCCTATAGCAGAAGTCCTGATTCTGATTCAGGAACAGATGCTATGAAGAAAGTTAATAGCGAGAAGGATAAGATTAATAAGTATATCAACAATGATGGGAGCAATGTTAAGCATGAGGGTCCCCTCTCAGAAGGTGAAGATAGAGATGATTACACCAGTACCAGTGCTCAAGGTGGGGGAACTGATAAATTGATTGATAGAGAGGCTTTTGATGGTAAATGGGCAGAAAAAAAAGATGAACCTGAGAGAAGTGGGGAAAATGGAAGTGCTAACATTCCACCTGAAACTAACATGGAAGAAATGGATAAATTTTTGAGCAAAGTCAAAAAAGATAAGAAAGAAGATATGTTGGAGAGAAATAAAGATTTATTGAAAAATAAATCTTGAATATTCCGCTGTTAAATTATCATTGAATATTATTTTAGGTCTTCTTTCATTGATATTGACTATCTAGACTATATCATTTTAGTTATTAAATTTAATGTTTTCTCAGTTGTGTATACTTTCAGTCTAAAGTAATAGACTTGTAGAACTATACTTTTGTTTTATTTCTCATGAAAATGTGTAGTAATTTCTACAAAGAACCTATTCTATATATTTCTATACTGAAATATATGTATATATATTTACTTGTTGGAACAATTTGTATTCAAATATTCGATCATAACGTTTTTTTATCATTGTCATAACTGTGCACCACAGAAAAATATTCTGTTTGTATTTAGGTTTCGGAAACAACTGACTTATTTTATAGCACCTGCCGAAAAACCATCAAGAAATTATTTTCCACACATATGATTTGATTTGGGTGGTTAATTTCGTCTGAATTTCGCTTATACTAATGAACTTTTCTGCGATATTCACAATCAAAATTAAATAACAGTAATAGATGAGTCAATCTCAGAAACAGAAAAAATATTTGTGTAAAATGTTTAAAAGTAAATCGGGGAGCACGTATTGTCGAAAAGACATGCACTCAATTCATCAAGCAAAAAAAATAATTGTAATTCTTGATAATATGCTATGATACGGACAATTTTGCTACCTCAAGTCTACCAGTAGGTACTCACTTTGAAATCAATTAAACAGTTCATTAAGATATTTGGCATTCACAATGAGTATTATACGTTGCAGGGAAACACGTAAATAGCAATAATTCCTGACGAAAACTTGTAGTTGATTGTGTATGTGAGATCCCTTTCTCTTATTCATTGTATCGTAAGTAAAATCGTAAAAATGTAATGAAATTTTCAAAAGAAAAAACCATAAGAAACATTATCTGGACATATACAAAATACGTATAAATATATGAAATTAATTAAATAAATGTATTTATTTGAGAGGTCAAAAATGATTCAACAAGCTTCATAAACAAATAACTAAAAATACATGAATTTCTATGTACTAAATATATTTCTACAAAGAATAAATAGAATGAATGTATTCGTGAGATCAAAGTAGGCTAATAATTGAAAAAAATTGCTGACTCAAATTGTTAAAAACTCTAAATATAAAGAACATGAATATATCAAATAAATTTCTGATGCCAAGATGAAACATCAAATTCATAAAATAAAGCACTAAAAACATATTAGATAAATTCAAATATAATGAATAACTCAAATAATTATATTTCTGAAACCAAGAGATCCAAACTAAGGAGCAGGTTACATCAAAATGCCTGAAAAAATTATGAATTACAGCCTCTTTGTTCCAGGAAGGAACTCATTTATTCAAACAATTCTCGATATTTCTACACTGTGTCTTCTTCAGGAGAAAAACATGAATTGGAGTTTATGCAATGATTATAACTACTAACATTCAACAAACGTCCCTTATTTTGTTTTGACATCTACCCTACATATTACTGAACTGAGTTTTTATAATATAGCAAATAAAAATAAATGATTTTTATTTTATTGTTTACCATTTTTTGTTTATTGTTGAGCTTTAGCAACTTACCAGTTGCTTCATCAGAAGATACAATGTTGGATTTATTATATCAGGAAAGATGTTGGAGGTGTAGAAATTTTCAAGACTATATATAAACTAAATATGGACTAAATATAAACAAAATGAAAGAAAATTTAAACTGAAATGTAAACCTAATTAGTACAGTTTGAATTTCTCAAAATTAACCCAATTAACGAATATTCATATTTACTTCTTGGAGATGACCACTTTGAGAATTTATATATATATATATATATATATATATATATATATATATATATATATATATATATATATATATATATATATATATATATATATATATATATATATATATGCTCAGAAAGGTTTCCGCGGTCAGAAGTATGTATAAAACTTGGTTCTCGGAATGAGCCCCGTTCTAGATTTATATAATCTCGACGTTTCGGCTTCCGTTGTGAAGCCATCTTCAGGAGTTGGAATAAATTAGTAAAGGTAAGGGTTACTCGTTTACGTGGCCTCAATCTGCCTACTCCGGAGTAGGCAGATCGAGGCCTATAATCGTTTTACATATTTATGTATTTTATCTGTATATTATATGTATTAAGAAGACACAAAAAAAGTTATATTCGAAATATTAAGAATATTTTGAATAAATCAGTTCTTAAAAATATTTCACCAGATCGATTATTTCCGTTACCTAAATTATATATCGGTATTGTACCGTCGAAAAATAACCCATTTCATTTCTTTAATCATATCATGCATAAAAACTAAAATGGAAATTTTCAAACGTCAAAGGACAAATAAAAAAGTACTAATCACTCCAACTATTTTTCTGGTTATTATTGAAACTAAATTATTAAAACTATTCTACTTTAACTATTTATTCACATATGTAGGTACATATTCTTATCCGATATTTCTTTGATATATTAGTAGGGCAATTAACCTAATCAAAAACTGAAAGACTAAGAAATAATGAAGTGTATGTTTCACAAAGGAAAATAAAGGTGTGATCATCCGCATAGTATCAGTCTTTGTCGAGGCACGTCTTTCATATCCGAATCTAGACTCCCGTGGATTCACACAATAGCTATTCAGGATTTAATCGCCTGACCTGGCCCATTGATATTGTGATATAGCCGATATAAAACATTCTATTCTCTACCAGAGTTGATATCAGCCTCTTCTAATTCCCAGTCTTCTTATTTAACAGTCTTTCAGATTTTAGGTAGATACAAGCTCGGAAAGAGAATCAGATTACGTATATTGGAAATAAAAGTTATGATAATTAGACATCGAATAAGATCATATTGAAAGATAATTCACAGTAGGGTAAAAATTAATTAATTTGAATTTAATATGAAGTGGTAAAACATTAAATTCAATTAATAACAACTCGTGCATTGCGATATATTTTTGCTTTTTGTAACTAAATTTTTTGTTAGTTACTTCTCACAATGTTGATTGTGTGAAGTTTTTTTTAACACTTAAAACAAAATGTGGCTGATTAAAACTTATCGGTGTAGCCTGCAGAAGGAAGCCGCGCTTGAAAAATATGTTTGGAAGTTCTCGTCTATCATTAGAGCGGTGTAGCCAAGTTCAAGTGCTTCAAATTTGAGATAAAATAAACGAAATCGCCTACAAAGAAAATGTCCATTTAAGAGTTCCTAACGTTTAAAATTCCATATCCAAGATTGTACTTCTTAAACTTGTCTAGTAGGTTCTGCTAAGAAGCAAAGATCCGGTACCATAAGTTAATGGTTGTTTCCTTATCCTGGCTATACTGACAACTTTAATTTAATCCGAAAATTCTCTTTTATCCTTTCAAATCGACAGAAACAAACTGATCAGTAACAATTTACTTATCTTGTATTTTTCATATCTACCTATATTATTTTACTCGGATATCAGAAAAGCAGGTTTTCTACAATGTCTTTTTTCTGTCTTTTACTGTCATATTTTAAAGTATCTAGCCGAAAAAAATGTTCTTAGAAATAAATTACATTGTCGAAATATTCGTGACAAAATGTTGATAGGTAAATATACCAAAACATAATATTGTAAAGTTTCAGGCATCATTTTCGTACTTGGTCTCTAAATATTTTAACCAACTGAATAACGAAACAAAATGATAAAAGTATTGAATTTCATAAAAGAAATGAAAAAGGTATTGTTAAATAAACAGAAAAAGGGAAAGCAAAATCTTTTTCTTAGGAATAATCTACTAGTCTATGGGGTTAATAATAATAAAAATAAGTTTATTGTCATTAGAAAGAGTAGTTTACAAATTTTAACAAACTTCAATTATTCTGTGACAAAAAAAAACCATAAGATGCACCCAATATAAAACAATGATAGTATTTAACAAAAACACAATACGATTATCAAACTAAACATATCATAAATTTGACAGATCCTAATATGAAGCATCGAAACCACAAAGCCAGCGGCTGTCTGTGGTCTACTCATCAATTCAAATTTATCAAAAATACAGATTCAAACGCTATAAAAAAAGTAAGTCCAGCCAAAAACACAAATAAAACCGAACTCAAACTCTGCATCGAATCACGTCATGCAACTTCTCACTATAGAATCAAAAATTGCAACAAAAATTTTCTGACAGCTCTAGTCAAGTCAGTCTAAAACTCCCAATATTTCTAATACTCGTAATCTCTACCGGTAACATGTTGTAAATCCGAGGCCCAAGATACTCTGTGCTCCGTTGACCGAATGATTTGAAGGAAAATGGGGTTTCATACCGTATACCTTTCTGACGAGTGCTATAACCGTGGTCCACAATTTACAAACAATGTTTTGATTTGCGAAATGTTTTTAACAGTACCAGCGCAAAAGTTTTTCACAGACTCAATACCCCAGTTTCAGCATATAGGATTTGGTTTCTTAAAAATAATTTTCAGGAACTTCTTTTGCAGTACCTCTATATTATATATGTATTCGTCACCAGCCGATCCCCAAGCCAGAATTCCGTAGGTCAGTTGAATTTATTAGCCCATAATATACCTATGCTTAAAATTTAATAGAAGGTAAGAATGGCGAAAGCCAATCTTAACCACCTTTTCAAATGGTTTTCTGTTGCCTATGTGCTTGTACTTATCGATATTTAAGGAAACACTGTAATGTGTTGCCATTCAATGAAGTTGTATTGTTATTTTTATCATTTAATATTATTAGTTGTATTATTAATATTATTTAATCGATATTCTTGAGGTATGACATATGAGGCAGTTTAACAAGTAGGTAGATACGAGTATCTAATTAAGATTCTTATGCTTTCTTTATGGGTGTCAATTTTCATTTTACCTTAGGTAACGTTGAACTAGGGGTAAATTAAAACTATTTCTTACATATTTTTTTATATTATTATTTTTTCATGAACGAGGGAAATGCTAGGAATTATTTTGCCTAATAAATGATCATTCTAAAATCAATCCATGATGTAAAAACATCATGGATTGATTTAATGAGAAATATATGGTTTCATTTTTTTTTTGTATAATTATTATTCTTTATATCCCCAATTTCCCCCGAAAAGAGATAAATGGTTTTATTTTTATAGAATTTTTATTTTGTTAATCCCTGTTTTTCCATGAAAAATTAAATGAAAAATACATGGTTTTACTTTTCCTTTTTTATAGAACTTTTATTTTTAATTTACTTTTTTTCCATGAAAAATGAAATGAGAAATATATGGTTTTATTTTTCCTATTTTATATAATTATCATTTCCTATATCCCTGTTTTTTGATGAAGGCAGAGAAGAGAAATACATGGTTTTATTTTTCCTTTTTTATAGAATTATTATTTTCTATGTTTTTCTACGGAATATTGAATGAGAAATTTCATTTTTCCTTTTCCATTGAATTTTCATTTTCTATGTCCCTGTTTTACATGAAAAATACATGATTTTTGATATATTGTTGGTCAGTTCCTTGAGTATACTCCTTAATAATCACCTGATTTTTTAAAAAAGAAAAAATATTAGTCCATTTTCATTCGTCTAGATTTTCACAAGGCCGCATCTGCGCACCCCTCCGAAACATTCAAAGTAGAATTTCATCGGGCTCGAATAAGAGAATAGAGGGATTCCAATTGTTCCCGATCGACGTCACTCCAATCCGCTATCTGCTAGCTACAGTATATTCCGTGACAGCAGCGCACTTGCTTGTGTGTGTTTGGACCGCGACGCGTGTACGGTTTTCCGAGAAAAACCCGCGCTTTTACTATTATATCGGTTCGTATCCAAAATGTCCAATAGACGAATTCAAAACTGACTTGCGATTCGTTCAAATGAAAAATATTACCAAATATATCGACAGTTGAAATAAGTTTTCAGGTGAAATACGTGTGCAATAAATAATGTGTGCAATTGTGGATATTTCTGATTATAATTGACAATGGAATTAGCAGGTTGCTACAGAAAAAGGTAAGGCGATATAGAGAAAAAATCTCTTCATGAAACGAAGAGACATGTAAACGTTATTCACAGTAAATATGTAATTATTCATCTTGAAACTCAATCGAATATATTATATGGAATTCATCTGGAAAATATGAATGGAGTTAATGAATTGATGTATTACACATTTTTATAATATTGATATTCGCTTCTCCCCAATATTGTTATCAAGTTTTTAGATTAATAAGTTTTTTCTCAAATAATTAAAATAGATACCTTGAATATGTAGGTATTAAATATTGCAGAATATAAGTAGACATTATTCGTACTCACCACAGGCTACGGTCTTTGTGAGAAAATGTAATATCTTTGTTTAGTCAACATAATTGAGAAGATAGATGTTAAAATTACAATAGTTACTATTGTTTTACCTATATAATTGTATTACGAGAACCTTAAATAAAGATATTATTATTTGATAAAGAAGTAGTACTTCGAAACGTCGTCATGCGTATTTGTATTAAAATTATGAGAGAATTATAAATATTGTTTCATTACATATATATATATATATATATATATATATATATATATATATATATATATATATATATATATATATATATATATATATGTATGTGTGTGAAAAACTATGTGGACTATCGGGAAAGAGTCTGCGACAAAAAAATTATTTTCTTTTAATTCCTATATTTCGTCACCTTTTTTGTGACTTCTTCAGGCGAAACTACAACAATAAATTATATTATAAGTAAAATATATGAGTTTCCCAAAGGTTGATGTATTTACTTACCAAAATGTGAAGTCGCTAACATTTAAAAAAATTAAACAAAAATATCAATTATATATAACAGTAAAATAACACGATAATAAACTGCAACCACATTTCGGCACGATGAGCAGTGATGATATGAATAGCATTTACACACGCCGTTTGTTAATGCTATTTAAGCACTATAACAAAAAATCTTAGCATGTTAGTTGTACCTCTCATTCTGCAGAACATGAAGAATGTTACCGTAAATATTACTCAGCTGTGCTGTGTCCTGTGTCGATTTGAAATTTATAGCGTTTTTGTTCTCGTTAATGTGGAACATCGCAAGGAGCAACCCACTCTTGTACTGCAGTTCTTGCTCCAACACTTTGGCCTTCGAGTAGTCCAATTTGTGACCAGTCTTTCAACGGTGTACCACTGCCGTACAGGAGCTCTTACCTCCACGGCAATCACTCGTGTGCTGCACAATCCTCTGCTTCAACCATTGTGAGGTCTGTCCAATGTAACAGCCATCACAACCACTACAAGAAAGCTCATAGACCACATTACTCATACATTCAACAGGAGTCTTGCCCTTGATTTTAGAGAACAAATTGGAATTTTCTATTATGTTATACTTAACATAAAATTATCTGGCTATACAATTTTTCAACGTATGGAATTTTTTTGTATTTGCAGTCTGTGCTCGATTCTTCAGTTGGTCTGTCAAAGATGTTATAATTATATATCAGCCTTCTTCTACAGACTCTATAAATATATATATATATATATATATATATATATATATATATATATATATATATATATATATATATATATTTATTCTTGAAAGCCGGCATCTGTTCAGGTGAGGACGATCTCACAGTGGACGTTATCAAGTCAGGGGGGCCAGTACTTCACCGCATTCTATCGAGGCTCCTCAGTTTGAAAAACAGAAACATTCTCACCTCGTGGAACAACGCGGCCATGGTTCTGCTCTATAAGAAAGGGGATGCGGAGGACTTCAGGAACCACACACCGATAAGTTTACTCCACAGGATATAAGATCTTAATGAAGATAATTACTAACCTTTTATCGGTACAACTGGACTCATATCAGCCAATAGAACAGGCAGGATTCAGGAAGTCATACTGTACAATAGATCAAATTTTCACCATCCTCGAAGTGATATCAAGATGCAACGAATATGCAATTCCTCTATATATGGCATTTATTAACTATAATAAGGTATTTGACCTGCTTAAAGTTCTAGCTGCAACCACCTCATTACTGAGGATAAGAATACCATCTTACTATACCGAGCTGAATCAGAATATATACGAACATGCCGCAGCAACCATCAATATATACGAATAGTCGGAAAAATTGCCAATAATGAGAGGCGTTAGACAGGGAGACCCGTTTTCCCCAAAGCTGTTCTCAGCTGCTTTGGAGTGTATGTTTCAAAAGCTGGACTGAAGCGAGAAAGGAATCAAGATAAATGGCTGCTACCTTAGCCATTTAAGGTTCCCTACGATATAAACCTGTTCTTCCACGTTGCTACCGATCTTCAAGAGCGTATCAATGAACTGAAACGAGCAAGGAAATAGGTCTGGAAATAAACACTGCAAAAACAAAGATGATGTTGTACCCTTTCTGCACCAGAGAGCAAATGAGGTGGACGGATCCCCAATAGAAATAGTAGCTTCTTACACATCTGGGACAGATTGTCACGTGAAACGGGGATATTATACCGGGGATCATGCAAAGAACCAGAACAGCTTGGGGTACAGTTGGCCGACTAAAACACATCTTCAAATCAGATATGCCACCATCCTTAAAGAGCAAAGTGTTTGACCAATGCGTAATACCAGCGTTGACCTACGCCAGCAAAGGTCAACCCTGAAATCTGCTCACATCCAGAAGCTTCGAACAACCCAGCGGAGTATAGAAAGATACATGATCGGCCTAACCATACGGGATGGAATACGCTGCAGCTGGAGAAGAGGTCAAACAAAAGTGAGGGATGTCGTGGAGTGTGTAAAAAGGTCAAAGTGGAAATCGACAGGTCATCTAGCCCGAACAAGAGATGTGCGTTGGTCAGCTGTGGTTGATGATGTATATATATATATATATATATATATATATATATATATATATATATATATATATATATACAGATATATACAGATTTCACAAAATAATATATTTTAAACATATAAAGTCCTTATATTACACTAAAAATACATTGCAAAATAATTGGAAAACTTTGATGTTCAAATGGATTGAAATTATGAAATATGTTTTAAAGAAATGATGACTATTTAATGATCTCAAATATTGGTGATCTTAGATATTACTGACATTTATTTTTACCCTTGATTGATATCCAACTTTTTATATCCTTTACAATACCGATGAAGATATACATTAATTTCGAAACGTTGATGGAATAAATGAAGTAACCTATCAGTGCTCATTTTATTCAGATGTATATACCATTGATTCACTCACATTCTATGAGTACAGAATTTTTATATATAAATACATAATGTATAGAAGAATATAGTTCCTAATTCAATTTATTCGGATAGGTGTGATAAGGGTTGAGACAAAAGCTCAATTATTGTTTCAATTGCATTAATACTGAAATTATATCAACAGTAACTGATTAAAATTAAGTTTTACAATTATTGTAAAACACGTCTGTTTTCGAT
This sequence comes from Henosepilachna vigintioctopunctata, assembly GCA_030704895.1. Lineage (NCBI taxonomy): Eukaryota > Metazoa > Arthropoda > Insecta > Coleoptera > Coccinellidae > Henosepilachna > Henosepilachna vigintioctopunctata. The sequence goes on along the minus strand of JARQZJ010000001.1, from coordinate 6,521,213 downwards.
TCTGCACCTTATCATATATGATATGAAAAGATATTGTAACAAGCAAATTGATATTTTCATTGTTTTCTTGTTATTGTTATTAAGCCTATCTTATACATTCCAACGTTGAACACATGGTACATCGTCTAGATTTTCACTGTTCACTGCGTGAACATTGGTTTTGTAGGTTCAGTAATATCATTTCGAGAAATTGAAAGGTTTTAGATAACAAATGTTCACAGCTTTTCCCAAAAATGGAAACATTTCAGCGGTTCTTCTCTTCATTATGCAATAGTCCAGTTATTTTTCAAATATATTACAAATATGACTGAGATTGAATTTTGCTTAACTCTTGGTGAAACATAATTGAATATTAAAATAAATTAAACTATTGGCTTAATGTTTCACGATTTATTTAACAATATGTATAGTCAACATGTTTCGAGCGTTAGCTCATTTTCAAGACTGAAAGTACTCTCAGTCAACTGACTCTCAGTCTTAAAAATGAGCTAACGCTCGAAACATGTTGACTATACATATTGTTAAATAAATCGTGAAACATTAAGCCAAGAGTTTAATTTATTTTGATATTACAAATATGTAACAATTTTTAGTTAACTTATACAAGGATGAATTTGAATTTAGGTTTCCAGACTTTTTGCCGTGGTTTTATAGGATTTTTCATTCCTGACGTTTCATCTAACACTGCGGTTAGCATCTTCAGAGGAAAACTACTAGCGATTCGAGAACTTCATGCGAAATAGGTTATCTGAGTTTCAGGATGTTATTGGAGGATGGTATGCTTCTCAGGCTCAACCGAAACTATTTCGGTTGAAGAAATAGAAGAAAGAAGCATTTTATCAGAAAAAATGTTTCAAAGTATTGTATCAGAAATTATCATCTCATAGATACGAATAAACCAGAGATATTACGTTTAATCCAATTATGTTTATCAAAATCGAATCAGGAATTGACGAAAGTTTTCAAGTTAACAACGAAATTACTGATTTTAGAATTTCACATTTACTGAACGCAGTGATATAATGAAGGAATTGTTACAGGTTTGTAGATTAATTAACCATTATTTTGAGTACTCATTCGAACCATAAGAGATTTACATATATTCGATGTTTATAAAGGATTGAATTGCTACATTTTCTAATTCGTTGTCTTGAATTCTTAATAATATATGTTGATTTTATCAAAGATACACTTTACACTTTCGTGGAATTCAGCAAGTAATATTAAATTTATTAAATTTTAATTTATCTTCAACTTGATTATATTTTATTTTTACCTTGGTTTAAGAATTTCAAAATGGACATAAAAAACAATCTTGAGATTTTGCTTCTATTTTCACTTTCTATTACACTGAGCTTCCAGTCAGTCAAAGTTTCAGCGATGTTTAAGAACTTATGTCTTATTTTTGTGCAAGTTTTATTGTAAATGAGTTATTTACGTCCATTAAGTTTATATTTAGTAAGTTTTTCCCCACGAGTTCTACCTAGGATAAAGTTTACCTTTATTATTTGCTACAATCTGTTTATTTATTTTTGGAAGGTGTGGAAGAATGATTCGTTAAACTCCTACCATTTGTAAGGAAGACATTTTTATATTTGGAAGAGTTTATACTTGTATTACCGAAATCGGCAGATCTGCATCGGTAGCTAACCTCCCTCGTAAGTTATTTTAGCTGACTGCTCGTGTTTTCTGATTGAACCACCCCTGCGAACGCAATTAATTGAGAGCAATGGTTCGTCGGAGGCCTTTTTCCGCGCCATAGAGCCGGTCCAGCTTTGTTCCGTCATCTTGAATGGTCTGGGCGACAAAAGGAGAAATTCCGTGCCGGTAGGAGAAAATATAGAGAGAGTTCGGTACGTGTTATTCACGTGATGATAACGTAATAATAATATAATATATTGATAAGGGGGGGCATATTCGCGACCTGGCCACACAATGGCTTATGAAAATGGTCCGTCGAACTCTTTGTTAATGGAGACTATTGTCGAATAAGGCCATTATGTAAGACTGGTCTGCACGTCCAAGCAATACCCGGAATTTCCTTAGGATGGACTGCTAAACTTGATCTGCGAATTATATGACTTTATGGGTAATCGGTCTCTGGTTCATTTGAAATTGAAAACGGTTGAATCAATCGGAAATCTCTGATGTATTTTGATGGTATGCATGAAAAAATTTGGGAATGTTTATTTGCACTTTATGTGATATTTACTTTTTATTACGGTTAAAATTGTACTAAAATTGATTCATTTTGATTATTTTGTAGTTTTACCACTAAAATTCAAATTTATTTTCACTTAATGCAAAAGGCTTTGTCAAAAATGGAAAAATTACATTCTGGATATGTTTGAAATGAAAAATATTGAACACATAGTGAAAAATTTGAAAGTATCGGTTTTTCAAGGACGTATCTGTTTGAAAATTTGGGTTAGAGAATTATGAAACTTCTAAAAAAAGGGAAAATGGTTTCATATTGTAGAATAAAGCCATGTGTGTGCGTAACAAGCACTTGATGTGTCAGAGTATTCAGAAGTTATTATTGTTATAATAATAACTTTGGTTATGAAGTCTGTTCTTATAACCAAAAGATGTTCGTTTGCGTGAGTTTATATGTCAGAGTTTTTACCAGATGCATTAAAGAAAGCGTTAGATTGAAGAAAAATTACGAGAAAGCATTACAGATTGCGTTTATACACAATATTTTGGTTCACTGCGAACTTTCGCCTGGCTGCTAGAAATTACACAATTTTCAGAATCAACTTGAAATACATAGAACATAAATGTGTTGCCGATTGGTAAAAAGTGAATTCGTAACTATAAATCGAATAATGTTGGTATATTCAGAAACAAAATCTCAATATAAAACAATACAAAAGGTAGTCTTTTTATGAATACAAATGTTGGCAAAAAAATCAGACATAAAAAAATCAGTCACGGTGTAAGAACCACCGAAAATATTATAAAACCATCAAGATTTGAAACCACTGAAATTCTGTGAACTAGCTACAACTATGATAAACTGTTGATGGAGTAGGGAGATACGTGTTGAGATTCCATGTCAACTTATTGATAAATTAAATGTGTATATGTGTATAGGCTAGTTGGTGTGAGGACAATTATTTGAGTTTGAATGTGTCAAATTGTCATAATGTTGTCTCATTTCACAAGGAAAAAAGACCGAATTGAGTGTGATTATAGCGTCGGTGGTCAGGTTCTTTCTCGTTCTGACAAGGTGAGAGATCTTGGTGTAGTCATCGACCAGAAGCTTTCCTTTATCCCACACATCACCCAACTTATTTCATCTGCCTCGAAAATATATGGATTGGTTATACACAATGGTAAATATTTTAATAATTCCTCAACATTCATAGGACTATTTAATACCCTAATCCGTAGCAAGTTGGAGTATGGCAGCATGATCAGGCATCCTATTTACACTTGCCATTAGCGCCATCTTGAGGCTATTCAGAGAAGGTTCTTGAAATTCTTAGTTTGGAGGGAGGATAAAGTTTATCCACAGAGAGGAGTCAATCATAACGAATTATTGAGTCGATTTACTTTAATCTCATTGCAGAGTAGGAAAGAAACTTTATCACTCAAATTTTTGTACAAATCACTGCACAATAGTATTGATTGTCCTCCTTTCTTGTCCGCTTTGAAATTTCGTGTCCCTAGGAAAAATTCTCTTAATACAGACTTATTCCACCTAGAAACTTGGAAGACCAACTCCCTTATACAATCCCGCATTTGGTTTATGGAGTCTACATTCAATAGAGTTGCCAATAATTGTGACATTGACTTTGACTCCATAGAAGTTATTATTAGGAGTTATGTGAATAAAGGAAATTGATTAAAATGATTTAGATTGAGTTCTTTCTAATATTTCATTGAATGAGATAATGTTGTTATTAGTAAATATTTTTTTAGATTAGATTTAGATCTTTGTTATATATTTTTCATTTTAAATATTTAGTTAGTATTCAACATTATGTTATTATTTTCTGTAATTGGGTATTATACCTGTTTAGAATAAAGAATGTATATATATATATATATATATATATATATATATATATATATATATATATATATATATATATATATATATATATAAATTAAACAAATTTTCAAATTTCAGAAATATTTCGTATATGTTCACTACAATAATGGTTGGATAGTATATGAAATATTTTTGAAATTCAAAAATGTGTGTAATTTATTAATAAATTTAACTATGATAAACGTTAATTCATGGAGATGGGATACATCACGAATATTCACATTCTTGCTATCTTTCGACATCGGCTGAATTTTCGGTGGTTCTTACATTGAGGCTATTTTCTCATTTTTCTATGTTGTTTTCTGTGCTGTCTTGAGTCGAACTCACAGAAGATACAAAGTTAGGGTATGTTCTGTGGCCCAACTTGACAACATTTGTTGTTACAAGTCTACCGTTTGAATTGTTTGAATTGAATTGTTCATTGAGATTTTGTTATTGGTGCCCAATTACTGAATTGAACAAATTAAATAATTATTAGAAAGTAATAAAAAATGAAGCTCAATGTAACAAAATACTCAATAAATGCTATATCATATAAAAAAGATGATCGCTATGTTATTTGATAACTACAATAAGACTACCGTTTGAATTGTTCTTTTCTCTCAATTGTTCAATGAGATTTTGTTATTGGTGTCCAATTACTGAATTGAACAAATTAAATAATTATTAGGAAGTAATAAAAAATGAAGCTTAATGTAACAAAATACTCAATAAATGCTATATCATATAAAAAAGATGATCGCTATGTTATTTGATAACTACAATAAGACTACCGTTTGAATTGTTCTTTTCTCTCAATTGTTCAATGAGATTTTGTTATTGGTGTTCAATTACTGAATTGAACAAATTAAATAATTATTAGGAAGTAATAAAAAATGAAGCTTAATGTAACAAAATACTCAATAAATGCTATATCATATAAAAAAGATGATCGCTACGTTATTTGATAACTACAATAAGACTACCGTTTGAATTGTTCTTTTCTCTCAATTGTTCATTGAGATTTTGTTATTGGTGCCCAATTACTGAATTGAACAAATTAAATAATTATTAGGAAGTAATAAAAAATGAAGCTTAATGTAACAAAATACTCAATAAATGCTATATCATATAAAAAAGATGATCGCTACGTTATTTGATAACTACAATAAGACTACCGTTTGAATTGTTCTTTTCTCTCAATTGTTCATTGCGATTTTGTTATTGGTGCCCAACTACTGAATTAAACAAATTAAATAATTATTAGATAGTAATAGAAAATGAAGTCGTAATGTAATAAAATACTTAATAAATGCTATATCATATAAAAAGATGATCGCTACGTTATTTGATAACTACAATAAGACTACCGTTTGAATTGTTCTTTTCTCTCAATTGTTCATTGAGATTTTGTTATTGGTGCCCAACTACTGAATTAAACAAATTAAATAATTATTAGAGAGTAATAAAAAATGAAGTTGTAATGTAATAAAATACTTAATAAATGCTATATCATATAAAAAGATGATCGCTACGTTATTTGATAACTACAATAAGACTACCGTTTGAATTGTTCTTTTCTCTCAATTGTTCATTGAGATTTTGTTATTGGTGCCCAACTACTGAATTAAACAAATTAAATAATTATTAGATAGTAATAAAAAATGAAGTCGTAATGTAATAAAATACTTAATAAATGCTATATCATATAAAAAGATGATCGCTACGTTATTTGATAACTACAATAAGACTACCGTTTGAATTGTTCTTTTCTCTCAATTGTTCATTGCGATTTTGTTATTGGTGCCCAACTACTGAATTAAACAAATTAAATAATTATTAGATAGTAATAGAAAATGAAGTCGTAATGTAATAAAATACTTAATAAATGCTATATCATATAAAAAGATGATCGCTACGTTATTTGATAACTACAATAAGACTACCGTTTGAATTGCTCTTTTCTCTCAATTGTTCATTGCGATTTTGTTATTGATGCCCAACTACTGAATTAAACAAATTAAATAATTATTAGATAGTAATAGAAAATGAAGTCGTAATGTAATAACATACCTAATAAATGCTATATCATATAAAAAAGATGATCACTACGTTATTTGATAACAACAATAAGACTACCGTTTGAATTGTTGTTTTCTCTCAATTGTTCATTGAGATTTTGTTATTGGTACCCAACTACTGAATGAAATAAATTAAATAATTATTAGAAAGTAATAAAAAATGAAGCGTAATGTAATAAAATACTCAATAAATGCTATACCATATAAAAAGATGATCGCTACGTTCGTTGATAACTGCATCGGATTATTTCGAAATATATCGTATTTCTATTCGAAATAGAAATGATAATTTCTCGGCGTAAATAAAGAAGATTGAATATGAATATTCTTAAATAGGTTTTATGAATTTAATAAATTTTCAAATCGATTCATTCTACATCATTCGGTGGCCGGTGCAACATTTCGAAATGTAAAGTACTTATAATTAATAACATTGTTTAATATCTGTCTGAATATCTGAACTGGATACTCGTCAGAGTTCGGTTAAATACTGCACCCGCACTCCTACGACATCAATATTTTCGAAGCTATTGATAATTTTACATACCATACAATTTTTTTCCTGTGTAAGAGAACAATACGCGATATTTTCATGGAAACTTCTACCGATAATGGCGGTACGATCCACGCTCCGCTAACAATTGAATTGTTCATAATTTCGCGCGTTGATGCACTGGCATCGAATAACAATCGCGATAATTTACAATCGTTCATTTCGCGACGATAAATCAGAGATGGGGTCACCCGGGTGAGAAAAAACAGACCACGAGGTGGCGGTGATTCGGATTTTCTGCTTACGATGAAGTTTAAATACAAGTTTGACCAAATGTATTTGAGCTCGAGTCTTCCAGTTGACATTTTCATAATAATAATATTTGATATTGTATCCCTTCGTACATTAGCAAAACATTTTAACACTTTTTAGGAAACTTGAAGCGACAACGAATGAATGTGAAATTTGACGTTTTAAAATTGAATTTGAATAATTGAAGAAAGAACGTAGCATAAAGCTATTTCTTTATGTTGAATGCATTAGAAATAGATCAAATGAATTAAAAAGGTTTCTGTGAACTACTTCCTCATGACGCACAACATATACACAGATACATACCAAATTTCTAACTCTATGGTCGAACTGTAGGTTAATTTTTGTCTATACGATTTATTTTCTATGCTCTTATTAAATGTCATAAAAAGAAAATCAATTAAATTTTGAAATTGTTTTCACATGTTTAGTTTTTTAAATGTTCGAAACCACTAAGGAAATCATAAAGAAAGGATGATATAGATGCATAGTTTTGTAAACAAAAGAATCGTAATATATCACACATTGATGTTTTATGTAAAAAACTGAGTAACTCATTTTTTGCAATCTCTAGAATTAAGAACATTGTACCTAGAAACTGTGTTATGGGTGTGTATTACAGTCTTGTATATAGTCATCTAAATTATAATATTCTGCTGTGGGGCTGCTCTACAGAAATAAATAGGGTGTTTACTATAAAGAAGCGAATACGTCGATTTATATTCAATATTCATCAACGAACTTCTTGTAAACATATCTTCATTATTAATTACATACTCACCTACCTTGTTTATATATTTATAGATGTTTACTATATGTTAAAGAAAATGAAGATAGGTTTATTGAATTGAATAATAATAATGAGTATTCAAAAGAAGCAGTGATGTGCTACTTATTCCTCTGCATAAAACAGCTGAATTTGAGCACTCTCTCTATTATCAGAGTATTCAAATCTTCAACCATTTACCATCGAATTTGAAAGTACTGAAATCTCATTTGTTCAAGAGGAGAGTTAAATCTCTGCTCTTAACAAAGGCATACTATAGTGTCGCAGAGTTCTTCGATGATTCGGATGTAGGCAATGATGTATGAATCAATTTTTTGTATCATATGTTTGTATATTTTTTTACCACAAATATTCTTGACCATGTGAAATTGTCTCAAATGTTTAGTATTTCTGAGGTAATTTTTTTCTTTTCTTTTCAAATAAAGTTGCATGCAATAGTGAGTATATATTTAACCAATATTTTTGTTTGAACCTATATTTTTGTTCGAGGACTGAATGGAAGATCAGACTCAAAACTGAATTCAGTCCTTTTGAGAGTATTCTTCTTAGTTGTAATTATTGTATTAATTGAATGAATGTAATTTTACAACGTAAGGAATGTTTCTCAATAATTTTATTTTATTATTTATCAAAATTCGAACTTGAAAATTAAATGAGTTATAGTCAAATTCTGACCACTGGGCGAACACTAGTTATACTTAAATTATAAATACATTGCAAGAATGGTATTTCTTTGCACGAAATGTTTTCTTCAAGCAGTGATGTCTCTTCACTACATATCCCGAAATGACAAGTAATGACTATCGTCCAGCAGCTAGAACTAATCTTCTAAAATTTTCTCCACTGCACACGATGGGTGAACAGTGTAATATTTTGAGACACAAGGTGGATATATTCAACTGTTCTATTACTGATATTAAGGCAAGTTTACTTGATCTGCATAATCTCTGCTAGAACAATCATATTGGTCGACCGACGTCAGTTCGTACAGCTGGAGGGTATACAGTCGTCTGAGTTCATACCTACCTCTGGAATACCTCAAGGGTCTAATCTTGGACCACTGTAATTCATTCTGTTCGTAAATAATCTGATGGATAATATTCACTCTCCACATTTGATGTTCGCAGACGATTTGAAACTATATCATGAAATTAGATCACAGGACAACTGTGTTCAACTTCAGCTAGCGCTGGACCATGATGCTAGTTGGTGTGAGGACAATTATTTGAGTTTGAATATGTCAAAGTGTAATGTTGTCTCTTTTACAAGGAAAAGAGACCGAATTGAGTGTGAATATAACGTCGTTGGTCAGGTTCTTTATCGTTCTGATAAGGTGAGAGATCTTGGTGTAGTCTTCGACCAGAAGCTTTTCTTTGTCCCACACATCACCCAACTTATTTCATGTGCGTCGAAAATATATGGATTCGTTATACGCAATGGCAAATATTTTAATAATTCCTCAACATTCATAGGACTATTTAATACCCTAATCCGTAGCAAGTTTTAGATGGCAGCATGATCTAGCATCCTATTTACACTTGCCATCAACGCCATCTTGAGGCTATTCAGAGAAGGTTTCGAAAGTTCTTAGTTTGGAGGGAGGATGAAGTTTATCTAGAGAGAGGAATCAATCATAAAGTATTATTGAGTCGGTTTACTTTTATCTCATTGCAGAGCAGGAGAGAAACTTTATCACTCAAATTTTTGTACAAATTACTGCACAATAGTATTGGTTGTCCTCCTCTCTTGTCCGCTTTGAAATTTTGTGTTCCTTGGCAAAATTCTTGTAATAAAGAATTATTCCACCTAGAGACTCCGAGGACCAACTACCTAATACAATTCCCCATTTGGTTTATGGAGTCTACATTCAATACAGTTGACAATAATTGCGACATTCACTTTGACTCCATAGAAGTTATTATTAGGAGTTATGTGAACAAAGAAAATTGACTAAAATGAATTGATATAGATTGAGTTCTTTGTAATATTTCATTGAATGAGATAATGTAGTTATTAGTTGCTATTTTTTAGATTAGATTGACCTTTTTGTTAAATCTTTTCATTTCAATTATTTAGTTAGGTGCTATTCAACATTGTTATTATTTTTGTAATTGGGTATTATACCTATTGAGAATAGAACGTATTATTATTATTATTATCATATATGTGTATTCACGTACATGATTCACATGCATGTACGTATATTCACGCATATACTTGTATGTGTGTATACGTTTTAATATGTGTATGTATAGATGTGTGTGTTTATGTGTATATATATGCATAAGTTTAGTCAACGTTTATAGTTTTTTATTCTTATAATTGTATTTCATTTTATCAGTTGTAATTTCATATCACAAACTCCTTCTTTTAAAATTGAACTTTCAAATTCAAAGTACGAAATTGAAACTTTTGTACCTTCCAATTTTGTTTTCAGTATCTGTTGTGTTTTCTGTTTTGTAATCCTGTCCTGTAAAATTATCCCCTTAAATTAAATCCCCTAAAGAGATATGTTAAATAAACGAAATAGAACATGGTAAATAATGAATCTGATACGATCTTTCTTCACAGCTTAACTGCATGCATCTGCTTTTTGCAGATGATTTGAAAATATTTGCTGCTATTAACGATCGTCATGATTGTGTCAGATTACAGTCTTCCCTTGACGCTGTTAATTTGTGGTGCAACAGCAATGGGCTGAAACTGAATATCAGTAAATGTAAAATTGTATCATTTTCTCGAAAATTGTTTCCTATTCATCATAGTTATACATTGGAAGGTCAAATTCTAGATAGATGTGTTGAGTTTAAGGATCTGGGGGTACTTTTCGACTGTAAGCTGTCCTTCTCTAAACATATAACTTACATTACGGCTTCTGCTTCTAGGATGCTGGGTTATTTGGTTAGAAATTGGGGCAACTTTGTTAATCTTGACACTATGAAAACGCTTTACTACTCCTTTATTCGCAGTAAACTGGAATATGCGTCTATAATTTGGTCTCCTGTGTACATTAATTCTATTGTCGACTTGGAGGCAGTTCAGAGGAAATGTTTGAAGTATATGTACTTCAGACGTTATGGACATTATCCTTCTAGAGGCTTCGACCATTCTATCCTAACCGATAGTTTGGGAATTGAATTATTGAAGTTGAGGCGTGAACGGTTCGGCCTAACATTTCTCTTCAAAATTTTGCAGAATTCGATTGACTCGCCATTTCTTCTCAGCAAAATAAATATTCGCGTACCAAGGCCTGGTCTGAGGCGGAATAATACATTTTATGTCACTTACAGCAGATCAAATGTTATGTCACGTTCTCATATCAATTTTATATGTAATCTTTATGATGTTTTTTGCGGTCGATGTGATATCTATTTTGATCGGCTAGCAGTTATCTTGGCATGCCACTCAGAACAGCGCATTGGGATGTCGTGATATTTTCCTGAACTTCTGTTGTCCACATATGTCTTAGTTATAAATATTATTTTAATTTTAGTTATTTTATTTGTTTACTATATAATACCAACGCAATCAATTTTAATTTTATTTTTATTTATCAAACATATTTCGTTACCAAATGGTCAACTTCTGCTGACCATACGTAACTTTGTAATGGACAATATTTCATTTTTGTTTTTAGTTATCTGGTTATTTCAATTTATTTTGAATTAATTTTTTGTTGTATATATTACCTTATACTCCCTATTTTTGATTTATCTGTTGGGAATAAATGTCTTATTATTATTAAATTTTGTTCTTAAAATGAGATTGTTCTATCTAAAAGAGCACAACTGACAACTGCAACAATGTTCACAATTTGTCATATTAGTATCAGCCTTACCTGACAAAATGATATGAAATATAAATATTGAGCAACTACATCGTCGATAAATAATTGAAATTAGAAATTATATATAAGGAGATATATTGGACAATTACAGTAGAGCCATTCAAATATAATTCTTGAATACTCCACAATATTTAGTTATATACATATTCAGAAATATTTTTGATTTATTAGAAAATAACAAAATCATGCTAGCATATTTGTGAAATATATATTTATATAACTTATGAACCTTCTGAAAAGTAGATTTGCTGGTTTCAATCCCAGGCTAAGATTCAAAGATAATGCGTGATATACAAAATTGAAAGTCCCATTGTCTTCCGAATGACTCTAGGTTCCGGTATGATGGACTAAAAAAATTAATGCTATGAATTTATTCATCAGTTTAGGGTGTCTATTAAGTGAAAACTTTGTTAGACTGTCCACAATAATGAAATGTGCTCTGCACAATTCTCTTACCCCAACGTATGAAATCAATTAAACAGAATGAGTCTGCAAAAATAACATTTTCTCATATATGGTGTAGGGAGAAGAAAATTTAACAACAGAAAAACATTTTGATGAAAGTTATTAATTGTCAATAACGCATTAACGCAATTAGTAATTATATTTATTAAAAAATTAATATAATTATCTAATTTAATTCAGATAATTTTTCATGGCATATAAGAACTCTAAGCGTATTATTTTTCAATATTTTCCTAAAAAGAATAAAAGTAGAAATTTTACGTCATTCATTGTTATCGAGTGAGTCATCAATATTTTCTATATTTTGTTTTTAGTTATTACAATGATCTCAATTAACTTTGAGACTATACTTCATTATATGTTGTTAGGACTTTGGTGTATTTGGAAGTAACATCTAAATTCGATTGTTTCAATACATGCCACTGATGATTCCCACAATAGGATGAAACACAACCGTATGCTATTTCTCACGAGTTCGATGTTCTTCGGAATTAATCAAATGCACCAAATATTCATTCTCGATAGTTGATATTTTGTATGCCCTTTGACAACATTTGTGTAGACAGCTCCCTGAGTTTATATATATATATATATATATATATATATATATATATATATATATATATATATATATATATTCATATGTATTAATAATGTTATGTGGTTCATATGGACCTAATTTTGTTGGGATAACTCGAATCCTATTCGACGTAGCTCTACAAGTTTTGTATGCATGTCTTCGTAATATTTCGACTTTCGCCAACAAACCGGCTTCTTTAGAAAATGTTATGAATAAGAGCAAATTGTAGCCACAATGACGTCTTTGAAAATCCCCTTGAATATAGCGTTAATTTCAAATAGACTCTGGAGCTCCAGTCGGGAAACATCTCGGAAAAGCCGGTATGGAGTTTCCCAATCGTCCTCTCTCCTTGGGCACGCTGCTGATTTTCCCGGTATGTTCATAATGTATACAGGGTGGAAGTCTCAAAAAGATAAATATACAAAATTGGGTGGATAAACTATAATTTTGGTTATATATCTACAAAATATATTAATACGTATACGTGTTTACACATAAAATAAAATGTTTATGATGAAATGGAACTTAAATGAAATTTTAAGGAAAACACTAGGATATATTTTCGAAAAATCTAACTTAATCAGAAGAATTTCCTACACATATCAGGGGACAATATTACAGAATAAAGTTAAATAAAAATTAATTGGTATTAAAAATATTATTATTGATCGCATTACCAACTCAACGTTCAAAAGTGACAGTGACATTCAAAAATATGATATGATGACATATGTCAAAATAGACATTGCTATTTAAACTAAATACCTACGGGATTCGACGTATTAGTATTTGGTGCTTGATGTTCCAATTATCTGAAGACACTTTCTGTTGATTCAATCAATAGAGAGTAAAAAATCAATATCATAATATAATCAATATAATTAATACTTCCGTTTCGATAGAGCGTCAATTGGTTCACAATTTTAGTGGTTAAGCAATCTTCGTCATTAATAATATCTCTTAGTTTCTGTTATAATTGTTTTTGAACGATAAACTATGCACGCATATCTATCGAAGAAATTATAAAGACTTTTCATAGAAAATTAGACTCAAAAAGAGCTTTGGTAGAAATTTTTTGACACTATTTATTTTGTCCAAATTCCATTACTTTGATTATCAGTAAATTTTCGAACGTAATGAAATTTTCATTATGTGAAAAACAATTGTAATGCAAGTCGGCTACAAAAGTTATAAATATCAATAATAAATATATTTGGGAACATATTATGATCAAAGATTAGGTAATCTTGCTACGAACACTAGGTTAAAAAAAGGTATAGTTTATCAAACAGACACAACCTTTACTTTTTTTTAGGTTAAGTTAACATCTTAAATGGAGAGTCAATTAAGAAGATCAAGAAGAGAGTCAATCAAGAGTGTCAAAGGAAAATTTGACAAATCGATGATGTTATGACATATATTGCATAAAATTAATTTCATTTAAGTAAAATATTCATTTAATACAGTTTGAAATTCCATTACTGTAGTTATCATGAAAAAATTTCAAGAAAATTTGACTAGTTATAATCTTTATCTTATCAACTGATTACCTGAGAAATAATCTCTTTTACATTTGAAAAATGTACTTTTAAAACAAATTTGGTGATGTTTTTTAAGGGTAAAAAGCGATTTGAAATCAACAGTTACTCGTAGTAAAGTAAGATTTTCTATTGGAATATGTCTTAAAAGAATAGACAAACAAATCTATGAATTAACTACATATTCTCGAAAACTTCCCAAGTCAATTTCCCACCTGGTTGTGATAATTGTTGCGTATTTTGAGTCATAATTCACGTCATTTTCGAACACTCGAATTCACCCCACAATATGGGTTCAGTATTTGAGGTGCACTTTATCGAGGGGGTGGTTCCGGTGTTTACAGAGCCAACAATCCGGCGTTCGACACTCATAGGTGTAAAACTACAGCTGTTCTGTCATTATGAAGTGAGTTGTCACTTGATTTGTTCCGGGGTTTACTTTCTTGTTTCTATGAAGTCACGGTTATTTTAACCAATACTAGGGGTGAGCATTCCCGTTAGTTTGGTGGTGCAGATGGGAATAGAATGAACTAATGTGATAATTAACTGTTTATTCTAAGCTTACAAAGCGATTCATGAACGATAATTCACCCGAGAGGTTTGAAACGCAAGTAGATCAATTGAACATCTTCATGAGGAACAGAATTAATCATTTTATACTGCTCAAATACAATCTTCGGAACTTTAATCATCACATACAGAAAAAAGTAGTCTCCATAGGATAAAGCTTTGAGTATAGATCTACCAAAAGGAATATCTGGGTTTAAAATAGTAAAAATGTTATTTATGACGAGCAGTTGCTAAATTAGGAGATGTATGGCCATTAGAAATCGTTGAAGTAAAGGTTTGATGACTAAAGCTGATTTTAATGATAATAATTCAGTCTCTACATTTAGAATATGATTTAACAATTGGTAATTTCAAAATAATCCAAAAAAAAGTTTATTATTATAGAAATCAACAATCTTGTGAATAATTCAGTAATTTTGAAAACTGTAACACTGTTTGAAAATGGAAATATTTCTCAACACTACGAGGTGTGTTCAAAAGAAAAATGAACTATTGAATTCTTGAAATACAACAGAGTGGTGCACCATGAGTTCTTGCCAACATTTCGTACGGTTAATAAGGAATAAAGGGTGTTTTTTTAGAGGTATTGAACTTTAAATTTCAATAAAACAACGATGGATCATTCGATTGACAAGAATTTTTTTTTATTCGAAAGATAATCTAGTAGCATTACATTTTAAATATGATTTCTGGCATATGACCATAGTCCAATCTGGAAGTCCAATTTTCGATGCCTTTTTCCAAGATTTGTGGCCGTATATCGGCAATAACACGACGAATATTGTCTTCCAAATGGTCAAGCGTTTGTGGCTTATCCGCATAGACTAATGACTTTACATAGCCCCACAGAAATCACTTCTCAGCTGTTAAATCGGTCGCCATCTTTAACAGTAATGCCAACTTAAAGTTCTAAAACCTATAAAAAAAACACCCATTACCACAAGGAAGATAATATCTTCCACAAGGAAGATAATATCTATCTTGCATATTATGCAAGGTTTGCGTGGAGCATTACGGCTCAAACGATCGGAATTGTGGAAAAACAAATCATGGATTCTGCATCACGATAATGCACTAGCTCAAACATCAATGCTTCTTGGGGATTTTTGGGCCAAAAATAATACCGTAATCATACCTCAACCACCGTATTCACCAGATTTGGCTTCCTGCGACTTTTTCCTCTTCCTAAAACTGAAGAGCAAATGAAAGGAAAGCGTTTTTCCATAGTTGATGGGATGGGAAAAGTCGGAATCGAAGAATGAGCTGATGACCATACCGAAAGAAGCGCTGTCATAAGTGATATCTTATAAGTCATATCTGAGAGACAAATTGATGAATAAATAAATACTTTTCGAAAAAACTCAAAATTCAACTTTTCTTTTGACAGACCTCGTATTTCTTCATATCTAAATGAGCAAATTAAATCATTAAAAATTATTTATCGACAGATAAAGTAAAATGTATAATTTTTCAAGCAATTTTTCTTTTTTAGGTAGAATGAATTATTATTGAATAGTTTTACTCTATGAAAAAGATTGACGTTTATTATTGCGTTTCATATTGCTTTTTAAGAGAAAATATATTGGCAATTTCAGTGTAGCCAAACATGTGTGAACTGTATCATTATTTCTTAACAAAACTTAGACTGGCATAAAGGGATGTCATTAAATCATTCAGAATAATAGGAAGTTTTCTACAAATAATAAACATTAATATTCTAAAAGAAATGATATTTGAACATGTAATTATATTTTTCCGCAAAAACGCTAATTATTTTGTAACAAATCATAAATAACTTCGAATGCATTTTTGAATAAAGCTTCTTCATTGTCGGTATACCTCATTTGTCAAATGAAAGGGAGAACGAGGTTGTTTTTTGAAGCAATAAATGATTTCTTGTCAGGTAATTTGTATGCAAAATCATATCTTTTGGATATGTCACGGGCTTAATTTGGTGTTGGATTGAATGCCTTGATTTGAGTGAATTCCTGTATGATGGTTAATACTTTTCGCAAGTATCAACATGTTGAGCTTGTTCGTTTTGGTTTTATACTACCATAACGTCATCTATTAGACAGTGAAGACATTATTCTTTAATTTAGGGGTTAATTTCTGTCACTGCTTGATTGATATTTTGGATTTCCATTAAATTCTTAGTTAATAACGAATTAATAAATTCAATGGACGATGAATCAACTCTGTGATAGGTCATATTTAAATGAAAGATAATAAGAAATAGGAACTTGTCTAAAAATCACTGACTGAACATTTCTTTATTCGACTAGTTTCGCCTTTTACGGCATGTATTCATTCTTTATAATGCCGTAAAAGGCGAAACTAGTCGAATAAAGAATTGTTCAGTCAGTGATTTTTAGACAAGTATTTCTATATTACCTTTCATTTAATAACGAATTATTTGATGAAGTATATTATTTCTTTCTAATTCTGTAATTAAAATCTATTTCTGATTGGATCAAAACCATCGAATGTGAAATTTCTTAAAAACTATGCGAATACTTGCAGGTTTTTTTGAGAGTAACTGAGAGTTGAAATAGATAAACTACGTCAAATTGATAGCTTTCTCTGATGAGAAAAGGAAGGGGAAATCACAAAAAAATTCGAGAAACCCTGACATTTATCTACTGCGGATTACAAACAAAACTAAAACCGGAAAATTTTCGAGATTTAAAGGATTAGGTTGTCCGTTGGGGCATTATAGTGAAATATTCACCAATAAACTCCACTTTGGCTAACAAGAAAATCGCTTTGGTCGCTCACTAGTATGATAGGCACGCAGGTCGTAGAATTATTTTATCGATAAATCTCCACTTCTTAGTTTGAATATAAAGGACCTCGTGCGGAGTAAAAAGATGTCTATTCCATTAAGGCCATCTTGCCGTTATGAGCAAGGCCCTCAGCCTTTCAACGTAATGCCGCTGCTATAACAATCGCTGTGTGAATGCCACTTTGGAAAAATCTTCGATGAATTATCGTATTAGCAACGGTCATGCACCCTATCAACGAGCTGTGAAAAAGTTTACTCAGAAAATTCGGAATTTCGAAATTTACAGAAAATGGAATTTCAGCAATATCTTGAATTTATATGAATACAATAGAAAATTGTATTCGTTTGGACGTTACTTGTTGATTTATCGAAAGTTAAATTCACCTGGAAAATGAGGAATAATATTAATATAATAAATAAACAAAATAATGAATTAATAATAAACATAGAAAGTGTCAGAAAGGAATAACTTATTGTTCTACGAAATTTCAATCTTCAGGGAAAAAAACTGTAAAATTAAAATTAACACACTTGACTTAAGTTTCACTGAATTTATTAAAAACTCTACATATGTTTCGGGTAGTTAACCCATTATCAAGAGTATACAATTTTATTGAATTTAAAAATGTACAAATTTCACTTATATATCCTAAACCACGGAATTTAAAACTGGTTTCAAGAAAATATCTACCTGGTCATTACAAATATCTACATTCTTCTTTTTGGCTATCGAAATTTCCAAGACTTCAAGGGTATCTAATCTTTTGCCCTTACTACCTGAGTGTATTGAGTGTAAAAGATTAGATACCCTTGAAGTCTTGGAAATTTCGATAGCCAAAAAGAAGAATTTACCTATTTGTAATGATTAGGTAGATTTTCTGTGAAACCAGTTTAAAGTTCCATGGTTTAGGATATATGAGTGAAATTTGTACATTTTTAAATTCAGTAATATTGTATACTCTTGATAATGGGTTAACCACCCGAAACATATGTAGAGTTTTCAATATATTTAGTGAAACTTAAGTTAACTGTGTTAATTTTAATTTTATAGTTTTTGTTTCACCAAGAGATAAGCGAAACCTCCGTGTCATCTTCAGTGTTATAGCAGATTCAAATTGAATATTTTATATACAATTTTATATAAAAAAGTAATGTTTGTAGTCATCTTGTATATAAAAAGTTTATATACACGATGATATAACTCCAATCACTGCTATGAAAGGAAAATTGATAAGAATAATACGTCGAGTTGACACAATTAATAAAGTAGGTTTGCTGATAAGTGAGAAGAAAACTAAAATAATGCTTATTGTTCGCCAAAATAACAGATTTGAAGTAAAAAGGATAAAAGACGTAGAGGCAGTTTACAACTTCATATATCTGGAACCACAATATCAAACAATGGCGGACCCAGAGAAGAAATAAACAGGTGAAGTGCAAAGGTTAAAGAATCTATGACCAACTAACTGAAGTGTTTAAAACCCATCAACATGAGATAAGTGGGAATTTCGATGTTTTACATGTTTCTTTATATATCAGAATAATCAGCCCTGAAAAGGAAGGAGAAACAGAATATCTATGCATTTGAATAGTTCTGCTAGCGCAGTATGTTAAGCGAATCCTGGACCTGCTAAATTCAAATTTAACCCATTTTCTACCAACTTAGAATTATGAATAAATTCAGCATTTGAGTGCCATAGAAAGTTACGAAATTTTTTGGTCATGTGGTCAGAAAAAGGCCTTGAAAGACTCATCTTGAAAGGGGCAGTCCCCGACAAAAGATCGAGATAAAGGCACCACAAGATACACTTATGGCATATACATCTTATAACGAATCTAATCGACAAAAGTTACGCTCCATCATTCAAGATGGCACAAAAAAAAAACGAAATGGATAGCTATCACTAATTCACTATGCTCAAAACTGAATAAACGAATAAAAAGACGAAGAAGAATATTATATACACACATATATATGAATATGAAAATATGTATAAGTATATACACAAATATATGAATACCTGTATGTGCACACACATACATATAGCTTTTGTCCTAATGGTACCGCATGAAATATTAATATTTAATACTAGAACATTCGAAAAACTCAAATTAATGAAAAGAATATTATAGTAGATCTAGCTATGTTAACGTGTTCGATGTGATGCTCCATTATCCTTCAAGGGAATATTACAGAAACGTCTCTTAGATCATAGACACAACAAGCACCGAACGCGTTCTTTTGATTCGTATAGATGGAGTTGTGAAGTATTCATTACTTGATGGTTCTTCACTTGGAGTCATAAGAAGATGCTTGTAGATTGAAACCGTTCTTCATTTCAATGGACGTGGTGCAACTGATGAGTTGCTTGTAGAACGAAAGCTGTCTTGCACTACCATCAGTGGTGGCATCGATTTTAACAATTGTAACATTTATCTCTTGAAGGATAATGGAAGCTTCACATCGTACTCGTTCACATGGCCAGCTCTACTATAACATTATTTTGATTAATTTGAATGAATGTTCTAGTATTATTTTTCTTCTTTCTTCTTCTTCATCGTGCCAAACGCTTACAGCGTGTAGGCGATCATCCACTCATTCTATAATCCGTAACTAATGCGAATATATCACCCACGTTTTTCACTCCACACCAGTTCTTGATATCGCACAACCATGAATGCCGTTTTCGACCTGGACCTCTTCTACCTTCTATTTTACCCATTAATATTAGTCTTAGGATATCATATTCATTGCCTCGGAATATGTGGCCCAAATAAGAGGTCTTGCGTTGTTTTTTAGTTTTTAATAACACACGCTCGACGCCGGCTCTTCTAAGCACTTCCCTATTCGTTATTCTGTCCACCCAAGGAATCTTTAATAACCTGCGCAGTGTCCACATCTCAAAAGCATCTATACAGTTCATGGATTTTATTTTAATAAATTTTTAATAATTTTTTTTAATTCAAAGTTTTCTTCTTTACATAGCAATAATTACAATTGTCAATTCGGACTTGAGGTCTCAAGCACTTATCGATTTTTTTTAATAAAAGGGAAGTTTCACAAACACTTACGTCGGTATACAGAAGGTTTCCTTTATTTTGTACCCCATTAACGTCATTGATATGAAAAGTCTTTTGTATCAGAACACCTTTGTTATTATAAGATATCGATCTGTTAGTTGTGGCATTAAATTAATTACTCTAACAATAGAAATTGAAAATTCATCTAGGAATAGAAGACATGCAACAACAACAACAACAACAACAAAAAACAGAGGGAAATAGAGCAAAACCAGAGCATTTTCAACACTCGGCGATTCCTTTGTTTACCGCCCAGGAAGCCTCTATATGTCATCGTACACTCAAATTAATACACAATGGCCGCGGCGAGAACGCTTTGTTATTCCGGGGCTATTGTGTCCTTGTCAATTAACCTGCATTGAACGACTATCCTGAAATATCCAAGACAATGCAGGCTCGTCGCGACGCCAGGGGAACAGTCCCATTCACTATCTTTCATCTGTGTTCCTCCGATGCCGGTTGGGCTTAGAATGAATGCAGTCTTCGACCTATAAATGAACGAGGCGCACGATTATCTGGTTTCAAATTGTTCTTCAACTAACATCACACTCTACAGAATTTTTGCGTTATATTTATCGTCAATAAATGTATAGAATCGATATATTCGAGGACCCCAAATCAGCGTTTCTCAAACAAAAAGGATGATTAACCTCGGAGTGATATAACTGGAGACCAAATTTACTTTAGGAATACACTTTCAGTTATATTGAATATAATATACATTATCTACACAAGAGCAGTTCTGGAAATATCGTCAGCAAGCTGATGAAACCGTTTTATTTTGCTGAGATTAAGCTATATGAGCATTCTGAGTGAAAATTTATTCCAAATGAGTATTGAACGAATTACAACATAAATGTTTTAATTTTTTCATTAATTTATTTATTGTTTAACTTTGAAGGTCTCATATACGGGTTTTGCTGATAGGAAATTCTTCTAATTTTATTAAAACAGTTACAAAAAGCCTCAGTTGACTTAAGCATGTTTGAGAGGTGAAACTTGGCTTCCTGAAATTGAATTTTGGTTTATTTTGATTGGTCTGATATGTGATGTCTATAGCAATGTGTAGATGCTTCCACAAACCGTCTTATGCACAGCAAGGAGATTCAAAGGAATAAATGATTCGAGATAAAAACTGAAAACTGATTTTTTGGGACAAACCGTTCAAAGTGAAAAGGACATTTTTACTTTTAACGCTTCGTGAAGGAACAAAATAGACGTATTTGGATTTTGCCGATCCTATATATTATTGTAGAAAAATAAAATACCTTCTTTATTCTCCAACAGGTATAATACCCAACTACAGAAAATAATAGCATAATGTTGAATAATAATGAAATCAATGAAATGAAAGAAATATAAGAAAGAAAGAGCTCAATCTAATCAAAAGGAAACTAAAAAGGCAACTAAGAACTAATTAATAGAATTTAATGAAATAATTCAAAGAATTCAATCTGAATCAATTCATTTTAGTCAATTTCCTCTGTTCACATAACACCTAATAATAACTTCTATGGAGTCAAAGTGAATGTCACAATTATGGCAACTCTATTGAATGTAGACTCCATAAACCAAATGGGGGATTGTATTAGCGAGTTGGTCTTTGGAGA
This sequence comes from Henosepilachna vigintioctopunctata, assembly GCA_030704895.1. Classification (NCBI taxonomy): domain Eukaryota; kingdom Metazoa; phylum Arthropoda; class Insecta; order Coleoptera; family Coccinellidae; genus Henosepilachna; species Henosepilachna vigintioctopunctata. The sequence goes on along the minus strand of JARQZJ010000001.1, from coordinate 6,499,025 downwards.
CTCTAAGTGGATAATTCTGTAGTACGAGAATTTTGGCTAGAAACGCGAAATTTCAAAACTGACAAGATAAGAGAACAATCAATGCTGTTGTGCGTTCATTTGTACAAAAATTAGAGTGATAAAGTTTCTCTCCTGCTCTGCTATAGGATAAACTAAATCGACTCAATAATTCGTTATGATTGACTCTTCTCAGTGGATAAACTTTGTCCTCCCTCCAAACTAAAAATTTCCAGAACCTTCTCTGAATGGCCTCAAGATGGCGTTGATGGAAAGAGTAAATAGGATGCCAGATCATGCTGCCATACACCAACTTGCTACGGATTAGGGTATTAAATAGTCCTTTGAATGATAAGGAATTATTGAAATATTTGGCATTGCGTATAACGAATCCATATATTTTTGAGGCAGATGAAATAAGTTGGGTGATGTGTGGGACGAAGGAAAGTTTCTGATCGAAGACTGTATCAAGATCTCTCACCTTATAACCTTATTTCCTTGTGAAAGGGACAACCTTACACTTTGACACATTCTCAAATAATTATCCTTACACCAACTGGCAACATGGTCCAGCGCGAGATGAAGTTGAACACAGTTGTCCTGTGATCTAATTTTATGATATAGTTTCAAAAGAATCAACATGTCAGTATTTCGTGTGGATTTTGGATAGGAGGCATCACTGGACTAATCTATGCCACATGAAAACAAAGTTTTTTTGGGTACAGGGATTTTCTGCTCCTGTACCCTTTCACTTAAATGATCAGAACTGGTCTTCTAGGTCATGTGATTTAACACTATTAGATTTTTCTTATAGGGTTTTTATAACGGAAGGCCATATCATAATCATGATTATGGTATGGTATGATGATCCCATAATCATCCGTTCTTCAACAATATGCAGTTACATTTTTGCAGAATTAACATTGTCTATTTCGAGAAATAATTATGTCCTTTATTGTTTATGATTCAATAATAAAATGCGAAATGTGTTTTCAGTTTTTTTCCTTCAGACGAAAAACTTTTTCTTGCTAACTTCAAAATCAAAAATAAGTTGAAGATAATGGCTATACGTATTTAGAATAAATTCATTGAAATTTGAGTAACCCATTCGTATTTGCAAATCTTAATATACGATGTTGGAACAATAGTGTTCTTCGCATTGTGTACCGTAACAATCGGCCGTAATATTTCCCCACAAAGTTTTAATCCTCGTTAATTCCTCCAACAAACTACGATGGAAGATCAATAGAGGATATTTTCTGGGATCGAGAATATCGAAATTTGCGAAAACAATGGGTTCTTTCACATACAAAGTATGAAACGGGAACGAACGAACACAAAAAAGTCACCGCGACGAAGGAACGTGCGCGGGGACCAAGAAGCGCGGCGGCGTCAGGGGCAGGGTACTGAAAGGAAGCTGGCAACAATACACAATGTTCCGTCGACGGGTCGTGTGGTGGTGGATCTGGGCACAATAGGGCTGAAAGAATAGCCGAATGCACCGGCCGTGAATGCCGTATAAAAGAAGTCACTTCTATATAATTGTGTAAATAAAGGACACGCTTTCGGATTCAATGCAAAAGAGCTCCGCGATTCTTTTAACTACACTTGCAACTTAACATTCCATATCGCGAGTTCCTTTCCCCGCGGCCGTCCCTGTAACCCGCTGTCTATTCTTTCGAGATTGCTTTTGATGAATGGAAAAGGAACGGACTTTTTTCTTATTGAAATAATTTTTTCCGGCCTTTGTTGCGAACAGTTATTTTATAGCCACTTTTCAAATTCGAGTACTTGTCAGAAATTTGTTCTCGATTATTTCTCGCGACAGTTTGGTGTATTGGGAAACTTTATAGGCTTTATGTCAAGCATTGGCTTCCTTTCTTGAAGGAATATTATGTGAAGAAAAGTAGCACTGAAATATGTACCATAAACCAACAAAAAAGAATTCATACAAGCAAGAAGCCAGAAAGTGCTGAGCTTGCTCTTGTCATTTTGATTTGAATAAAAACAGAAACGTGAATCTTTGTAGCTTTGTGTTCTTATATTGCAGTGGTTGGAACAATGGTAGTTTGCATTTAATGCAATGTTGATAGTAAATACAGACATATCATCCTTCAGCTTGCTCATTATTTTGTGAACTTCAATTATTTCAATTTTTCTCATTCATTTTATCACTTTAGGAATCAACGAAGTTCAGAGGTAGTACTGGTAATTGTTGCTGCAAAACATGTCAGCATTGAGTTTTATTATACGCGCTATGTGGTAGACGTTGGCGCCAAGTTGGTCGATTTTGCTACTACAAAAAGATACAATTCTAACCATACAAACTGAGCCATCCTTGAACCTGACTTAAGTGTTATTTTGCCTACTCAAAAATATTCGTTTTCACCGTTAACTTCTAGTTTCCTTTCGTTCTTTCAAGAACTCATTTTGCTTATTATTTCTCCAAATTCTTTACTCCTTCATTGGTATATTCGAAAAAATCAATTCATTTCGAAAAGATTGGACAAGCTACTCAAAATAGAATACAATTATGGTGCAAATGTCGCGACATCCAAGAACAGAAAAGACTTAGAGATGATTGATTATAATCATAACACAAGATCAAACAAAAAAATCAAGACGTGCTTTTCTCTTAGGACGAAGACGCAAAGAACATTCTTGCATCTCTCAAACAGAATGTATAATTCTATTCCAACACAAATGAGAGAAATCCCATCATTGATGGTTTTTAAAAGAAAGATAAGGAATTATCTACTGAACCAACCAAGTGAGAATATGTCGGAATTCTTTTAGGATCGCCTTGGATTTGTTTGTGTTTGAGTTGCTGTGTGCTGGAATTCTTGATTTGTGGTGTTCTTTATTTTATTTTTTATAGTACAGAAATTTTTTTTCATAGAAAATTAATACGGAAGCCGATTAAATACAGTATAATTTAATTACAGATAAATTCTTGTAGCCCCACAGACTGGCATCGCCAAAGTGGGCAATAATTTACTTTATTATGTTTGTGTTATATAGTTAACAATTATTTTATAAATAGATATTTATAATTATTATTAGATATCTTTCAATTACATCGAATAATCGTCAAAAAACGCATTTCAAAAATTTTAAAAGAATCATCAATAAAAATCTTGAATAATCATTATTCAAGATTAATCATCTATTAATTATTATCATGTAAGCATCTGAAGAAGTCGTTTGTAACGACGGAACGCGTCATGCTATGTAGTCAATAAAGTGTAAATCATAAGTTCAAGTGTTTGAATTTAAGTTTATATTCAATTATTTTCATCAAGTAAACGCCAACACTATTAAATATTTAAAAGAAGCTGATAACAGCTTTTCGGCACGGTGGTACTTTAAGCTGTTACTTAAAAGTGCTATCAACACGCAGAATATATGGTTTTTTAACAACATGTCTGAAGAAAGAAGTGTTCAACAAATACATCAAACTAAGAACAGATAACACCAGCAGCTCTGTAAGTAGAGGGAATACAAGGAATGAAAGCGTGGATCAAAGAAGACTGCAAAATACAGTACAATCATTATTCTGTAAGCATCTGAAGAAGTCGTTTAGCACGACGAAACGCGTCATGCTATGCAGTCAATAAAGTGCAAATCATAAGTTCACGTGTTTGAATTTAAGTTTATATTCAATTATAATGGATTTATATCAAGTAAACGCCAACACTATTGAATAGAAAATATTTAACTTGGGGAATCAACAATCCTGAAAAAACAAAAAAACCAATACACTCGTTATTTTTAAATATTTTCTTATTTTTGGAATACTCTTCATGAAGCAATGTGTTCATGATGAAATATTGAGTTTTTGAGAAAAGAATTCGCTCTTATATTAAAAAAAAGGTTTGATAGCGGTCATAGATAACCGTAAAAGTAGGGAGATGATGACATTGTCTAAATAATGATACTGTATTGAATGCTTATAATTTCTACGGAACTACTGCGGCATCTTCATATTGACAGGTAGTGTTGAATTCTGTTGGCATCATCAGGATCCAATAGCACTTGCCAAGGGAATGGATTACGCATCGTTCTCGTGTCCAAGACGGGCAATGCCGTCAGTTATCAGACAAAGGGCCTCTTGATTCTCATTGTATGTTTGTTCCACCAGCTTTCATCATTCTCGAATACACCACCGCGCCACGCCGCTTCACCTCTTCCCCAACTCCTTTATGATTCCATGGCTTACTCTCTTTTATTTCGCGAAAAGAGGAACTGAATAGTGACAATTGAAACTGCCGCGCTCTTTGTTCGATGTTTTTTGTTTCCGGTAGGTGGAAGTAGAATGGCCATTGTTTAAATGTCTTACGCCGGTAGACGATTGTTCGATACTGAAGTGGGGGCGAAAGGGAAGATAGGTGTATTGGTTGGATCGCGGCCGACCCTGATTCCGCGACATTGCAAGGTCACGTAAGTTCCTCTCTAGTATTTATGTGCAGTTCATTTTCGTGGCAGTAGGGAAGGAAATTGGACAGGAAAGCGGGCAGCGCGATAAAGAACACAGACAATAGTTCACTCCTTCTCTAATTTTCGTCCCAATAATTCCTTCGAAGACAGTATCATCAGTACCATTAGTATTACCAAGAGCTCGAATTATGGCGCTTTATACTTTATCTGTGGTCTTATTCCAGTTGCTTTCTTCTACTTTTATAAGAAAATTACATGTGGACAACGTATAATATATTCTGTGTTTTTACACAAAGCCACTAATACTGCCATGCTTACTGGTTGTTGACAAGCTCTTTATATTTAGTAGCAGCTTCTGATGCAAGTGACTCTTACCAATGAGACGGTGAGTACTAATTCTTTGAAAACTGCTCATGCTCAGTTCATATTTCTATCGAAGTCAAGGAATTGACTAGAGTATTGAGAAAAGTGAAATTAGAAGCAGGAGTTTAAGAAGGACAAGTACTAGGAACCGTGGTCTCATTGCAGATTTTTGAAGGTCACGTAAGTTCCTCTCTAGTATTTATGTGCAGTTCGTTTTCGTGGCAGTGGGGAAGGAAACTGTACAGAAAAGGGGGCAACGCGATAAAGAGCACAGACAATAGTTCACTCCTTCTCTAATTTTCGTCCCAATAATTCCTTCGAAGACAATATCATCAGTACCATTAGTATTACCAAGAGCAACTAGAATTATAGCGCTTTATACTTTATCTTTGGTGTTATTCCAGTTGTTTTCTTCTACTTTATATGAAAATTACATGTGGACAACGTATAATATCTTGTGTGTTTTTACACAAAGTCACTAATACTGCCATGTTTACTGGTTGCTGACAAGCTCTTCATATTTACTAGCAGCTTCTGATGCAAGTGACTGTTACCAATAAGAGGGTGAGTACTAATTCTTTGAAAACTGCCCATGCTCAGTTCATATTTCTTTGGAAGTCAAGGAATTGAGAAAAGTGAATTGCTTGTAAACGGTTACATTTTGCAAAAATTGCCTGCGCTGCATTAGAAGCTGGAGTTTGAGAAGGACAAGTACTAGGGACCGTGGCCTCATTGAAGTTTTACATGCCAACATATAATTATCAAGACTTTTGTATCATTTTCGTTTCAACCCATGTCTTGTCATAGTGTTTCTGCACAATGTTAGTTGTTCCTAATGCTCATGAAGTGATAAACTTGTTTTGTAGAATGCCTAGACCACGAAGAGGGCACAAAGGAATCTGAATGATTTTGGAAGATAAGATACCTCACGAAGGAATAGATGCAAAGAGTTTTAAATGAAAAAAATTGATGCAAGAATTAAAATTACATCAATTTACTTAGGTGACCTATTTAAATTTCATAACAATATACATGCCAATGTTTGGGGTTCGTCTAGATTCTGAGTAGATGTTCTTGTAGCTACCTGACTAGTTTTAGGCAATGAAATAGGCAGAGACTAAGGTACGTATTACATTCCTCTGACAATTATAGAGATATGTTCAAGTGGTATGTAGTGGTATGGAGATCGATAGAGGAAAATTCATTTTTTTATAGAAAGAAACCAGGTTAATATTAGTGCTTTAAGTTTACAGCTAATAACATAAATAAGCCTCACTTTTGAAACTGAAAATTTTCGATTACTAGTTTAAGTGCTCAAGTACTTGATTAATGAGTTTTATTTGAAAAATTTTAGATAATAGTATAGATATTTTAGCATTTTTTTTTAGAAAGTGTAGAAAATAGTATTTTTTCATGATACATCAACTGAAAATTGTTTGCTGTTTTATATGTTTCATTTAAAAATTTCAGATATGTCAGTACCATTTCATTTCATCTTCAGAGAATTCTTAGCCAGTTAAGTCTCCATACATTTCGTTCAGAAGTATTCATCGAGTAAAAATTTATATTTTCAATCACATATTTCGTCGTATCATGATACTTTTTCGCATTCCATGTCTCTTCGCTAAGATTTTCTCAAACCGTTGCATTGTCTACCAACAATGGCTCAATAAATGTTTTCGAAATTAAATCAGATGTGTTATAATGGTCGAAGAATGGTAAAACTAGTCTATTGTTGTATTTACAAGACGAAACTATTGCAATTGCCTCTGAATAGACGTTACCACGAGTTGGCTTTTTGGACCTGAACTCTGTAATTATTATTAGCGGAAAGGTATTATAATTTCAACAAAGGGTAGGCTTTGGTGAGAAACAGGACCGTAGATGATAATTTCGAATCAGTATTCAGGGTTGAACAACTATTTCGAAGTTTTGCATCTAATATGAATAATATATTTATTATATAAGCAATAATAAATTCCTGATACAGTGGAAACGATTTACAACGTCAAAGCTGTATATTATTACAGTTTGATTCAGTTTATACAGGTTTAAAATCATCATACACAATCAGGAACAAAAATGATTTCAGAGCTTTATATCTTTGCTGGCAAACTTTTGTCAAAATTAAGGCTGATCTCTTGACGCAGGAATGTTCTTACTGAGAATAATTAGATCATTATGTTTGGATGTGGAATATGAGTTATCAATGGCAAAATTACCCTTTAGAAATGCTTCATATATGGTTTATAAATCATTAACAGACGCCATTAACTTTCAATATTATACTTACGAAATAGAAACTAAGTTTATAAATTTGGTGTTAAAGACTGAATGCAGAGGAATGTAATCTACAGTAAACTACTATTTATATGATTACAGATCAAATAAAGAAAAAACGTGATTTCCTTTCCAATTCGTAGGCTGCAAAAGACGCTAGTGGGTCATGTTGCCTTATTCTAAGTCAATTCTTTATGTCTTTGATTTTCGTTCAAATAACTGTCCTGGTGATATTGCCGACTTATAAATGCGCGCCATGCACTTTTCAGTTAATTTTCTACTCTTTGTTGTGGAAGAACTTCATGTACACATCCTCGAATAGTTGACAGCGTTTTTAGGTAGCTACTAATGCTGATACTTGTACTGCTCTCAGTACTGACCTGAATAGTTACACCATATGACTCTTTACATGAGACGTCACTTTAGTCCATTATATTACCTATTATTGTACATCTTTGAAATAACTCTTCGGAGTGAAAATTGGAAGCTAGAACATATTCATAAACTCATACTACTTGTTTCTCTAAACATTTATTTTTTGGATCTATGAATTTGACTAGGATTCAAATTAATTGAAATGTCTTACACCTTTTGATTCATTAAACTAACAGCACTTTTTGCAATCAACTAGCCACAGCGAGTGTGAACATAGGATCGCTTTGTCCTATTTCTTTTACAATTGGTTAATTGTTATACGTTCGGAGTCTGTCCCATATATTAACTTTGTCCAAGATATGGATAGCTAAATGTAGAACTTTCTTCCACGTTATAGATACTTATATATAGCTTATGATATTTCATCAAAGTAAAACATATTTATGATTATATATGAATTTTTGATGTGAATCAAACATATGCTGGTGACGATATTGAACCTTGCGGTACCCCACATAGTATTTTGTGATTAATGGCCGTATTATATCATTTCCAATGTAATAAACATAATTGTTCACCTTTTACGTGATTATTCACTAATATTCGCATGAATTGATATAATAGAAATCTGATTGAATCCAAAACTACATTACTGGTTTAACACTAAGATTCTATTGGACGTAATTTATAAACTCATATACTTATATGGAAAAATAATTTGTCACTTGTCATTGTCCTTCAAAGATCTTTCTTTAGAACTACAAGTCAATTTAACTACCTCCTATATTTCCGTTCTCTATTTTTAGTTTTGTCGCGACTTCGATGGTTTGTGGCCATTGTTCAAAATCGCGCTGTTGACACAATTTCCACGGAAGGAGATCCAGATTTGAATCGAAAGACGACTTATCTCCGACAATTAACGTGGGGTGCAGATATAATCTATCCGACGCCGCGTCACGTGCGACGGCGACGCTCTTATCACCCCCCGCCGCCCCGCCACTGATAACGTCGTGTTTGAAATGGCATTAAGCTTGCTTCTATAGTTCTATTATATGTATACAATACCGAATACAACACTAGTGCATTGTGTTCATTGTATGTTGTATTGTGGAATCTTTGTCCCTTTATAATATTCATCTGGGGCCTCACAATGGCCCCGTCGTCGCATCGCGAGCCAGAGTTATCTCTTCTGTCGACGCTATTGATATTTTTAACGGGAATATTTTCTTGCTTTTGTCGCGCGTCCTGGTCGAAATGGAATTATCATTCCGAACGGTTTTTTTCGTTGAACGATGTCCTGTTTTCAATTGAATCGGAAATGAAGAATTGCTCGGTAGGTGTTGCGCAAAGTGTTAACTTGTGTTGTCCAGTAATTTTACACGATATTGAAATAAACTCGAATTTTTGAAAAACTTATGGGATGTATGGAGTGCTTCGATCAATATTTATTTGTTTTAAAATTACTTGTTATCAGTCAGGACGAATTGACACGAAGTAAGGGTTCGTCATTAATCACGTCAGGCTCAAAAGGAGGAGGGTTCGGAAAAAATCACAAAAGATCACAAGGAAGGAGGATCACAAATAAGATATCACGTGTATTTATTTTTGGTTGAATGCTTGATGAACCGAAGTCGATCTTTAACAAAGCACAGTTTCAACAGTTGACTTTCAAGATGCCTGTTCACTTTTTAGTACTGAAGAAAATCTGGGTAATCCGCGATCCAAAAATATTAATTCTATTCATTAAATATATTCATTGGAATCATGTATTTTTTTATATCTGCATTTGTTATTTTAATGCCAGTCAAAAACAACCGGCAACTTTCTTTCTGGACATTTTCACCAAAATGCTTACTTAATTTTCCAACATTTAATCAGAATATATCTACAACTTTTCAATGATAACACTCTCAAAATTTCAACATACTTTGTACTGAAAAAGTACAAGTAATTTGTGATATAGAGGGAGTGTTAGTCTGTCGCACATATCACCAGAATGAGGAAGGGGGTTAGTTTAACAATAAACAGTTGTTAACAGCCCCATATAATTGAATGAACCACCACTAGGGAATATATTTTGGAATCACTCGCGGTCCCCACTCAGTATTTTTCGGAAACGATGAATTTTTGCAGAATATTGTATGTCGAATCAGACAAATTTGGGCCTGTGTGTAATTTTTACTTCTTAGATAATCCTTAAAATGGAACATTTATAGTTACATCAAGCCATCTGTTGAAAAAGAAAGGTACAACTATTTCGAGTCTGATAGAAATGTACGTCTACAAATAAATAGTGTATGAATTTTTCACTAGATGGCTTTTATACCTATTGCACGTTCTGTTTAATCTCTTTGGAATTCAAAATTTAGAAATGAGAGAAAAAAATGAGATATTCGCTCAAATGCTTGTTTAACGTTGTTTACTGTAATTTTTTTTTGATTATGATGGAACAAATTGTAAACTGAAAGTTATGCTATAATTCAATTCCATTTTTTTAAATGAGAGGTAATAATAAAAACTTGTCTATTATGATGGAGTTTGTTATTCAAATTCAAATAACTATATTCGAGGTTAAAAATGAATTTATTTTTGTCGTATATCTGCCCAACAGAAATAATTCGTTGACATTACCTAAATTGAAATCATTCCTGTAAATTCAATATTGGCTTTACAATTATTTACATGATTAAGTATTAATATATAAATTCCATTTTTTTCTTTAATTAGGTTCGTTCTGTTCTTTCAATTTCTGTATTTTTTGTTCTGTTTTTCATGACAAAATTATGGTAAGAAAGATAGTTTTAAATCTTTTAGTATATTTGACGAGCATTGATAACAAACTGATATTTAATTTATTTGTAACAAGAATTTTGTGGAAGTTGTTAAACTTTATTTTTCTCACAGACTCGAGGGTAGTCAACGGAATGTTGAGCTAATTATTCAGGCTGTTTTGAGTTATTACAATTTCAGCGAAATCTTGATTTTCAGTTTTTTCACAACTCCCATTAATGATTTCGTTTTTCTGATTCATCATTCTTTGCGGACAGAAATTTCAATGTATCTACGAATAAATCGTCCTTCAAGAGAACAATAAGAAATTTAATAGAGACTCCTTTGTTCATATACCAATACAAAAGACATTGTAGGCGGATATATTGGTACGGTTGAAATAAATAGGAACTCCTTAATTTATTCTATTTAATCGAAACAATGAGGATAATTCTGCAGTATAAAGGCTTCTTTTCCTCTCCTCCAGCCCCAATATCCCCCTTGCTCCATTTCAATTTTCCAATTAGCCGAAGAATATACAGAATTACGGCATCAACAAAAGTTATCAAACTGAATAACGGGAAGCACCGAAACTGGGCTCCGTTATGTTAGCTACTATTCTATGCTCCCGATGATGAGCGTCGGTGGTGTATCGCTTGGATAATGGCAACCCGAACCGGTTGTTTCCGTTCTTCATTTGTTTCTGTGCGATGAACACAAACAATTGCATGACACTGGGCTATTGTGATCGCAACAATGACTGTTCAAAGATGGCCGCGCGTCGTTTTGTGCGGTCAGTATTGTTCGCGGATTCTTTCTGAGAAGACGATGCCTTCGTACCACCTAATGGACTTGATAAGATTTGATTAAATATGTCTTTGGATCAACAAATATATACAGGATGGACCACATCGGACACGTAACAAGATAAAAAGTAGCTTTTCTACATCATGTAGATCAAATGTATCGTTGTTTGTATAATTGTAGCATTTCTACACCATGTAGGTCAGATGTATCGTTGTTTGTGTAATTGAAAATATACACCACAAAAAGTAGCATTTCTACACCATGTAGATCAACTGTATTATTGTTTGTATAATTTAAAACACACACTATAAAAAGTAGGATTTCTAAGTCATGTAGGTCAGATGTATCGTTGTTTGTATAATTGAAAACAAAAACGATAAAAGTAGCATTTCTGAACTTTGTAGATAAAATGTATCGTTTTTTGTATAATTGAAAACATACACGATAATAAGGAGCATTTCCACACCATGTAGATCAAATGTATCGTTGTTTGTATAATTGAAAATATACACGACAAAAAGTAGCATTTCTACACTATGTAGATCCAATGTATTATTGTTTGTATAATTGAAAACATACACAATAAAAAGTAGCATTTCTAAACTTTATAGATAAAATGTATTGTTTTTTGTATAATTGAAAACATACACGATAATAAGGAGCATTTCTACACCATGTAGATCAAATGTATCGTTATTTGTATAATTGAAAACATACACGATAAAAAACTTACATACACGATTTCTAAACTTTGTAGATAAAATGTATCGTTTTTTGCATAATTGAGACATACACGATAATAAGGAGCATTTCTGCACCATGTAGATCAAATGCATAGTTGTTTGAATAATTGAAAATATACGAGATAAAAAGTAGATTTCTACACAATTAGATCAAATGTATCGTTGTTTGTATATTGAAAACATACACGATAAAAAGTAGCATTTCTAAACTTTGTAGATAAAATGTATCGTTTTTTGTATAATTGACAAATGTAGCGTTGTGAAATGAAATTCATTATTGAACACCGTGTATATTAAGGGATATCTAACCATTTTTAAAGGTTTGATACAGCTCCTTTATTGCTTGTCTAAAGGTGATTGGCAATGTGGATTCATCACTATTTCGTTGACTTCCATTGCCTTCGAATGTAAGTTCAAATTATTGAACAGAACTATGATTGAATAACCAATTGAATGATAAAATTATTCGGGTTGAACTGAAAAAACTAAAAAAAATTGATAATTAGTGTCCTGAGGGCTGAAACAGAAACATACAATGAAATTAAAATAGATGAAATGAAGTAAAATTAATTGCAAATAACATAAAATAAAAATTGGAAATACAATTAATAAATCAATTCTTACTGTTGATAAAAGAACGGAGGGTTGAATCAGAAATCGAATTCACACGACTTTTCGGTTAGTAATGAATTTCTAACCGTTCTCAAGTGAAAACTGTTGTTTTAAAAGAGTTTTTTAAAGTTTTACTCCATTTATTCAAATTTCATCTCATTTCATACTTCTGTTTCGTTGTTCAGAACATTAATGTTGACTTTTCAGTTCAATTCCATCGATTTTATTGTTCTATTTGTTCATTTGATCATAGTTTTGTTTCAGAATTTCTGAAACTTAAATTTATAGACAAGTGAGTCCGACAAAATAGTGAGTAACTTCATTATTATTACCAATATTATAAATTATATATTATACAACAAGATTATAAATAGAAAAAATATATAAATAAAAATATAATAGGCATAAAAATTCAATAAATTTTTTCTAGATTTTTGAAAAATGGTATTCTTAGTCCTAAAAATGAAATCAGACTGTGAAAATAAAAAAAAATTCATTACTTATTTTCGTTTCAAATATAAATAGAAATAAAATATAAATAAAAATATAATAGAATGTAAACTTAAATTTAAACACTTGAACTTTATTGGCTACATAGCATGACGCGTTTCGTCGTTACAAACCACTTCTTCAGATGCTTACAGAATAATGAAGTGTAAATCATAAGTTCAAGTGTTTGAATTTCAGTTTATATTCAATTATAATGGATTTGCGACAAGTAAACGCCAACACTATTAAATATTAAAATATAATAGACATAAAAATTCGATAAATTTTTTTCTAGATTTTTGAAAATTGAAATATTAGCTTTGTCAAAAGAGTGGTATAAATCATTGATTTTATTTATTCCAAATTTAACATCTGTATAATTTTGTCCAGAAAACCGGTGCAATTTAAATACTACCTAAAGGTGTTTATGAATATTGTAGTCATATTTCCAACTCTTATTATAAGGGTGATTACATTTCTTCTTGGGTTTTTCACTTTCATTACTATTTCGGAGATTCAAAATCATATAGAAATTCTTAGCTACCATAAATTCGCCTTCTAACTTTTGGTAATCCTTTTATGGCATGGTATTATTGTTTATGGCACCTAAACTTCTTGTTAAAATTTCTTCTGCCTTGACTTTGGGAGTATTGAATATTTTTGTATATACAATAATGCCAAGATATATAGTTTTTTGAGGAGCATTAAATAGACGCTCTATATTTACTCAAGTTTTTCAAAACCTAAACGACACATTGATAAACTTATTAGTTTTTACTTTTCAAAGATTTATATTTTTCATATTATATGAGTATGTAATAGTAAAACTCTCATTACATTTTATACATTCGTTATTTCTTTTTCTTTCTTCTACATATTTTCTGAGACTTAATAATTTGAAACTCAACTTTTCGTCTTTATCGTTGGTTAATTTTTTTCTTTATACTCGTACACTTTGAATATAATTTTAATGTTCAAATGAGTTTCATTATATTTGAATTCATATTGAACTTGAAACTAAGTTATTAAACTTAATCAGTCAGTATCAATGAGCTTGTCATAGGAAATGTATACATAAAATTTGTTTTCAAACATAACTTTGAAGTTACAAATTATAGAAAATCAACGATAAAGAATGAAAATTGATTGAAATTGTGATTTTAATTCTGAAATGTAATAAGGACAATATTTCATAACTCAAATATCAAGTTGAAATGTTGATAATTTGTGAAATTTGGAATATTAACATGAATCAATGTGGCAAATATGTAAGTAATTTGAAGAGTACTTGCCGATTAACATTGAAATATCAAAATATATAAAAATGTCAAAATTAATTTATTTCATTCAATGACTGGTATATCCTTCTAAAGTTCAAGATGTCATAAAAGACAGAATGGGTCTCCGAAGAATTTCATTTTATATAATTCGTTTCACAGGAATTATAAGGCCCAAAGTCCCAGAGAGAAGGCATGAGAACAACTTGTTGCGCTGTCTGGTTTAGAGATCGGGAATTTTCTTAAACAAAATAGGTACAGCACTCGCATTTGCGATTCCACGTTGATGGGTTTTCCCGAAAATCCACCAGTCAGATACGCTGTTTTGCAAATCTGTTACATCAAGATGTTTTACTGTTGCGGAATTTCAAATTCTGAAGCATTTTGATAAATTAGAAGTTATCGATTGAAACGATGAGTTATCTTTTGAAACGATAACTTCTTTCATGTGAAAAATAAAGGGATTTTAATCAATTGTGTGGAAGCTTACAATCGTAATTTTATATTTTAATTGTAAACTAATTTAAACATGGTAATACAACATTAAGCTGTTTCTTTAAGTAGCTATACAAAATATAAGATAATCTCTTTTTCTTTTTATTGAAAAAAACTATGTTCTATAAAATAAATCGGCAAAAATTTCTGAAAAATTAATGACTAGGTATAATAATAACATGAAATTCCAAGATTATTTTCAGTGCTTCAGATGATGTTGTTACGATAATGAGATTTATAAACTTTTAAATATATATATATATATATATATATATATATATATATATATATATATATATATATATATATATATATATATATATATATATATATATATATATATATATATATATATATACTGGCAACTTTGTCAAAACTAATGAATAATTAGTTGATTCTGTAGTTTCGACCAAGTTGTAATTCGCAACGAAACGTCAACGTACAACGTTTAACAATTGAAAAAACCTGTTATTTCTGAAAATATCAAGCTTACATCATGAACAGACAATAACACCATATACGATTGATAATAATAATAATAATAAGCTTTGTGTCCAAATATAGTGCATGTTACAAGGTCATAAAAACATACACTAGAAACAGAAATAGGGTCAAAATAAAGTCTATATTCGCAATACTTGATGAATTCATTCATGTTGTATGGCTCAATCCTGAGGAGATATTAATAGATATTATCTTTATATGTAATGAGATTTCTGTCCCTTCTAATATTGGATAGTAGTTTATTAAAGTACTTTATGCATTTATACAAAGGTCCTTAATCTGTTTTGCCAGCTTGTGCATTGGAAAATCCATGTCAAGTATGTGGGTGTTATATGTGATATTCTTTTTTTCTTCAAACCTATTTCTATTTTTGAATAAGAATAAGAGACATTCCTGAATGTGAATGGCAGGAGCTGTTAGAATTCCCTCTTCTCTGGACTTTCCTCTACAAGATTCACGAAAAGTCAGTTTTAATGTTGTACGTTTAGCTCTTTTTTGAAGTCGTGTCACTCTGTCTAAGTCTGAGGTATCCCCATAAATAATAATAGTTCCGTACCTTATTTTAGCCACAAATACAGTATGGTAAATAATTTTCATGGTTTTCTTGTCCAGATACTTGCTCAGAACTCCCAAAGAGTAACATATAGAACTCAGTTGATTGCACAGTTCTGACATATGATTCCTCCAATTTAGTTTGTCATATACATATACACCCAAGAACTTGGATGAGTCTTGCAGCTACAGGTGGAAATTCCCTAATATTAGATATTCAACTGCTCTAATAGTGCTATGCGGTGTTCTGAACATCATTGCATTTGTTTTGTCAGCATTCATTGATTGTCCTGAATCATTCTTGTGCTATGCTCAAGATGTGATCAACTTGATTTTTCGCTTGCATCTGGGTGCTTGTCCTTACAGTGATGTTTGTGTCATCTGCATAATTCACAATTGTTGTTTTTCCTATTTTATTTGTTATACTGTCAAGGTCATTTATGAATACTATGGACAGTGTAGGACCCAAGATACTGCCCTGTGGTATCCCAATTTCAAAAAGAGTGGGTTTAGACAACACCTCAGACCAATCACCTCTCACATTTATTCTAATTCATTTTTATTCCATACTGTTCTATTTTGATTATGATGTACTTGTGAAAAATGGTATCGAATGCCTTTGAGAGATCAATTAAAAGAACTATTATGATTTCTGAACTTTCAAAAGATGCAAGTATTTCCTCAATGAAGTCAACTATGGCTGTTTGAGTGGATCTGCCTTTTATATAACCATGCTGAGTTGTTGAAAGTAGATTATGTTCATTTAAGAATGTAATCATCTCAAAGACTTTTGAGAAGGATGGAAGGAGACCTATTGGCCTCTAATTTGCAGGATTTTCTGCAGGATTATAAATAATGCTTCCAGTATTCATAATGTTATATATAAATTATGTTCCACAAATTATAACTTATATTTGAATTCTCATATTTGATTTAAAATTTGTAGTAAAGTGTTGATATTTTGCACAAAACGATTGATTTTGAATATTATATTTTCGTATTATCCATATAATTCGTTTTTTGTGGACTTGAAATATTGACTACATGTTATTTGAAAAATGTGTAATTTTAATTCTTGTAAGGAAATGTATTTGTTTCGTTGAGTCGTTTATAATTTAGGGTTCTTCGTTAAAAATTTAGTTTCAATAAATCAAATTTTCTGGAAATGTACATACATTTTGAAAAACATGATTAATTTTAACTTCTGAAGAATTTGGACATAATTGTTCACATTGGTTTACGATACATTGAAGCAGAATATTAATTTTTGATTAAAGTTTTTTTTGGATAACATGTGGTTTTTAAATTGTTGCTTTGTATTCCACAAATTATCGTCACCTACATTTGGTTTCGCATTTTTAAAATGAGTAGAGTCTTTCATTGATTCAAGAGACACAATTCAGTTCGAATTCAGGAGTATCTAGCACACTGGTGAGTTATTAAAGTGTTATTATTACTAGTGGTCTCCCTGCAGTCAAAATTCGGACATAAATCTCCTAATTTTTGAGTTTGAACTTTATTAGGTTTCTTATCTCAAATACTTTATCTATATATCATTCTCGTTTATAATTTTTTTTATGTTTTCTAGTTAGTTGTATTTTATAAATTATAAAATTTATTTTTATCGGCATTCAGTAGGATCAAAGAGAACTTGAACATTGAAGCCTATAGAAAACATTAAGCTAGAGTTTAACCAGAGTAAGTATGGTATGTATTTTTGTGTATGTTGTCTGTCATTCAAGTAGTACGTAGTGCGTGTATCTTCATTTTTATTTATCCATGTATTTTTTGTGTATTTTATATGAAAAAATACACAAAAGTACATTTCATTTCTAAAACGTAACGTGTCTGTAATGTTGACTGTGCCTAATATATTTCTTCTCGAAATTTTCTTAAACATGTGCACAAAGTTTCAGCTTCACTTAATTATATAACTCAAGTTTAAGTAAAACTCACTCAAATCCTTTTAATTAATTACTATAAACACAACGTCATCAAAGATCGGTCATGAAATATGACCAGCGAAAAAAATAACAGTCTAACACGCACATTCCCACATGATGATATTGTGAAATTGCCTTGTGAACAATGGAAGTCGGGTGTGTGCGTATGTGCAGGAACATAAGAATCAACAATGGAAGTCGATCCATTAGGCCCCGGCCACCCCCTTTTCAATGGTTTGACTCCCCGTTAAAAGATAGCATACGTTGCCAGAAACACACAAAAGATAATAGATGCGTTTTGATATTTCATTATGGTAGCAATCGAGAAACGGAATATATAGATAGATAGAAGAGTACGACGGGAATACGATAAGAATTAATGTACTAGCGCATTCGCCAATTTACATAATACTCGATTACACTGGGGAACAGTAATTTTATTGTCCTGGATCTGTGACTTGTTTTTGACTAGATTTTCTAGTTGACTAGATTTTGTTTTGGACCGAATTCAATAATTTTATCAATTTTTCTCCATCGCGTCAAGTTTTCAAACTACGGTATACCCTCTCTTTCCCCAAAAAGTCATACAAAATGGGCAAAAGAGGAAAGTAAAGTGGGCACTAACCAAACATATACGAATATTTTATTCATACAAAGGTTATTATAATATTATAAGTTGAACTGTTTTTATACAAAAAATGAAAAATATATTAGGGTAAAAATTTTCGCTTAAAACTTTTCCTTAGATTGTTCAATCTGGGGACATTCTCGCTTGATGCTTCAACGGTAGTCAGCCATCCTACTAACATCCCATCTACTTTGATACCTTGCCTCCATGACCTTCAAGTCTGGGTGGTATCGCTTACCCTGTTCATCAATAACAGCGCCAAGATTTTCTGGAAAGTTGGCAAGATGCCTCTGTAGGAAATTCAGGTTTATACTCATATTACAGCCCAAGCTTTTTAAAGCTTTCTAAAGTTGTTGAAAAGTTTTGACGTAATTCTGGGCTCGTGTGTTTCCAAAAAGTCCTTGACAAATACTTTTAATACCAACCAAGCATTCTTTTCAAGTTCTGTCATTGTTTCAATGAAACGTTCATCTTCAATAAGTTGCCGAATCTGTGCCTCATCAAAGATGCAAGCCTTTATCTTCTCATATCACAAGCTAGGAAATGCCGAATTGATATACTTAAAACAGTCCCCTTCAGTTGATAAAGCTTTAACAAATTACTTCATGAGAACTAGTTTTATATGCAAAGTCGGAAATATAATGTTTTTTTGTCGACAAGTGGCTGATTTAGATTGTTTGGATACTAGGCTTCAGGTTAGATCTTGGCGGCCACTTTGACTGCACCCAATGCTTCTCACGAGCTCTGATGTCCAACATACATAGAAAACAGGGATACAACAACGCGGATATACAAGGTATTTTAAAATGCAGGGTGAATTCTAAATCGGACATTCAACAAATGGCACGTAATTAAAAATTAACAAAACCGAGGGCAGCAGCCGTTAGTCCCTGATAGGCCCTTTAGACATTTTGCTCCTTTATATACTGTGAAAGATGAAAAGGTAAGTGAAATTCACTTGGGTTGAATGAGGTTGAGAAACCTTATAGCCCCCCGCATGAATATATACGCTAAAAGTATATCCCCAAACAAAACTGTCGAATGAAGGTTTTCGATTTGATTTGATCAAACAGCGCTCAAATCTTCCAGATTCAACTGATTGTATTGAACTTTAATTTTTTGAAGGAGTAAGATGTGTTTAATATCGAACAGTCCTAAAATCTTCCAGATTTAATTGCTTGGGTATATTTTTATTCTGAAAAAGTAGGTACTCTACCAAATCAAATACCGCTCGCATCTTCCAGATTTTATTGATTGTATTATATTTTCAATTTTCGAAGGAGTCTTTCTGGTGGATTCTAAAATATCAAATACCGCTCGAATATTGCAGATTTAATTGCTTGGATTACATTTTCATTTTTCAAAAAAGTATATACTCTGCAATATCAAACAGCGTTCCAATCTTCATGATTTAATTGTATTATCATTTTTATGTTAGAAGGGGAACTTCTTTATGGACGTAGGTTAGGGAGAAATACAATTTTTAAAAAATCGTCAACTTTTTCTAAGGTGTTAAACCGTTAAAGTATTAAGATATTTATCAAATTTAGTGGTAGGTATCACCTTCTCAAAAACATTCTGATACGGAACTTACTGTTGAAAAATTGAGTGAGAAATAACGAGAAGTAGAAAATTTGGTGATTTTAAAATGAATTCAAAAGTTAAAATACTTTTTATATAATAAAATTACTCCAAATACTTTTAGAATTACTTATAACGTTGATTATTTGTATTGATTCACCGTCAAATATTAATGAACAAATTTTATATTTGTAATTTCCCTTCGTTAAAAAATTGTTACATTCTTTATTTTCTGAGTTATATATTTACTTTTGTCAGTGGAAATATCTTATTTTATCAATGCAATTCAGAAACAAAATGTTCTCGTTAAGTAATCTGGAGTAAGTGAGTTTTACCCAAAATCAAAAACTCTATTCTTGTTTCTATTTTGAACAAATGCGTTTATAGTGGAAATATTAAAAAAATTTTTTAATATTTCCTCTGGCTATGTAATGTATCTCCATTTGTCAGTCAAAGAAGGAGCATGTTGACTATAAATTTCGAGAAATTTCAAGTTAGTAGGCAGAGTATTTTATCTGCATCATAATAAATATTATGATCCTATATATAACCCAGTTAAATATTACTGGATGTAATAGTAAGCATGTGCAACTGAGGTAATTGAGGGTACTAATTTTTTGAAACAACATACATAAAAATCCAAGATTATTCATATAACTAAGATAGATATACAAAATTTAAGCCATATGAACTATATCTACTGACTCATATTCTATGAAAAGCCTGAGCCATATAAACCATATGAACTCATATCCACTGACCCATTATCTAACCAATTTTTTGATGGACCTGTAGATCAATGAAGTAGATCAAATCCCAAGCTGATTTTTCTGACAGATAAAAATAATACTAATATGCCTTTATTCAAATCATATTTTCATACAACTTATCGAATGGGCGAGATTTAGCATCAACTACTCTTACACCTAACCCCTAACAAATTGAAGCAGCCAATAAAGAATTAAACATGAAATTTCAATCAAAAAAGGGAAAAAATGAACTTTAATTTTTTTTTAGACTTGAAAATATTACTCCTGGTTGTTATAATAAAAAGATGTTTTTATTTTTCGAGTCATTGAATGATTCCTGTTCGTTATAGTAAAATAGGTAAAATTTTGAAATTTATTTGTAATTATTGTTGCAGATTCAATCGTAATTTTTTTGCTTTTATTCATAATATAGCTTCAAAAATTTGTTATCTAATACTGATTGTCCTGAAGATGAAAAGCAGTGTTTCAATGGGGAAAATGAGTGCATCATTGGTCGAATTTTCCACGAAGAAATTCGAAAAAGAATGAGCAAAGTTGTTGTTTTTTATGTTTTCAAGGGTCCAAATTGAAAAACTGATAATTTTTCAAAGTATCCGATATGATAATAAAAATTATTAGATGTTTCAGAATTCAGAAAGGTACCTAACTCTTCTATAGATAAAGTAATTCATTTCCTCTGGTTTTGTAATCCTGTTCCGTGGAAGGCTTCTCGCAGAGTAAGATACAAACTCAACTTTTTCAATATAATTTCGAATTCGCTTTTATGTTCCATATAAAGGACTTTTAACTCAGTCTTCAGTTATTCCTCTACGCGCTGAAAAGCCACCGTCTCTGGAAAATTGTTCCGTTGAAAGGAACCGTGGACCAAATCGACTTCTTTGCATGTCAGTCCGCATCGACATGACGAAAGTTATCTATTGTTTAGGCCGAACAATGGCCCGCCGTCATATCTGGACCGCGGATGAAAAGATGATGCCTCACGACGACACTGGCGCCGGGACGGATTCCCGGAAGGTACGCTTTGTTGGAAACGCGTGTATGGATTTGCGTGTATGAAATACGCGCCACTCAGGACCGTATTCTCTCCAGACGACGTGATTTTCTAACGAAATTTAAAAGTCGAAACTCGAAGTACTAATGTGTGCATAAAAAATATTTATATCCTTAGTAGTGATGTGCCGGATCCTTAAAAATGTATATCCGCGGATACGGATATAAATACGGATATTTGGTGTCAATATTCGTGGATCTCGACTGTATCACGCAGTACTAGATTACTCAATTAACGAATTTTATATCAATTTAAAATTGAATGAACGAAATTTAAAGAATTCGAAATATTCTTCTCTGCATGAAAAATATTTATATTCTTGGTAGTGATGTGTCGGATAGTTAAAAATGTATATCCGAGAATACGGATCTGAATACGGATATTTGGTGTCAATATCCGCGGATCGTGACTGTATGTGTTACGCAGTACTAGTTTACTCAATTGAAAAATATTCTATCAATTTAAATTTGAATTTTTTTCTGCCTCGGATATCCGTATCTTGGACACTAAAAAAAACAAACGAACAACAATCTAAGGACCTGAAAATATTTGAAGATTTCATTATTGAACTAAGAACTCAATTGATTTCCAAGAGCTCCCCGTCACAATAGAAATGTCACGTGATAGCTATGCGTTGAATGCGTTAAAATGTACAAAAAAACACTACTTAGGATTCTTGATATGAATAATTCTGTAGACGTTAACTGCAGCAGTATTTTAAATTGCTTTCTTTTGATCGTATTCAATGGTGCAGTAGGAGTTTTTGAACACATGTTCAGGCCCAGCAGACTTTTCGAATTTTGTTTTGTGACAGTGGTTTTTACGTTGCTTAAGGCGTGTTTTGATATTTCATTTGCTAGTTTCAGAGAACCACTGGGAAACTTACTGCCAGATGTTGATAGGTTATTTCGTGAATGAACGCAGTACCTAAGCTTCGAATTCCGTTTTTTTCTAGGCGTTCTGTACAGAAAAGTATATGGAAAGGGTTAAAGTTGAATCTATACGATTGAATCAGAATTTAGTTCTTTTAGGAATCTATAGCGACGTGCTAATAAGAATGAAACATATCAGGATAGGAGACAGACTTTATTTCTTGATGTTCAAAACATTTCAGGTGAAATTTGAAGCGAAAATTTCAGAAAATTTCTAATTATATACCACTATTGAATATTTTATTTTTCAAAGGTTATGATTATATACAATACTCAAATTTTAGTTTGCAATGGTTCATTTCACATGATACTATTTTATTGCTTTTCACTACCGCATTATATAATAAAGAGCATTCCAAAACTACGGCGAAGTTAGAGGCAGGAGTGGTTTTCGTAAGCTCTAAAGAACCGTTCAGAGAAGATATTTTCAAGGCGTAACATGTCTGGGTTTGCCGTTGACGAATTTTGAAAATTCGACAATTTTCATATTCAAACAAATTTCAAACAATCTCCTTCAAAAATACCTCAAAATACAAATACTTCAAAAATTTAAAGGACGCAAATTATCATTGAATATAAACTTAAATTCAAACACTTGAACTTATGATTTACACTTGATTGTCTACATAGCATCACGCCTTTCGTCGTTACAAACGACTTCTTCCGATGCAAATAGAATAAGAAGTCGTTTTTAACGACGAAACGCGCCATGCTATGTAGTTAAAAAAGTGTAAATCATAGGTTCAAGTGTTTGAATTTGAGCTTATATTCAATTATAATGGCTTTACATCGAGTAAACGCCAACACTATTAAACATTTAGACGCAGATTATCATTTGGGATATCTAACCTAAGCATTATTAATCTGAAGAATGTGTACGAAGAAATTATTCACTATTTAATAAAACGTTACAATTCTGTTCGAAATGATTAACACAATCCGATTCATATTTACATGAAATTTAATTTGTCGTAAGAAATTCAAATCTGACGCTTGAAAAATTATAGATTTTTGTATGTACACGTTTAGTCGGTATAAGATGTGCATCATAAGCAACATTTTCGTAACCCCCATAGTTAACTGAGACTGTTGACGTATTATTTGAACAGATTTATCAAAATTTCTCAAATTTTTGATGAGCAGAGCAAAGACTTACTGCCCTCTAAAGTTTTTACGTAATATTTGAACGATTCGAAGGTACTGTGAATCCCAGATTATAGGAAATATTTGTTATTTAACTGTTTTTTGAAGAATAATCGTTTCTATTCATGATAGCTGTTAGATATAAAATGTATATAACAGCAGGTATGGATTTATTGGTGTTGCTCTTCCGTTCAAGCTTTATCTCGTCCATGTACAACCAGAAACACGTCAAATAAATCACATATTGGAAGGGAGTGTCGCACATTTCCATTATCACAATATTTAGAAATTAGATTTATAATTGTAGAGTTTTAGAATATTTAAAAAGAATATTCGACTTGAAATTAACATTGAAATCAATAGACTTGCCGACATTTAACAATTTTTGGATCCACTGAATAAATATTTCGAGCAACTAAGCAAGGGATTGCCCAAGTCTTGAGGTCTCAGAGAGGTGAAACCATTTGCAGGTTTTAATTGGTAGGTTTTAATATTTTAGCAATTGCTAAAATATTAAAACCTTATAATTGAAGAATAGCACATACTGCCAAAAATCAAATCGAAGAAATATATACAAAATTAAAAAGTAAAACTGTAACTCTGAGAAAAACTCATACAGTTTATAATATTCCGTGTAACAATTGCAATAAAAGCTATATCGGACAAACAGCACAAAATCTCGAAGAAAGAATCAATGCGCATAAATACGCAAAAAATGAAATCACAGCCTTACATAAACATAAAATAACAGAAAAACATGATTTTGATTACAAAAATACGAAAATTTTGGCAACTGAAAGAGACAAAAAAAGTAGAGAAATTTTAGAAATGTTACACATTCGTAAAAATTTAGAAAACACAGTAAATGAAAGAACAGACATTAAACATCTGAATTCTATCTACAACAACTTAATAAACCTCACAAATAACACTCGTATAATAAACACACAACAATCACCAAACATCACATCTCAAAACTAATTTTTTCCAGACCTACCTTCAATTTCACATACATAAACGAACAATATACACATTCTGGATAAGTATATAAAAAACTATATGTAATTGTATATATGTAACCCTTTCCTTTACTAATTTATTCCAACTCCTGAAGATGGCTTCACAACGGAAGCCGAAATGTCGAGATTATATAAATCTAGAACGCGGCTCATTCCGAGAATCAAGTTTTATACATACTTCTGACCGCGGAAACCTTTCTGAACATATATATATATATATATATATATATATATATATATATATATATATATATATATATATATATATATATTTATTATAATTAATTATAGGACCATTGAATTTAAATACGTGTTACTGTTTATAAAATATATTAACCTCAACCTAAAACATTAAGGGACGTTAGTCTCAATCAATTAACATTATATAATTATTTGTTAAAAGTGTCACAATACTACATCAAAAGATATAAAACTTATTACTAATAATAAAAATGTGAAAATAATCATAAAATAGGATAATTATGAAAAATTGCCATAGTAAATTCACGATCCATAAAAATGAACTTATCATAACTGTTCGATGAAAGATGCGTTAATCGAATTATCTTATTGCTTTTGAGGTAAAAAACTGACAAAAAATTTAAATTACGAAGCTGAATAAATTAAATAATACACAATAATCCTTCAATACATAAATAGAGTAGCAGTATCAACAATAAAAGTGATAAAATGGAATCTTCACAAACATGTTATTGTTTCATTAAATGCGTGTCATGGTTACAGTTGAAGCCTTTGTTACTTCCAGCTTTGTTATTGTTCTTATTTGAAATATTAACACAAGTAGAGTAAATATGGATAACAAATGAAATGCATCATTTCAGCAAAACTTGATAAAAAGTATGGATTGAAGGAATCCTTCATTTGTTATCCACAATTACTCAATTTGTGTCAATATTTCAAATAAGAGCAATAACAAAGCTGGAAGTAACAAGGGCTTCAACTGTAACCATGACACGCATTTAATGAAACAATAATATGTTTGTGAAGATTCCATTTTATTATTACATTCCATTAGTACAAATTAAAAAAGAAAATTAGTACATTAAAAAATATCTGAAAGGTAGTTTTGTACCAAATATTTTGTGGTCCTATATATTGGAAGTATATAGGTGAAAGTTCCAGCTTTCAAGATATATGAAATATTTTCTATTCAGTAATATCACAGCAAATAAATAGAAAATTGCAATCTTCCTCTGTGCACGTTACAATTTCTTCTACAGTAGGCTCTTGATCTGAAAAAGAAATTAATCATGAAATGGGGTATATAATATCTTCGAAGTGGTTAAATCGCAGAGGATGTTATAAATCTTTACGTACTATTTTAAATCAGAATTATGAAATAATCACATATGAGAAACGTCCAAAAATTCCTTTCGAAGATCTTCTATTAACAGCGATTTGAAATTAATTGAAAGTTTGCTTGTTTTACATCAATATTATGTAACAGTACGTAATCTGAAAAACTTCTCTATTAAGCTGACAATTAACGTTCTCTCAACTTGCTAACAATTGACATTCAAACATAGTAAATAAGAAATAACTTCAACTAAAATAATGTTAGGCTTGGTTTCTTAATTTTCAGTTAGAGTGGCAGATAAACTTATCTTTCAGTTACCAGATTTTTTTCTCTTGTCTTTTCACTTCCAGTTAGAGTAAACGCTAGAGTAAACAGTAGGTAACTGTTGCTCTTACCGACAGTTTAGAGTTAGACTATAGTTTAAATTTATCTTTCACTCAGGTAGCCAGAAGCTAACTGAATACGAAAAGACGAAGCCTTATTCGAGTAATAACGGTGTTTTTTCAGAGGTATAGAACTTTAAATGGCATTACTGTTGAAGATGGCAACCGATTCAACAGCTGAGAAGTGATTTATTCTCAGTTGGTTTGGCAATTCACCATGAATAGACTCACGCCTGAACAAAGCTTGCAAATAGTGCAATTGTTTCGAAAATAATGGTTCTGTGCGGAATACGTATCGCGCACTACGTCCATTTAATCGTTGAATGACTTCTGGTTGAATGGCTCCGTCAACAAACAAACCTGACGCATTTGGAGTGAAGATAATCCTCAAGTGTATGTGAAAACACCGTTACATCCAGAAAAACTGACTGTTTGGTGCGCTTTATGTGCTGGTGGAATCATTGGTCCGTACTTCTTCAAAAACGATGATGGCCAGAACGTTACAGTCAATGGTGATCGGTATTGAGCCATGATTATTAAATTTTTTCATTTCTGAATTGAACAACCACGATGTCCAGGAGCTGTGGTTTCAACAAGACGGTGCAACTTGTCACACAGCTCGTGCCACAATCGATTTATTGAAAGACACGTTTGGTGACCGCCTAATTTCACGTTTTGAACCTGAGAATTGGCCTCGAAGATTTTGTGATTTAACACCGCTAGACTACTTTCTGTGGGGCTATGTAAAGTCATTGGTCTATGCGAATAAGCCACACATGATTGACTATTTTGAAGACAATATTCGCCGTGTTATGTAAGCCGATATACGGCCACAAAAAGTCATCGAAAATTGGACGTCCAGATTAGACTACATCCGAGCCATCCGTGGCGGTCATATGCCAGAAATCATATTTAAAATGTAATGCCACAAGATTATCTTTCGAATAAAAAAAAATTCTTGTCAATCGATTGATCCATCGTTGTTTTATTGCAACTTAAAGTTATATTACCTCCAAAAAAAAACCTTTAGAATACTTATCTAACAAAAACATTTATATGTAATAATTTGAAATATTTCGGTAGTATTTTTCTCTGATATAAAATATGAAAAAAAAATAGAAGCAAATTTGGTTTATGAAGAAGAATTATGTCTCTGACTCTTTGGTATTGTCAATCAGTGAAAATTATTTATTTTAAACTTTCAACAAAGCTACAATTTTTGTAGAATAGACAGGTTAAAAGGAAATAAATGTGTTAGTTTTACTGTCTGCTGGTGCAAGGAGTTATTCCTTGCACCAGCAGATAGTTGAAATAATTGACAGATAAGACACTGAGTATCAAATCTAGCTCTGGTCTAGACTATATTTGCTAATACTTACTGTGATTTTCGGATATAAATTGTTGTATACGAACGTCAGCATTAACGCAGAAGGCTGGGGGTTGAAGATTACTATGCAAGTCTAGAAGATCACGATTTTGATACATTATTACCGGTTCTCCACGGGAATTTCGTCTAGATTTCCGCTCTTTCGATTCACTAGGAGATGTATTTGTGAGGGGAATATTATTAGGCGTCGATATGGATCTACGCTGTCTATTTGAGGTCCTATTAGGAGACCGACTTCTGGTCAGGCTAGGTGGTGAATTTGAAGTCGATCTAGATCGTCTAGTGTTTCTCGTTTGTCGGGAACTATTAGTGGATGGTGTAAGAGGTGGATTAAATATCGATGGATGCATCCTATTTCTTGAATTGTCATTAGTTCTGTCAATTGGTACGGGCTGCCTATTTCTTGAATTGTCAACAGTTCTGTCAATTAGTACAGGCTGCATAGTTGACCAGGGTGTAGAAGTAGGTGGCAAATATGTATATTCGTAATCCATTAACTCCATTGTCGATCCTATCTCCCCAGATGACGGTGGGCTGTTCCTACTCGGCTCTGGCATTGAATGCGCCATTGTAGGTGTCGAATGCACGTACGTAGATGTCGAATTCCCGTTCGAAGATGTCGAATTCTCGCACGTAGATGTCGAATTGCCGTACGAAGATGTCGAATTCTCGTACGTAGATGTCGAATTCACGTCCCAGATCTGGAGAGGAGTCCAGTCTGCCCAATTCGACCCTTCTTCAGGCCGACCAGGTATATTGTAGATCAAAGGTGCCGATCTAATAGGTTCTAATTGACCGAATGTTACTGGATTAGGTTGTTGCAACTGAAAAAAAAAACAAGAAGAAAATTATAAAACAGGAAAATTCTGTCAAGATATTCATCTAACGTGTAGATAACGTGAATTAGCTAAGTCAGCACAAGTCGATGACTAGGAAATTAAGTATATCGCAAATTGGTGATGGTACAGCTTGGCATGTACAAGAAATACTCAGACATGTTAGGCCAGAATTAGAGAGTGGAATGGAGGAATTTCATAATAAACAATGTGGAGCTCAAACTCGAAGTTTATAATTAACATAAATAGAAGCTGAGTGTTCGCTGATCTCTTGGTGGAACATCACTACATAGTATAAAGCAAAGTCGCTTTTTCTGTCCCTTTGTCCCTTTGTACACTTTAATCTTTGAAACTACGCAACGGATTTTGATGCGGTTTTTTTAATAGATAGAGTGATTCAAGAGGAAGGTTTATATGTATAATAACATCCACTAAATAGTGGAGAAGTACTGTTATTTTTGAGGTTTCTAATGTGATGTCGTAAATAATTACATTTTTTCCGCTTACATTGCAAACGCAGGCTGAACCCTACGAGTTTTATCAAAATAATGTACTAAGTATTGTACACATTGAAAAGGTCTACAGAAAAGTCCGTGATGGTATATGTCTATCTCTTATGGATAACCCACAATAACTTTTTTTTTGTCATTTACATTTTTGCGACAAATAATGGCTAATTTTCGAAGCGATTTTAACCCATACAGCATTAATCCTTAACCAATTAAATACCTTGAATACATTGTTCATTTAATATAGATATATATGGCCCTTTACACCGTATGATTTAAGTGAATATTTTCGAAGATATTACAGATTTAAAAATTGCGGGGCGTAGCGCTTGCGGCGTGCGAAGCCGGGGCGGATCGCTAGTTGTTTAATATATTAAATAAAAAAACACTTGGATAGTTTTCACAAAATTTATAAATAATAAATACGTGACAATTGTTTCGGGGTGTTACCCCATTTTCAAAAGTTAGACTCAAACTAGTCTAACAGTGTAACTTTTCGGGGTAACACCCCGAAATAATTGTCAATTATTTATTTATTATAAATTTTGTGAAACCTAGCCATGTGTTTTTCTATTCAATATAATAGATTGAGATAAATATTCCTCATGTATTCTTTGATCTTCAATAAAGTTATCCAACCTCAACTCTAAATGACATAATTGAAACTAATCGTCAGAATCCATATTCATAAGAAAATTATTTTCAATTATTATTGTTTTCAACACATATTTGTCTCTTTTCCAACATTTCACATAAATATTCATGTTTTGAGCATAATATTTGAAATTATTTGTTCGGTTAAATCGCCAAAAATATCTATGAATAAAGATGATACAAGCTTATTCTTCAAAATTTTCAATTTTTTTTTAAATCAACATATAAGGTGACATATCTGATATATCCCTAGAATTATTAATTGAAGTATTTCTTTGGACTGGTGATCTCAAACAATTTTTTTGCCAGAGCCAATGCTTGAAAAATTCTGTGGCTTTATATTTATATAGGAACTTACTATATTTTGAATGAAAATATACCAAGTATACAATTTTACTCAACCATCATTTGTTTTTGGCTATTATTGGTTTGTTAGCGAATATCAAAGTGTTTTAAATTTGCTATACTTTCACCATCATTATTAGTTTATTCATTATTCTTGTTTCATTCTATTTGAGTTGTCAATTTTGTTACATTTTTTCCCCTCAGTAATTGACTTAAGTTGTGGAGTGGTATTATTTTCAAATAAATAAATCGTTATATGCTTTAAAAATTTGTTTTTCTAGGTATTAATGGTCTATTATTGAAATAAAATGATAAAATATTTTAAAGTTAATGACAAAAAAATTAGCTACTTAATGATAATTACAATACAATAAAATTAAGTGCTTTTCATTTACTATAACGATTCCACAAACTTTTTAGAGAAGTTGAAGTACTTTGTCAATAATGAAGTATGGTTACTTAGAAAATGTATTATTTTTAGAAAATAAGAGTTCTCACTTCTTAAGAATGTTTATCCGAATTTTAAGACTGAAGCGGAACAAAAACATTGACAGTTACGGTTATTCCCAATTAAAATGACAGCAATAGGTAAAAGAAATACAATAAAAAGGGAATAAATTGAAATATTCTGATTGTAATACATTTAATATTGGACAAATTCGTGAAAAGTCGAACTATCTTACAAAATGAAAGCATCAATAGAATTTCAAAACATTACATCAGAAATAAAATTTTATAGAAAAGAATAGAAGATAATCATTGAGATTTTTTGAGCATAGAAATAAAGTTGAAGTGGAATCTATTAAAATCAAGTCTGCAATAAAGATGTCGGATTTCCCATTAAGCGGTAATGTGAAGGAAACGATTCTACCTGTTACGATACTATTATATACCGTGAGAAGGAAGAACTATAGTATACTACTAATAAACACAAAAGTTTTGAAGTCAATATTGTAAATAGTTGAATTCTTACCTTACGAAATAAAGATGTATTAATAATGATTGAAATTGATATATAAACATATATGCTTATAATCAAGATAAATAGTAATTAATAAAATATAAATGGAAATAGTTGAAATTATATATAGAGGAGGGGTGACATGAAATTTTCGGACCATTTTTGAAATTGAGGTCCTAGTAAATGATTGAGAAAATATTTGGAACTGGTAAGAGTCAAATAGAAAGAGTTTATTATTAAACTATTTAATTCATATGCAATAATTATCATTAGTCAATTCTTAGTTGTTGATTTTGGTTCTTTCTAAAAATAGGTACTTTTTACCTTTCATAAATTGACTGTATTTAAAGGGGCGCAGTAATTCATGAAAGGGACAGTACCTTATTTCGAAGAAATATGTAGGTAGGTACCTGTAATACTTATAAAGATAATAAAGATAAATAAGTACTTGGGTATGTTAATAACTTCGAAAGTGACTAGAACTATTATAACTATTAAATTTTATTGTTTTCATTCTAAATATTGATGTATTTAAAACTTAATGAAATATAAATAAAAGAACAAAATTTTTTGGAATACATTTCATATTGAATGTAATATTTTTATTAATCAAATAAAAACACTTGGTTTGGTTTCACAAAATTTATAATAAATACTTGACAATTGTTTCGGGGTTTTCACCATTTTCAAAAGTTAAACTCTTTAGTTGTGAAACCAAGCCGAGTTCAAAAGTTAAACTTAAAAGTTGGGTTTAACTTTTGAAAATGGGGTAACACCCCGAAACAATTGTCAAGTATTTATTATAAATTTTAATAACCAAGCCGTTTTTTTATTTAATTTAATAAAAAATGTTTTACCAAGAGATCAGCGAACATTCAGTCAACTTTAATAATATTTTTATGTGAAAAGAGTAATCAAATTAATCTAAATCTAACTTAATAAAAAAATAACTCTGAAGAAAATATTGATTCTCAACAGAAAGTAGTTAAATACCACTTTTTCTTCAGAAATATCCATTTTCAGCCCAATATGGACCTTAGTTTGAAACATGAAAATTGTCTTCAGTCTAAAAAATATTCTGTAATGCTCAAACGCCATATTCTAAACTTCATAAAAATAAACAAATCAAATAAACTTCAAACAGAAATAATTTTCGCGGAATTTTCTGTTTTGAGTTATCTTATTATACCTTTGAAAACTTTTCACTGAGAGTTTATACAATTTATTTACAGTTTATTCAGTTTATACAAGTATTTTAAAAATTATTCTTTCAATATACTAACCAGACAATGGAAACAATATTAATGATATGTTAATGAATCCTTAGTCGTTTATAGAAAACACAAAAAGGTGATATATCAACATAACATAAAATTAATATTTGTATTGTTTTGTATGAAATAAAATCACAATAAAAATAAAATTTAGGGAGAAAACATTATCACAAATATTACAAAATGATATAAATTCAATATTCAAAGACTAGAAAAACTTAACAGCTTTCTTGAATGTTTAGTAATAGTTTTCAAGATATTTGGTAAATTATTGAAAGCATCAAATCTGTCTAGTCTATGATATTTTTATATTCAGAAATCTCACAACTTTGGATATGAAAACTATCAGTATCTATAGTACCTATCCAACTCATAATTTATTACGATTACTTACATGGAACCAACTGATTTTTAATTTTAAATATGAAGCAAAGAGTATTCTCTGTTTAGTAGACATTAGTTCAAAAGAGTTTAGCATAATTTTAAAAGACATAAGTCTATTGCAGTTTAAAAATTGTTCGCATGGCCCTATTCTGTAACTTTTAATTAACTGTAATTGTTGAATTTTTTCTTCAGTCAAACCGAATAACAAAGAGGAGCAATATTCAAAATGTGGCATTAATATTGATTCTACAACAATAATTTCACATATGTCGACAGATTTTTTCCTATTTTCTTAATATTAGAGATTTAAAAATATATAAAATCGACATGATCATTGAAACTCTACCGTCTTACGTAACGCATAAATATTTTACTGTTTCTACTCTCCCAATTTTCTGTTCATTAATCTTTATAGTTATATCCTCATGTTTATTAATAAAATAATTTAATTTATATATTTATGAATGAAATGAAAATAAATCAAATAAATTCTAAAGATCGTCTCTGTAGCGTAGTGAGTGAGTGACCGACCCTCACCAAGAGAATCTGGGTTCGAATCCCGAGTAAGACATGGACGTTTGTCCATGAAAAAAATCCCAAAAAATATTCAAAAGAACTCACGAAAATTTTAGAATATTGAATAAAATTATCATAAAAATGTGACATTGAAAAATCAAAAAGAAAATACATGCAACCAATTTTTAAAAAAATTTTATAGATACAACCAAAAATTGAATTTGAATGAATAATTTATAGAACAATAAAAAATCTATGAAATAATTCTCACCGAGATGTTTTCGATCTGCTTTAATAAAGACCAATATCGGGAATTTTCGTTGTTTCTCTCCTGGTTTAATAAAGACAAATTTTGGGGATTTTTCTTGTTTCTCTCCTGGTTTAGACGTCGCCGTCGAATTCTGTTCAATTCTCTTATATGAGGAGGTGTCTGACCATCGGATTGCTGAGGAATATCATCAACCGTTTGCACTTCCAGAAGTTGAAATATATTATTGCGATACAACTCTGCTTGTTCACGACCAAAAATTGAGTCCTCAAGACCGTAGATTGCAAGGGCTACTGGTAGAGGCATTTTGGGAGAGGGTTATATTAACCTTTCGAAGACTGACCCAGTCGGTGGTCAATTATTCGGCACAGAGGTACTTTGGGTAATTCCTATGATATTTGTTCTTCAGTATAAACCGAATCGTACTGTTATCTCGAAAAGGAGTGGTTTTACCTCAATTTCATTCTGCGAAGTTTGTAGGTAAACAGTGATTTACATCTCTCTAGTGACCATCATCTACAAATTGAAAGTCGTATAGAATTTTTTTCAAATATTGGATAGATTAGTCCGTAACTTTGCGATAATGCATATTATTGTAGAGAAAAATAGGTTTTATTTTATTACTTGATTTTTATCTTATTTATACGTAATGTTATATGTTAACGAATAACGTTTAATGAGCATTATAAATATTTTTTATGTTCTGAATTGAATTTCGTTAAAAGAAATCATTTTCAATGTTCTTGAAACTAGTTCTTTTGAGAATTGGTTTCAGGAATATTGAAAACTAGTAGAGAAAAAGCTAATCGTTTATTCCTTGAAGTATCAGGGACAATTTATCTCGACAGGAAATACATTTTGATTCAAATAAATATCCAAATTGATTGCTTATGCAATTGTACCCTAGGTTGGTTTAGTTTCATTTCATTTCGTTTAGATTTTGTTAATTGTAAAAACAAAGGTGGAAAAAAGAACACAAATATTCCCGACCGATGATTTTGTGTGTGTAACTTTCCTACTATAGTATCATTTGATCCAAAAAAAATTGTAATTTGTATATATACCTGTATCCATATAATTTGTATATATTTATAGTTTTTAAGATGTTTTTTTAGCAATAACAGACTTTTTGATTCATAAAATCTTTATTTTAGTCTATTCTTAGTTCAACTTTGTTAAAACTTATGACAAAAAGTTGTAAGTTTTAACAAATTTGCAACGAAACGTGAACTACAATAAAATTTTTTTCATTCAGAAACGCCTGCTATTTAAAAAAATATCTCAAAAATTTGAGCATATTCAAGAATCAAAAAACCAACACAGGAATATAAATATATATATATATATATATATATATATATATATATATATATATATATATATATATATATATATATATAAAATCTATATAACTATATATAATTTCATGGAACAAAATTACCCAATTTCCATTTCATGTAAAATATTACAGTGAATATTAAAATAAATTAAACTCTTGGCTTAATGTTTCACGATTTATTCAACAATATGAATAGCCAACATTTTTCGAGCGTTAGCTCATTTTTAAGACTAGACTGAATATAAATTTATATTCATATTGTTTAATAAATCGTGAAACATTAAGCCAAGAGTTCAATTTATTTTAATATTCAATTATGTTTCACCAAGAGTTAAGCGAGAATTCAATCTCAGTCATTACAATGAATATTATGGTTATATCATTGTTATCCTGAATTTCACATGTTATACTGGCTTTTCTTATCATGTAATTTTTTGTTGCACTGTAGAAATCATTTAAATTAAATCACTCTAATTTTATTACGATATCAAAATCATAATTAAATATTAAAAAATTCTCTCACCCTTCTGTGTCATGAAATGTTTCTAATTTTCTTTAACCTCACATACGAATACGCGAGGACATAATTATTATAAAATTTGGATTAAAACTAAAATTTATTCAAAAATATATTGTATATCAAATAATCTTGCAATGTCGAATTTACCATATTGTCGCCCTCTAACGGCAACTAGCTAAAGTATAGGGTGCGTGACTTGAATGTAGAGAGAGAGAAGAGAACCCTGTAATGCTGCTGAACTTGTTTGACGATATTCGTTTACAGATTCCTTTTACTTTGGAAGGGTCGATGGATTAGTAGTAGCGAACAGTTTGACATTTCCTCAGAAGGTGTCGCTATGTTAGTTCCTAAAATTCTCCACATTTGCAGGCATCTTCGTAGAGTTAATTCATAGTGACATCAAATTCCTACTACCAAAATACATTTAAGAATGGACAAATTATATATATTTTAAGAGATCAGGTGACAAACTGAATAATATACTAATCTAACTTTAATTTTATAGTTACCAACTCATTCATTTCAATAAGATCCATTAGAGATATAATTAAATTTTACAAGGAAAAAAATCTGCACTAAGATTTAGCCGCTCATTTCAATCGTTTCAATGGATTCTAAGTTTATGTAGTTTCTTATACCGATGTATCATATATCCGAAAATAAATTCATCGCCAACAACAATTCGTAGGGTAGTTAGACGCGGTGGCGAAATATATGTGGCATGCCAAATTGCGATTAGTTACGCGAGAAGAATGATGCCGGTTGGCGGAAGGGGAATGGTGAGCACGAGAGACGAAATAAATAATCTAATAATAACACTCCACTGAATTAATTCGGCGAAACACGCAACAGGGTTATAACAACGCATGAGCCTCGATTTTGCACTCAACCCCGATTTCGTTTTTATTGGCACCCTTATATTATTACTCGCGAGATGCTTAATGGGGTGTTGAGATTTGATTCAATTTCGCTTGAATTCTGAAGTGTAGGTAAAAAATTCATTTTTTCATTTATTTTCATTAAAATTTTAGATATTTTCCACTCCGATGTTTTTAAAGGTTGCAAAGGTAAAGTGAAGCAATGTCCAACATGTAGAACATTGCAACTGACCATCTTGAACTTCGACGTTGGGATGTATATCTTATAACCATTTGATCCACGATGTCCAAGCCAGTTATATATTTATTATAATAATTAATCATGTCCGGTTTCTTTTTTGTACCATCACTCACAGATGTCAGTGCCTGCATTGTTGATATCAAAATTACCTCTTGTTTTTTTGTACAAAGAGTACATCGTAACTTTCTCTTTAGAATATTGTCCTCTTAATTTTTTTGCTAACATGGCACTAGATATGTACGGTTTATTTTTTCAAATCGTACCAACAACGGTCCAATTCCACGATAGTAAGTGCTTTGCTACGGGTAAAGATGTAAAAAAATTATCCATGCAAATATTTCATCAACTTCATCGGTAAAGAGGTGCCTAGATCTTTGACTACTCTCTCCTTAGTTTTTTCACGAATATCGTCCTTTTTACCGCTGTAAATACTACCATGTAATGGATATCCGTTTTCGGCAACACAAATCCACCCGATTTTTATACAATACTTCGCTGGCTTTTAAGGTAGATATTCTGTGAATCTTACACGACCTCGAAAAGGATATAATTGTTCATCAATGGTAAAATTTGCAGTAGGCTTATACATTGCAGATAAATTTGTATTCAACATTGTCCATAAATCGCGTATTGGAGCTGCCTTATCTTCTTTCTTGATGATAAAGACTCTTGTTGACTTCGAGTATTGCTATCATCAAATCTTAAAAATATTATGTTGCTGAATCAATTGTCGCACGATATAACGAATATGAATTGGCATTCCACATGCCAGAAGTATGGTCTGTATTGGAGTTATTGGCGCCAGCACAAATCAAAACATTTTAAACTGACTTACTTTGATATTCAACATTACTGTATATTAGGAGAAAAAAATATTTATTTTACTTTCGTTTTTTCACCAATATATAAAAAAAATTAAATAATAACGCACATGGGTACCCTGGGTGCTAGATACTGTCGGTAAAGTTGGGTGCGAATTATAAGGGTTAAAAGCTTTCAGTATTTATACTATTCGTCAGCCTTTGCATATGAAATGTGATTAAAGTAGTTAATGCCGAATAATGTTATCATTTTCGTAGGTACTGTTTGTAGTTCGCAAAAATATATAAACTAAATAGTTCGATGAAGCCTTTATTCAATAGGGGTGGCACAGAATTTAATAACTTAATATAATAACAAATGTATCATTATTTTGTGAATTCAAAGAACATATCAAGAAATATCTAGTAGGTAGAATATGAAATTATAATTTCGTATCCTTCAATTGTTTTGTTTCGTTTATTAATTGTGAATTGTTATTATGTTTAAAATTCCAATACCTACCTACTATACATTAATCTTGGTACTTGAATCTGCGTATTTTTTTGTATTAAGGGATGTTGTCTAATTGTTAGTTAGATAGGTACTTGATTTTATTACTATTATTACTTTAGGGCAATTAATTTATATTAACATCTTTTCAAATTGGGATGTTACCTGATTGGTTATATTGAACATTCAACTGAATTCCTGCAAGTTCGATGAGAACATTGAACAAAATGATCGTTTTTGGTTTGTCGATATCTTATCTATGTTTCGTTGACTCTATGGTCTTTAAGTCTGGTTTCAAAGTATCCTCCTACGCTACTGCGCCTACTGAACAATATGCTTCAAGACAGTTTTTAAAATCGATAGGTATTCCTTGCATTCCTGGATTTTATTCAATTTAAAACGATTCCTGTGATTGAAAGAGAGTGAATGACATTGAATGGGTGATATTTTATGCTGATTTGCACTTATAATGACGAATTCTACAATTATATACCTAGTTATTTGGTATTTTAAAATTATTACATTTGTTTATTTTTCATCTACTTTTTATCGTTGATCAAATGTCTCATTGATGTATTAAATTTTGTTCCATTTGTATAAGCAACTTGGAAATATTGCCTTAGCGGTGAGTGCGCTGAAAATAATTTATAATTTAATCAGCCACCTCAGAATGCTGTTTAATGTCTAGATTATTCTTCTGAAATGTGATGGCGACTTAAAAAGTTGATCATTTTAGGTAGGTATTGGCCGTTTTTAGGAATAAATGCGAATTCCGAAATATATGGTACCTATAATGTTCGTTTCATCATTTCAGCAATCATAATTAATTAATTAAGACACTTAAACATTTGCATCTGAAATAAAATGGGTCTTCATAAAAAATAATGTTGCTTTTACGATTTTCATTCATTGTAAATTTAAGATAGTTTTCGTAATCTAAAAGTAAAATAGGTTTCATAGTCGAATAGACTATTTTGACAGTCGAATCTGTCAAACTGTGTTCAATGTAATGAATTCATAGATCTGCTTCTGAATGTGAACAACTTTTTCAGTGAATTCTTATTCTCAATCGGGGAATCCCCGTTTTCTTCATTGATGTAGGTCGTGAACTCTTCTAACAATCAATGATATGTTAACAATAGTAGACTGTTACGTCACGCGGCGAGTATTGTAAACATATTTGCATACGTGAATTGAGTTTCGGGAGCCGCAAAACGACGTTGGGTAACGTAGTCGGCTGGATTGAAGGGAAATGAGTGATTTTGTGCGCGTGCTCGCCCCTCAGAGGCCTAACTCGACGTAGGGCACCAATCGGAGGCTGCTAATGGCCGATCGGATCCGCGTCGAAGGACCAGTGGATGCTGTGCGCAAAACGAGATAGCGCTTTGTTTATAGGTCTGCACTCTGTCATGGTGTTGTACCTCAAACCTCTCCCGTTTTTTCGGCTAATTAAAAAGAATTAGCTCATGTTTTCGTTTGCTGGTTGATTAATGTTTTTACCGTGTTTTTTGTGCGTTAATTAAAAAAGAAATGTTTTTTAGAGGGATGTGCATGCATTAGATACGTTAGCGTTCAATAATTCATAATTTGCAAGAAGGCAGTTAAAATCATGAGAAATTTGTTACATAAATGAATTCCGTTCCTTCAGTTTTTCAAAGTATATCAGAATATCTAATAGAATACGTCGAATGAAATTCGAAATATTTAACAATCATTTAGATTAGCTTTAAATTTATTTTCATAAGAAGATTCGATGGATAACTTTTCAGCTAGAACTAAATTTCAATTCATATTTTTATTGAAACCGTTTGAAACAACCAGTTAATATCTACATTACTTACAAGTAATTTGAAAAGTCGATGTAGGTTCAACCTACTCCGAACCTACTCAAAACCTATTTGATTTTAAGCTGGAATAAGCTGCTTTTTTAATGAGAATGGAAATCAAAATGTTACTTCAAGTTTTGACAGTTTGGCGGTTATTGAAATGAAAATGATATTTTAGGGTTTCTCAATATTTTTTGCCGCAGACTAGGTACGGATTAGGAGAGAAATTTTTTGTGGCCTCCCTATACAGTTTGAAGTCTTAAAAATTTCAGTAGAACAACATTTCGTAATCATTTGAATGTATGGATGATAACCTTGATTCTACTATATATACTTTTTGATTATTATCTGACTGCGTGGTTATTATGCCTGGTAAATCATGATCATTTGTTTTATATTTCGAGCGGATTTCTGGCAAATTAGACGATAAGAGAGCTTGAAAAGTTCCGTTTAACTGTTCGACCGAGACAAATTCAATGACAAAATCAAAATCAATGATGATTATGTAATTTTTTATCGAAGTATCTAACATAATCTTCATTGATTATCTATGTTTCAAAGGTTTGCATATCTGAAACTAGTATCGTCATAGTGTTGAGCTATGCAATAAAGTGTCGTTACGATAAATTCGAGAATTGGGGTACCTATCGGGCCGTAACTGCGATAAAATTCGGAATTTCCTTATCAAGGTCCAATAACCGGCCAACACAATGGACCAGCTGGTCGGATTTTCTACTTCGAAGGCATGTGTCGACGTCGAAAACGAAGCCGATCAAAATCGATATGGACCCGGTGGCGCGAACTGGCGGAACTGCCCGGAAGCTCTATTGTGTACGGGACATCGCCGCCGTCATGGCCACCGCGATATTGCATCACCGTATTACGTTTTAATATCGAACGAACGCGCCGCTGGGGATGAAGTGGGCCTAACGTGGCCGGCTTCATCGGCTTCGTTTCCTTCCTGCTCGATGAATGCGTTTAAAGGATATTTTTCCTGAAGCTGGAGATATGGAGAAATGTGTAGTCAGTTTATACTTCAATGTCGATGTCATTCTACATTTAACACTTCAAAATTTTTAAGAGAAAAAGTCTTTTTTGTAATCAAAAGCTTGAATTTTAATGAAGATTCGTATTAAGAAATGATACTTTTCAAACTGAAGTGTTATAAATTCTTTAACACTTCAGTTAATGTGTTAAAGAATTTGTGTAAAGATAAATTTCA
This sequence comes from Henosepilachna vigintioctopunctata, assembly GCA_030704895.1. Lineage (NCBI taxonomy): Eukaryota > Metazoa > Arthropoda > Insecta > Coleoptera > Coccinellidae > Henosepilachna > Henosepilachna vigintioctopunctata. The sequence continues at coordinate 6,458,086 of JARQZJ010000001.1, read as the reverse complement.
ACAATTTGCAATCGATGCTTGTTTGTAAGTCTTTGTATGATGAAATGACAGAGTATACTGAAAACTTTTCACAGACTACGTTTGGATGCCATTACCAACCAGTGCCGCCAACCTGAAAAACTTGGCGGCACTGGTACTCTTAGTTCAATTCTTAGTTCAATTTTGTTAAAACTTATGACAAAAAGTTGTAAGTTTTGACAAATTTGCAGTTTGCAACTAAACGTCAAGTGCAATAAAAAATTTTTCATTCAGAAACGCCTGCTATTTAAAGAAATATCTTAAAAATTTGAGCATATTCAAAAATCAAAAAATCAATACAGGAATATATATATATATATATATATATATATATATATATATATATATATATATATATATATATATATATATAAAATCTAAATAACTATATACAATTTCATGGAACAAAAATACCCCATTTCCATTTCATGTAAAATATTACATTCAATATTATGGTTATATCATTGTTATCCTAAATTTCACATGTTATACTGGCTTTTCTTATCATGTAATTTTTTGTTGCACTGTAGAAATCATTTAAATTGAATTACTCTAATTTTATTACGATATCAAAATCATAATTGAATATTAAGAAATTCTCTCACCCGTCTGTGTCATGAAATTTTTCTAATTTTCTTTAACCTCACATACGAATACGCGAGGGTATAGTTATTAAAAAATTTGGATTAATACTAAAATTTATTGAAAAATATATTGTATATCAAATAATCTTGCAATGTCTCAAATGTCTCAAACTGCAAATAATGCAATGAATTTTAATGAAGATTCATATTAAGAAATGATGCTTTTCAAACTGAAGTGTTATAAATTCTTTAACACTTCAGTTAATGTGTTAAAGAATTAGTGTAAAGATAAATTTCAACAATTTGCAATCGTGGCTTGTTTATAAGTCTTTCTATGATGAAAAAGCATAGTATACTGAAAACTTTTCACAGACTATGTTTGGATGCCATTACCAACCAGTGCCGCCAACCTGAAAAACTTAACTCTTAAAAAATCACCCGTTATGTTGACAGTTGATGGGGGGGGTGTCCCAATGTGATCACAGAATAGTGATTGTGCTATAATATTCTACGAAATATTAAACGACAATTGCATTGAAAATTTATATTATGATTATTTGCAAAGAGTGAACTATTGAATAAGAGGTTGTTGTTGATGTTACTCGATGGAAGCGAGGGTGGCAGATTGTTCAGCATAGACGTGACTGTCAGAGAAAATTGTATGTTGGTAACCCATTTATATGTTGACAATTGATGGTGGGGCGTCCCAATGTGTCACAGAATAGTGATATGTACTATTCTGTCATATGTGTTCTTCCATCGAAAGACAATGACAATTCCCTACAAACATATATCATACAGGTTGGATAATTTGAGGTTAAAATATCGTGAACATCTAACATAGTGAAGTACTAGAATTTCACAAATGATTTTAATACCAAAAATAATGATGGCAGTAAAAAATATTTTGAACTGAACTATTGTTTCTATTTAAAGTAGTCCCAATTAAAATACAAATAGTAAAATTGACACATGATATGATACCTAATTGCCTACAATTTTCCTTACATTCTGTGATATAATCTATGATTATACTCATTATTTCACTCAACGTACATACATATTTATATAACCAGCTATGCTAAAAGTCGTAATTCGATTAATTTTGATTCTTCGAATGGATATCTTGGAAGGTAATTTGCGTACAATCAATGCGGATATTTCGGTATTAGAGTTTCAAATGATATATCTAGCATGTATTGTTGTTGGAATTCCAAGATTTGATTATGTCAATAGAATGATAAATTGCTCAAAGAGTAGGTAATGGACACAGTAACTCTACTTTGTAAAACTAACTTAGTCTATGCCTAAGAATAAATGGGGTTAGTTTTTTTATGCAATAACTTTTCAAATAGAATAAAAAAGTGGCCATCTGTATTCTCAACAGCTTATTTCTGGAGAAATGAAGAAATTCGCTTTTTACTTTAGGCATCAATTATTTTATGAATGTTTTTGCTTCTTTTAATGTCATAGAATTTCAAAATTCTTCGAGTATGATGATAGATGAACCTATTTCATATTTTATTATGTAATTCAAGAGAAATATTCGTAAATGTGCATACACAAACCTTGTCTTTTAAATTTTCAGATTATGGCATCTCCAAAGTCCTTCCCGTTAGGTTTCAGAACTGAAAATTTCTTTGAGAAATGAGTGGATTTTAGGCTTGATTAATTTTGAGATACGAAGATTCAAATTTCAAACCATCCTTATCAATATTCTTCATCCATGTTAGTGGGTTTGCAAGAATTGCAATGGATGTTTAAGTGAAAATTAAATTAAGTGTTCGCAGCTTTTAGAAATTTTTGGTTTATTGTTTAGAGAATATTTGTTGAATTTTCCACGATTTATTCGTTTATTCGAACGTTTTTTAAAAATTTGGAAAAAACAATTAAAACAAAGTGGACTGTCGGAACAGTACTGACACGTCAGCTTTGTCAGATTCAGTGGAATTCCTTGTGGTTAGCGAGGTCTCATTTTTCAGCAGAAATGGTGAAATACACGACTTGAGAGGAGCTCTAAGAAGATATATGGTGTATAATTACTTGCATTTGATTATTATGTACTATTCTGTGACATGTGAGCTAAAAAGAGTTTGAAAGTGAAGTTTAAATCTAAATGTTGAAACCTTCTGCGATCACCAGTTGAAGACATATCACACATTGATCCTTTTCAGCTGCGCGGGTGTATTGGTGGGTATTGCACGGCAATTTTTACGGGTGCCCTTCTTAGCCAGGTGCAAGTGGAGTTCTTACCTGGCATCAGAGTTGAACAATTGCAGAGCCCGTGCCAACCGCCCCATGGGGTTGTCACTTCACCCTAGATATATGTTCCGAAATGGTCCGTTGATCGGAATGTGCAACGACTGACAATTCTCATTTATAGCTCATAAACCACCAGAACAGCACAGGGTGGGATCTCGATGGATTTTTTACATTTCGATATTGTGATCCGAGAAAATGTAATTTTCTCTCGAACTTTTTTATTTTTTTTATTAACAAAGAGCTCAATCTAATCTAACTCCTGATAATAAATTCTATGGAGTCAAACTGAATGTCACAATTATTGGCAACTCTATTGAATATTATTATTATTATATTATTGAGGCTCCATAAACCAAATGGGGGATTGTATAAGGGGTTGGTGCTCTGAGTCTCTAGGTGGAATAATTCTGTAAAGAGAATTTTGCTTAGGAACACGAAATTTCAAATCGGACAAGAGAGGAGGACAATCAACACTATTGTGCAGTAATTTGTACAAGAATTTGAGTGATGAAATTTTTCTCCTGCTCTGCAATGAGATTAAAGTAAATCGACTCAATAATTCGTTATGATTGACTCCTCTCTGTGGATAAACTTTATCCTCCCTCCAAACTAAGAATTTCAAAACCTTCTCTGAATAGCCTCAAATGGCGTTGATAGCAAGTGTAAATAGGATGCCAGATCGTGCTGGCATACTCCAACTTGCTACGAATTAGGGTATTAAATAGTTCTATGAATGTTGAGGAATTATTAAAATATTTGCCATTACGTATAACGAATCCATATATTTTCGCAGCAGATGAAATAAGTTGGGTGATGTGTGGGACAAAGGAAAGCTTCTGGTCGAAGACTAGACTAAGATCTCTAGCCTTATCTGAACGAGAGAGAATCTGACCAACGACGCTATAATCACAGTCAATTCGGCCTCTTTTCCTTGTGAAAGAAACAGCATTACACTTTGACACATTCAAAATCAAATAACTGTCCTCACACGAACTAGCAACATGGTCCAGCACGAGCTGAAGTTGAACACAGTTGTCCTGTGATCTAACTTCATGATATAGTTTCAAATCGTCTGCTAACATCGAATGTGGAGAGTGAGTATTATCCATTAGATCATTCACGAAAAGAATAAATAACAGTTGTCCAAGATTAGACCCTTGAGGTATTCCAGAGGTAGTTATGAATTCAGACTACTGTATACCCTTCAGCTATGCGAATTGTCGTCACACCACATACAAATAGGTGTGTATAAATGGTCCAATTTTAGCAGGAATCAAGAAAGAAAAATAAATATTTGTAATTTCAGCTTAACAATGAGGAAGATAGAAAAACCAGGATTGTCATTACAAAAGTGGAAAACGAATTGACTATAGGATAATTTAAACATTTGAATTTGATTTACACTTTCATTGTTACACGTTTCGACATTTTATGACAATTAAAGAGTAATTTAATTCAAGTTTACAAATTATCCAATATTTATTATGGATAGTAAATGACAATAGTCTTCATATTTCAAAGAAGCTGATAACAGCTTTCTGGTATTATGGTACTTCAGTTAACACTTATCACAAGTGCTAAAAACACACATAAATTATCTGAAGAATACCGACGAAACGTTTCACGTTATGACAATAAAAAAGTAAATGGAATTCATTTGTATTAAATACTATTCAATATTTGAAAACGAAATGTTCAGATTTCTTGATAAATTTATAACTACTCACAAGAAAACAAAATTAAAAATCACTACCTTCTATATGTATGTGTATAGAAAGTACTAATTTAACTGGGAACAAAGAAAGAAAAATAAACCTTTGCAATTTCAGCTTTACGCTCAGGAAGAAGGAAGATGAAACAAAAACGAAGAAAATTGAAAAAAATATATAATTTCAATGAACAGTAAATAGTCTGACAACTTTCTGAGATTTTTAGGAATGAAAATAATATATTAAATAAATGCATGAGAAATTGTAATGAGATAAATAAATGTATTATAATTTTTTCTCAATTCACTCGAAATTTTGTAACTAATTCGTTTTTAGCACTAAAGTTGTGTCAGATTTCGACAAACGGCCTAGTAACCCGAAATATTAAGTGTGATAAATTATACTATTATACTATTTATACCATCATATACAGTACTTTTATTAGCTATTTCATAATTACTTACTCTTAGTAATATAATATTATAAAATGAGAATTTGTTTTTACATTGACTGGACAAAATTACTTCAAAATGTTCAATTCTAAGCGTTAAATTTCTTCTTTTAGAACAAAAATTTGTGTCTGTAGGAAGACTCGACACTCCAATAATCAGTATTTGGGATTTTTGATGTTCTGTTAGGTAAAACTGGAAGCTTCTCTTTGCACACCTTCCGATAGATTGAAAAAACCGCAAAGCAATTTTCTGGTATGTTCAAATAGGCTGTATCCATTTTTCTTTTCAGATAAATTGTAACGGTGTTAAGGCAAGAAAGTGAAATTCAGAGTTCCAGCTATTTTTACTATTCAAACATATTGAAATTCAAAATATTGGATTATCTGTAGGACCAACTACTGTATTTACTATCTCATGCAAAAGTATAGAAAATTATTGGATTTATATAAAATCTATTATCGCCTTAGGGTGGATATCAGTTTTGGAATATTTTAGATATATATTCTACATGAATGTCCAACTCATATATACGTGGAATATATATTAAAACGAGTAGGTATATATTGAAACAGAACTTCCATATTTCACTGAGGATGGAATGGTTAGAAATAAAAGGAGGAATATTCAAATAGTGAATTATATGATTTCATGAAGAAACCTAAAGAGCGAAGTCAGGTCCTGTCATCCGGTTTGTTTCGTCATATATTACATGTACACAGAGGATCACTGCGACACCTTCTCCGATATTAATCTTTGTCGACATCGATGACTTTTATTTTCTCCTCTGCAGATTTTTACGGTTTCAGGGTGTGAATTTAATTGATGACCGTTTCGGGTCGCTTCAGCTACCCTCCGCAGGAATTTTGTGTGGTGAAAAACTACGGATACCTATAAATGACAGCCGTTTATAAAGCGTTTCTCGAATTTTATTGCCACGTTAAGAAACGACCCCAATGTATAAATTTTTCCGAGAAAAATGAAATTGATGATATATTATTCTCTTTAATTTAAATGGGAGCTTGCTTGGATAAAGTGATCTATAAAATGTGTTCATTGTTGTGGAAATTCTCTTCAATATTGATTCGGCTTTAAATATCCAAGCTGTAGGTAATTTTGTTATTCTTTAGTTGGTCTTCTGGAATTTAAAAATGATCTGAAAATATAAATATTCTCACTAATCGTAATACATACCTATAATACACATTAATCTATGAATATGTCGACCGTTTTACACAGCATGGAAATATAACGTGAACATTGCATTGAATTTTAAGACAATATATTATAGCATTTTTCTACAAGTTGTGCTTTATGTTGGTAAAAATTATTCAGAATTGAAAAGAAGAATATATTTGAATTGAACAACAATCAGACGGAAAGCCTAAATGGTTTCTCATTGAAACAATTGGAAATAATTGGTAATTACAGTAAATGTTTGTTGTGGAGAAGCACTTATTCCTAGTTAATAATTATAATTACAATATAACTACAGTATTAATGTGTAGTATAGTGTAGTGAAGTGTAATTAAATATACTGTCAATATTTGTTATGGCTTACCATTAACATCATTTCTCTGTTTATCATATATTCCAGTGGTAGTGGATGTGGTAGAGTTAAAAGAAAATATAGTGTAAGTGGTAGTGGAAGATAATTGTTAGTGGAAGACGATGTGGATGTACTAATGGAAGTTGTATTTAGTAGTAGTAGTTCAGATTGACCAAAGATTACCACTACCACTAACAGTACCTACTTTTCATTAACACTACAATACCACTACCATTATCACTTCTTATTACCAGTTCCACTACCACAATAATGCTAAACAGACTAGTAATGTTATTACTACTACCACTTCTGTCACTATCACTCACTACTAGTACTACTACCACAAAACCTTTAACGGCAATGGTTTAATTGTAATGCTATACTGTCAGAATCCGTATATGGATATGGACAGTATATTCAATTACACTTTATACATTCTCTACACACATAATACATACTCTAGAACATTACACCACAGTAATGCAAAGTACAGTTTAGTGCAGTGCAGTACAGTACAAACAGTACAAACAGTACCCTGCTTTATATTGCACAAACCTTCACTTCACTTCACTTCGCTTCACTTCATTTCACTTCATTTCACTTCACTCCGCTTCTTAGTAAAGGTTATAAACTAACCCTGTTAGAAGCCATGGAAATTAATAAGAAGAAAAAAGCAAATAGTTTATTAAATCATCAAGTTTTAAACAATAATTCTCCTTTATTAAATTTATTACAGTAAAAGGTAATCGAAGAAAAGTATTCTATGGTCACCCCCCACAATTTAGAAGAAATATGTCCATTCCTCTACAAAAGAAGGACAGTGTTCTATGGTCATTTTCACACACTTCAGGATAAATACAATAACTCCATAATCTAATAGCTCAGTTTATCATCAACCTCCTGAGTTGGCGAAACAATATTGTCATGTTTTGAATTAATTATACTGAAAATTACAAAACTACTCAGTTTTATTTGAACTATTAATTCATACATATTAAAATTGAAAATATAACTTCAGGGTGAGTTTGGGATTGAACCACCGTGAATATTTTTGTAGAAAGTGAAACTGTGCAAAATTCGATCTTCTGACATTAAGGTAAATATCGTAGAACAAGCGACACCCGTAAAATGACCATTGTCAACTATGCAAAAGAACGGCGGGGGGCGTTGTAAGGATCGCGAATTCGGAAAAGTCATCGTATTCTCCAGGTGTCACCGTGACTGATGGCCCTCCACGTCACTTCCTGCAGCCGCTGGGGACGCGTTCGGCCCTCCTGACACTTTGCGAAAATAAAATATATCGTTCTGGTTTTCGGATGCTCGTCCGTCTATGTCACGCTTTCTCTCTCTCACTCTTTTACTTGTACGTTCTTTTGTGTCGGAAGCGTCATTGAAAAAGGGTCCATTCATGTTCACCTGAGGAATGCAAGAACCTCGCTCCGGGTGCCCCGCTTGTCCCACGGCGACTCGGTGCTCTATTCATGGTGATTAAGTTGGATATCGATGGATAAATTGAGGCAAGTCGGTCATCAGTCGTGCCTTTCATTAATTTATGGAAAGCTCGAGTACTTCCTCGTGCTTTTCTGTAACAAAATATATGAAAATCTTAAAGGATTTAGAACTCAGAGCAAAGAAGAGACAAAGAAAGAATTTGCTTGTTTAAAAATTACGAATTACCTATTATATTTGTGGAAAATCTGAATAGGAAGAACACTAGAAAATGCAGTTCTGATCTGACCACAATGGAAATAAGTTTCAGCCATTTAATTGGCAAATTGAAAATCTTTCACTTTTCTGATAATTTTGAAAAATTCTCTAGTAAAATTTGATCAATCAGAATCATTTCATCTCTATTTTTAACGTAGGAGCTTCTAATATTTCATAAAATAAAAATTTTATGTATTGCGCAACTGTGTGTCATTGAAGACACAAAAAGGGTGAAAACAAGGGTCCAGAAAGGGGATTGAATTTCCAGAAGTTTTTCAACCCATTATGAGAACATATAAAGTTGAAATTCTTGAAATAGGCCAATATTTTCTAATAACTTTTCAAAATAAGCTTCAGGATTACTTTCTGCAATATTTTACTCTATAATTTGAGTTTGTACAATTTTTTCTGGGGTGTTATTCAAAGTACCGTAATACTTTTTCAGTTTGTTCGGTGAAATATGTGAAAAGGACTAGAGAACGGGGTTAGATGAATAATGTGTGGATGCGTTACCATGCAGGAAGGGGCCTGGTAGAATTTACAAAATAGCTCCGTTACGAGTTTTGAGCCGTGAATAATGTTGTGGGTTTTATCAAAATCACGCGATTTAGTGTTCAGGAAAATGTCTTGTTTAGGGAACGTCATAATATATTTCTACGCCTGCGGGAAAATTGCAGGGAAAGAGGAGATTCAGATTACCTATTGTGTGGAGGTTTGTTTCGTCAGAATATATTTTTTATTGAAGTTTAAGCTTTCATTCCTTCTGCTTTGAAAATATGTGTTTTTTAGATATGAATAACATCGTGGTTTTCTCTTAATAACATTTTCTGTTATTGTTTTCTTCTTTGTCTATAATCAAACTAAAAATTGTTATTCTTAGATTGAGAAATTTAATTAGTGTTTAATTTGTTTCGCAACAAATGTAGCTTTGTAAAAACTTTGAAATGAATAATATTCAGAAAAATTACAGAACTAATGTCAGAAATCATGTTTGGCTCTCCTGTTTCAATTAATATATGAGGGTAGGTGTGCAAAGTTTCCGGCCTGACCAAGAGATGGCGCCACCAGGTCTACTATCAATGGTACTTTGGAGCAGCGTCCTACAGTACCATTCGCATTGAGCTTGTATGTAAAGTTTGATAGCGCGTTGTGCGAGACGCATCCGTGGTTTTGGAGAAAACTGGTGAAACGTGCTGTCATTAAATACTTCTATTTGAAAAGTTTTACACCATACAAAAAAAGAAGAGATGGATTCAACACTAGGAGACTCCTCTCCATCATATTGAACTGAAGCATTGGGTTTCTGAATTCAAAATGGGTCTTGTGAGTCCCGCTCAGGACGGTCCGTTGAGTTCACAACGTCAGAAATAATTGAGAAAATCCATCAAATAATATTGAAAGACCGTAGATTGGAAATGCATGAGATAGCTAAGACCTGTAGGATGTCAGGTAAACGTTCATTATTTTAACGAAATATTTTTCACAAACATTTGAGCATGGAAAAGCTGTGTTCAAGATGGGTACCGCGTTTGCTAACGCTCGACCAAAAATTGATTCAAAAAACATTTCTACTGAAATTTTGGCGCTGTGTAGGTGTAATACAATCGAGTTTTTGTGTCGATTCATAACTGTTGATGAGACTAGGGTTCACTACTGCACTCCTGAAAATAAAGAACAGTCAAAATAGTGGGATGGAAAATGGTACCAACTCCAAAAAAGGCAAAAACAATTTTATCGGCAAACAAGGTTATGACGACTGTTTTTTTGGGATGGGAGAGGGATTATATATATTGATTATCTAGAAAAGTGTAAGACTATCACTGGTCAATACTACGCAGACTTATTGCAACGTTCGAAGGACGAGGTGCAAATTCAACGACCTCATTTAGCGAAGAAAAATTTTTGTTTCATCACGATAACGCACCAGCGCATAAGTCGATTGTTGCCATGTCCAAAATCCACGAATTGATGTTTGAATCGATGCCGCATAGTCCCTACTCTCCAGACTTGGACCCATTAGCGACTGTCACCTGTTTCTTAACCTCAAAAACTGGCTTGGCAGTAAAATATTTGAGAGGAAGTTATCGAAGCTATAAATCAGTATTTTGAGGTGCTTGACGAATCTACGTTCAAAACTGGTATAACTAAATTCTAACTCTAACAATTCTAAATTTTATGAGTAATGTATCAGTGTTGATAGAGATTCTGTTGAGAAATAAGGCAAAAAAAAATTTTAACCATAGTTTTTCTTCGTCAGGACGAAAAATTTTCACCCCAATCTCGTATATCAGAGGAAAATATTCGATGAACATACGTTTCGGAGTAATATTACTTTCCTCGACATCGGAAAAGCTCTTACAAAAGTCATGGTGAGGCCGATAATGAAATTCATTCAATTGAATGTGTACTAATCTAGAAAATTTATCTTATAATCTCAAGTTTCTCATTCGTAATATGTAAAATAATTTTTTTTATAAAAATACTTTTATTCAATAAGTGATTAGGTATTTCGTGACTGAAACTTCGACGTAAGTCTTTTTTGATATTTAACACATCAATACCCACGAATTTCGAGAATATGAGTGAATGCTACGTAAAACCTGTTTTAAATTTGGGATGATATATAAACATGACAAATGTCGTGTTCTTAATCAAATGACTTCAAGTTGCCGAGAGTACAACACTTTTTCAAACTTCAGTTCAAAGTTAAACCCACCGTCATCTTCCTAGCGGCGGGGTCTTGCTCCACTAAACCCCAAATCTGTTGTTCCTCCTTAATACACACACATTCATAACTCCGACGTAGGCGTCTTCCGAAGCGTCGCGGGCAAATCTAGTTCGGAAGGCATTTGTAGCGGTAAAGACGCCCGAGAGGAAGCATCTTCGCCGGAAGATGAATTGCTGCACCGGAAGTAGAAGACGTTAAGACAAAGTGGCGAGGCTCGGGGCGCCCCAGATCCCGCTGAGATCCAGAGCCATGCATCTTGGGAGAACGCGGGAGAGGATCAGACTGGAGTTGACATTTCGACTTTGTCGGTTTATTTACCGATTTATTTGGGTGGAGTTTTTGCGCCCTGCGTTAGATCCAAGCTGAATTTATGCTCGCTCCCGAAATTGAAATGTTTTCCAATGGGCAGATATTCCATGGAAATATTCTCTGTGTTGGGTATTTTGATGTAGAAATAACTGAATAGACATTTGTAATTGTGGATAACGTGTACTGTTGTACACAGAATTTTGTTAGATTTTGAGTTGTTCTGTTTCATATAGTTTCAAACTAGAATTTAATTGATGCTTTGAAGTTCGTCTGAAGTTTTATTGTACCTACTTGTGCAGATACTTTAGTTTTTGTTTTAATAGATTTACTGAGAAACATTCCTTACATTGTAAGATTACATTCATTCAATTGATACAATGACTACAACTAAGAAGAATGATTTGAAAAGGCTGAACTCAGTTTTGAGTCTGATCTTCCATTCAGCCCTACAAAAATATAGGTTCAAACTAAATATTGGTTAAATTTATATTCACAATAATATACAACTTTATTTGAAAAGAAGAGAAATGAATTACTTCAGAAACATTAAACATTTGAGACGATTTCAAATGGTGAATAGAAGGACATTTGTGGTGAAAAGTATACAAACATATGGAACAAAAAATTGATTCATACATTATTGCTTACATTCGAATCATAGAAGTACTCTGTCACACCATAGTTTGCCTTTGTTAAGAGCACAGATTTAATTCTCCTCTTAAACAAATGAGATTTCAGTACTTTCGAATTCGATGGTAAATTTGAATACTCTGATAATGGAGAGAGTGCTCAAATTTAGCTGTTTTATGCTTAGGAATAAGTAGCACATCAATGTTCCTTGTTGAATACTCATGATTACTACTCAATTTAATGAACCTATCTTCATTTTCTTTAACATATAACAAACATATATAAATATATAAACACGATAAGGTGAGTATGTAATTATTAATGAAGATAAGGTCAATAAGTTGGTTGGTTAATATTGTATATTAATCGAAGTACTCCTTTCTGTGTAATCAACACCCTATTTATTTCTATAGAGCAGCCCCACAGCAGAATATTATAATTAAGATGACTACAGTCATCTAAATATAGTCTTGTATATATACAAGACTGTACTACACATTCATAACTCTGTTTCAAAGTACAATGTTCTTAATTCTAGAGGTTGCCAGAAATGACTTACTCAATCTTTTACATAAAACATCAATGTGTGATGTCCACGTCAAATTTTTGTCTGCATATATTTCAAGAAACTTTGTTGATTGGGATGATAATGTAGTGTTGTCGTCATATTTAACATCCAAGGTACTAATTCCATTACCCTTCACACTAAAAGAACACATACAGTTTTGTCAACGTTCACCATCAGATTGTTCATTCGACACCAATTTACGAACTTCCTCTCAGATAGTACACTATAACAACTGTGCTTAATAGGAGATAAGTTCATACTTTTTTTGCTTACAAAGGAGCGACACAATTGAACAAATATAATATCAATGAATTAAAATTAACACGCTTGGCTTAAGTTTCACTGAATATATTGAAAAACTGTACATATGTTTTATCAATAGTATACAATGTTTCTGACTGTAACTTTGTATACTCTTGATAATGGGTATCCACCCGAAACATATGTAGAGATTTCAATATATCTTGTGAAACTTAAGCTAAATGTGTTAATTTGAATTTATTGTTTTCAACATAATGTTTCATCAAGAATTTAGCGGAAACTCTGTGTCGGTTATTAAATAATAATAACAATAATAAGTTCTTTATTCTCAACAGGTATAACACCCATTTACAGAAAATAATGTTGAATAGATATCTAAATAATTAGAAAAAACATTTAACTAAATAATTAAAAAAAGATTTAACAAAGAGCTCAATCTAGTCTAAAAAAAATAGTAACTTATAACCACATTATAGCATTCAATGAAATATTACAGAGAACTCAATCAAAATCAATTCATGTTTAGTCAACTTTCGTTATTCTCATAACTCCTGATAATAAATTCTATGGGGTTAAAGTGAACTAAAAATATAATATGTATGAATTTACGAAACGTTTAACAAACCGAGAGAAAATGTACACTAAATGTACACTCTAGAGAAGATTAAACATTATACTATGTACAATAACGAAACATTGTTAATCTCGAACCAATTAAATATTTTCCAGTGTTTTAGAAGTCAATAACTTTCATTTGTGTCATGTTCAGATCAGATTTCTGAGAATGAACATTACAAAAGCAGTTCCAAATTTCATTTTGAAGTCACAAAATATGAAAAAAACCTTTTTAAATAATATGATCGCCTAAGATAAATTTTTAGTTCCATTTCACAAAACACTGACTAATTTTCTCATTCGTAATTAGCGTTATGAATTTATGAATGGACAAAAATTTTCTGAAATTTCAACACGAATTTATCTCTATTTTTTTATTTGTTTCATAGATTATTCATAACGTTTCACTTTAATAGATTTTGAGCAAACATTTTGGGCAAACTATTGATGTTTACCACAAAATAATATATAATGTTGAGAATTATGGTCTAAATATTAAATTAGTGTATTTATTAATTGATTACAATGAAATGAGAAGATATTTTATGAAAAGTGTATTTATGTGCTATAGATGTTAGGTTTAATGATATTTAGGATTTAAAAATATGTATCTTGTATTTATATTATGTGATGAAATTGATTATAAATAGGAAACTTTGATGTTACACAAAGAGATGAGAATAAACTGAAATTACTGAAAATTTGTGACATCGAATATAGTAGAAAATTAATGACTTGTCATACATCGATAATATTATTTATATATTCATCTTAGATTTACATTTTCTTCTATAGATATAAAGATTGAAAACCTATTGCTATTTCATATTATTTTAGAACCTATTGTTTTAATTCCACTTCTTAAGTCATCAGTCATTACTTTTTGATATTGGCTCATGAAATGTTGGGAGTTATTTTCAAAATTATGGTGCCTGAAAAATATGGTGCTAAAAATTTGGAATGAGATTAAAATTTCATGAAATAATAATATTGATATTTATTGGGAAATATTCCTTACTTTCATTCAATTAATATAGTAAATACAACTGAGAAAAATGTTCACAAAAGGACTGAGTAAGTTTTGAGACTGATCTTCCTTTCAGTCCTCGAACAAAAATATTGGAATTTTTCATGGAATTAAAATTGATCATGAGAAGTTCTGATCTTGCATGCTCAAATATTGAACAATCTTAAGCCTTCTATAAACATGATTCCCTGCATTGCTGTTGCCTTAAATCTTTCAATTTGATAATTATTTTTTGTCCTTAAGTTGTAATCCATATTATATAGAGATATTTTGTTTAGGTATTTATTAAAATACGATGGAGCTTGATTGTTGAAAATCTTGAATATTAACAAAATTGACTCACGTATCAGCTGTGATATACTTAACAAATTTAATGAATTTAACATGCTATTGACTGAAGTATATGTGTTTGATCTCAACAACATTTGCATTGCCCTATTTTGAAGGACTTGTAATCTTTGAACATCCCCACCAGAACAAAACAGCAAGAGAGACATACAATAGTTAAAATGTGGATGAATTATAGTAATATACACCAACTCTCGACAGATATCCAACTTTTTTTCCAATTTTTTACACAAAAAATCAACCTGTTTTTGAAATTTCAGTTGAGGATCCAATACAACTCCCAAATATTTTACATCATCTACGTATTGTTTTATACTTTTATCAATTTTTATGACCCAATTACCTTGACTAAAATTCAAACAAACTTTTCTATTACCTAATATCACGCATACAGTTTTTTATCAATTTTCATGCATACAATTTTTTATCATTTTTAACAGTAAGTAAATCAAGTTTGGTTAAATTTAGGAATTTAATTTTTCCACAATATAATATATATATTTCTTCACTATTGAACAAGCATTGAAATTACTACTGCAAAACTAAATTAGAGTGAAAGAAGTGCGATTAAGTCTATTATGGAAGTTCATCTATTAAAATAAATTTTTCGTCGTGTTCACTAATATTTCGACAAATGGCGAATGCGCTGGACGAACTATTTATTATTTTACAAAGATATGAATTATGTTTGAAATGAATTTGTTATTGGAAAATGAGAGAATTTCCCATAAAAAATACACGATGAAGTATATATATATATATATATATATATATATATATATATATAAATAAATATGTTTTATAAGTAAAATGATTCTGGCAGATTTCATACCGGAAAATGATTTATTTTTTATACTTTACTACCGTTTGAGAATGCCTTGCATATAATTTCTATGTGTTTCCACAAAAATTATCGAAGTGTTTCACAAATTAAAACTACAATTTTGAAAATTCGATGCGGTTAATATATTTCAAAATAACGCATATTTCTGAGGATACCTACTAAGTTTAGAATTATATATCCACTATATGAATATGTATCATATAACACTAGTATGCGCATAAAAAGAGATCTATGGCAACTTGAAGGACACTCTATATGTTGAAAAAAATAATTTCTAAATTTTATCAACTCTTGTCATCGCGTAAAAATAGGGCGTAATGTATCAGAGTTGGCGCTTTATACCCGCAATTTGAGCGTACCCCACTTTCCATAAAAAGAAAACGGTGCTTCAATTAACACGGGCATCACACAAACACCAGCATATTTACACCTTAAACATGAATTTTCGTATAATGAGCAAATGATAACACGTGGTCGAAGTGTTTGAATTCAGGATATTAAATCTCGGTAACGTAGCCACCTGTTATAATGCTATTCGTTATTCATCATTTCAAAGTGGTGGTTAACTAACAGATGGCATAATTATCCCTGGAGCAAAGTGGTATGTCTAGTGGCTGAAGCGTAACACGGGAAAAATTCTAGAAAATGATGAGAATCCACTACTTTGGTGGTATAGAGGGGTATCAGAACGTGAAACCACTTATTCATTGATAGCAGACCGTGAAGTTGGCATGCACTAATTGAACTCTGCAAACTCCATCATCCTCTATGGATCATCTCAGGACCGAACTGAATTAGGATTAAGAATTTAGCAATTTGAACCAAAGGGAGATTTTGTCTTGGAATCATAACATCAATAGGTTATCACTAATTGCCGAATATTTCAGTTTAAGGTAGGCATATTCAATCTAGAAAGGTTTCAAGTCCAGCAGGTTTGAGTTGATCAAAAATATTTTGAAAAGCTTCAAAATTAACTAACAGGATATAATATTTGTGACATTATAATTCAATGTTTTTCTTGCACTCTCGAGATTCAGCAGATTATATAATAATAAGCATATAAGCATATTTTTCCCACAAGTGACTACTCAATTAGAGAAAAATACATAATGAATAAATATGGTTACTAAAAATATCAACAACATAGATATACAATATTAAAAATAATTATAATAATAAAAAACATTATCATATATAATAATCTAAATCTATCAATGTAATATCTTATATAAGTCAATATCTAAATGTTCAATCATAATAATCATGAACAAAACAAATAACTCAGAACTCAATTCGAAAGAAATCACGATACCTCACTGTTTAGATTCAAATACACATTTATGATAGAAACAAGTGAGTCCCAGTGCAAAGCAAAGCAGCTTGGTACCTGGTTTTCAGTAGAACATGCAAAGCTAAGCGGCGATTGCAAGAGAAGATTGGTTCTGTGAGGTTTTGAGTAAAATCTCTGGCTTATTCTAGTACACCTCAGAGGAACGAAGAAATTAAGTTTACCCAGAAGCTCAGGACAGTCGAGATTATAATTGAGCAAATTGAAAAAAATTTCAATGCATTCAAACTTCTCCTGGTGTGAAGGCTTCTAGTGTTGAACGTCGATAGCAAACAAGCGTGATCACAACCCCTGGGTGGATACCCACCATCCTCTCGAAATGAGAGCTATTTCGAGAACTTCCTCTGCATGTATATTTTGATGATTTTATGTAGTTTCAGTTTTAGCAGATCGAGGTTCGATTCTTGGGTGATTTTGTTTGGAAATTAGTTTTAAGTTTGTGAGGCCAATTTCTGAGGATAAATTACCACTAGATTATATTAATATTGTTTAAACACAGTAAAGAAAGTGAATACAACTAAAGGAAAGAGAAACAGGCGAAAAAAATTATATATTATAAGAATTTATTTCGGTGAACAATATTTACTGAGATTAGAGAACCAAGTTCGGGTATCTTGGTTTTTGAAAGATTTTTAGGCTTCTGCTGGCTCCACTTTTTTGAATTTTGGACGCAAAGTTTCCACATAAGTTAATTTTGTATTACACTGTCTAATTTTGGTGGGGAGGGGCTGTCCCAGCCCTCGCTCCTGGAATAAATATTCAAATACTGAATATACAAAGAATTCTCATTGTATAAACCACCCCATAAAATCCTTAAATTTCACTTCAACAAATGGGAATGATCAATAACTTGTTGAACTTAATGGAATTAATCAAATTATAGTTAAATGATTGATCAAACTATGAATGAATTGAACACATTTTAAGAATTCAAAAAATATATTGTCGACTACGATATTATTTCAGTAAAAAATACCTTTATCAGTTGGATGAAAGACCATTTATTATATCATTCATTGTTTTTATCAAAAGGTTGATTTTTCATCCACCTGATTAATTTTTTGTATATCGAAACAATATTGTAGTGGACAATATAGATACTATTTTTGAAAATCCCAGTTAAAAAATTTTCTGAAAAAATGTTCATCGTTTAATTTATTAATCGTTTGAATCAAATTAGTTTCAGTTTTGAGTTAGTTACAGTGAATGTTTGAAGTTCAATAATTATCAATAATTGAAGTTTGATTCATTTAATTGATTGATTAAATTAAATTGATATAATAATATTCACAAATATATACATATTTTTCTTTGGAGTTTTCTTGTCTGTCTACATTCAAACTAAAAACTTATATCTCTGAAAATTTATTTCCAAGTTTTGACATCTACAATTCGTGGCGGAATGTTAACAATAAATGATTTTTTCTATTTCCACAGTCTGTTATTTTCTAGGAATATCAATTTTAAATTATCAATTTTCAATCGGAATTGGTTTTATTGAATGTTTTATATGGTTATGTTCTTATAGAACATAAACCATATAAACCACATACTGTGTTCTTCACAGTATATACAGTGTCAATTAAATGAGAGGTAATAATAAAAACTTGTCTAAAAATCACTGACTGAACAATTCTTTATTCGACTAGTTTCGCCTTTTACAGCATTATCAAGAAGGCTGTAAGAAGAAAAAGGCAAGAAGAAAAAGGCTGTAAAAGGCGAAACTAGTCGAATAAAAAATTGTTCAGTCGATGATTTTCAGACAAGTTTTTATTATTACCTCTCATTTAAATATGAACTATCACAGAGTAGGTTCATCGTCCATTGAATTTACTGTGTCAATTAATTTAACTGGTCATTTTAATTACGTGATCATTAGGAAATTTAAGGTGAAATAAAATTAGCTGAATGGTAACGGTGTTCACCTGATACGTATTTTTGTTACGTTGTATGTGTTTATAGCTAGATTAGCATGAACTGTATCATTCCGCCTATTTAGATGAAACAAACAACTATTTCAAACTTACTTTCTTAATTTTACCACTTTTAAAATACATGTGTGCACTTACTTTGGATTGTTCGATGAATTTGTGATGTTCTTTCACCCACTCATATATCTTTGCGACATTGCATTTTGTATATTTTCAAAATTCGTCTGACTGGTCATTATTAATGATTTTATTGCTTTACTCAATTAAATTAATTAATTTTATTGATGCTAATCTTCATTGAACTACATTATAACTTCTTAGTCCAGAATTATGTACTTTAGCATCACCTCAGAAACACACATATTAAGGACTCTTGTTTATCTTTCTTATTCTTTTTGACTTGTTGAAGTAGAATTCCAACAGTAGAAAAGCAACTTATCTCTGAATAACAATATCTTGTGTAACCTCAATTATACACATATAAATCTGCATATTTGAAAGTGAAACAGAATTCAAAACACTTGGCTAAATACAACCAAAAACTCAAAAAACCCCTCACATATGTTGTGGTCTTCTACCCAACTCATGTTATTTATGGTTGGGCATGTCCGATCCTGCTCTACTCTAAAGCTTGCACTAATTCAGACTCATCTCGAGTGTACACATGCACGGGAACAGACGGTGGATACATATATACATAGGAGGCGACAAATTAAATCGAATTATCCTGCTGCCACACCTCTGAGGATGCTATGCTTACCGCCAAGTGCTGAGTAATTTGCATCAGGAAGTGAGATGTGAGACGGGGGAGAATCACCAGTCCGCGAACTGAATTCGTTAACAGTACCCATTTCTGCATTACATTTTTCATACATATACATATTTTGATATGATGCATATATATATATATATATATATATATATATATATATATATATATATATATATATATATATATATATATATTTTATGGGACATCATACATATCTCCGTGTGGAATATTTGTATCATGTCTATTCACTGATCTTTTCACGACCCCTGTTTTACAATAATTGAGAGAGTTTTTCTTGTTTTTTCGACAGAGGGAGCTCATGTGAGTAGTTCAGTAAATATTTCCTTTACTTTGAAGACATAGGCCTTTGCTGTGATTTGGAAGAATATCAAAGCTTTCATATTTCCCTTTTCAATTCATTCAAATTATTTCATAAAAGAATGACACAGCTCTTTATGGTATTTCTAACAAGTTCGATGTGTTACTGAACGCACTAAACATGTATTCTTGAAGGTGTTAAGTTGGGTTTTCATCGATAATATCAGAGTATATATCGAGTATTTGTATTACTGTGGAAGAGATCTGGTAGACACCACACAAAGTAATACAAAAATAACAGAAAATGAAAAAATTATTGAAGTCAATTTTTTTTCTTGACAGATTTCTATAGTTAAATTGTGATCTTTTCAAATTTCTATCAATTATTCAAATAAATATTCATATTTTCAACTAATATAGGAGTGCAGAAATTAAAAAAACTTCACTTCTTGCTCAGGTTCCGTTAGAAATGCTAGCTTTCTTCAGATTAAAAAAAAAACAATAAATTCAAATTAACACACTTGGCTTAAGTTTTACTAAATATATTGCAAACTCTACATATGTTTCGGGTGGTTGACCCATTATCAGGAGTATACAATATTATCACATTTCAAAATCTACAACTTCTATTTAATATGCTAAACCACAGAGTTTAAAACCGGTTTCAAAGGAAAACCGAACAAGTCAATGACCAACGAATAGTACAACCAAGTTGATTTTTCCTTGAAACCGGTGTTAAACTCAGTGTGGTTTAGGATATGTAAGTGGAAGTTGTACATTTTGAAATTTAGTAATATTGTATACTCTTAATAATGGCTAACCACCAGAAACATATGTAGAGATTTTAATATATTTCGTGAAACTTAAGCCAAGTGTGTTAATTTTAATTTATTGTTTTTAACATAATGTTTCACCAAGAATTAAGCGAAACCTCCGTGTCATTCATCAAAAACTTACTTTTATGAAAAAGATTAGATTTAGATTTGATATATAGATTATTTCAAAAAATTTGGAAAAGTTGAGCTAACGGGTGATTTTTGAAGAGTTAAATTTTTCAGGTTGGCGGAACTGGTTGCTGATGACATCCAAACGTCATCTGTAAAAGTGAAAGGTTTTTAGTATAGTCTGACATTTCATCATGGAAAGACTTACAAACGAGCAACGATTGCAAATTGTTGAAATTTACTATTGAGATTCGTGCTCTGTGAAAAATGTGTATCGTTTGTTACGACCATATTATGGTCCTCATAATCGACCTGGTGAATCAAAAATTCGTGCGGTTATCACCAAATTTCACACCAAGTTTACTTTGGTGGACATTAAACCACTGACATGGTTTAATGTCATTAAATCATTGTACAGTGCGTACTGAAGAGAATATTACAGCCGTAGCGTACAGTGTTAATGAGGATCATGAAATGTCAATTCGTCGCGTTCTCAGCAATCGGGCATGTATTACTCAACCACATGGAAAATTTTACGTGTTGATTTGGGTTTGAAAGCCTATAAAATTCAACTTCTGCAAGAATTGAAGCCGAACGACCTAAAACAACGTCTAATTTTGGGGAATGGGCCTTAGAACAGCTTAATGAAAATCCGCTGTTTTATCGAAAAATTGTGTTCAGCGATGAGGCTCGTCGAAAAAACGACAGTTTGGTGTGGTTTGTGGGCTGGTGGCATTAAGACGGTTCCACATGCCACACAACTCGTGAAACAATGGACGTGTTGAAGGATGAATTTGGTGAGCAGCTTATCTCTCGTAATCGCCCTGTGAATTGGACGCCAAGATCATGCGATTTAACACCTCTGGATAATTTCTTGTGGGGTTATGTGAAGTCGTAGGTGTATGTGGACAAGCCAAACACGATTGAAGCCTTACAGCATAACATGCGTCATACAAAGTTCGACCTTCCGAATGAACCATTTGATACGTAGCCGCGAAAAAATTCACATGAAGTTATCTTTAAAATGTACATGGCAAAGTACAAACTATCAATTTCATTGAAAATTTTGAATATATGATGCAAATTGAGTGTTTCATTCGATTAAAAAAAACTACGCTTAAAACTCACACATTTCAGTTTTGTTGACAATACCTAATATTTGACACGCATTGAAACAATCAACTATAAATCGTATTGTTACCGAAGTTTCCTAAAGATCCAACAAAATGTCTACTTCATAACACAGTTAACATGAAAACGAAGTTAATGCCACCGTTGTCGAGCAAACGTTTCGCATTCGAATGCGTGAAGCCAACATTAGTTAATAATGTTGTCTATACAAGATCTGATTGAATTTAACTCGCAGGGAGTGTGCACATGTCGATGTCGAGGGATTTTAATTAGAATACCAAATGAAGTGTTCACAACTCCGACGATACAGTGACTTGAACGAAGGCAACAGGCGAAGGGTCAATCGACTTTTCGCAGCTTACTGCCATTCCATCCGACCCTTTTCTAAGCCCTCTCTTCGATTGAGACATTGTCTATCTGTGATTTGCTTGATTTTCTATTGTTTCCAAAATTGAATTCCGACTTTGATGTGCGAACGCGGTTCAAATTCAGTTTATTTGTTGACATAGTGAGGTGAAATATTATGGGAGACTTATGGAGAACACCAAATTACATATCATATAAATATACTAAATATTACAACTCATATACTTTAACTGAGCATACTTTGAGAACAATGGAATTGATGATGGATAATTAAATTGAGACTGAGTATTTCGTGATTTTTAATATTTTGTATATTATGAAAATACTGATTAAGGAACAGAAATATCTGATCTCTAATCAATAAGTATACAGTGCACCATTTAACATGATGAAGATTCATTGTTGGTAAAACAGTATTGTTATGGCAAACAAAAGATATCGGGAGTAAGGAAATGCATAATTTCATTTCCATGTATGATTCATTTCCTTTAATTTCACATTCTTCAGATTGGGATCTACTGTTCAATGACAGTTTCGAACTATCACTGAGCTTGTAATCAAACACATCATTCATTTACTCTGTCGAATTCTGAAGAGGTTCAAAAGTTATTCATTGATTAGAAAGCAATGTGTTGAGGTGGAAAATGTCGTTAGTGTTTATCTAAAGGTAGAATCTAGAGGTGTTCCTCAGGGTTCTGTTCTCGGAGCATTGTTATTTATCGTTGTTATTGATGCTATTTTTCTACTACAAATGAATATTTCATCCGATGAAGATTTGGTACCCTAAGCTGATGACACAGTACCACGGCCAACCTTCAAGGCCATGAAATGAGTATCTGTCACCTTGTCGCTAGTGATCTATCGAATAATACATTCCCACAATTAGTTGAGCTGGTATACCAATGCAAATAGGTAAATAATTTGTGCTTTTGGTATAAATTCTATATTTTTCAATTGTGAACAGTATAATACATGTGTTGATGTCGATAATTTGTTGAAATCTCAACATCAAACTATAAAAAACAAAGTGTTTAGTGTCGATTTCAGTGAAACGAAATAAATTTTGTGTTGTTTGAAACATTCGTGGCGTGGAGTTGAATATTTTACGATTTCAGTTCTAATCCTCTATTCATCAATTTTCTGTAGTGTAAAAGGTGCTAGTGATCATACTTTGTGGATGACATAACATCAAATTATAAAAACGAAGTGTTTTGTGTGTACCGATTTAATCGAATCGAAATCAAATTGGTGTTGTGTTTGAGTACGGATTACTTACAAATAATTTTTTTCTGAAATACAGTGTAGATAGAGGATAGGTATTTTACGTAGATGATTCAGTAATTTTCAAGCTGAAATAGGTGAGTTTCTAATAGGTATATATTCTTAAAATTACAAAAACTTATTGCATTCCTGGTTGTAAATCAAATTATAACGAAAAATTTGTTGGTACAATGGTATTCCAGACAGTGTGGTTCAATCTTTTACATATTTGATCGAGAAAAGTTTATGTTATTGAAATAATGCGTCGATTAAAATTAGATGTGATATGGTTGAAGATTTTTCAGAAAACAGGGCTACTTGTTTGAATAACCTTAGAATTTTAATTGATCAAATGAAGGAAGCTCAATACTTTCATAAAGTAGTTTGTTGATTGTGCTAATACAGAAATATAATATTTATTTATATTTAGGTAAGTATTTCCATTTGAGTAATTCCTACAGCGTTTCCTTCAAGGTTCCTTTTCTGTCAAATAATTCAATAAATTTGGTTAGGCAACTTTTCATGTAAATAAATCCCACAGACTAATAGAAGTATTTTTTACTCAGTGGGGCTTTATCGAAAACATCGTTATTTTCTTGCAATAGTAAATGTTTTACTTTTTTCTGTTGAAGAAATATGTGCTCACAATACCAAATATAATATTCTATATGTTATAAATACGAATAATATTTCTTGTTCGTTCGCAATATACAAAAAGAGTTGAAATGATGCTTGAAACTTTGGGAACAACCGTCTAGGAGAGTAGACCACTAACTATATTTTGGCAACACTGCCGGAATACGCTCTTCATGATCTGTTCAAAGTCAGCAGTGACAGGAGTTTTCTACGATTCGGATTTTTGGAGTTGGTTTGGTGAACTGATTCGAGAAGATTTTGAGAGAACTGTTGATTTCAAGTTCTCTTTACGAACGAATATAATTTTTGCCATTTTCTACCTATTCTTCTGTGAAAGTTGATAGTAGAGAGATGAAATTGAATGAAGAGAATTAATTTTTTTTATTTACAGACCACAAACCGATAAAAATCTTGAAATGATTCACAATTCCATTCACAATCGCTTCGAAATAGCGTTCAAAATACAAAGTAGACATCAGAGGAATGTATTTGTTTTAAATCTCTCTCAATATATGAAAACATCTCACTTCAATGCGGGAAGAAACTTCTGAACTAATGTGATTCCTTTCACAACTTTCTCTCCCTGCGGTTGAAAGTAAAACTAGGAAATATGTTCACGTACAACAAATTTCGGGGAAGATTTTCTGATATACAGTTCTGGTTTAATAGACGTAAACAAATTCGTTCGGGACAAAGGAACGTGAGAACTCAACATGTGTCATACTCACAAAAAGACCCCTGTGACATCCATTAGGGTTGAAATCAAGTTTCAAAATTTAAATCCTCTTTAAATACCGCACTTTGGTTTAATATTTCCTTGAAAACAAACAATTCGACCCTACTACTTGATGCTTTCGCTATCAAAATTATAGATGATAAAGTGAAAATACTTGAGAGTGGTGAAGGTTTGAAAGTGCTACCAACTGTGAAAACATATCTCCCGAAAAGTAGAGACTCAACCTTGGAACTGAAATAATTATTTATATATATATATATATATATATATATATATATATATATATATATATATATATATATATATATATGGGTGATTTTTTTGAGCGTAGCTTTCTTTAAATCGAATAAAACACTCAATTTGCATCATATATTCACAATTTTTATTGAAATTGATAATTTGGCCTCTGCCATTTACATTTTGAAGATAACTTCATGTAAATGTGTCCGCGGCTCCATATCAAATTCCATTCGGAAAGTCAAATTTTGCGTCTCTTTTTTGAGCATTTCGGCCTGTATCCCACGAATTACGCGTGTTATTCTGTAAGGCTTGAATCGTGTTCGGCTTGTCCACATACACTAACGACTTTACACTATCCCACAAGAAATAATCCAGAGGCATCAAATCGCATGATTTTGGCGGCCAATCCACAGGCCATTTTTTACGAGCTGTGTGGCATGTGGCTCCGTCTTGATGAAAGCACATGTCAACCAAGTTCAACTCGGTCAACTGGGGCAAAAAAAAGTTATACATCGCCGTTGACGGTAACGTTTCTTCCACGGTCGTCTTTGAAGAAAAATGGAGTGATGATGCCACCAGCCCATAAACCACACCAAACAGTCGTTTTTCGGGATGCATTGGTGATCTTGTATGGCATGTGACTGTTCATCACTCCAGATGCGACAGTTTTGTTTATTTACATATTCGTTAAGGCAGAAATGAGCCTCATCGCTGAACACAATTTTTCAATAAAACAGAGGATTTTCATTAAGCTGTTCTAAGGTCCATTCACCAAAAATTAGACAATGTGGTAGGTCGTTCGGCTTCAATTCTTGCAGAAGTTGAATTTTATAGGCTTTCAAACCCAAATCAATACGTAAAATTTTCCATGTGGTTGAGTAACACATGCCCAATTGCTGAGAAGGGTGGTGAATTGACATGTCACGATCCTCATTCACACTGTAAGTTACGGCTGCAATATTCTCTTCAGTATGCACACTGTACGCATGTGAGACAATGGTTTAATGTCCAACAAAGTACACTTGGTGCGAAATTTGGTGATAGCAGCATGAATTGTTGATTCACCAGGTCGATTATGAGGACCATAATATGGTCGTAACAAACGATACACATTTTTCACAGAGCACGAATTTTGATAGTAAATTTCAACAATTTGCAATCGTTGCTCGTTTCTAAGTCTTTCCATCATGAAATGGCAGAGTATACTTCAAACTTTTTACTATATTTCTCGACCTATATTATCGCACTTGTAGTTTTTCGATATCAAAAGTATACTACAACTATCTTTCGATAATATTTTGACAAATTATTGAAAAGAACATTATAGCAGAGCTGGTTATGTGACCAACATGAATAATGCGATATCTCCATCAAGTATCTTTCTAGGGACAATGTTAGAGAATATTGATATCTCAATTTCATAGATGCCTACATTCATTGAAAGCATAAGGCTTTTCTTGTAGTAAAATTTCTTTTATGTAGTAATTTCGTTCATGTTTTGAGAAATGACAACGAGCGTTTCTACAATCGCAACCTAGATGACATTACTTCATCAAATTAGATGAAATTGTTTAAAAAATAGAGTTGTGAAATGTTGTATCTCAATTGAAAAGGAGGTGTGAAACTTTCAGTATAAGATGCTTTTCATTGATTCTTAAGATTTGAGATGTACATTAATCTATGCATTATATATATATATATATATATATATATATATATATATATATATATATATATATATATATATATATATATATATATATATATATATATATATATATATATATATATATATATATATATATATATATATATATATATATATATACATATATATAGAGAGATCGTAAATAAATAGGACAAATAGTAGGGGTCCAAGATTGGATACCTGCGGCACTCTCGAAGTTACTAGAAGTTACTAGTTTAACTGAAAGTCATGCAGTTTGTCTTATCATCATTCATACACAATGCGCTACCAGTAAACTATCGTTCAGCCCTCTCGCGCTCCCCTCCATAAGCAGAACATAAATGCTGCTGTCATCTGCAAATAAATATCAATAAATGTAAATAAATACCTATACGTATCATTAGAATTTTTAATTTCTGCTCCCCATTTTGAATTTTTTCAATGTTTCATTTCTGTCTGCGAAAAATTTTATCATTAGTGACACTTAACTTACTTCGCAAGTACCAAGTTATTAAGCGTCTTGGAAATCATTAGAGAAAAGGGCGTATACTTATCAACTTTCACGATTATGAATATAAGTCACTTGTTGTAATTAATGGTTAAAGTTAGAAACGGTGGTGCGTTTCCCGTACCACCCACCACCAAACTAGAAAGCTTTACATGTTTTCCAGGCAGCCACTTCGCCCACTCAAGTAATAGGGGCAGCTTTGAATTTTCTCTTCGAATCGTAATACTTCCTTTCATCTGCCGCTCCAGATTGTGCTCGACATTTCAGATTGCTGGAAAATATTTTGCGATGTGCTCCAAAATGGGTAATTTCACTATCCAATTACATCTTTTGTGAGGGTATTTTCGAAATAGTTTAATTTTATTTTATATTAACATGTAGATTGTGTTATGATATTTGTTTACAAGAGTATTTTGGAAAAATTAAAACGGAGAATGACATATTATGGAAAGATAGATCTTTATTGATTAAAAGAAAAATAACAAAGGTACAAAAACCGCGTAGAGCGCCATGGGACATATTACATATTTCTTGAGATACTAAAAATTAGAAAATCGAGAAAAAATTTTTGAATTTCTATATTATATAAATTAAATTATATATTATTATAGATATTTTTTATAGATATATATCTATTGATGCAATTCAAATTGCTATATATGTAGCACAGGAACAAAAAGAGTTAGTATTAAAAAGAATGACCATCGAAACAAGAAAAGGTTATTAAATCTCCTTGGAAAATGTTTAAAATTCATCACAAGTGTAGTAACTTATTCGCTGTGAAAACCTTTCGATATCTCTCTCAAATTTGGCTTGATCAGTTTTCTCCACATGAAGAAGTCTTTTGTTATAAAATTCAAAACAATAGTAATTCTGACCATTCTGTGATTTTACCAGTGTCCACCGGCTTTCATGTAGATCTTGTGTATTTCTTGCGATATGTTTGAAAATATGCATTCGACTTAACAGTGTTATTTTTTGTGTTATATTCATTAACTTTTATTGATTCAACAGCAAGGAGCCAATTATATAAACAAATTTAAATAAACCTATGAAAAAACTAAATTACATTCCACTTATATTAACATTAGTTACAACTATAATATTTTCTCCTTAATCTTGTACTCCCTCAAACTGCACAATAGATAAATTTTTATGACAATAAATGAGGGGTTCGTAAATATAAAGACAAGGCAAGGTTAGGATTTCTAGCTGTGAATATGCATTTCTGTACCTGGTTCGATAGTCAAGATTTCCTGATAATTTTATAAATTATTAGGAAATGGACTTCAAACACTTTGTTTGAATTTGCTCAAGATATGTTTTCCTCAAATGATTGAGCGACAGCAAACGAATGAATCAATATATTATACATTAATAATCGTTATAAAATAAAATATTAAAAAAATATATAATATTCATAACAAGTATCTATATGAACTCCATCACAAATTCTCACGGAGCTTTCAGATTATTTAATTTAAATAAAACTAAGTAGTTTTCTGATTTTCACTATAATAAAGTTAAAACATAACAATATTGTTTCGTCAACACAAGGGCTTCATGAGATGTTGACGATAAACTGCTAAACTGTGTTTAACTTAATTATAGTGAAAATCAGAAAACTACTTAGTTTTATTTAAATTATGTATTTAGATTTTCATCAAGTATCGGTCCAATCGATTAATGATTTTAGATTATTATGGAAGACCATTCAAACTCAAATTATTGAGTAGTGTTCCCGAGGATCTTCACAAGTTCCATCGACTATATTTTTCATCATCTTAGAGAATAATTCAAGAAAAAGATAATGTCATCTTCACATGGTGCAAATACAAGACCGCTCTCTTCAGTCGTTCTAAAGTCTGTTCGATAGTGATCATTGTTTTACCGAGAGTAACTACCACAAACATTCTTTCCAACTATCCTACATCTATGAGAAATAGCATAAATAAAATACGAGAAATGTTTCTGGCTTGACCAAGAAAAGGTTTTACACCAAAACAAATGAAAGAAGAGATGGATTCAACACTAGGCGACTCCTCCCCATCATACTCAACTATTGAGCAGTGGGTTTCTGAATTCAAAATGGGTCGTGTGAGCACCTCTGACGAGCCTCGCTCAGGACATCCTGTTGAGGTCACAACTTTAGCAATTATTGAGAAAATCCATCAAATAATATTGGAAGACCGCAGATTGAAAGTGCATTGGAAAGCTGAGACCTGCAGGATGTCAGCTGAATATGTGCGAAATATTTTACACAACCATTTGAGCATGGAAAAGATGTGTGCAAGATGCATGCCGTGTTTACCAACACACGACCAAAAACTGATTCGAAAAAACAATTCTACCGAAAATTTGACGCTGTATAGGCGTAATCCAAACAAATTTTTGCGACGATTCATAACAGTTGATGAGACTCAGGTGCACCACTACACTCCTGAAAATAAAGAACAGTAAAAACAGTGGGTCGGAAAGGAGGAACCAACTCCAATGAAGGCAAAAACAATTTTATCGGCAAACAAAGTTACTGCTACTGCTTTTTGGGATTCCTGAGAAATTATACACATTAATCATCTTGAAAAGGGTAAGACTATCACTGGTTAATACTACGCAGACTTATTTCTAACGTTTGAAGAACATGGTGCAAATTAAACGACCCTATTTGGCGAAGAAAAAAAAGTTGTTTCATCACGATAACGCACCAGAGCATTCGTCGATTGTTGTCATGTCCAGAATCCACGAATTGAAGTATGAATTGATGCCTATTCTCCAGACTTAGCCCCCAGCGACTATTACCTGTTTCCTAACCTCAAAAAATGGTTCGTCGGTAAAACATTTGACAACAACGAAGAATTTATCGAAACTATAAATCAGTATTTTGAAGAGCTTGACGAATTCATGTTCAAAACTCCTATAATTAAATTCTTATTATATTATCAATTATGAGAAATGTACCAGTGTAGATGAAGAATATGTTGAAAAGTAAAGAAAAGCAAAAATTTCAAAACATCTTGGTCAGGCCGGAAACTTTTCACCCCACCCTCCTATATGCATACACTTGGGATGTTTTCATTAATAGAAGTAATATTTTATTACATTTATTGTCACAGTAGGTAGCTGAAAACTTCACCGTCTATTCCCAAATTTTCCATTAATTTCCCACTTGCAAATCGTGAACGCCGGCAGACCTTCGCAAATTGCGATTTATAACCTCAAAATATTCCCATATATCTTGTCGCCAGATTCCGTAGTAGGCCGTGCGCGGTAAAACACGCACACACAAACTAACATTCCTATCCCGGTCAAAATATCTGGAATCGGATCTCGGATAATAAAGTCTATAAATCGAATCAGAGCCTAACAATTACAATTGCATCGAACAGATAACAGATGGGGCGCGCCTAGGACGCAATGTTGTGGAACTTGATTAGCTGCTAATGAATGGCGCTACCGGGCCCTTTACAATTGGATTAAAGCTCCCTGGGGCGCCCATTGCGCCGCGACGAACACCCCTCAGGGCGAATTTTCACTGAGGTTTTTTATGAACGTCAGTTTCTGGGGCAAAATGGATTTTTGTTCATTTTACGTAGATCTACCTGCAGGAAAACTTCCATCCACGTTTATATTTATTACATAATATTAATTCAATTGAATGGTTTACGAAATATGTGTATGGAAACTGATTGATGGAAAATTATTGAATTAATGAAAATTCCTAAAGATGCTCAAAGTTTCGATTCTAAAGTTTTTGAGCAGAAATATGTATAATTTCTTCAAGATTCTTTTCGAATTTCGAATCTTTTTCCAATTTATCAAAAATAACATTTCAATCAGATATGATTTGGAAATTGGCGTTGATTATGTTTGAAATTATTTCATCATCTTTTCGTAAGTAATTGACATCGTTCACCTACAGATTGAATCAAGAATCTTGGTAAAATCTAAATACAAGAAAATACTGCTAAAACAGTACAATGATACAATAGAAAAAATCAATTTCCAGGATAAAATTCTCGAAACATTTTCGGATAACTTTCATTTTATTCGGAAAAAAGAGGAAAAAAAAATTTTTCTTCTGATTTCGATAGAAATGCAAGTTCTGACTAATTTGAAGTCGAAGAACACATGTTCCTTATCAGATTTTCGATGAAATATTAAGTTTGGAAGATGACTTTCGTTTCACGTTATTCTGAAATTTTATTGTAATTTCTCATCGAATTTTCGAGGAAACTGTAAGGTTTATGAGGAACGTCACGAATTCGTATCTGCTCGTCTGATTTAAACGGAAAAAGTAAATTTCCAGGATGAAAAATTTTCAAAAAATTTTGATCATTTTCGTCGGAAAAAAAAGTTGAAAAAAATTTTTTCTTCCGGTTTCGATGAAAATGTAATTTCTGACTAATCTAAAGTAGAACACATATTCCTTATCGAATTTCCGATAAAACGTCTCATTTTCAAATGCACGATAGTTTTCATTTCACGTCATTCTGAAATTTTAGTACAATTTCCCATCTAATATTTAAGGAAACTTTGGTTTCTCTTACCTATAGGGCTACAGTTTCTGGCAGGAAATAGTTGTTAAAGATTTTCAAGTGTTGATTGCTCTTTCTGACTTCAAGGAATTGGTAAAAATTCGTACGTTCCATCGAAGAATTAGCCAAAATTGCCTAAGTGTACTGTGCATTCCTACGGGTGTAGAAGAATTGTGAACGTTCAAAACTTGATGTGTCCATGATCAGAGAAATGTTTTCTATTGATTCCTATAGATGGAATTGTGAAGTATTCATTACTTGACAGTATTCCACTTAGTGTCATAAGAAGATGCTTGGGAATTGAAATCGTTGCCATTTCTATGAACGTGGTATGACTAACGAGTTCCTTGCAGAACGAAACAGCTGTCTCGCACTTCTATCAGGTGCGGCATCTATCAACATCTTGTTGTGACCCTATCAATATTCAAAATCTTATACACAAGTAATACATAATGAATAAGATTACCAAGTCAATCTATTTCATTTGAAATATGAAAGATTTTTGATATCAATATGGCCAGGATAAAATGTTGTTAGGTTAGCTAATAACATATTAACTTAAGGCAGAAGGTATCTCAGGAAGTTACTGAATAAAATAACCGACTTGTTATTACATTGATCTCATAACTTTTTGAAGAGAAGAGCTGAGTTGTGAGAATAAATTTTTCAACAAGTTTTGTTTTTGATGGCATACTAATTTCTTGATAATTGTTTTGGAATGCTACGCCATCTTAGGAAGATGAAGTAATGAAAATGGGGTATTACACTGAAGAAATTGATAAAATTCTGTGAAACTAAGTCGATTGTTTTTATTCAATTCATATCAAAACAAAAAAAAAGGATTTTTGACTGTTGACGATGTTTGGTTTTTGAGATTTTTTTAATAATAACCAGTTCTGATGATTAAAAAACCTGAATTTTTGTTGATGTTTCGTTGTGATGTGCATCTTCGTCAAAACTATTCAATAAAATTTTTTGATTTGAATGAACTGCCATGGATATCAAATGTTAAAATATAATTTCTAAAATCGACTCAGCTTTTTTTCCTCTTCAATAATCAGAGGGATGTTTCTGTCTCAGCATTCACTTCGAAAGTGCATTAGTTTTCTTTACCATGAGGAAATCTTTTTGGAAAAACTCATGGTAAGACTTGTGGTTTCAATGAGTCTAATATTATTTTCAGAATTAAAATGTACATAGTTAATTTGTTAAACAATAAACTAGAAATTTCATAGCTCAATATCTGTTGTGTTTATGATTTTGAAGTTGATGAAAGTCTTGAAAAAAATGTGTTTTGAGATAATTCGTTTAATGATTGCTGTTTCTGATTGGAAGAATTGTCAAATCATTATAGATTGAAATAAATACAATCGATAACGATTACTCCGTTGTAGTTGAAAATTTAGATCAGATTTACTTACGTATTTTTCTACAATTGTTAATTTCAACTGAGACATGTATTTTTCATAAAAAAATCGAAGATAACAAAATTTTGTTGCGAAAATTTCATCTCTTCATTCCGTTTATCTCTTTTGAATCTCCAAATCACAATTCGAATGTTCCATTAAACATCGAAAACTATGAACCCGAAATATATTAAAGCTTGCAGCAATTCCAATTAAGCCAACAACATGGAAAATGAGTTATGCAATTTCAGAAGAGTTGGTTCATTTTCGAAAACCAAACACATTATCAATTAATAATTTCATTTCGACTTCATTAACAAAACTATAAATTTGTTCGAATGGCTTTTCAAACGCGCGCTCGAACAAAACCAAAACTCCACCGTAACATGTTTAAATCAGAGACTCGATTCCAATGTTGGAATTGTTCTACCTCTAAAATTGCTATACTGTTTGAATGATCGCCATTATTGTACCGACACCGAATTTGTCCGTTGAATTGTAGAAAATTAAATTAGTGAAATAATTACAACTTGATAACTTGTAGTTCTAACAAAATTTCATGAAATGATTTCGTAAAAATTCAATAATACGAATACAAGTACGCAGAAAAAGAAATTTATTCCTTCAAACAAATATTCAGTATAATATACTGAAAATTATACATAAAAAATATAGCTTCTATCAATTTCAAGATTTAAGTCATTCTTCAACTCAGAAATGACCTTATGTTAATGCTTGAAATTCGATATAATCTGAGTAACTGTCGTTCAATTTATTATATTCATTCTTTTATATCCATCTATCCTTTGGTAGGTCGCTCACAATTTCTTTTTTGTTGTGATGGCCTACATTATTTGATTTAGATATAGCATATGTATGTATACGTATACCTACGTTATACACGTATGAAGTGAAAATGAAACAGTGACTAAGTCGATCTAAACTGTGACAAACGTCGCTGTTAAAACAAAAATTGAGTTATAAATCGCCGTCGCCGATACACCAGTAACCTGAAAACCACCGATTAGCTCATCACTACTCAGAGTGCAACCGTAACAGAGACCTAAACAGCGAAATAAAATCTTGGTTATAGTGAAACCCATATAGTGACCTAAGCAGCGACACAAGTCGCTGTTGAAAGAAACGGTGCCTTATAAATCAACGTTTCTGATATACCAATGACCCGAAAACAATCGATAAGCTCATCACTAGTCAGAGTAAAACCGAAACAGAGGCCTAAGCGGCGACCTAAGTTGCTGGTTATAGTGAAACCTCTACAGCGACCTGAAGAGCAACCCAAGTCGCTGTTGGAACAAACAGTGACTTATAAATCACCGTCTCTGATATACCAGTTATCTGAAAACAATCGATAAGCTCATCGCTAGCCACAGTAAAACCGAAACAGCGAGATGAGCAGCGACCCAAGTGGCTGCTGAAATAAACAGTGATTCATAAATATCCATCCCTGATATACCAGTGACATAAAAACCACTTACATGCTCATCTCCAGTCAGAGTGAAACCGAAACAGCGACCTATGAAGCCACCCAAGTTGCTGATAAAACAACTAACACATATAAATCGCTGTCGGTTATATAACGGTGATCTTAGAACCACCTATAAGCTCTTCACTGGACATAATGAAACCGAAACAGCGACCTAAGCAGCGACCCAATTCGCTGTTGAAACAAACAGTGACTTATAAATCACCGTCTGTGATATACCAGTTATCTGAAAACAACCGATAAGCTCATCGCTAGCCACAGTAAAACCGAAACAGCGACATGAGCAGCGACCCAAGTGGCTGCTGAAGTAAACAGTGATTCATAAATATCCATCCCTGATATACCAGTGACATAAAAACCACTTACATGCTCATCTCCACTCAGAGTGAAACCAAAACAGTGACCTTGGAAGCTACCCAAGTCGCTGATAAAACAAACGAACACATGTAAATCGCTGTCGGTTATATAACGGTGATCTTAAAACCACAGATAAGCTCATCACTAGTCAGAATGAAACCAAAACAGTGACCTGAGCAGCGACCCAAGTCGTTACTGAAAGGAACAGTTACTTATAAATTACCGATATCATAATTAAAGTGGAAAAATTGGTGCACATTAACAAAATCAATGTCAGAACTAGCTTTTATTAAAATTTTCTTGAATTATACTGCCTTAGGGGCAAGGATAAATCACGTATTGATAATTTCTCTTATGGTGTGCGTTAGGTACATGTCTGATGTCTTCATTGCTATTGGTGATAATTTATCTTCCGTTGTCCGAGATATCACAACAAAAATCATCTCCAGGGCCGCGTAGGTGCGTTATGAGCTTTATATGGTAATGTAGACTGTTAAGGGGCACGACAACCACCCCCGAGGTCCCACCCATAGGGACGGGACGGGATATCTTATTTATTCAAATTCGCCGCGTGTTGCCCAGGTCCGGCCGAGCTTCCTGTTGCAATTTGAATATATTAAAGTCGTATTTCGTTGTCTCATCTTGGGAGGTACGCACAGATTGGAGGTCGTTTGAATTTCATGACTTTTAATCAGTTTGTCCAAATCGATCGGTTTATTTTTATCGTTATGAAATATTATTGAAATACTCCAAAATGTTTCAAGTTATAGGATAACTAATGATATACTAACGGGTGTTTTTTTTAGAGGTATAATAATAATAATAATGATGATAACTTTATTGCCAGCAAAATCATAAAGAAACAGCAACGTTAGGTAAAAATTATCAGAACATTGTGATTACGAAATAAATAGGATATTAAATATAATAGAAAACGTAAATGATTATTCTCCTAGTTAGTATTCAAATTTAAAACTATAGAATGACTTCCTCAACAAGTATTCGATGGTATATTTTATAAAACGCAGAATATATATATATATATATATATATATATATATATATATATATATATATATATATATATATATATATATATATATATATATATATATATATATATATATATATATACTTTAAGTTGGCATTACTTTTGAAGATGACGACCGATTTAACAGCTGAGAAGTGATTTATTCTCAGTTTGGTTTGGCAATTCATCATGAATAGACTCACGCCTGAACAACGCTTGCAAATAGTGCAATTTTATTTCGAAAATAATGGTTCTGTGCGGAATACGTATCGCGCACTACGTCCATTTTATCGACGTAGCACTTCAGGTTGAATGGCTACGTCAACAGACAAAACTGCCGCATTTGGAGTGAAGATAATCCTCAAGTGTATGTCAAAACACCGTTACATCCAGAAAAACTGACTGTTTGGTGCGCTTTATGGGCTGGTGGAATCATTGGTCCGTACTTCTTCAAAAACGATGATGACCAGAACGTTACAGTCAATGGTGATCGGTATAAAGCCATGATTACTAACTTTTTCATTCCTGAATTGAACAACCATGATGTCCAGGAGTTGTGGTTTCAACAAGACGGCGCAACATGTCACACAGCTCGTGCTACAATCGATTAATTGAAAGACACGTTTGGTGACCGCCTAATTTCACGTTTTGGACCTGTGAATTGGCCTCCAAGATCTTGTGATTTAACACCGCTAGACTACTTTCTGTGGGGCTATGTAAAGTCATTGGTCTATGCGGATAAGTCACAAACGCTTGACCATTTGGAAGACAATATTCGCCGTGTTTTTGCCGATATACGGCCACAAATGTTGGAAAAGGACATCGAAAATTGGACGTCCGGATTGGACTACATTCGAGCCAGCCGTGGCGGTCATATGCCAGAAATCATATTTGAAATGTAATGCCACAAGATTATCTTTTGAATAAAAAAAAATTCTTGTCAATCGAATGATCCATCGTTGTTTTATTGCAATTTAAAGTTCTATAACTCTAAAAAAAC
Organism: Henosepilachna vigintioctopunctata; assembly: GCA_030704895.1. Taxonomy (NCBI): domain Eukaryota; kingdom Metazoa; phylum Arthropoda; class Insecta; order Coleoptera; family Coccinellidae; genus Henosepilachna; species Henosepilachna vigintioctopunctata. Next base: position 6,420,769 of record JARQZJ010000001.1, on the reverse strand, counting down.
ACCCTATATGATAAGTATATTTTACTATTTTTTTTCTCGACTTCAACTGGATGATTTTAGATTAATCATTAAAATTGTTAAGAAATTTGAGTGCTATCCTCTCGAATAGAATCTATATTGAATCTGTTCTATTAACTGTCAAAGTAATATGAGAAAGGAGCTTTTTGAGCATATGTCCTTCATTATCTGGTTATCTCATTAGGTACTCTTAACATTCCTTTTTAAATGATTGTTTAAATCTCTTCTTGCAAGGCTTAGTAATTATATCGCCAAATTTTGAATGCGTGATTTTTTTGAGTGCCCTTTGTCGAAAAAGTCGAGAGAATGCATTGTTTTCAAGATACGATATCAATTAACTATTTGAAAATAATTTTCTTCTCGAATATCTCAAGAATCTTCCACCCGCTTTTTTCAAGGAAATTTGGCAGTGCTATTGAGGGTAGTGAGGAAAATCAATCCAAAAAATTTACAAACCCTGTGTAGCGCATTAGGCTACTAGAAGTAAGAGTTCATTATTATTGGGTTTTTTCCCATCTTGATGAGATTTTGAGAAAAACATGAAAATCATTCGAGTGAAAGTCATTTAAAACATACTCAATGTTACATACTAAGTGATTTTTATGTTTCTTCTCAAAAAACTAGCAAGATAAGCTGAAAATGCTCGAAATGGAAGAGCTGCACCTTTCATTTTCTGAATAGCGAATGCGAAAAAATCGAAAAATAACAAAATATCAGTTGGATTAATTTTTTGTCACTAAGATTGGTTAACATGCCTTTCAGGACACCACTGCAATTAAAATATTTGATATTGTAAGAGATAAATTAGCTCCCTACTACTCTCAATAACAATGCCAAATATTAAAAAGAAACGACAGAAGAATTTAAATGGCTTGGTAGATCAGTAGTGTTCGACTTGCAGAGGATAATTATTTATTTTAGTTATCAATATATTCAAAAAAACGATCATTTTCAGAAAATTTGACACCCTATATCTTTAAAAATGATGTCAAATTAGTTCAGACCTATGGTTATTTAAACATTTCGCTTTAGTATCTCTCAAAGTATCATCCTTCAAAGTTTAGCCACGTAGTCAACATAAAAATGTAAAATTCAGCGTGTCTCTTGAAAACAATGATGCCAATTGAAAAAACCATTCAGTTCAGTCTACTTTTCTCCTCTGAGAAATTCAGATCGCGTAACCTACAACACACCAAGCTCTCCCATACATCCCTCTAATCTGAAGTCTATCGACGCAACTCTTATCTGAGTGGCACTATCGACACACCCTCTGTTAAAATTCCCGGCGCACTATAATCGAATTGAAAAACACATTTAGGTCCACGGCTGCAGTATTATCGAAGAAAAGGGACTATAACTCAATCGTTACGCCAGCCAGTAATGTCGTTCATTTAACTAAAACCAACAGTGATGTTCTTATTCCCAGCAATTGCCTTAGGCCGTGAGGGATTTGTTACGATTCGTCTTGTTAACTGAGAATACATCGATTTGATGCTACTTTCAATCATATCTCTTGTTTATTGAATAATGAATTATTGAAATACTAATATGAGTTTAATTCGAGTAATATCAATAGAAACTTGGATTTATCTCACCTTGTGGGTTAGGGTTAAATTGAAAAATTGTTTCTTGAGTATTCGCTAACCTCTTGGTGAAATATCGCCTGATGTATTCAATAAGAAACTGTCGACTTTGTGGTTGTTACCAAGTTTCAAAAAATCAAAACAATTTAACACTTCAGGTTTTGAAAATGGGGTAACAACCTGATAAAATTGTCAAGAAACAATGTAACTGAATATAGACTTAAATTCAAACACTTGAACTTATGATTTACACTTTATTGACTATATAGCATGACGCGTTTCGTCGTTACAAACGACTTCTTCAGATGCTCATGGAATAATAACAGAATAATAACAGAATAAGTTATTATTCTGTAAGCATTAGAATAAGTCGTTTTTAACGACGAAACGCGTCATGCTATGTAGTCAATAAAGTGTAAATCATAAGTTCAAGTGTTTGAATTTAAGTTTATATTCAATTATAATGAATTTACATCAAGTAAACGCCAACACTATTAAATAACCATATAACTTTTGCAAAATGAACTGAGTGTTTTTGGTTCAATGTATTAAAGGAATTGCTGTTAAAGTGATTTGATCCAATTGATTCAATCCAATTGATTTGATTCAAGAAAACACTGATTTTTAGTCTTAAATTCTTGAATTACTTACAGACTTCACTTGTTACAACCACTGTGACGTTTGTTTCACCAATATAATGACTTCTTTGGACTTTTCATGGAAAATGTGAAAACTAGAAAACAGTGTTTTCTTTGCAATTTTATTGTTGAAATGAATTAACATGGAATAATGTATTTGTAAAACTTCAAGATTATATCAATAGTTTTTGGTGAACCTATGCTCAAACTTCAAGGGATTCTTCTTTGACCTATCGGGGGTATATATTGTCCTATGATCAACTTCGAAAACGCTCTTTGTTTATAAGATACATGACGAACCACATTGGAGACAACCTTGGAGATGTCATTCATCTTAATTTTATGTTTGTACAACTCAATTTGTCGTTAACAATTTAAAAACATTAAAAAATTTCAGGTAGAACTTTTGAGAATAGTTGATAAGGCATACTAAGAAGGGAAATTCTTCAAATATGAAATTTTCTTACCAGTTACAACTAATTCATTTTTAAAGTAAAATATTACGATATTAAAATAAATTAAACTCTTGGTTTAATGTTTCACGATTTATTTAACAATATGAATAGTCAACATATTTCGAGCGTTAGCTCATTTTCAAGACTAAACTACTATAAGGAACGTACAACAAATTTATATCTATACAATGGATGTGAGTAGGGAGAATAATTTAAAATCTACTTGTTCATTTACGATTTCTTCTTTTTTCTTCCAAGAACTGCTTATTTCAATTGCTTCCAAAAGGTCTAAACGTTTGCCTTTATTACCTGGTGTAGGCATTTAGTTTTCTCAAAGTCTATGAAGTGATTAGAGTTAATGCAATGTTCTGAGTATCCGATTCTATTAACATTACACAAAATTGACCTTTTATGTTCGTTAACCCGAGTTTTCATTTATTTTTTTTTTTGACGAACATAAACGGTCAAACGATTTTGTATAATGTTAACAAAACCGGATTAAAGGGAAACGTTTAGACCTTTTGGATGCAATTGAGATAAGCAGTTCTTGGAAAAAAAAGAAGAAATCGTAAATGAACACGTAGATTTTCAATTATCCTCCCTACTCACAGCCATTGTATGGATATAAATTTGTTGTATGTTCCTTATGGTAGTTTAGTCTTGAAAATGATCTAACGCTGGAGACATGTTGACTATTCATATTGTTAAATAAATCGTGAAACATTAAGCCAAGAGTTTAATTTATTTTAATATTCAATTATGTTTCACCAAGAGTTAAGCGAGAATTCAATCTCAGTCATTAAAATATCACGAAATTGAAAATCTTATCCAGAATACCTGATAGTTTTTTTGAAGAAGTATATATTTCCTTATCGGATTGAACGTCCCAAAAAGCCATCGTAATGATGAAAAGTATGCCACATTCGTTGAAATTGAACAGTGTGTTGAATCTAGAAAACAATGTTTTTGTTGCCGTTTTAATTTTGAAATGAATTTACTTCAAGTAACGACCGTAAAATTCGAAGTAGGTAATAATTCAATATGATATTACTTTATTTAGTTACTGAAATGTTAATAGATTAATTATGAGAATGTAACATAAAAAATAGCATTGGCAACATTTTATGATTTAACTGGGACTTTATAAGTAAAATTACGTAGCAGGTAAAGTAATACATGTACTCAAACAATTTTTGTAGAATTTCGTGAGTACTTGATTGTACGAAAATAGGTCATTTATATTAGTTTGCATCTTAGTTGGCTAGTTGTTGTTCAGTTATCGTTAGCACAGATTCTGTGCTATAGAAAAAAATGAGTACTACGTACAACTCGATAACTGTTACACCGGAGAAACTTGTCTCCGATACACAAAAAATGACTCGAAATATCTGTATGTGTTAACACTCTTAACCAGTTCTGTTTGGACCGTAAACTGACTTAAATCCTGTGATAATCATCATATAAACCAAGATTAACGATTCTTGGGTGGATTTAAGCATTCGGATGATCATTAAAACGTCATTCGACCGCTGTACTTCATCTTTAAGTAGTCGGCAAGCAAGGACATTACGAGACATTATAGATGACATATTGGATAACACAATGTTCAATATTTTACTGTATTTACAATCGACCGGTAGACTTGTCTGGCCATAATTGTTAAGCTCCCTAACCACGCGTGTCTGAAGGTGGCCGACGAGGCCTTTGTGAATGGTCTTAGATTGCGAATTATGTGAGGACCATCCCAGTAAGGGACACACGTGAGGGGCCGAGTGGGTGCCTCGAATGTCTTCAGGCAAAACGCTTCAGAGAACAATGCTACTGAATACGGGATATCTACATACTAAATACCGTTTTTATATCTTACGTGAAATGGGAACATATTAAATATATTTTAAACAGTTCAAGATTAATGATATTGAAAACACATTAATGATATTGTTTCAAGTTGTTACAGAACATTAGGTTTTGTGATAAGAAATTGTAAATGGCTCTCTCAATTTGAATCAACTAAGTTCCTATGAAATACCCTAATACGTTCAAAACTAGAATATGCTAGTGTCGTTTGGAATCCAGGATACGTGTGTAATATGAGAAATCTTGAATCCGTGCAAAGACGATTTTTGAAATATTTATGGTTTTGCTCCGACGGTGTGTATCCAGAATAAGGTATATAAACCATAAGTTACTTACTACAAGATTTAATTTTCCATCACTTGAAACACGTAGGAAATGTTTAGGGATAATGTTCCTATTCAATCTGATAAGGTTTTCTGTTGATTGTTCTTTTCTTCTTTCCTTCATTAATTTCCGTGTTCTGAGAATACTTTGTAGAAATATGAACATTTTTATCCACCTGTGGCTCGTACTAATGTCCTGGCTTTCTCACCACTTCTTAAAATTTGTGATGACTTCGAGACTTTTCATGACGTCATCGACATATTTGCATGCGTGCCTGGTGAAATCAGACGAGCTCTTGCCTCACTTTGTGTGCTTTAATGTCAGCTTGCCCTCAGAGTTATCGTTCATGTTTATTGTTTGTACATTATTGATATTATCCCTCATTTATTTTACATAAGTTGTAAACTATATTGTATCTTTCCCACACAGTAATTGGCCCAAGCTGTTGAGTGGTGTATTTGTAAATAAATAGATAAAAGATACTTATCAATTATAAATATCAATAAAAAAAGTAAATAAACAATGATAACCTTATTTGGCAATGAGCTAAAAAAATAAAAATAATAGAAGAAACAATATTCACATTCACATAACACATTTCAAGAAAAGTTTTCTAGAATACAATGTATGGTAAAGTTTCTAAAAACTCACAGACTTTATAGACTTTGATAAATTATTAGATACAATCAAACCTCTATCAATTGTAGATTTATACATATTTTCTCTCAAATAATTAGGTAATATATTTTCTCTAATCTTGAATATATAGCTTAAAGTCCTGAATAGATAATTCTCTGATTAACACTAGAACTGTAAAATTTTCTAAATGATTTCGATTTGTGTTCGTTTGAAACATTTCACTCTCATACCTCGATTTCGGACTTTTTGCAACCTATCAATAAAATTTTTCTGCAGATTGAAGAAGAGTGAGGAACAATATACCACGATAGGAAGAGGTAGTGATTCAAACAATATCAATATTGTAAATAAGAAACTACAACTTGTTCTAGTGAAAAATGAAGTTCTTTCGACAGTTTGTCAAATAATCCGCATGTGCTTTGAAATTTAGAGATATATGGGTCACAATACCCAAATATTTATATTATTCACTTTCAGGTTAATTTCTTCATTAATGCTTATTCTAATGTATTTATTTATTCTTATGTACCTATGAATTATAATATATCTCTAAGTACAAATATTAGGTTAATTGAATGGGTCATGTCATGTCGCAAATGACATAAACTCAATCAAAGTCAAACTAGAAATTATTAACACAAAACAATTTCAAAACACTTCTTTAACTCGAAAAAACTGAACTTTCAACAATTTGAATAATCAAACTGATTATTTGGATTAATTGAAGGGCGTCTACATTTAAAATTCCCCTGATTTCAGCAAAGAGCTCGAACGATCATCTGGAAGTTTTACAGTGTCACCAAAAGTATATTTAGCGTCTGATATATCAAACAATTTGAGTGCTTCTGACCTTTACTTGATGAAAATTCATTTAGAAACTTAAAATACCCAGAAATGTTTTCCAGATTTAAACAATTTCATTAAATAATTGTGACTTTTGTTTCAGCCCTTTATTCAGACTGTTCCAAACAGTTTGAATCAAATGATTTTCAAATCGCCAATAATCCTCTAATAAAAAAGGAAGTTTATATAATAATTAATCACTTTGTCTTGCCATTATTCATAATGCCCGGACATTATACATAATGCTCTCATTGTTATTTCTAATAAAAATTTCGCTCTCTACAAATTAAAGCTGTGTCAATAGTTTGAAATGAGTTTCATTGTCATAACATTGTGAATGTCAGGAATAACTCTGGCAATATATGAAATGTCGAAATATCCAGTGGATACCTTGAGCTTTCAGTCTTTCTATTCATTTTTTTTCTATGGTTTTATTGAAAAGTTTGTCAATATTTTATCTGAACTCAACAGACGAGATGCTATGACTCTAAGAAATATTTTTGGTATATGAAATTCGATTATTCACTGAATGAACCAGGTGGATAGTTAAAGATTTCAGAATAAATATTCATATAACATTACAAACTCCAAAAATGTTTCACAAATACAGTGTCACGAAAAATAACGTCAAGCATGGCACTGGTTTAGGGTGAAATCACGGGATGTTTCAGATAAAACGCATACAAACTTCTCCATTTGAGATTATTCGTGTTTTCCCGAGTTTGCAGTTGTATTTGCGCTTTTTTATTTCGTCCGTTAGAAATATCTTAATGTTGATGCGAATTGCAGCTCGGGAATGAAACTGGAGGGTAAAAACTCGTCAGTGATGTCGTTCGAGCCCGGAAAGATTCAGGGAGAAGACCCGCTATATTGAAGCTGAATTTTAGCCAGAGGAATTATCGCAGACTGGTTTTTCTGGAAGCTTCCTGGAGATGCGCATGGAGACACGTTTTTATTTTTTACCGACAAATTCTAACCAACATTTGGTATTTATCGTGTTTTATCAGCTATTCTACCATGAATTTTTTTCCATGATAATATTTCTGTTCAATTTAAACATATAAATTTAATAAGTTCAATGGACGATGAATCAACTCTGTGATAGTTCATATTTAAATGAGAGGTAATAATAAATACTTGTCTAAAAATCACTGACTGAACAATTCTTTATTCGACTAGTTTCGCCTTTTTCTTGATAATGCCGTAAAAAACGAAACTAGTCGAATAAAGAATTGTTCAGTCAGTCATTTTTGGACAAGTATTTATTATTACCTCTCATTCATATAAATTTAAAAGAATATATACATATATCTTATATAAATGAATATGTAGAAATGAACAGTGCTTAGATTGTGAAAATGTTTGTACAGATCAAACATTTCAGACCATGAAAAAGACTCTTCATGAAAGAAGTGTCATCAATGTCAAAAGCATTGTTTCGGTTTCAAAAACTTTTGAATTCTATGTTCCAAACTTAAAATTTTTAAAATTTCAAGAATATCGAATTTTTTAAAAACTGAATTACCACAAAAGAATTTCTTGGAACATGTCATATAAGTTATGATAACATCAATATACAAACAGGTATTATGAGACTTATTTGTATATACAGACATTTTATATATTTATACAGACAATCTGTCTAAAGTTTTTACCATATTCTATGAATTGAGAATTTAGATATGTTGAATCTATGATTGATGATCTGTCTCGATGACGCTTATCGATATTACAGAAAATACATGTGGACTTCGTTTTGTGTTTGGACATTTGTCATTTCAATGCTCTTTGTTTTTTAGATAATTTATAACATTAACTTCATACATTTATAATTTAATAAATTACTGGAGTACAGTGAGTACTCTACCATACATGAACTGTACATTTGTACTTTATATCATCGTTCAATTAGATCCAACCTTTTTAGTTTTAAGTCGTTAATATTCTTTTACAAGTCAGGTTGTATCATATTTGTAGTCCTGAAGAAGGATTTGATCCATGCTTGAAACATAATAAACATTAACGTAATCGTTGTATCTCTCAATTAAATTGCCTTTTTATTAAATGGGCCATCATCAATTTCATGAATAATTTATATAACCCATTATTTGAATAATTCAATAAGATTTATCATACGTAAAATGTTATTTAAACTGGATTGGAATATCACGGTAAAGTCTGCATTTGGAATCAGCTGTAGATGCGTGTTTCGAGCTCGTTGACTATTTTCAAACGTAGTAGAGTTTAAGAAGTACAAACTCGAAAAGAAAACCCAAATTCATGAAAAAAATGAATTTCAAAAATCCATATTTATTTTCTGAAAAAGAGATTTTCGAAGATGTATATTGAAGAACCTACTAGATAAGGAAATCTATTGATGGAAATAGAAAATTGAATTAGTATTTTGGAATTTGATTATGATCTTAGGATAGTCGTATAATTGTGTAAATCACAATTACATTCTATCAGCTCTACATAGAATGCTGATACACAGTGCCTATTTTCTAGCCCCATTCCTTTTGCGATGGTACATTTCGGCAGAATACCAAATATGCAAATTTTACCAGCTATTCGAACGCTTTTCGCGTATCTAATAACGAAATACGCGCGAATATCATAATCCGAAGTTAGAAACTTCGCTTCAGGAATTAATATTCATACGTGCCTTGACTAATTTAACCAAAATGGAAACATTCTCTCTCAAACGTTTAATAATTCGATCCCGACTGTAGGAGAAACAGGGAGTCGAGACAGCGGAACATCATCAGGCATTCCTTGCCAGCGATCCCACTCCTGATTGTTGAACGAAGGAAGGAAGTTCGTTTAACTAATTGCAAAGATGGGAATGTGGATCTGAGGGTCGATTCCAACAGAACGAATTGTAGAAAGTTCGAAAATAACTTGATGAGTGGCATTTGATGGTATATAGTGAAGTACTACGAAATAAAAGATAAATATAATAGGACAATCAGAAAAATGAATTGGTTGAGATAACAGATTTTAGTGACAGTTATTTTTCATTATTATTAAATATTCAATTTAGGTATTTTTATTTTTACAATATGGTCGCAGTGAACCAATGAGAAATTTTATTTCAACCTAAATGACCACTTTCTTACTTAAACTCAAGATATACTCATACTCGTTTCTTATATTTTATTTCTCTTTTAGACTTACACTAAAACTTAAGATGCAAAACTCTGCTCTTTTAAGTCTTCTCTTAATGTTCGTGTTGTCTAACATATAAGATATACCCATCCTAATAAGATATACTCATTGGTGTTCCTTATGTTCTATTCCTATATGAGAGTTAAACTGGAACTGAAAATAAGAACTGGTGCTGTTTGGCACACTCATTTTCACTTAACATCTCAAACGGCTATGTTCTTTGAGTCTTCTCTTAATGTCCAGGTTGTCTAACATATGAATCGCTTCGATGTAAACATGTTGATGAAAACTTTCCTTCTTCATATTTAGTGGCATTCTGAGAAATAGTTTGCTCAACAGTTCTGTGATCTCTATGTAAGTCACTATTACGAACATACCAAGGTACGTCTGTAATATTTCTCAGTACAGTAATCATGAATAATAATGAATTATCCTCAAGAAATATTTCATTATTCAGATCTTCAGATAGGCATTTTATCAGTAGTATTTACAATCAACTGAAGAATATATTCAAAGATTGTCTGTTCTTTAGTTGTTTTATTATCCATTTTGTCATTTAATCCCAATGTTATTCCAAATAGTGATTTGTTGAAATCATTTTCCATTCTGCTAATATTAAATCAATTTGTAGAATCCGTGATGACTTTTTACCTAGAAAACTAAGATAAATATTATATTACTTTAGTGGGAATGTATTGTATATTACCAGATATAATTTTGCACGTAAAAATACTCGTTTCTGATTATAAAATTGTTTCATTTGAAATATTTCTATGAAAATCATTATTTTGATGCATAACATAACCTGTAATCGCAAAGTTGATTTCGAAGGTCTCACTGTAAAGCACAGAAAGCATGGAATGTCATTGAAAGCATTTTAATAATGTCATTGTTTAGTAAAAATCAGACATAACCTGCACGATGGGTTATCATTTGGAGCTAAACCATACGGTCTCGTACAAATTTCGTTCATTTCATGGAACAACTTTCCAGAAAAAACCTCAATTTCGTAAGTTAACCTTTTTGTTGTTTGATTCACTATTTTGATTTTAATATTACGTTGTAGCACTCCTGATGATGGAACAATATAGTTTTGAAAGCTCGAGTTAAGGAAAAAAGAGTCCTCTTATTTGACACCACCTGACTGCTATCCCACGAATATTCAATTTATATATATATATATATATATATATATATATATATATATATATATATATATATATATATATATATATATATATATATAGAAAAATAGAGAACAATATGAAGAGATTCGATATCGTCGCAATTTTTGAAATACTTAAAATTATTGTATCCCGTTCTAGTAAAAATAAATTATCGAGATAGCGCCTTAAAATTTCAGTCTGAACTAACCTTAAGTTAATAAATCGCTTTCCAACGAATAAAGCGCTGCCTCTAAAAGTTCCTTTCTTCGAGGGCGCAGCAGAGAGAAGGCGCCGGATGGAAAGTTTATAAATGCCTACCTTTGACTAAATTTTAATTAATTAAAATGGCACGAACTCTAATGTAGACTTCGGGTTGTAATTCATGTAATTTCGCGAAGCGGAGGCGAAATCGCGAACGTCAATCCAAGCAGGTCGCGCTCAGGGGTTGCTTCAGCGTCGTTATTATTTCAATTTCGGTGTTTTTCGGTGTGTAAAATTGGATATTTTGACGCAGTTCGACGAGGGCGTGAATTTTGGTTTATTGAAAATTCGAGATGTTTTATTACTTTTCTGATGTTTCTCTCGAATCGAGATATTGAATTTTTCGCCGACATCATATACAGGCTGGATCAATTTCGCAATACTACATGCAACTCTTGAAAATGGTCAATTGAAGAGGCAAATACACAATGAAATTCTTTTCCATAGCACTTAAAGTAACACAGGGCTACAAAAAAATCCTCTTTGATAACTGAAATTTGATACCTGACTTACAATTTGATAACTGACTCATACACTTGTTTCAACTTCGATTTCAAAAATTCAATCCGTTTTTTCTATCGCGTCAAGATTTTTCACGAGAAAATACCCTAATTTTTGGGTATAGTAACAAAATTTAGGTATAGTAACATAATTCCATATTTTTCCAGAGTTATAAAATTTCATTTCATTTAAAAATCATGTTTCAAACTATATGACCAGTACACTTCCCTTTCTCTATAACCTCATAAGGCTTTATAATAACGCTTTGTCTTCTGTCGATATTATTTCTTGCTTTTCCGGCTTGGGACTCGTTGAAGGTAATCTCTTTTTAACATCCGGCAGTAGTCTGCTATGATGTCAACATTCCATTTTCCTTGATATCTTCTTTCCATTTCTTTGATGTCTCCCTTCTCTTCACTTACATCACCAAGGTTTGCAGGGAAGTTGTTAAAATATTCGTGGAGAAGAAGAACTTTAATGCTAATGTTACAGCCCAGCTTCATAAAGTTGTCGAACATGTCTGCGACGATTTTATTGTTGTTAAGATTTTTTTTGTTTTCTAGTCAAATTGTAGCAACTGAATTAAGAGATGTTCATGCTACCCTTCCTTTTGTTTCCATTTTGTTCACAAAGCTGAGATCTTGTTTCAACAAAGATTCCTTCCTCTAGCTCTGCCTCGAATAAACCAGGAAACTGCGAACAAGTATATCTGAAACACTCGCATTATTTTGGCAATGCCTTTACAAATTGTTTCATGGGCCCCTACCTAAAAATGAACCCCCATAATTTGAATAACTTCAAGAGCAATCTCTATATTGTCAACTACAATATTGTTTCGGTGTACAATAACTTCATAGGTAAAAGAAGGGGATCATCATTCCTATTTGGTGGTTCTAAGTTTGGTGGTTCTATGATCCCTATTTGCTCCTTCGCTGAAAATGAATAATCTTGTACAATAGCATAGAAAAAAGAGTGGTTTTCCGAGTTATTCTGCCATCTTGACTCAGTGAAGAGGGCACCAAAAATAAACGACTCATATCGGTTACCATCTGAATATCCTTTGAAGTAGCTTATTGTATACTCGACACCTTTGAGTGAAAACTTATGGTTAGAGCCAGAATATTGGGTATACATTCCTAGATCAGTTCTGATTTCAGCACATGCCTGGGTTTTTATACTGCTTGACTATAATAGCACATTTATTAACCTGCGTTCATTTACTTTTCCAATGACGATTCTCAGGCATACAAAGTGTCTTTAAGAATGACATAATGATGTTTATTATCTTTAGAAATACCTGTAAATGTGATTACTAGTTTTAAAGTTATAGTCTCTAATCTTGTTCAGTTAGATACTGTTTTTAACTTCTTAGCGCCAACAGCATTTTTCTAGTAGGAGCTAGTCTTTTTATTCCAGAGAAGGTTTTTTTGAATGCTGAATATCACAAATTTTATCTAATCAATTGCTGCCTTCAAGAAAGAGTAGGTATATAGTTTTTGACTATAATCCTTATAATACAAAGTTAATTGCTATAAGGTTTGGAAGGTTAAGAAAAAAGTGTACCAAGAGTAAAACTCACATGAAAATAATGGATGTGGCTAGTCAAAAAAGGTACTATGATCTACTGGGTATTCCAGACCCACCTGAAGGGCATCACAATCGCCGATAAACCTGACCCCCATTAGAAAATCTTGGCTACTCAACTTATCGGCTGCGTTTTCGAATTTGGTTAATTTTTGGAAACTTTCATTGGATGTCGCTTTATAACTTATCGGATTACAAATATATTTGTTTTATTTGATTTCACGTTTGTGTCCTGTGATTTTTCCACGGCTTTTCCATATGTGAATGAAATTTGTATGCCTTCTGTGAATTCCTAGATGGAATTTTCATCCTCGCAGTTTTCGTTGTCGCCAGTGGCTAAACGAAATTCAACAATCCGGTCTAGTCGGTTAATATGGCAGTTCAGCAGAGGGTGAAGGCAATACGGCATTCGCGCAGAGCGGATTACGGCCAAAATATATATTACATAGGAGCGAGTCGAGAACGGCGCAGAAACTGAGCCGCTTAGAGCGGATCACGGCCAGCGCGATATAATCGGATGTCGGTTATCGGGTGCTCAGCGTCCACATCATCCCTCCTGCACTAATCAAGACACTGCAATGCAAACATGCCATATGCGTCTTCTTTGCCGGGATTGTAACCTCGGGGCGTTAATATTACTCCATAATGCCGATAATACGTTATTAACACTTCCTGGGGTGAAAAAATGCCTACGTCGTCCAAAGCTTCACTAATATAATGCTTACGCTAGATGGGTGTACAGTTTATGCTGATTCATAATATTCGTATCCAGTAAAAGATACCAACAATTTTTCAATTTTCAGAGGTAAAAATATGACAATGGGGACTACCGCGTATGATTTGATTATCACTTTTTTCTGTTATCATTTTCTGTATAATCATTTAAAATTGAAGATAAAAAATATGTATGAATGAATGTCAATGCTTTGAAAGCGGAACTAAGAAAAAGAGGAGCTAAAGTAAGCGGTCTTAAATAATTCAAAAAAACAAATAATTCAGAGGTGAATAACGTTATGATAACTATTTTTAAAAAGTTATTTTTTTATAAATTGTCTGCGTGTTCAAATGTTTCAAAGCAGTGTGTTTTACTTTTGCAGACTTCAAGATTATAATAGAAATAATGATTTTGTTGGAAGTATCGAAGATGAAATGCCACAAAACAATTTGATGTATCCTGTTGAGTGGCCAACATACAATTTGTACAGGAGTGTAACTTCAAAAAGTACTCGTATATAACTCAAGTTGGATATTGTGAAATCAACGTGTGTTATATATAGAATTCATCAGTGTACAGAATTATAAGTATATAAAAACTGTCAGTGGTGAATTTCATTTGAAAGAAACTATTCCGTATTATTTCCAAATACAGAAAGTTACTTGTTATTGAAAGGAGGTTTCGTGAATTTTTTATATTAACAAATAAGGATGAAAAGAGAATCTGTGTAAATAGAAATGACCAGCTCGTTTGTGAAACCATAATTCCTCGAGTAACTACCTTTTATAATACTTATATAATGCCTGTGATATCCAAAAAATATTAGTTGAAGTAGTAGGATAAACAAAGTATAATACAACATTTTGTTAATTAGTAAATAAAGACCGCAATATTGATTTCTTTTAATTTTCTTGAATCTCTTAATATCTTGAATGAATTATATATAATGGTTATTCACATAATAATATTATTCAGGAAATTAGCGAGCATGAACCACACACATATTATTCTTCCCCCAAGTGGTACCAAATTAGATCCTAATGTATTACCTAGAATTTTAAATCTCTTCCCTAAACCTATAACCCGCTCAACATTTATATGCTCTGATGACATTTTTTTGGATTTTCTGAGCTGATGTGATTCAAACTCGTTACATCCTTTGTTTAGGAACTGTGGCATGTTCACAGTAACATCCATATGAGAAGCTAGATCCTGTATATAAAAACCACGATCATAAAGAATAATGTCGCCCTTTTGAAGTAGATTAACAACACCACATTTTTCAAACAATTGTCTGTCACTGATAGATACACCATATGCTTCTGATATAAATGTTACACTTCCAGAGTTTGAAATTCCTACCAATACTTTCAGTGTTTTTGCTGATTTATACTTTGAATATGTAGCTTGTTGTGAAACTGGATTTTGTATTTTTTGAATTATTGATTCAGTACCTACAATCTATAATAATAGTGCAGTTGTTAGTTTTATGTCCAAACATAAAATTTTCACCGATTATTTTTTTTGAAGCCCATATATTGATAGCCTTCAACTTGCAGTAAAGGTAATTAATCCATGTTATAAAATACTTACTCACAGAACTCTTGCTTATGTTAAAATGAAAGGATAATTCTTTATTGCACACATTTCTTCTCAATTTAATCATCGCTAAGTAAAACAGATTACCAGGGCACAATGCATGCTTTCCTCGAGCTGACTTGGTGGATAGTATTTCAGATTGTTCACCTCATATCCTAAAATTGTACTTGATGAGTCTTATTTTTGAGATTCTCAATTCTGAACATGATTTGTGTACACTCTTTGCGTTTATATTCTGACACATTGGCTGTATTAATTGAGCTCTTTTACTGACCACAAATGCCTAAATTGCACGGTACAGATACATATTTCTTTGAAGTATCAGTGACTATTTGGTAACAAGTTTCTTCAACATTCTGGAAAAAGGTATAATGTAATGTCTTAGTTATACCAACCAACTACTTGTATGTAATGCAGGTTGTTAAAGACTGTAAATTGTATGAAAAGATTATTATTTACCTACAAAATATTCTTCACATGGATTCACATATTTTAGCTAATTGTACTTTCATAGTGAAAGAGGAGCACACATTCGAAACAATTCTAAAAATCCAAACTGAATAGCAATATTAATATTGACAGCTACACTCCTTGATCTCAGGCGCTAGTGGCGCCAACTGGTGATATAAAATACTTTAGTCCCCATTCATTATGAGTGAGATTGAATTCTCGCTGAACTCTTGGTGAAACATAATTAAATATTCAATTAAATCAAACTCTTAGCTTAATGTTTCTCGACTATATTTAAAAGCATCAATTCGTCAACATGTTTCGAGCGTGAGCTCATCTTCAAGACTGTCTTGAAGTTTGTCAATAATATAATCGTGAAACATTAAGCCAAGAGTTTAATTTAATTCAATATACAATTCATTTTGTCACAATATTCAACTTGAAATCTACAAAAGTCGTTTTTTTGTACAAATAAGAATTTCTACAGAAGTTTCACGATTTTCAACAGGGAAAATACTGTGGTAAATATATTTTTCTAATTTCTATGAACGGTCGCAAATTTTTGTAAAATTGATTTATTTTTCAAAAGAATATTCATAGTAGGTGGTATAATTGAAAACATTTAAACCCCACAAAAATTATTCAATTTAGTTGACATATATTTCGGCAGCTGAGCCATTGTCCAGAGTTCAGAAAACTGTTGTGATAAATACAGACAACCCAAAGTAGGTACAGTATGCAAGGTCAATAGACTTCATTGAAAATATATCTATAAAAATATTTAGTGAAATTATATAAACTCCTATGTTATATTATTCGATTATATACTTATATCATATAATATTATAAAAAGTTATATTGAGATTGTTATAAGCAATTGTACATTTACAATTCCTTATAAAACGTCATACACATTGTAATTTTATAATACTTATATTACGTAGAAGACCTTTACGTGAAATGTATGGAGTAAATCATATTTTGTAAATGTTTACTATAATATTGAGGCGAATTGAATCCACGTAAATACTTTTGGTAAAACATTTTCTGAATGTTTCATGAATCAAAACATAAAGTTGTGTAATAACAATATCTTATCGTAATAAAGTTTATAATGCCTACATTCATCAAAAACTGATATTTTCGGTAGAATTGTTGCTACAAATATAAATTTTGTATCATTTGACGTTTTGTGAAATACTCACCTCTTATGAATACTCACTTAAGATCCTATGATTGTCGATGAAGCAAAAATTTTAATGAACTTTCAATGAACTCTCTCAATATTATTCAACGTTTTTTCTAAAACTTTGACACAAATGTAATTATAAACAACGCGATATCTTTTATGTAATTTTTCAGTAATCACATGCTTTACAATATGAAATATTACTTTGGAAAATCAGAGTCTAAATTACTCTTGCTTTTCAATAGGTTTCATAAATTACGTATTACTCAGTTTTCACTAGATTGAAAACTTGAGCGAAACTTAGATAATACACCTAATTTTCTTTGGTTGTGCTAAATAAATTCAGTTACATATCATATTTTTCTTTCAGTACCATTAATCTATTAAACTCATAGTAGTTCCTGAAATGTAAGAGAATGTAGTTTACATATCAATAACTTTTGGCAGAAGGTCCATTAAAAAATGAAAAAGATTAAAGACCTCATACATTTGAAAAATAATATAGATCTTGAATGGGATTAGCAATCATTTAACGTCATTTCGTCAAAATTCAAGAAAATTTATGAGTATATCAATCTTCAAAATGACAAACACACAGCCATATCTTATTATGTGTAATATGAGGTTAGACTTGTTTGTTATGTCATAATTCTGTCATTCCCTGTCAAGAAATTGACTTTGAAAAGTGCAAATTGTGAAATGAATGAATTGAATGAAAGCAATGTAACGATTCTCGTATCAAAAATACACTTACGTCATTAAAATTGCCGATATTGTCGATTATACCACGTCAAACAGATATAGCAAATACAAATACAATTCGGTAAGATTAAACAAATAATCCTTGCCTTTGAAATACAAGAGTTAAACCCCAATGTTAGAGATTGTAGAATGACGGTTAATAGCTATAATCGTGCATCAGTATCCTCAGATCACGAAGTGTTACCAAGGTGACCGCCCCCGTTCTAATGTTTGCCAACAAGCGTATTGCTCCCTGTCAATTTCGACCTACACAAGTTTACACTTGAGAGACGTATTATATTAAGTTCCACTTGATTTCAAGTTCGATATTTGATGAATATTATGAGACATTATATTTCACACTTTTGTCAATAAATTTATCAATCTCTGGTACATTTTAAGTTTGTATTTTTTGGATTAAATTTGAGCGAAATTCCCAGATGATTTGAATTACAAATATTCAATGAGAATTTTACTAAAACTATTCATTTTGGTTTCGTTAGTATGAGTAAAATTGAGTAATACTTTCTTATTATACATCACTTTCACTCATACCAAGCTATGAGTGAATCTAGCAACTATATTGTGTTTGGTATATGTTGAAGAAAATTAAGATAGGTATATTAAATTGAATAGTAATCATGAGTATTCAAGGAGGAACAGGGATGTACTACTTATTCCTATGCATAAAACAGCTAAATTTGAGCACTCTCACTATTATCAGAGTATTGAAATTTTCAACCATTTACCATCGAATTTGAAAGTACTGAAAGCTCATTTGTTTAAGAGGAGAGTTGAATCTCTGCTTTTAACAAAGGCATACTATGGTGTGACAGAGTACTTCGATGATTCGAATGTAGGTAATAATGTATGAATCAATATTTTGTATCATATGTTATTATATTTTTTTTAACACAAATGTTCTTCACCGTGTGAAATTGTCTCAAATGTTCAATATTTCTAAGGTAATTTTTTTTTAAATTAAAGTTGTATATTATTGTAAATATAAATTCAAGCAATATTTTTGTTCGAACCAATATTTTTGCTCGAGGGCTGAATGGAATATCAGACTCAAAACTGAATTCAGTCCTTTTGAGAGCATTCTTCTTAGTTGTAATTATTGTATCAATGGAAATGAATGTAATTTTACAATATAAAGAATGTTTCTCAATAAATTAATTATATTTATTATTATTATATTTGATAAATTGGAAAAGTTATGGTTACAGATCGCATATCTCGTCTGTGGTAATCAAGTACCCATTCGGATGAACTCTCCTGATTGGAAGATTGGATCTAGGCGGGTAACTTATATCCGTTGCGTAAACTTTAAGCAAGAATTTAAATAATCTCAGAATTAATTCAGAAATTTTTCTGCAAGTTCAATTATTTTATTGATGATAAGTATTTCTAGAAACCTGTTCTCTACTTATCAAAATTGTATTCACTGAAAATTACAAAGGTTCAAACAAAGTAACGATAAATCAGTTAACAGAATTTCATAGGTATCATTACAAGTAAATAGAATTTGGGACAATGTTGAATCAACATGGTCGTCGTATAGGGGGCGCAACGTCCGCCGGCACACGACGTCGGCGATATCAGGCGTCGTCACGTGAAATTATCACGCTGAAATGACGCCCTTTTGCTGTGTGCCCTGGGGACGGCAGTGGATTAAGAGAGCCCACGAGACGGCGGCTCAACTACGCGTCATTACGGATAAGGGTTTTCGGGTGCGATGGGGATTGTAGTCGTCGCCACTGTGGTATACACATTGAACAGTGGCGAAGATGATATTGGGGTTTGGGTACAAGACATAAGAAATGTGCTTTTCATTATTCACGTGTATTTTCTTGGAGAAATGTGTTGAAAAAGTGAAAAATCTTGATCAGTGAGAATCGAAATAAATTGAAAAAGACTTTCTATGGAGAAGATTACATAAACTCTGCTACTCTTGAGACGATGTTCTCTAGATAATGAATGAGAAGTAGATCAATGACCATCACACCTGATTTGACAGAACATTGTAAGTAAGGTATGCAGCGGCATCTGAGTAGTATTTATCTATCAACTGAGTATAGTGATCACCAATTGAGTTTGACATTCTTGATGAGCTATGAATTTGCAATGAATTAATGGTTTAGTTAGGTGCACTGACAGTGTCCTTAGTTTGGCTCGATATAATCAGAACTTAATTCTAAATATACTAAGTATGTTATGAAGTTTTATGTCGGTGCACAGTCTGTTTCTACAGTCCTGTTGATTATGAAGTTCCTCACGTACAAGAGAGCGTCGATGACTACCATCCTTAGTGATTTCTTCTGTATAACTGTGGCAGCATTGGTGTTGTCCAAGAATGTTGAACTTATATCATTGGTGGTCGGATGATCGTCTCACAAATCTAGCTCATCAATCAAGGTCTTACCTAATATCTAGTAACTACTGTCTTAAAACAAGTCATGACTGTAAATAATATAACCTCAGGCGTCATCTATCGAGCAGACACGGTATCACTAAAAACAGTAAAAGAAACATATACGGCCGAAAAATTCGTCCAGTGTCTTTATTACCTTTGCTGTCTAAAATCAACTGGTACCTTATTTTCAGTTTGCTGGGTTACAATGTCTTTGTCGAAGTTCGAGTCACTGAATCTGAATGAAATGCTGAAAAATCTATATGAAAAACGGAGATGGAACAAATGGAGAGATCCTTCTACATAATCAAAATATCTTAAAGGTATTCCTAACTATGAAGTCTCATAATTAAGACTATAAAAAATTAATACATGTGTGTCATAATCTGACTGCAGTTTGTTAAATTAATATAGAATTTATAGTATATTTTTCAAGTTGATGTCCCTTGAGGCCCCTATCTTTGAAAATGAATGTTGAAAAGTTTTGAAAAATGCATACAAATGTAACAGAATATGTATTGTGATGCATGAACGAGAATAAGTTATTTCACTTGCCATAGCTTGTGTATGTTACTTCGAGAAACAAAAAAAATGTTATTCTCACTTGGAATTGATACAACAAACTTGACGGTTATCAAATCAACCGAAACTCAATTAATATCGTATTTAACCATATTTTCTATACTATTTATGACGCCACTGGACTCATTCATAACATTTACCGGTTGGAAAGACCGGGATTATCCTTAATTGTGGATATCGGAGACGGTTCAATGGTTCGTTAGGCTGCGTTTCCGGAGCATCTGTCAAATATTCGGGAGATCTTGTGACAGATTATAATCATCTCCCGACGATCGCCCGAGAGCAAATCCTACTCGCGAAATTGAAAAAAGGAGAATCTCCAAGCGTCTTTTTATTAATAATGGCGACAACTAAAAGGCATTTCAATCAAAATATTCACTGGGAATGAACAGTAATTTAACGAAGCTAAATATCCCCAAAAAGTTTTTATATGTCAAATATACATAAAAATATATTTTTTCTTGGGAGTACTCTTTCTCTTCAAACTCAGTTTATCATCTACATCTGATGAAGCCACTGTGTTGGTGTTCAGAATCTTGAAGATTATACAGATTTATACAGTTAGATTAGGAAAATATTTTATAATAATGCATTAATCAATAAGTAGGTAGGTTAACGCAACTATTGCGAATATCATGGGTTCACCATACTCGCTTGAGTGTGATGAACTTCATTTTAGCGAGTAAGCAATTATTATTTTATGTATAAATACGTTAATATTTTCGTAATGAAATCAGTTCTACATCAGTAGTCAACTCATTCACCTGACAAGGAGTAGGCCAATTGAGGCCTTGTCAGCACCGAAACCTTTCCATAGCGATTTCCAGAAATTGGGAGAATTGGCCCTTAAATTGGTTGTACATCACAAGGCAACTAATCAATCCCCTGACAAGGAGTAGGCAGATTGAGGCCTTTTCAGGGGAAATTTTCCTTGTGGGGAAATAACACTGCACATTTCTGAACAGTTGGCGAAACAATATTGGTATGTTTAACTAAATTATAGAGAAAATCAAAAAACTACTTAGTTTCATTTAAATTATAATATTATTTCACTTGGTAATTTTATTATTTAATTCTCCCTTTAAACATAGATTTGTTTAAGAATCTGAAGTGAGATTTTTAGGCAACCGGAGTCCGAAAAAATAGTGATGGATACTCAATATTATTCAAAATTGTGTCGAATGAAATATAAATACACAACTTCAGGAATTAATCGCAGAATTATAACTAAATTAGGATTTCTTATTGGTAATTTTTGCGCGGGTATTATTTATGAGGATCAATATTTTTTGAATAATTAACCAACAACTAGTCGATGAGGTGCGTATGTACCCTTCCAACTCATCCCCTCACCAAAGGGTTAATATTTGAAATAGTGCTCCAGTTTGCCAACAATGCAATCGTCGACACGCATACACATCTCAACCCGGACCAATTCGGTCGATTCGCTCTCATTATCGCGGCACTCGGCTCCGGGAAAGCCCACAATATTTCCAATTTCGAGTGGCCTTAATACGTACTACTCCCCAACCCCGCAGTGCTAAAAAACTACGAAACATACGCGTTCTTTCATCCGATCGCGGTGCAATAGATTACAGTAGCGACGTCCGACCACGTGACCGACACGTGATAGCAATCGCGACGCTGATTAAAAAGCGTCGTTTCGAAAAAAGTAACGAACGGCCTCCGCGTAAGGGTTCGAAAATCGGGTGGGTTGTTGAGAGGTTTCGCATGTCTCGATAATCAACTGATGCTGTGTGAACAGGATCAGAAGGCGTTTAAATATGAACGAGAATATACATATAAATATATATATATATATATGGGTGTTTTTTTTAGAGGTATAGAACTTTAAGTTGGCATTACTGTTGAAGATGACGACCGATTTAACAGCTGAGAAGTGATTTATTCTCAGTTTGGTTTGGCAATTCTTCATGAATAGACTCACGCCTGAACAACGCTTGCAAATAGTGCAATTTTATTTCGAAAATAATGGTTCTGTGCGGAATACGTATCGCGCACTATGTCCATTTTATCGTCGACAAAATCGTCCATCAGAGCAGTTAATTCGATTAACCATGGAACGTTTTTGCACCACGTTTACTCTTATCGATAACTCGCATCCCCAGAGAAGCCGTAGGTGCGTAGAGAAGAAGCTATTGCTACTGTAGAGCGTAGTATTGAGGAAGATTCGAATGAGTCCATCCGCCATCGAGCACAGGAATTGCATCTGTTTCCATCCTAGTAGATAATCCTCAAGTGTATGTCGAAACACCGTTAGGTCCAGAAAAATTGACTGTTTTGTGGGCTTTATGGGCTGGTGGAATCATGGGTCCGTACTTTTTCATAAACGATGATGGCCAGAACTTTACAGTCAAAGGTGATCGAGATAGAGCCATGATTACTAACTTTTTCATGCCTGAATTGAATAACCATGATGTCCAGGAGCTGTGCTTCAACAAGACGGCGCAACATGTCACACAGCTCGTGCCACAATCGATTTATTAAAAGACACGTTTGGTGACCGCCTCATTTCACGTTTTCGACCTGTGAATTGGCCTACAAGATCTTGTGATTTAACACCCCTAGACTACTTTCTGTGGGGCTACGTAAAGTCATTGGTCTATGCGGATAAGCCACAAACGCTTGACTACTTGGAAGACAATATTCGCCGTGTTATTGCCGTTATACGGCCACAGAGCCAGCCGTGGCAATCATATGCCAGAAATCATATTTAAAATGTAATTCCACAAGATTATCTTTCGAATAAAAAAAAATTCTTGTCAATCGAAGGATCCATCGTTGTTTTATTGCAATTCAAAGTTCTATACCTCTAAAAAAACACCTTTTACATCTATACAATACAATATACATTTATATATACAATAAAATACATTTTTGTGAGTTTGAGGGTGCTGGACAAAGTGGATTGATTCTTCAATAGACTGTTGAACTTTTTTTGTCTGAAATTTTCATTAAAAATCTTCAGATTTGAAGATAGAAACAAAGAATTGTTAAACAACTGAAAATTAAAATGAAGTCAAATGACAAGAATACTATCAAAAACGGACAAATTATTGAGATATTCAGCCTGAAACTAAAATCAAATATCAAAAATTTATAAAAAAAAAATGCTTGAACATCAATCGGTACCTACGTAAAATTAGAATTTCAAATTCAAAAAATTCAAATTGATTCAAAAATTCAAAAATATACAAAAGTTAATCAAATTACATAAGAAAAGCCAATACAGAACACTCCTGTCACAAGTAACAAGAGTATGTAATCAAAATTTATATCTTAACCTAGCCTAGATCTGGGAATATGATTTTCTTAAAAATTTTTACAACCATTTACGTTTACATTGTTTGTCACCTAAACTAGAAGTTTGTGTGTGAACAAACCTCCCAGATTCAAGAAACTTATGTAATAAGGTGTCAGCGTCAACCAAAGACCAAAAACAACATTAAACAAAATACCCAATCCGGGTCTACACAACAATCATCAGCATTGAGCTGAAGCAAAGAATGAATGGTGATTCGAATGAAATAATTCTTTTTGTCAGTAAATTTCGAATTAATTTGAAAACAGAGAACCATAACTTACTGAAAATTCAAATTAATCATAAAATAATAATTTTGATAGATTCAAACGGTTTCTAGGGATATTCAAATAATTATGGACAATTCTTGCCACAAATGTGTACCTCAGTATACGCAATAAGTCCGAAATTAATTCCGACCCCGAAAAGTGCAAGACAAACATACGGCTAACATAAGCGTATACACATACTGGTGTGTTATTGCGAAAGTTCCTCACTAAATCAGTGTCATTTAAACTCGGGGCAGTTTTAAAACTTGTTTGTCCAGACGGGAGGGCAGGATCCGAAACGACGCGTTCGGGGTGTACCCTCGATTCCCATACGCGACGGTTTTATTTATTGACCAAAAACTTGTTTGCATTTCGCTGGGAATCTAGGCGTTCGCAAAAAAGGGGACAATAAGGGAAGGAAAGACGACCAGAGCACCGAGTTCCCTGAAATAACATTATCTCACGATAATATGACGTCTTTTCGATCATTCACAGAAACTATTTCACGAAGCATCTTAGCACTGTTTTCCTTGAAATAACAATCTTTAATATATCACAATAATTTTTGATACATCACAAGTTTTTTTTTAATGAAAAATTTACGGTCCTAAAACAACCCTGTGCAACCTCCGGCCCAATGTGGGACTTCACGACTTGACCCTCCTTGGGGTTATTTCTGAAAAGTCCCAGATAAAAATAATGAATAAGTTTTTTTTAATGAAAAATGTTTAAATCAAGCAGGTATGTTCATATCTTCATTCATAATTTGTTATGAAAAACATTGCAAAGACATTTGTAATGAAACAAATGATGGTGATGGCAAATCAGGGTATACACGTAAAATAGAACAAAACACCTTCTTTTATACTTTTAATGAACAAACTTCGGACAAGAGGGTTGAAACCACTCAAGTCTCTTATTTCACCTTCCAAATTTAGGAAATAATTATTTTGTTTTAATACTTTCTAATCAATTCTTACTCATTTTATTTCATATCATTGTAATTTATTATAAATCTATAATATAAAAATGATTCGCAAAATGTGTTGGTGAGCGCATAACTCAACAACGCCTGTACCAATTTCACCAATTCGTTTTTTAACATGTTCGTTGAAGTCCAAGGATGGTTTTTACGGCAAGAAAAATTCGAATAATAGCCGGGAAAATCCTAAAAACAGCCCATTTCTTTTTCCCATATAAACGTTTTTTAACTAAAAAATAAGTCAACGGCTGGACCGATTTCACTATTGTTTTTTTGTTGTGTTTGTTATTGTTAGGAAAAAAATTAGAAAAATTGCGTGTAAAATTGAAAAATTTAAAAATACTTAATTGATAATATAAGTAAGAAATAATTATTAATTCTCAAAAAGAGGATGTGGAAAAACTGAATATCTTATCACACATTTCGGTTTGTTGAGAGCTATCACGACTAATATTAAAACTTCAATTTAATATAAAATTTTAGTAAGTTTGATTAGAGTAAAATACACGTTACTAACATATCACGTGGTATATTTGATTATAAAGAAGAATACGTCGTTTTCTTCAATTTACAGTTGAAATTTCGTTTTTAAAAATGCTATTAGATGTACAAACTTAAGTCGTAAAACTAGATATGCAAGAAGTCAAAGATATAAAAGAGCAAGTCAAACTGAGGAGCAGCGCGGTGCTCGAAATGAAGTTGAACGGAATCGAAATTCACAATATGAAGAAGTTAATTCCTATCGACCTGAATTCAATTATAAGGTTTAAAAAAAACAGAAAATATCGTTTACTGATCACATTCAGTAAGTTCTATCAAAAATTATTGATGATAAGGTCTTTAAGGAATTTCGACAAGTGCTGTTAGGTATACGGTTCTTCAACTTCGACATTATTTCAACATTTCAGAACACTTGAGATTAGTATATTATGATAGCTCGATGTTATCAATATTTTATTAGAATTCTCCAAGTGGAAGATACGTTTTATCTAAATTATCCCGAAATCCATCGTAAAAATGAAGAAATATAATTCATGTGAAAAATGGAGCTTCAAGAACTGCTCAATTACTTAACAAGGGCATTGAATTTTTCCGGTGGAAAAGAAAAAGCCAACCTCAACACTTCATATCTCGTTCGAGGGCCGCTTCTCTGAAAAAAAAGGAAAACGTCCGAGGAAAATTTACCAATTACCTCCGCATTCGAGGCATCCCGTGGCGGCCAAAGAGCCTCTCGCTTTTTTCAAGCTTTTCGAGTATGGCTTGGGAAATCCGCCTGTCCAGTTCGCACACTTCGATACCTGCACAAGATTGGCATTTTCCATCACCTCGCCTCTCAATCTACGTTTCACTTTTCCGAGTTCTATTCCGCTTACGGTCGGCTACCTCGTGAGGAAAGTAATTGGGTTGAAAAATTGAAAACACTGCAGTTTGGCAAGGCTTTTCCTGAATGGAAAATGACGTGGGCATAAAGTAATTTGGGGAGATTAATCAACGTTGGTTCATTTCACTTGCTTGTAATATCGATTTGAAGTTTCTTCCAGATAAAAAATTAAAACTCTTCGAATTTTATTTTTTCATTGGAGTAGTCGGTATGAAATTGGCTCAAAATTGTGTCAATACTTTTGAACCTATACTGGCACAAAAACTTTCAATACTTTTATATTCACAAAATGAATGACCTGAATTGAGTTTTCAAAAATCATACGTCAAGGTTGCAGCCCTATTCAAGTAATATTCAGACAAATTCTGCTTAAGATTTCGAATTGAACAGTACCCCTTATAATTCTGGAAATTCTGTGTAAATTGCTATCCAATCGTCTACGTCGACGATACGAAATTTTTGGTAACATCAGACTCGGTACAATCTGCAATTGATAAGACAAAGAAAATATTGCATGAGGAGCAAAATTGCCGTAAAGAAAGTGGTCTGAATATCAACATGAAGAAAACGAACTGTCCTCTTTTTGGTGATGAAGGAAAGCACTGTCGCTATCAACATCTGTCTGAACACAGTACTGAAATTGAAATTAACTAGTCAGTTAATTTCCTAGGAGTGCACATTGATGAAGATTTGAAGTGAGAAACACATACATCAGTGTTGAAAGAGTCAATAAATTCAGTGGTTTCCACTATTACGGTATTGAGGCATCAGGTAAATATAGGGATTCTCAAAGTTTTATATTATAGTAATTGTTAATCCAATTTATCTTACGCCATAATATTTTAGTATTATGTCCTCACATGTCCAGGAGATCTTTTTTATTCAGAAATGAGCATTACCAACGATGTATTTAATCAATCAATCAAGAATCGATGACTTTCAAAACGCCCCTAGGTCCTATCGAAATGAGGGGAACAACACTTTGTGAACATTCACGTGAGCTCCCTCTATCGAAGAAAAATCAAATCAGAAAACATGAGCTCTTCAAGAAAAGTATATATGAATTTATACTCAACTGTGAACCATATAATTTGGCTGAATATTTCGAAACATGAAAGGAATACAACGTTACAAACTTAATTAGAACGTAATTAATTCTCTTTCATTGTTCTGATACACTTTCGTTGAGATGTATGACTGTTGAATGAAGGAATATTATTACTATTATTAATCAAAGACAATGTGATCGAATATTTGTGATAATGCTAATGATTTGTACTAAATAAAAAAAATTATATATCTAATTATAAAAGACTATTATAAAATAAAATGAATATTTGCGGTAATACTGATAACGTGTTAGGGGTTTTCAATGCAACTTTGCATTTATTATTTTCACCTTTATGGACACTCAAAAAATTAATTTTTTGACAATTCTGATTGGATTGTCAGAAATTTAGTTGGAATGACTTTTTGCGCGTTTATTATCGACAGTTTCTGCTTGTTTGATTCCCATTTTTCATCCCGTATAATCGGATATGTGTTTCTGCATTTACAACACATCTAAACGCTATCGAACCGACATGCACGTGGCCAGACAGCTTTTCCGATCATTCCAGAACGTCTTCCTCCACGGGGTGCAGTGGTGTCGACAGGCGACACATCTTATCGTTTCGAGGGGCGAGCCGACGGGGGCGGACGGTCCGTCAGAAAGACAATGGACCCGGAGTAATGGCCCGGAACCGCAGCGATACGGGTCCGGGTAGTCGCCGTGCGCTCGTCTGTCTCTGACAAACACGCACTTAGTTAGCTGTCAACTGTACGTATTGCTGTGGCTAAACAATGCGACCGGACGAATCGATCGTCGTCAAAGGGTTTTTACGTGGTGCCAAGAGTTAATTGATTTCTTTTGCAGTTCACGAGAGAACCTGAATCATCGAGAAAAGTTGGACACTAATATAGTCGTTACAATAATATAGCTTGCCAAGTATTTTATTTTTCCAACTTCATAAACTAGCGGTTTAAAAACAAAGTAAATTTAAAAAATATATTTTCGGAAATGTGAAACTAATAACAATGATATAGACCAAATAATTTTCACTATTTTGGTGTTACAATAATACGAAAAGATGGAAGTAAAGATGCAGAAAGATTACCAATCAACGAAAAGGCAACGATGTTGTATTACGCAATGAAGAAAAAACTGCTAAGAAATGAAGGAATATCTAACAGGTAGAGTTGATTGTGTATAAAACCATGAATGGCCCGTATTTACTCTCTTTTGTGAGCTGCAATAAAACAACAAAAAAGTAAATTACAGATTGCTGACATGAAGTTCAAAGGAGTTACAAAAAAGATCATAGTAGGTACACAAAGATCAAGCGAAAAGAGAAGAACTAGAAGTACCTGAAGTTATGAAATTATAGAACGCCCACAACTGAGGTGGTTTGGACATCTGCTAAGAATGAGGTATAACAGATCAAAAAAACTGATTTGAAGCAAAGTCGAACCAGAAGAGAACGGTAGGGTGACCAATAAGAAAAGCTGAAACGATTTGGTAGTAGAAAAATAATTATCAGCATGTTGATGTCGTAATACAAAGAGATGGAAGAAGAGAAGCAGCAAAAAATAACTGATTGAAATATACAAAGAAACTCTACTACGCAGTGAACAAAGAGTTGATAAGAAATAAATGACAATTATAGAGAAAATAAAAAGTTGATTTTGTAAAAATCTATTAATTAACCAGTACTGGAACCAATACTTTCTTATATGAGCGAGAGATCAAAAAGATCAACAGAAAAGTAATTTATAGACTGATGAAATGAAGTTAGAAACGTTACAAAGTATAAACAGTTATGAAATATATGGAAGGCTAAGTCAGAAGGCTTATAAATTTGTTAAGAATGAGAGATAACAGACAAACAGAACAGATTTGGGATGGAAAGTCAAAGTATAACAGAAAGGGATATCGACCAAAAAATCTACAACGATGGGGTAGGAAATTCCTAGAGAAGAGAATAAAGAACTGGAGGGAAACGAAAGAAAAATGACACAATAAAAAGATATGGAAAAATTTATAACAACAAAACAATTTGAATGAACTATTGAGTCACATTTTATTAAATGTGACCCACACACATTGAGGAAGAAACCATGGAAACTTAGCTGACTATCTTACTTTCATCTTATGTTCATATTTCACATTTCTAAGCTCTTTTGAATGAATGTTGTTCTTTATGATTTGATGCAGCTTCAGCTTTGACCATAAGAAATAATTCAACCGTTTACATCAATAAAGTGACTTGTTGAATTGGTATTCAAACATTGCTATACGATTTTGAATAAATATTCTGTGAAAATGAATGAGAATTTAACACAAAATAAGTGACTTATGTGCTTCAAATTTCGAGAGTAATGGTCCATGCTGATCAAAATGAAAATGAAAACTATTCAAAATACTTTGCTGATCTCAAAATTAGTTAGACATATCTGTATTTGTTACAGATCTAAATCTAGACATCTGTGTGCAATAAAATGCGAGCATAGCCAAATTGTGAAAATATAACCATCAAAAGTTTCATTGCTGAAAAGCTTCCACCCTTTGGCAGTATCCGTCATTAGCACGCACGCGTTTACTTCCGGTTCCGGTAGCTGCGTCCCCTAGTTCTTAACCTAACCCCTATTTTCTTCCGCTATTTCTTCCTTCATCTTTGACTGCCTTCGTCTAATGCAGTTAAAATTTTCAACTTGGGTAATAATAGGCTTAATTGGATATCCTTGTTTGTTGAAGAGATGATTGTCGCATGGTAAATTAATAACATTGAAATTGTCTTCCATTATTCCCATTAAAAAAATATTGAATGTTCACTTACTTCTCTATAAATTCATCTTTATGCACAATTGTGCTATTTAGACTTGTTATTTTATCGGCGAGTAATCTGTTGCTGAATCTGATTATGACATATACAAGAAATGTCTTTTTCTGAATTACTTGAGAGCTTATGTTCCCTATGGAAAAATTGTAAAATTTTGGGTATATGGGGGCATTTTAGACATGTAGATTTATTGTGAAATTATATATGAGGTCATACATTCCTGGTAACTCTTTCGATGTTGAGAAAATATTATCTAAAAAAGACACCTAGTTTTCCATGAACTACTCTCGAATTTTTCTTCAAAATCGTGTTTTAAAATATTTTTAAAATATCCTTTTAAATTCACATTTTTTCTGGTTAACTGAAACAAATTGAATAATGAACTAATCATTTCGATTTTTTCAATATTTCAATTAATATTAAATATTTCTGGATCAATAGTGCTTTTATTGCTGCATGTATTTCTTCGAACCCAATTTATCAAACAAAATCTAAATTATTTTCTTCGAAATTTTTTACAGAAATTTTAAATATTTCAACGTTTCATTTCTGATGTGAAATTTTTCTCAGAACTACTATGGTATGTAGTATTTTATGTACCTTCTATCAGTAGGAATGGGTACGTCGATCTACCAAAATCTGTTGAATCATCTCGAATATCTTTCCAGATGGAAGAGTTTATTATTATTCATTGTGTTCAATGTATTCAATACATTCTGCATTCTCTAGTTATTTTTTATAGTGATAATAATGAAAATAATGATTAAAAGATTGAGAAGTAGTATCAATCAAAAGAAATTGTGCATAGTGACTTATTACGAGTAACTAAGAAATAACTGAGTAAATAATCCAAATTAAAAACAACTAGCAAAATTGATATGCAATGTGAGTGTCTACGTTCGAAAAAACCCATGGAGTTCTGTGAACACGCTGATGAAGCTCTCCAGTTCAACAGCGGACATTTAACTTATTCTCACGCCGTACTCGACCCCTAAATAGGACCTGGTTCCGACCCCAAAGACAAAAGGGCTAATCAAATTTCATCGTGGGCACACATTCTGGTCACATCGCTCGACGTGCCCCATTCCTGGCACCGACAGGGCCTCGAACTCTTCTAATTACCACTCCTCCTCCAGCGTACCTCCTACTCCCTTGAAAGTGATTCCGGACTCCGGGAGAAAAGTTCCCGGACTTAATTACCCGGAATAATTGTCAGGCCTTGTTAGCTTTATGTGATCGTGTGTGCCTTTAAGGCATTAACGCAATTTAGATTTACAGGTAGGTAGATGTCGAAGTTCTCCTCATTTCGAAGACTATTTATCTCATTATAAATGATACAAACTAGGTATAATTAAAATTTTCTCTATAATTGAACGACTAAGCAGTTTTCAAGGAAATATCAAAGCGAACACTAGAATATTTATCTATGTGTAGTATTATAGTCTCTCTTGAAATTTTCATTCGGAATATCGAAATAATTTGAATAACACTTTCAAGAGCTGTCTATACGAATAATTAATAATAATAATAATGTTTATTTAGAAAATACTTAATTTAAAACTTAAAAGGAAATTTGACAATAAGTGAATGAGTAAATAATACAAATAAATGAACATAGTTCACTCACAAAAAGTATGAAACTTGTGTGTGAGGTGAGTTCAATTATATTTCTATTCTAATTTAGAATTTTATTTTACTTCAAGAAATAATAATAATAAAAAAGCTGATCCAAGGTAATGTAAGATAAACTTAACCAATAACTGTACATGAGGAACAACACAAACGACATCAGACACATCCTCATGTAAAATTCCGTCTATTCAAAAGAAGTTTAATCTTCTCTCCTCCACAGTTATTAATCCAGTCTCTAACTCGCTTTTTGAAAGAGTTAATGTAGGTGGTATCTTTGACATTCATAGGAGCGCATTATACATAAGAGGCCCCAGGAAGATGAACATCTTGAGACCTAGAGATTTCCTTACTTGTGGTGTTGGCATACTGATGCCACTCCTAGTGCCATGGTTTCTGAAATCCTGCATCTTCCAAGGAAACTGTCTCACGAGAAGGCAATAAACATACAGCTGCTGCACCGTGAATACTTTAGATCGAGTGTACAGCTCCGCCGATGAATACCTAATTTTCTCACGAAACATAACCTTAAGTATCCGTTTTTGCATGATCTCAGCTCGTTCGTAATAACAATCAGATAATCTACCGCAGGCTATAACACCATAACTCGAATGTGGTTCAACTAAGCAACGATAAACTGTCTTCAGCTCCTGTTCACCACAGATAATTCTCAAGAATTTGAATTTTGGAAACAGCATTCTCATTTTGTTCACAACTTTTTCCGATTGAGTCTCCCATCTCAGATGATTATCAATTGTAATCCCTAAATAATTAATGTTATTGGCATGAGTAATTTCCTCTTCATATCATGCAATATTGATCCTGTTGTAACTTGGAAGATTAGTGACATAACTCGTGAATAGTAAAAAATGTGTTTCGTCTATAGAGTCAATTTTTTTTCTGTAAAAAATCCAAGATAGAACCAAACTCTCTCTGTACTTTACCCTCTAAGAGCTCCTAACTAGGTGCCGTGAAAAAGAGTGCTGTATCATCGGCAAAGCTGAATACCTTATCCCACATGTCTATCGAGATA
The DNA here is from genome assembly GCA_030704895.1 of Henosepilachna vigintioctopunctata. Taxonomy (NCBI): domain Eukaryota; kingdom Metazoa; phylum Arthropoda; class Insecta; order Coleoptera; family Coccinellidae; genus Henosepilachna; species Henosepilachna vigintioctopunctata. The sequence goes on along the minus strand of JARQZJ010000001.1, from coordinate 6,387,549 downwards.
AGCTCATTAACATAAAGCAGAAAAAGCAGAGGTCCAAGTACGGTACCTTGAGGAACCCCACATGCTACAACATCCATTTCGCTTAATTCATTTCCTTTTTTGACACATTATCTTCTATTTACTAAATAAGATCTCATCAGCTCGAGAGATACTGATCGCCATCCCAGATTATTAAGCGTTTGTAGAAGCTTTCGATAAAACACTCCAGAGTTGTTACAAAACTACACAAATGTTGTTAACGAGAACACAAACTGTCGAACTCAACTTTTGGGAGTGAATATTTAGTGGGTTCCGAAGAACATCGAACTTTTCGCCCTTTTCACCAATTCTTTCACCAATGGTTAGATGTTTCAATTATTCATCGGCATTATTATCCTTTTATGATTTTAATGAACAAATAGTATATTATATGTATAGTGAATATCGTTATCTGAGATTTGAGATTGACTATTCTAGCTAACATTGTAGATTATCTACAGTATTTCTCTATTTACATTGTGATTTGTCATAGCTAGTTTCTAAGCTGTCGAACAAATTTTTTAAGACTGTAAGTCTTTGTCTGTATGTGTGTGAAAAATGATTTTTTGCTGATTGAAGATAATAATTTTCATTGAATATGCAGTTGCTATTTTTAAAAGCCCTTTTGGAATTTATAATTGATAGTATAATCATATAATTCAATAGTCTATCAGTGATCAATATAGTATGAAGACTAATAATAATTAATACCAATTAGAATATCTGTCAAATGGAACAGTATGAGGAGTAGATATATTGTCAATATTTTTATGTCAATCTTTTGACATAAAATATAAAAGAAACACAGAACGAAACAATGTTTCGTTTGCTGAAAAAACTTCTCATACTATTATTACCACTCCTAGTGTTTTTTTCTCATTAGTAGTTCTACGTAGTTGAGAGAGATCTGCATGGGAAAGAAATCAATTATCGTTTGTTATCATATCACATTCAGAAAGGGAAGGGTGTCGTGATGATAAATAAACGCCCTTCCAATTGAATGTGTAGTAAAATTCATCTGATTCGATGATATATTGATAAGCAAGTAAAGGGTCTATAGGGGTTTTTATGGATGATTTATCTATGCAGAAACATATTGGAATTGAAGAAACTCAAAAAATAACACTCTAAAAAAGCCGATTAAAATCGAAGGTATTTATTGATATGAGATAATATTAGGAAATGTTCCTGTCAGGTTATTTCTCGTTCTGATAGGGTGAAAAGCTTGGTATAAGCTTTGTTCGCATTAAGGATTCTGAACGGATTCAGAACTAATTCATAACTGATTCGGGATTGATTTAATACGCATGCTCGGTTATGAAATGGTTCGGAATTATTTCGACCCGCGAACGATTTTAGAACTAGTTTAGGGAATTTTCAAATCACGGTTCTCATCGAATAATATGCCGCATACCAAAACTATCGTGAATGCGCAAGTCAAAAAAAGTCAAAAGTTGCCAAACTATTGTGAATGCGCAAGTCCCGAATTTACAGTTCTAGATTGATCCTTCGAACCGGTAGAATCAATTCCGAATCGATTCCGAACCAGTCCCAGTTTATCCGCGAACACAGAACTGTAACTAAAAGTTCGGAACTGGGTGATCCGCGAACGCCAAAATTCAAACTGCGCATGCGAATAGTTCTGAATCGGTTCAGAATCCTTACCGCGAACAAAGCTATAGTCTTCGATCAGAAACTTTCCTTGCTTCCATACATCACCCAACTTATTTCATCTGTCTTGAAAATATATGGATTCGTAATACGCAGTGGCAAATATTTCAATAATTCTTGAATATTTATAGGACTATTTAATGCTCTAATCCGTAGCAAGTTGGAGTAATGCAACATGATATGGCATCCTATTTATTTCTTGTCATCAATAACATGATGAACCCATTCAAAGAAGGCTCTTGAAATTCTTAGTTTGTAAAAAATATTAAGCTTATCCACCTAGCGGAGTCAATCATGACGAATTATTGAGTCGATTTCGAGGAGATTGACTCGACAGAGGAGAGAATCTTTATCACTAAAATGCTTGTACAAACGAATGAACAACAGTATTGATTGTCCTCCTCTCTTGTCCGCTTTAAAATTTTTTATTTTTCAATAATTTATTTTTATTTTAAAATATTTTATTTCCTAGGCAAAATTCTCGTAGCACAGAATTATTCCACCTAAAGACTCAAAGTATCAAATCCCTAATACAATCCCCCATTTAGTTTATGGAGTTTACTACATTCAATAGAGTTGCTATATTTGTGATATTCACTTTGACTCCATAGAAGTTATTATTAGAAATTATGTGGAAAAAGGAAATTGACTAAATTATTTGATTTAGATTGACAAATTTAGTAATTAGTTACTTTTTATAGTTTTTTCAGATTATATTGAGCTCTTTGTTATATTTATCTTCATTTCATTTATTTAGTAATTATTCAACATTATGTTTTTATTTTCTGTAATACGGGTATTATATCTGTTGAGAATGAAGAACTCGTGATTATTATTATTGTTATTATTATTATTATTTTGCCTGTGTTAATTCAAGCATCAGTATCATCTTCTAGCAAGCTCTGTAGGCATAAATTTATTTGCTACCGAAGAGATGTTTGAGAATAGTCTTCAACTTGAATCAAACTTAAATTTGTGAAAATGCCTTTGTTGAACATTTATTAATTGATGAATATTGATTAATGACTTTGAAATTCTGCTCCTTGAACATGAATATAACACCAAAGCTGAAAATTATTTATGTGGTGCAAAACCAACATATACCTTCATACATAAGAATGTATACACCAATCTTATTGTTCTCGAAATTTGAAATTCATTACCCCAAATAATACACAATGATACAAAAAAATCATTGAAAGAGATTTTAATCGAGAAATGTTATTATTCAATAGAAGAAGTATTTCTTGTAGGTGATTGTCACCTTCGGTTAATTTAAGAACAAATAAAGGTTTTTTATAATATTTCATCTATATATTTTCTCTCAGTTTTTTCGTTGCATTAAAATTTTGATGTTTTTATTCGATGTTCAATGAGAACTTTCCAAAGAAATATTGATATATTTATAGAATAGTTTAGATTATATATAATTTATATAATAGATTAGTGACATACGAAAAACTCTCAAAATAACACTAAAGGAAATTCGAGAGAAGTAAATATATACAACGTTTGGTATATATTTGTTATATCTCTCAAAGATACTGAACTATAAAATATAAATTTATTGATACTAGTTGTCGCCCAATGTTGAAAATTCCACCATCATTTATTTAATTTTTAAGTTTGAACTTCATTAGTGTTCTTTGGTCGAAAATTTTATCTCTATATTATGCTTCTTTTATGACTTCATTAGGCTTTCAAGCAAGATGAATTTCACATATTATGAATAAATTTCATGTCCGTTTTTCATTGACGTTCAATTAAACCAAAAAGGCATTAAAGGCATGGACATAAATTAGGGTGCAGTTTGAACGAATAGTAAATATGTTATGTTAGTTGTTGCCATTCGAGCAGGATCTTCTTTTCAAACAATTTTCATAGAAAGGGGTACAAAGTTTTCTCTTCAACTATGTATTAAAGTATAGCCTAGCCTACGTAAATTTTTTTTAATATAAAAGTTACTGACATATTTTTCGGGATAATTATTAATTCTGTATTGTAGAGAGAAACTTTAAATTTCGAAATATTTCTGCAGTTTCCATAAAGACAGTATTTATACAAAAAATAATCGGAAAAAAAGGAAACAAAAACCCCACGGGCATAGTTGAAGACTTGAATTAATTTAATGATCAGTATCACCTTTCATCTGAAATATTTATAAAATAAATATAATTTAATCGACCCTATAAACCGACCGTTGAAATTTAAATATACACCTAGAAATTCAATCAAACTTTTCCTTTCCTCTTTCCTGTGAACGCTTCATTATCATAGAAGGGCTCGACTGAAAGAACAAATTAAGTGATCACCGTGACATTCGATCAAAGATAGGGCGAGCTTTTCTATAAACTCGTTTAGTCTTATCTTCAGTTTACATAATGTTTTTGTGCTTGTTTGTTCCGATGATATCGTGATGATTTTCGATCGTCCGATTCATTCGACCACAATGAAATGAACTGATGGAATGGTATACACATGAATCTCAACAAAGTAGCGGCAGCAGTTCCAAAACTTTTATTTTAGAGGCATCATTGGGATCAAAACTGGTTTATGGTCTGATCGAAAGATTTTGAAGTATACTTAATGTTGGAGAATATCTTATTGATAATTCTGTAAAGAACTGAGTTGCATCTAAAATCAAAAATAACGTTTTGCTTGAAAATTTGGTATTTTATATGAAATTTTTTCAATTTTTTTCACCTTTTTTATGTTTTCTCTGTATATTAAGTTATCAATTTGATAAAAGTGTTCATAATTATTTCATTGAATTTTTGTTAAATTATGTTTATTTCATTATATTATTTTCCGTTTTTCCCTAATTAGTACTTTTTTATTATCATATTTTTTTGTTTTAGGGTGTTGAGTAGGAATAGCTGAAGTTTGCTTCTCATCGCTATTGTATTATGATTGAATATCATCTTCAATTTTTTCATTTACTGAAAATTTATTTTATTAATTATACATAAAACCTATACATTCAATGAATACTATGGTATTCAAATGATTACCATAGTATTCATTTGAATACCCATGTATTCATTTATTTAATAAAAATCAATTATAAATAATGATTATAAATATTATAATTTGATATAAATCAATAATAAAATTCAATTTATGAATGTTGAAGGCTGTTACTTGATGTAAATCGAAAACTGTAAAGTGAATTGAATCTTAAATCGGAAACTCACGATTTTTGTGATCTTAGTATTTTCCATACGATCTTCCGCTCTCACTCTTTTTTTTTGACTTTTTGTTTTCCTTGGAATATTTAGTTATTAATTTAACGAAATTCATATTCATTTCGTTAAATTTTTGTTGAATTAAGTCTATATTTTAAATTATTTTCTATTATTCCATAATTAATTTATTTTATTATTATTATAGAGTTAGTTGAGGACACTCATAAACTTCACGTCCCACTGTAGTAACACAATTTGTGTAGAAAATTCCTTATTATCACCTTCCATTTTTTCAATCAACAAGATATTCAATAGTGTTGGCGTTTACTTGATGTAAATCCATTATAATTGAATATAAACTAAAATTCAAACACTTGAACTTATAATTTACACTTTATTGTCCACATAACATGACGCGTTTCGTCGTTACAAATGACTCCTTCATATGCTAACAGAATAATAACCTATACATTGTATCATTATTTTGTTAGCATCTGAAGAAGTCGTTTGTAACGACGAAACGCGTCATGCTATGTAGTCAATAAAGTGTAAATCATAAGTTCAAGTGTTTGAATTTAAGTTTATATTTAACCAAAAATATTTTTCGGAAATAGTACATAAAACCTGATATTTCGATTCGATTTTCGAATGTTGAGGGTTGTTTTTTGAGGTCAAACGATTTCAAGAATGAAATGACTAGGGAAACATTGTTTTTTAGGTTGATAGACTTTCATTTGATCATTGAAAAACGTCACTACCTCAAAAAGTCACACTTGAAAAATGAAAGTGAGTATATCAGCAAAACACTGTTTCACAAGTAATTTTATTGGGAATATTTGAGTTCACTAGTACATAATGCTTTATTATTCATTATCTGAGTAAGAAATGAAATTTTTATTACGAATTTTTCGAAGTGTACGACAGCACGAAGTCTAATAACAGCTTCTAAACACTTTCTGGAATTTTTTTCTGAACAAAGTTTGTAAATATACTTCGCATGAGGTTAATGCGAATCATAACATAACTAAAAAGCGTTAAAATCCAGATTTTATTCTAGTGACTCATTATTATTGTTTTACTTCTACGCCTTATTTAGATGAAATTATTTTTATCATCACATGTTTGTCTTTATTTCATATACAACTTGATTCGAATTGAATCAATCAAATTACATCATTTAAATGAATATCTCTCCTAAAATATTGAGGAAGCTTTCTGATTTTGTTACTTGCCTTTTCATATTCTTCACTGCAATTTACTGCAGAAAAAAGCACCGAGTATACGGATATGATTTCTAATTACAACCTTCCAAAATATGTAGCAGTTTTGTCCTGAAAAATATCAATATTTGTATTTATTTTCATATAATTTTTCGTTTAGATTTCAAATATTCAACTTTCAATTAAATTTTTCTATAAGAGTGGTAAAATTGAATCTTGTTCATGTGGGTTTAACAACACTACGAGTGAAATGATGAAGACACAATAACCAGAAACGTATCATAACCTTTTGAGAACCGCTTTCTTCTGCCTTCTCGTACGGTTCGGTGACGCGTCGGCACAGTCCAGGTGGTTCGAAAGTTCGGACCGATTGTGATGCAAATTCGCCCCCAGGTGTGCAGGTCGCCCTGGGGTGGGGTTATTCGCCCCGTAGCGATGCTGCCCGCAGCCGTTCGCGTATATCCTACACGTCGAGATTTAGTTTTTCTTCTTTCGTTTTGTCTACTATCCTTTAGGCTTAGATCCTCCAGGATGCGCAAAAAGTACGATATTAAAATAGGCAGGTGTATTTAACTTTACCCCATTTCGTTTATTTTTGTTCGTCGAATAAAAATAATTACATTTCTTGCAGTAAGAATTGAATCAATTATTATTGCATTCAACTCTGAACTCATTTTTGAGTTGACGATTAGATTTTTTCATAGAAGTTCTTCTTTTTTTCTCTCAATGATGCGAACATTATAATAATATTCTTTTATGTCTGATCTTTAAGCAAAAGATTTACTGGTAACAAGGCATAGAAGAAACTATTAATTTTCAAGAATCAATTAACAATCATATATTCACTTAATGACAAAAAAAACGAACATAATGAAAAAATAACATTCATTGACTTTCTCTCATTTATAAAAGTACTATTGTACATAGAATAATCGATGAGAAAGTAATACATTCAAACTGTAAGTTTTTTCAACAAATTAAGCAATCATAATTATTTATATTTCATTTTTCATTAGCCAATGTGGAAAAATATATATTTTTCAAAGTTTGGTATTCTTTTTTCATTTCCTTAATTTTTTTAATTCGACATATAGTCGTTTAGCATTTTTATGAGAAAGAAACTATTTTCTATTTTTGTTCGTTCGGAGTTTATATAGGTAGCTTTCAATGATAACAATGAAGTACACCTTACATTGTATATATCACTCTATATTTTATTGTACTATTCATACATGATAAAGGGCTTCCAACTAAAAGAATTTGCTTTTTGTTGCAGGTAGACAACTTTTGCTAGTCCTTGTTTGTTATCCAGAAGCCTGTGTTACTGGTAGGTATGTATTATTGAGATCAATACTTGTGGTTTTGTTGTGTTATATTTTTTTGTGAGAATGAAGTCTCAAGGATTTGACTATTTTGAAGTTGGTTTAACAATAGTGGTATAGTTTAACGAGGTATCGAATAATTATAATTTAATTGTTTTGTAAGGATATTATCATAAGTGATGAAAAAACTGTACTAACTGGGACAAAAATTATTTTCTCAATATGAAATATAAATTTTTTAAACCACAAATTTGAACCAATAACGATAATTTTTTCTAATAATAATAGTCTACAACAATGAAAGGTTATAGGCACTGATAGTTTACAATTCATAATATAGAAAAAAAATATTTTCTCTCATATTTTTTTCTAGTGTTTCTTTCTTTTTTGATATATTTCTAATTAAGTACCTATCATACTAATGATCACCCAGTAGTTGAAATTCAACCATCTAATTCGTTCAATTTTCAAGTTTGAAATTTATTAACGTTCTTTTGTTAAAACTAGATAAAGCTACATTTATGTCATCTCTTCTTATGATTTTATTTTATTTTTTTCATTTAATTATTGAGTTGTATTTCACAAATTATCAATAACTATACAGATGAGAACACTAGTTACAAAGAACAAAAAGTTAAATTTTTTGTTCTTGGTTATGTGTGAATATGTTGGATGCCATTCAAGCAGTAATATTTATTTCAATAAATTTAATTTATTTATAAAGCATTTTATGTTAAAAAATAGCCTCATGCACTTCTTTTTCATTTGAACTTTTTTCGTGTCAAATTTCTCGTTCATATTGAATTTTCTTGAAATTGTTTACCAAGTTTTCGCTTAAATTTTTACTTATATATGTATATTTTTATAAGGCCTACGAAATGTATTTTAGACCCTGATAATTTGTCTCTGAATCAAGGAGGTTATATTAAAACTAATGCAAGAATTCTCTATATAATTTCATTTATTTTTTAAAATTTTGTCGCTTAAAGAATTTTAAATATATTTCTCTATAAGTATATCAGTACATTTGTGGTTCCCTTTTTTCTGACTAAAATTTTGCAGTAAAACCATCACCAATAGAATCATTAACACAATGTTTTCTCGAACTTTTTTGTGATTTTAATTATAACAAATTTGTACAGATCTTCCATATTATTTTCGATATTGAAGATGACAACTAGATTTAATAATGACGATTATTTCAAATTGAGGTATTCATATTCATATTTTTTCAAAATGATTATTTATATCTGAGAAAGCTATGCGTTTCCAATCTGACAGTTCCTTTTCTCAACACCTATGTAGGTAATTAATGTGTTGTCGCGCAATTTGAATATTTTCAAATAGACACGGTAATTCCCGCATTGAGCCACGTGAGGCCAAACAAGGCACGTCGATCGAATAAATAAGTTCGAGTCCTTCTTTGAATACATTAACATGACGAACGAGGAGGTCCACCAACTACGGTAGGTAAAACTATTAAGGCATTATGCTTCCCGTGCATGCTTGTACAGCCTAAATGCGTGTTAAGTCTGTCTTGGCACTTCGGGGAACATCCGTGTCCATTCACATCTTTCGCGTATTAGGACCAGGAAACATATTTCAAAAGTTCCCGGGGACAGTTTTTTTTTCATTAAACGTTTTTTTCCGAGTAATTTCGTGAATCATAAGATGGATTTTTAAATTAAATAGTTTAGTGATATGCGCAACGAAATCTTCACTATAAACCAGTGGTTCTCAATCTTTCAGTGAAGGCGAAATGCATTTATATCATTGTTAGTTTTGAATCTTTGATTTATAACCATTGAAACTCAAAATGATATAAACGATGTGTGATCAAAAGATAAAATAATCTACTTTATTTCATTGAAAAATTCTCATTTATTGATCAATATTCATTTTGTAATCTTCAAAGTTGCCCCCTCAAATACTTACTTGTGACGGTTTTTATAATCTTCAAAGCACTTCTGATGAGCACTTTTGGGTATAGCCCTCAGCTCATCCAGCAATGCGGTCTTTATGTCCTCAATTGTTATCAAACACCGTCCTTTTAATGATTTCTTCAAGTTCTCTAACCGCAAAAAGTCAGAGGAGGCTGAATACGATGACTATGTACTGGTTACGGTGTTGTTCTTGCCAAAAAATCAGCAATTTGGGGCAAAATTCCATCAAACACGTCCCATGTACAAAATATCTGTTAAAACTGCTTGGCACGAACTAAATGAGATGCCGATATCATCAAAAAGTCAGAGGAGGCTGAATACGATGGCTATGTACTGATTACGGTGTTGTTCTTGCCAAAAAATCAACAATTTGGGGACAAAATTCCATGAAACACGTCTCATGTACAAAATATCTGTTAAAATTGCTTGGCACGAACTAAATGAGATGCCGATATCATCAAAAAGTCAGAGGAGGCTGAATACGATGGCTATGTAATGATTATGGTGTTGTTATTGCCAAAAAATCAGCAATTTGGGGACAAAATTCCATGAAACACGTCTCATGTACAAAATATCCGTTAAAATTGCTTGGCATTAACCAAATGAGATGCCGATATTATCAGCAACTTCTATTATGGTAATTCGGCTGTTTCTCAGCACAATTTCTTCACATCTTCAACGTTCTCATCAGTTCATGATATGCTGAGGCGTCCAGAGTGAGGTTCATCATTGGTGTCTTCTGGGCCTTCTTGGAAGAGTTGTAAATATTTTTTAACTTGAAGTAGACTCACCGTATGCTACTGTCGACATTTCAAGAGGTTTGAAAACCTTTGATCCATATAATTCGACAGTAGAAAATCGCCGAGCACGTAAAACATTTGTAATCTTAATGCCTCACAAAAACAAACAAAAAATGCCACACATTTAAAACGTATTCAAGACAAGTGTACCAACATAAAATCATAACCAAAAAATGGTAAAGCTAAAGGACGTAGACCGCAAAATTTGAAAGGTCATCGTGAAAAGGTAGGTACGGTACATGGCCAATACAAAATATATTCCAATCTTTTATTTAGTTTTTAACTGCATTTTTAAATTCAACTAAAACTCGAATTGATCATTTTCTATGATAGAAAAGGAAAATTAAGAAGTCTTAATACCTACTTGATTTTTGGCTAATTGATTTCGTTGACTTTTTCTTGTAGTAGACTTCAAATGTTCGTCTTATACAACTCTTATATTATATTCTTCAGTTGCCTTAAGACATCCGTCTTAGGAGATTTGATATCACTGAACTACATTTATGGTACTCACATCTCAGACTGATAATTCAAACAAAAAAGTTGGAAAATTACAATGAGATCCACAAGACATTGTATCTTGAGATTATAATAGGTCATTCAATGATTAAAATGTCATAATTATAGTTAACACACTGTCCTTTACTGCATATCATCAGCTAAAAAAATATTGTTTTCGATCGTCTCTACTTCTCACTCTACTTTCACATCTCGCTTTCTCTACTTTCTTTCTTCACTTTACAACATTTATCTAATTGATTTATGTTGATTTTTCGAAAAATATCACTTCGTGAAGTATACTTATTGAATAATATTTTGAATATAAACTAAAATTCAAACACTTGAACTTTTGATTTATACTTTGTTGACAACATAGCATGACGCGTTTCGTCGTTACTAACGACTTATTCAGATGCTAACACATTACTGACTTCAATCTGAAGAAGTCGTTTGTAGCGACGAAACGCATCGTGCTATGTTGTCATTAAAGTGTGAATCAAAAGTTTCAAACGACTTGTTCAGATGCTAACACAATGCTGACTCTATCTGAAGAAGTTGTTTGTAGCGATGAAACGCGTCATGCTATGTTGTCAATAAATTGTTAATAGGAAGTTCAAGTGTTTGAATTTTAGTTTATATTCAATTTTTATTATAATTATTCGTTACTTGTAACGAAATTTCAAAAAATTTCGTTACGAGTCGAGTTATCAACCTATATTATATAATAATGTCATAAAGAACCGATTAGCGACTTAGAAGACTCAATCTCCCTTGTCTTTTACACGGAATTTCTTGAGTTTCCTGAAATTTTGTGCTCCAAATATTCGCTTTATAATCTTCATTCTGCATACTTTCACGAATTTTGACTTTTCGACCTTTCCCTTCTGAATTTTGCGATTCAAACTGAAAAGGTTGAGAACCGCTGAGCTCCACATCATAGTTTTGAATATACCTCATTCATCAGTCAAGCCCGATAGATCTTCTTCGATGCATATCAGTCGCGAAAGAAGTCGATTCTTTCAGACGCGAAACTCGAAATCTGAAATTCCCATTTCTCCCAACCGCCCTTTCCGTTCGTTCTATTCGATAATTACAAAAGTCTATCTCGAAACGGTGGCTACAATGTCAAAACAGACTCTTTTCAGATCCAGCGTACACACTGCGGGACTCCAAAATTAAAACACAATTTATTTCTGATATTAAACGAGGTTGGTTCAAGTGCTTCCCGCTTTGCCGCCGGAGAATATTTCACCCTCTCGCCCACTTCGCAGGGACCACGTGAACCACTGGAGGGTCTACGACATCGAACAATGGGCACTAGTGGACCAGTTGATTTTTGTCGATGGGAACGTTGAAATAAAGCCACGCTGGAGACGAACAGGATGTAACTATCTATGTAGCTTAAAATTAATTGGCGAAGAATTCAGATTTTTGATTTCGTGTAGTCTGTATTGCTAGTTCACCGATTTTTCCTCACAAAAACTAAAGGGATGTTTATTGAATGTGACAGATTCGAGATATGATGGAAATATTGTTATATTGGTTCTCTTATACTGAATTGTCCTTATTGTTAAGACAAAACGGGTTATGAAGTAGATATAATAATACAACTTTAATAATAAGAATATAACTTAATTGAAAGGCAACTCATTACAGTGTTTTCTTAAATAATAATGAACAAGTAGAAGCACATAAGCAACTGAAAATCATTTCAAAAGGTTAATATTGGTCTCCGCCAGTCTTCCTATTAACAGAATGTTTTGGTTTGTCTTTTTTCTGTTTATCTAACAATAACTTTTTCATTTGTGTGTTGAAATTCAATAATTTCATTATTTTGTACTAAGTTACTCAGTTGGTTTCAATATTCAGAGACTAAGTACGAAAACGATGCTTGAAACTTAACGGTGTTATGTTTTGATATTAGTTAGTATTTATGTTGATAATATTTTATATATAAAGGCATACAATTGTGACTGAAACCTTAAGTCCATTTTCAGAATTTTATTGGACTTCGAAAATATATGACTTATAGGTATGAATTCTCACGAGCTTTTGGGGAAAAATTCATATAGGTACCTACCTAGAAGGTACTAACGAGAAACAATCTGTCCAATGGAAATTTGCTAATTTTGCTGTAGAATAAAGATTTGGCACTTCACTTATGTAAATCATATGATCTAGAAGGATAGATACGATGTATAATAGCCTCTGTAACCATCAGATTTAAAAAGATGTTAAGAACATTTTCTTAATACCAGAATTTAATGCAATAGTTCTATCGTGGGAGTACCTACTGGTTATTTCATTTTACATATGATCATTTCTAATACCAAAATGAATTTATAACCGACATCTTGATTATGATTTGAAGAAGAAATTGGCGATTTTTGGTATAAGATTTGATTATTATTGATTAATTAAGTGGAGATTTTTCAGGTGAATATATAATTGAAATGAATACTGTCTGTGAAAATATTTGTCAGAAACATTGTATAAACACGTACATATCAGAAAAATATTCAAAAGACATTGAGAAAAGAAAATATTCAGTAGGTATCCTTTTTCCCGTACCTACTCCTTTCGAAAATTTTTGCTAAAGAATATTAACTAAATAGTGTCAACCACATTTGAAGAGACCTTACCAAAATAAAATCACCAATATAAATAAAAAATAATTTGCACCTAAAATCTTTATGTACAAATTTCGGACAAAAAGCCATAAATCAAACAGACAAAAGGATTGGGAAGCATTCGCATTAGATACGTCAAGGGCGTCCAGAAGGGCTCTACGGACAATCTATTACTGTGAATAACCCACTAATAGAATACTGTCGGTATCATTATCACTCATTAGGATCGTCATAATATCCTCAAGTTTGTTATTTAATAATTATTATATTATCCAATTGCAACAAATATGAAACAGAAGGATCAAAAGTATTTGTACTTATAAATAAGACTTAACTAAAAAAGACGGTAAGAAATGAAAAGACTTCAGACCGTCTGAAATCTCCAAAAAAGTCAACTTTCTGAAAAGAATTGAAAAAAAATCTGTGAAGTCATTGCTCTTTAAGTACAAAATAAAGCTACACTTTGAATATTATTCCACTCTGTTATTCGTATTGAGCAAAGAAAAAACAAAGCAGCTACAAAAATAACAGAATATATCTATGCGAACAATTTGGAAAAATAATAGATATACCTACTCCTGTAGAAAGTATGTTAAATTGCCTAGAACAGATGTCAGTTAAAGAAAAAATACTTTATGCTATATATATTTATATTATAAACAAATTTTCATTATATAGTGAAAAATGTAACATATGTCGGTGATGTGCACGCTTAAAATACAAGAAATGCCTATAGTTAGTACATGCAAGTTTGTAAGCTTGTTCGTTTTAAACAAGTTATTGTTAATAATAAATTTTTAACGTAAACATACATATATATGAATTTTGTAATAGCTATTGCTAAATAAATATTATTATTATATTATATAAGTTCATTTAAATTTCTTCAGTATGTCGTTCTCAAATGTGAAGCTGGAGCAGTCTCAGCTCTGGTACCAGCCTGTATATATCTTCTCGAGTGTCCCATCCAAGCAGTACTTCGCAGGTCTACCGTCTAGATTTTTGCACACCTGGGCCCAGCTTGAAAATAGGGACGCAATTCACGGAACGACGCCGAATGTGATTGTAGGTTACGACATCCCTTGTAAGTACTCACGGCAGCACCCAACAGATCGGGGTTGAAACGGGGATGACGGTGACCCTTTTCAAACGTCGGATCACGATGATAGTTTGTTTTTACGGACTCTAATCGAATACTGATAGCTATTTGGGGATCATGAATTTCGAACGTATGCTCGGTGCAAATGAAATTATATTGCGGGCATTGGGGTTGGTTATTTTGCGTTCTATAACCGCATCGAATTCTGTGACGTCGATCATTTGAAATTTTTGAATGACGCTGAGATTCTTAATTGAAGGTCGCCATGAATTCGACCATAAAAAACTTAGTGATTATTGTTAGAAAATAAAACAACCCAACTTGTGAATCATAAACTTTTCTCGAAATGTTTCTTCAGGGGACAAAATAACCCTTATTTTCAATGCGAAAATATTCTATTTCAGTTGTATTTTATGGTTGAAAATAATTATGTAAAAAATAAATATAGAAAGTGAAGTATTAATCTATATTAATATCTAAAACAATTCATCAAAAATAGTTCGAAATGTATAGGGTGTTTTTTTAGAGGTATAGAACTTTAAGTTGGCATTACTGTTGCAGATGGCGACCGATTTAACAGCTGAGAAGTGATTTATTCTCAGTTTGGTTTGGCAATTCATCATGAATAGACTCACGATCATCAAGCAAGGCGTAGATTCGTCGAATGGACCCAAAACGAGATTGCCGTCGTTCCCGATTTTCATAAGCGAATTTTGTTTAGCGATGAAGCGCACTTCTGGTTGAATGGCTACGTCAACAAACAAAACTGTCGCATTTGGAGTGAAGATAATCCTCAAGTGTATGTCAAAACACCGTTACATCCAGAAAAACTGACTGTTTGGTGCGCTTTATGGGCTGGTGGAATCATTGGTCCGTACTTCTTCAAAAACGATGATGGCCAGAACGTTACAGTCAATGGTGATCGGTGTAGAGCCATGAATACTAACTTTTTCATTCCTGAATTGAACAACCATGATGTCCAGGATTTGTGGTTTCAACAAGACGGCGCAACATGTCACACAGCTCGTGCCACAATCGATTTATTGAAAGACATGTTTGGTGACCGCCTAATTTCACGTTTTGGATCTGTGAATTGGCCTCCAAGATCTTGTGATTAAACACCGCTAGACTACTTTCTGTGGGGCTATGTAAAGTCATTGGTCTATGCGGATAAGCCACAAACGCTTGACCATTTGGAAGACAATATTCGCCGTGTTATAGCCGATATACGGCCACAAATGTTGGAAAAAGACATCGAAAATTGGACGTCCAGATTGGACTACATCCGAGCCAGCCGTGGCGGTCATATGCCAGAAATCATACTTGAAATGTAATTCCACAAGATTATCTTTCGAATAAAAAAAATTCTTTTCAATCGAATGATCCATCGTTGTTTTCTTGCAATTTAAATTTCTATACCTCTAAAAAAACACCCGTTATAAAATATGTATAAATAGGTATCTACAATTACAAAAGGAGAACGAAAGCTTGAAATGAGCTAATAAGAAAACTTACGACAATGAGAACTTATTCGAATTAAAATGACATTCAATTGTATCGCATTAGGTCAAAAAAATGTTTTCAAAAGCCATTTGAGCATCTGCAAGATGCCTTTGGAATACTTTGATTTGAAAGAAAAGTACCGATAATACTTTGTGCAAGATAATTAAATTGTTTATGTTCATTAATATTTCGATAAAATATATTGACACGCAAGCTCTGGATGTGACATTTATTACATTATCAATATCCAATAAATGAGATACGGAGTGATAAATAGCAATAGCAAATTCTTTAAAAGAAATGCAAAGGCTAAGGAATTTCAATTAACACTCTCTTAATTATTTCACTTCAATTAAAACTGGTCAACATACATAAATTTGCACCTCTTTGGTGTAAATATTTTGAAACGAAAATCAGTGAGCTGTCTCGGAGAATTAAGTTGAGTAAGTCAATATATTGATAATTGATGAGGCCGATACTTGGAGAAAATTAATATCCATAATGAAAAAATATTAAGACTTTTTTCATAATTTAATACAAATACGCATGATGACGTTTCGAGGTACTACTTCTTTATCAAATGCTGGATTGATACTGATATGAACTATTAATACTGGTATTAATCCAGCATTTGATAAAGAAGTAGTACTTCGAAACGTCATCATGCGTATTTGTATCAAATTAAGAGAAAATTCTAAATATTGTTTCATTAAGTAAATATAATTTATAGACAATAAAAGATTGATTAAAGTTGAATATGATGAAGTTTATATTGAGAAATTTCAAAATTTGTATTTGCATGAAGAACTCAAATCTTCAGTCAGGTATTCATATACCTTCGTTATTTTTATAGTTTCTATGTTTCATAGTTTTTCTATATTTCATAGAAACTGAACAAAATTTTAATACCTATAAATCATACATATCTACTAATATTTATTGCAATAATTTCCAAAAATAAGTCTTTTCGAAGTTTGCAAAATAGAACTCTAGTTTTAAACTGTGAATTAGATTTGCAAATAGATTATTTTTCACAGTCGTTCATTATGAGGCAATTCATGCGAGATAATAGAAAAATATATATGCTAATAATTTTGAATTAAATGAAGTAATGATCTTTTATTTGTGATAAGTTTTTAAAGGGCTCTATCACTTGTTATGTTGGGGTAATAATTCACGTTCTTTTATTCAATTAAGAAAGTCAATATTTTCATAATATGAATATTATTGCCTGACATTGTATTCTTTAAAATGTTAAGTATATAATAGTTTTGTGGGCAGTACTCAGTAACGAACTTTGTCTATTTTGAAAATATAAAGCTTGAAATTCTATACATAACAAATAGGTACAATTATACTCATAATAGGAGTAATTTAATTCTATTTTTGTCAATGAAATTCACCAAACGTCCTGACCTATCCTGTTTCACTTTCAGCAGATGAGGCTCAATGTGAATAGGTAATATAAGCTTTCAGCGCTATTACAGATAATCTGGGTTATCTGTTATCGTCAAATCGAAACAGAATCTTCACCAAGTGCCACAATTTTGACAACAGTGTACTTAACAGAGAATAATGAACACCGACCTCATCTATCTTCTATTGAAATGCGAGATTTATAGGTTAGGTATGAAGTCTTTTACGTCATGGGTAGCTGTGAAAAGTGAAATTGTTCTGTTCAACTCAAAATGGAATCCGCAAGAAAAAAATTTGATATTATCATGCACAAAAGAACATGAAATTTTATGATTAGATAATATTTGTGTAGGTACTTAATTCCAAAAGAATGAAACAATGTAAATTGATTTGAAAATATAATCAACGTAAAAATAGCTTTCGACAAATCGATCACCAAATGTAGAAAGTTGCCTATGGCAAATAAAAGTCGATCCAGGTCAGAAAGAACGAAATAGAAACTTGTTTAGAAATTTATTCATTTGTCAGGTTGGACAACCTTGATGAAAACGAAGGAAACATAGAAATTTATTATATAAATTTATTAAATAAATATATTTAGAGTAAATTGAGATTTACCAAGACCAACTGGATTATTTCTTGAGAAATCTTTAAGTACTTACCTTGTTTATACTTTTCAACTTCTGTCAAATGCTGATTGAGTTTCAAATAAACGTAATTCAAGAAGAATCTAGGATTGAATTTATAAATTAATTTAAACACGGCCTTCAGAAATTTGCTATTCCTTATATAAATAGAGAAGTATGAATTGTTTTAAAATCTACTCATTAAAATCATTAAAATGACATATCTGTTAGCCTGCTAGTCATAAAAATGCTTGGTAATTAAATTATCAATTTTTCTAATTAGTGATTACATAGTTCAAAAATTATAATTATAAACATACTACATACATAAAAATCACAATTTGTTTCAGGTATATAAACTATTTGGTATAACAAAAGTAGTCTTTAGACTACTAGTAAAACCTATAATTAATAAATGAAAATTTATTGAAAATAAATGAAAAAAGCCCAATTTTACGCAGTAAAATATTGAATGTTGCTGCAATAAATGGAGAGCTAATCTTATTTTACGGATATTTTCTGAAAATGGCGAAAACATAGTTTTGATTAATTAAATAAATTCCTATGTTGATGTGATTTGGTTGAATCAAATCGCTAATATAAATAGGTAGCCCAGTGGGCCATCTTTTAGGCCTAGAACGGAAGATTAAAACAACGCTTGTTTTCAAAAGACCCCCGTGGTTAGGCCCATGATGTGGTTCATCTCTAGATGTGCATCTAACGGGCCCCCTTTGATCTACCGACACGCATAGAGGGGTACACGCGGGATGGGTTCCTCCATTCATTGTTTTCGGATTTTCGTTCATTCTTTTCGTTGGTTTTCGTTCTAGCTGTCGTTTAGGATTTCGCCAAGAAATGTACCGGAACCGGCGACCAGGCAGAAGTACGAAGATTTTAATTTGCCGTTTTCTGATATTTTTCTTCCAGTCCGACAGGTTTTGTTAGACTTGCCGGCGACTTAGTTTCGCCAAAGGAAGACATCGAGTGGCCGACTTTGTTCAGTGGTGGAAGGATTCCTCGAAGAATAGGTTGAATGGTTTTCATTCGTGCATAAATATTCGAAAATAAAACTGAATTCCGAAATTATTCCGCTCATTGTACGTTGAAGTTTAGGGTTGAAATGTCAATATTTATCTTAAGTGAAATCTTATGTATCTCGTAAAGAAGTGAGGTAATCATTGACCATAAATGATAAGAAGTTATTATAACTTAATTTTTCTTGGGGTGCAAATGCATCAATATTTTTCTATTGATGGTATCTTTATAACTACATCAGAAATATACGTAGTTATTTCACTTGACCTTCAACTGAATCTGAATTAAATTTTCAATTGAAAAAAAAAATATTTGAAAAGTTTTTTCACCGTTAAATAAAACACATCTTTTTGATGTGTTTTTCTGCTTTCATAACAAATACTTATTTAATTTAATTTCTTCAATACCTAGTTTTAATATTTATTATTCGATTTAAGATGCATCTATAGATATACATGAATATTAACAGGGGGATTATAGGTGAATAAATATTTTAAAAGAATTGATTCAATAAGTTAATGGTTTATTCTACCTATATATACGTAGGGGCCAGGGAGCTATAGTGGGGCAGGTAATCAAGATTCAGAAGAAGGTACCTATAATTATTTCAAAAATGTGAAATTATCAACAAAAAAATTGTTATAAACAAAATAAAAATGAGAAGTCTAAGGCTGACATTTTTAGCAAATCAATAAAATTTTTGGATTTCAATGTCCAATGTATTTATTATTATAAATGTGAACAGTTTACATGAATCATTGTACTTGACTGACTGCAAATACTAATAATAATAATAATAATAATAATAATAATATTTATTCAGCAATAGCTATTACAAAATTCTTATAAATATAGTTTCACGTTCAAAATTTATTATTAAGTAACAATCCTTCGTCTAAAACGAACTTAACTTCTTCAGGTTTGAATATATTAAGGTCCTTAATTCTTTTTATGCGGCTAGGCAATTCATTATGCATTGAATCCTTCATAAAATATACTATTTTCAGATTTAGAAAGCTTATAAATTTCTTGTATTATGAGCGTGCACATCATTGACAAATGTTACATTTTTTATTATTCAATATGGAAAAAAACTTGTTTTTAATCTACAATATAAAAATGAATCGCAAAATGTGTTGGTAAGCGCGTAACTCAACAACGCCTGGACCAATTTTGCCAATTATTTTTGAAAATATTCGTTGAAGTCCAAGAATGGTTTTTACAGCGAGAAAAATTCGACTTATTTCCAGGAAAACCCTAAAAAACAGCCCATTTCCTTTTCCCATACAAACATTTTCATGAGTCAACGGCTGGACCGATTTCAGTCTACTTTTTTTTTGTAGTGTTTGTTATTGTCAGGGAAAAAATTTTAAAAATTGCGTGTATATTTGAAAAATTCAAGATTGAAATTGATAATATAAGTAAGAAATAATTATTAATCGTCGAAAAGAGGATATAAAATAAGTGAATATCTTATCACACATTTCGGTTAGTTCAGAGCTATCCCAACTAATATTAAAACTTCAATTCAATATAAAATTTTGATAAGTTTAAATAGACTAAAATACACGTTACTAACATAGCACGTGGTTTATTTGATTATAAAGAAGAATACATTGTTTTCTATAATTTCAGTTGAAATTTTGTTTTAAAAAATGATAGCTATTAGATGTACAAACTTAAGTCGCAGAACTCGCAATGCAGGAAGTCAAAGATAAGAAAGAGCGAGTCAATCTGACGAACAACGCGAAGCTGGGTGTTATTTTGAAAGGAATCGATGAAATCGAAATTAACAATATGAAGAGGTTGCGTTTAACTCCTATCGACCTGCATTCAATTATAACGTTGAAATAGATTACAGTTCACAGCAAATCGTTGCTACTAGACCAATGAACGTTGTGTGTCAATATTGCAAGACAAAGTTTAATTGTTATTGATAAGAAAATACTACCAATGATGCGACATAATATTGCGCGAAGAGTCAATTCAAATAGACGCTATTGTTACAGCCACCAGAGCCACTATATTCATTGGTTTCCGCGAATTGACTAAATTCTGAACATGTTTTGAAAAATCGAACAAATATCTCATATAATTAATGATGAGATATATGGGACAAGTACTTGATACGAAATTAGGAGCATGCCATTCAACTATAGAATGGACAGGTTAATAACTTTCAATACATCAAACGTGTTAATATAGGAATTTTTTGATAATTCGACTGATTTGAAATAACAGGAATTATTGCAGTACCTT
Source organism: Henosepilachna vigintioctopunctata (assembly GCA_030704895.1). Classification (NCBI taxonomy): domain Eukaryota; kingdom Metazoa; phylum Arthropoda; class Insecta; order Coleoptera; family Coccinellidae; genus Henosepilachna; species Henosepilachna vigintioctopunctata. Next base: position 6,366,321 of record JARQZJ010000001.1, on the reverse strand, counting down.
CGTAAGTAAGTTCCTGGCTCCACACGGGATAAATATTGAAAATAAGATAGTGTAGCACAAATAGTAGAAAATGTCTTTCCGGCTTTTTGAAAAATATTCAGAGAAAAATAAATTGGCTTACAAAGTTCGCTGTTCAGGTAGTTTTGAATATAGATATATGTAGCATAAAGTATTCTTTGTTTCACTGACATTAGTTCTTAGCATTGGAGTACTTAGATATATTATTAGGTACCTTTTAAATTGTTCGCGTAGCTCTACTCTGCAATTTTTGTAACTGATCAGTTTTTTATATAACCTATAATATCTACTTATAGGTAGGTAAAGATAGATGAAAAAAAAAATGTATGTATGATTTATATTAAATTTTGCATTCCGTTTCCTTGACCGTTTGACCAATTCTAACTAAAATTTTAGTGGTATTTAGACGATGTTATCTTCTCTGCTTTATATGGAAGATACCTATAATACCTACCTACCTAATTGTTCGCGTAGCTCTATTCTGCAATTTTTGTAACTGATCAGTTTTTTACATAACCTATAATATCTACTTATAGGTAGGTAAAGATAGATGAAAAAAATGTATGTATGATTTATATTTAATTTTGCATTCCGTTTCCTTGACCGTTTGACCAATTCTAACTTAAATTTTAGTGGTATTTAGACGATGTTATCTTCTCTGCTTTATATGGAAGATACCTGCAATACCTACCTACCCACTTAGGTATAAGAGGTAAAGAAGGATATTTAAATTTCAGTAAAAGATTACGAGTTCTGTGTTTCAAGATCAAAAGTTAAGAAATTTTGGTCGAAATTTAAAAAAACACGAAAAAAGCTAAAACAAAAAAGGAATAAAGAAAGGTAAAAATAAAGTAAAATTGAATCAACAATGACAATAGTCAGAAACACTCGAAGTATTAAGTCGTAAAAAAGAAGAATGAGATCAGAATGAAACATCGACTTTTTTTTCATAATGAATATAGAAGTTAAAATTTTATTCTAATAAACTAATTTTGTTCGATTCCGTTCTTTGAGATCGCCGAAAGATTTTTAGGTAAGAAGCTATCTACTTACTCTTAATCATCTACATTTAAAACTGATTCAAATTAACTGAATGTCGCTTCTGATTCCATATGTGTATTACTATTTTCTTCTTTGCAATATAATATATTCTATATCTTCTAGAATCTATGCAATCGTTGTACTTATTATAAGGCAAATAAATTCTTCAACCCGTAAAGATTCATTTACTTTCAACTCAAGCTTCTCATCATTCTAAGATTTTCCTTTAAAAATAAAGACTTCACCTCAGAAATTAATTTTATCAACTAACACCTACCAGTATGAAGAAAACGGTTTTAATATCAATCAGATATTCAGGTATGTAGGTAACTGGATATTTGGACAGGATATATACTAGGTACGTACCTGGAAAATCGAATTCATCAATTTTCAAGATTACTTACTTAGGCATCTAAGTATATCCTCAAACCTGACTTCTAAGAATTCATTCAAGATTTGCATTTGCAAACTATCAATTGTTGGGGATATGTAGGTACATTTTCAATTTAATTGTTACCAAGGTGTTGGTAATAGGTCCTTTTGATCCTACTCAGGCGACGTGGCATTAAACTTATCTACTTCCTGTTCGACCAAACTAAGTAGGTACCTACTAATAATGGCCGCCCACAAGTTGTCGGATAAGCAGATCTCTATTTATTGATGTCGTCGACCTTCGAATATTAATTTGATCTCAATTTTCAGGACGAGAATTCGAAATGGTTTCACATGGTCATATATGTTACTTTGTTATATTTGTCTACACCACCCCTGAAGCTTTTAAGATATCAGTATTTCGTCCGCATCTTTCAATCTTCAGTTGATTCATTCAAGAAAGAGACATTTCCTTTTCTAGAAATGATTTCAATAAACAATTAGTCCCTTTACTATATGGAATGATACTACTTTCTACTTAATTTGCAACCCAATCGTTAACAGAAAAGAAGTGAGTGCTTACATTACCTACCTACCTACTGCTTCAACAAACTGAAATTTTCCAAATATTATAGGATACCTTGTTCTATTTGGGTAAACCCCTGAACACCCTCCCCCTTAGACATCTTGTTGAATTCATTTCCTCCAACAATTCGTTTTTAATTACCTACCCACCCACTTTCAGTTTTTGCATTATCTATAGGTCAGCTACCTACCTATTATAAAAGAGGGACACGAAAATTCTGATAAATCGAACAATTGAATAACTATCATTCGTTGATGTTATTCTCATTGGTATTGTGCTAATATTCCGATTAATTGAATTCTGTTTTTTCATCTTGATGATCCGTGCAGCATCACGGACCCAACATTTGCATGTATCCGTGGTTGCCGCACACTATACGTCTGTCCGCAGATCGGCTACATGGAATGAGTAGAGTAGGAGAATATCGACCACTCCCACCACGTGTAAGGCGGTCCTAGCAAGTTCCCGCCTCGGAGAAGTGGCGCCGCGCTCGGTCTACCGAAGAATTAAGGAAATTTTAGTTTTATTTTGTACCGGTGAACGATATCAATTTTGAACGAGACAAGGCCAAGGAAAATGAAAAAACTCATTAATATCCATTCTATCCTACGATGTTTAGAGGAACATATTCCTAAAAATCCCTACCTATGTCACAATTATTATTGTATCAATCAGTAACTAAGTGAAATAGAAAATGTTTAATTTGATAATTTCAATATTGAATTAGGTATTACAATTAATTTTTTTCTGTAATAGGTTCAAATGTTAAACGTTTTGTGGGTTGCAGTAGAGCTCCAGTGGAATTTGGTTGCAACACACTAAAGAATAAAATAAGGTTGAAAAGGTGTTGTTATGCGAAAAGTAGATCTTTATTCTGCCTTTAATACCTCAGATTTTATAATCGAATTTATTGAAATTAATTGACCACAATGAAGTTTTGAACTCATTCATTGAATTCTTGTAATAACCTATAACAATAGGTAGGTAGGTACCTACTCCAAGAATAAAATGAAGGGTTCAAACGTATGTGATTATTAGGAAACTATTCATTTCAACAAACGTTTTTCTGCTGTCTACAACTAATTGGATTCTTTTGGATCCAAATAATTTGAAAGAAAGCATTTTAATAGAAATTAATGAAATTCTATTAAATATGAAAGAAGAACTTTTACACATATCTTCGTACGACATCTATTGAAGTCAATTATAATGTCAATAATCTCATTGTGATAGATGTGTAGATATCTACCTACGTACTTATATCGGATTTCGGATTTCTGTGTTGCAATAATTTCATATAAATGAATCATAAAAAGTTATAACTAATGATGATCTAGAATAAGAAATACACGTAACATCATATAGAATAAGAAATACACGTTCACAGAGTATTAAAATAAAAATGAATGATGATTAGAAAGAGTTCATAGTATGAAATATTTAGTGTCATGTTAGATGAAAATCTCAATTTCAAGTTGCATGCTGATTACATGGCCAACAAGATGTCAAAAAAGTGCATTTTATGGCTAGACTAAGTAACAGATTGAATATGCATACAAGATTATTATTGTTTAAAACAATTGTTTTGCCACATATTGACTATTGTACGTCTCTTTTATTCAATCTTCAGAAAGCATCTATCAGAGAACTCCAGAAAATTATGAACAGTAGAATGAGATTAATTTTGAAATGTAAAAAGAGAACACCCATTAAGTTGATGTTAGAAATATTGAATTTAATGAGCGTAAAACAGAGGATAACCTTCAGGACATTAGAGTATATCTATTAAATGAAGAACAAGTTTTTGCCAAAGTATTTGGTTGAAAATTTGAGATACGTCAATGAAATTCATGGTCATGAAATTCGTCATAGAGATGACTTTTTTGTAGAAAAACATAATTTAGGTTCAATGCATAGATCCACAATAAATGAGGGAATAAAAATGTTTAATAACTTACCCGCTGATGTAAGAAATTGTATTTCACTGAAGAGTTTTAGAAGATCTTTGAAAATGTTCATATTTCGAAATATTGTACTGTGATAAAAGTGGATAAACAGTAATATTGAATTTTTTTGTAATCGCATCATGCTAAATAAACTCATTTTTATTATTATTATCTTTAATTTTTACGTTAGAAAATTCAGATGAAGTTTTTTATCGACATCGCAGTGCTATATACAATTTTAATTAAGCAAGTAAGTTTTGTGTCGAATTAAGATTTTGATTTGTTTGCATTAGATATGTAATTAGAACTCGTATTCAGAAATATTGTTTCTATTTTAAAATTTACGTTATTTATAAGCACAATTTCCGCTATAACATTCACCTCATTTACTTTGTGATTACCCTCACATTAGGCATTAAAAGGGCAATTACGAAAGGCTATTTACATCACTAGATAATTAATCCCTTTAGTTATTCAAATTGTACTAAGTTATAAGTGTGTAGATAGCGATTTCTTTGACGTAATTGAATTTTCATAATTTTGAATTCCATATTTCGTCGAATATATATTGACGCTATTGACATTCCAAACAATCATTCATTCTTAACCTAAAAAACGAATTAATTTCTTCCTTTAGTCCTTTTCGTTTGCATTTCTTCGCCCCAGTTGTCCATTGATCCTATCAGAGACCATTAGCAAATCAACATGGAACGCTATTAAAAAGTAACGCTGCCTAATCGATATCTAACATATCGACTGGGAACCGTGAAAATAATCGTTCCGACGCACAGATATTCATCGAGCAAACTTTCCATTGTGAACACGATCTCGATTGAACTGAATCGAAAAAGAGCGAGAAAAGAGAGGAGAGACCAACAGGTTGCACTATTATATTCCGCCGACAAAATACACTTAATAGAATTACCATAATAATATTGTCATTCTTGTATTTACCATAACAGAAAAAGTCGGGGGATGTATAGGTGTATTACGCTACTGAATAGCGGCCGTAAAACGCGCCATCTACCGTCGTAAGGGTTATTTTGCCGCTGACGTATTTATTGAATCTAACAATACGATTCATGTCGATCCAATTGTACAAAGACGTATTATATAGTTAAGGAAATAAGGTTGGCGAGGAGAACGATCGGAATTTTTGTTTATTTTTCCTTTCTCTGAAGTCGGGCGCAAGTTCGCGTGAAGCTTTTTCAAGTTTTATCGGTAGAACTACCGTGGATTATGTTATTGATGGTTTTTATTGAATTGAGGACTCGTAATAATCTATTGTGGAATGGAATGAGTGAGGTACCATATATTCACTAAATATTGTTTGCGTGGTGATATTAATTAATATATTACGTATTATTGGAAATTTATTCTACAAATGTGATATTGAAAGATTATTGTGGCCATAGATTAAATAACGCTATTCATTTCTTTATTCAATCCGTGATAAAGGGAATATTTTTCTCCACTACCGATAATTACAGGCCTTTTTTTCGGATTATATGTACTTTGTAATAATAATAATAATATATTTATTTATCAGAATTGCAACATCATATTACAAAAAATAGTAATTACAAGTTAATTAAACATTAAAATAATGAAAAGTAAAATACTGTGAATTAAGTAAAGTACTAATATATGTAAATAACATAATATAACAGAAAAACAAAAAGGTTATACTTAGCACCTAACTAACATTACATGATAACATCAATTATAGTACTAGCAGAAACAAAACCCAATTGAATTAGAGTGACTTTAAACTGTATTGCATTTGGTTGAGATGAACGTTCTCGAAAGTCTTTTAAATACTTTTAAACTTTCACAGTTTTTTATATGTGCAGGAAGTCCATTAAATTCAATTAAACCTTTATACAAAATAGATTTTAGCTTTCGTGTAGTGTTACATTTTTCAAGGATGAAGTCTGTTTTGAATCTCGTATTATAATTATGTAAATCTTTAAATAATCGAACTCATCTCTAATGTAGGTTGCTAACATATTTCTTTTCAGTTTAAAAATGAACACTTGTACATTAAACACAACTCTTTGTCTAACAGATAACATATTCAACACATTAAGCATGGATTTGACAGGTGTATGTATATCTATTACATTTCAATAAAGATCTCATAGCCCTATTTTGTATTTTTTCTTATCAACTTATTTGATATTGAAGACAATTAAACAATAAGGAACAACAGAATTGTAAATGAAATGGAAGTGCAATGGCTTTATAGAGTGACAACTTTGTACTCATAGACAAAGATTTGCCGATTCACGATAAGAATCCTACGTTTTTCGAAAATTTTCTCGTTATATAATCTGCGTGTGCATGAAAGTTTAAATTCGAATCCAAAATTGTACCCAAGTATTTGATATGTTCATCGTGAACAATGGCTTCTCCGATTACAGAAATATATATATTATCAACCTGCACATTTATCATTCGTGATTTCTTGGCGAATATACTAAATTTTGATTTTCCTGCATTTAAACTTAATCTATTATCACACAGCCACGCGAATAACTTGTTCATTTCAATGTTCATATCCGATACCATTTGATGTAAATCTTCCCCCACTATATACATCATCGTATCATCAGCAAACAAAGTTATTTTAGATTTTGTGGCTACCTGTACATTAATATATATTAAAAACAGTAACGGACCCAAAACTGATTTACACTTAATATCTCAGACACACAGTTTTTTTACAGTACCTACTCTGTTAGACATATAAGTATGACCTGAACGAGTTCAGTAGTTTATTCCGTAAGCCTATATTCTCTAACTTTTTCAGTAAGATTTCAATGTCTACTGTTTCAAAGGCTCTTTTAAAGTCCAAAAACACCGCTAATACATAACTGCCATTGTCAACAGCTGATAAAAAATCATCAGCGATACTAACGACCACCTTAGTGCCAACAATGCAGATAATAAGCCCAAAATATGCAAAATGTAAATACTCCACCTTTTCATCTTTATGTATTCATTCTTATTAGATAAAGTACAAAAACATCGATAAAGAATAAACTTACTATAAAAATCCATATTCATTTCAATTCAATTGATTTATTCAAATGGTTTATTGAATTATGCTCTTTCTTATGTTGATGTTTACCTATTATTCGTCTTGATGGACCTAATGTTATATTGATATTAGTGGACTGCATGTTTTTTTAATGAAATATATGTCTTATTGAAAGTACTGCTCTTTCTGTGTAGTTATATTATTTTATTTGTAAACTTTAACGAAATAAAATATTGGTCTCTTTTCTAAGATCTCTGACTTAGTTGTAATACTAACATAGTCTCTACTTACCTACAAAGAATATTTTACTTTAAGTAGGAATTACTTTCGGTACATGGTCATAGAACTTTCAGGTAGATACCTACTACTTCCCACTCTGTACAATGGAACATAACCAGGCGAATTCTTGGTTCATTTGAATCTCACTTAAGATTTTAAATAGGATTAAACACCCACAATATTAATATGACATTGTAAGGTACAGATTAACCGCATATAACCAGTCATACGGTATTAACTGTGAAAAAAATTATTTTTCAATGAAATTTACGTTAACATTCTTAGGTATAGATGGCCCCCTATGTGGCAACGATGTTAATTTGTCTATGCAAATACTTTGAGATCAGGAACAAAATAACTATAATTTCGAATCTTTCTATAACTCAGTGTTACAACGATTTTTTATTGCAAATAGAGGTCATTTCTATCTATTCTATCACGCATTCATTATAATAATTATCGATAATTGCTGTTCGAAATGACAGATGATGAGAATTGGGGAAGAGCTCTTCCAAAATCACCATCCATTAGAAAGAACCAATTTTAACTCAGGCATGGTGTGAAAGATTCTATAAATTGATGGGTATAATTATTTAAATCAAAATCTGTGGAAATCTCCCCTGCTGATCACTTAGACACAAATGATGACTTTTCAAGCTGAAATAATTGATTTCGTTGTGAACTTCAGCCATCATCGTTTTCGAAAATATGTAAGTATATGTTACCGGCCAAACCCGATTTTAGGCCAAACTAGTTTTGCCTAGGCTAGACTAGTTCATCCTATATGCGATCGGATTAACCGATACAGACTAGGCCAAACTGGTTTGTCCTAAGGGCGATAGGAGAAACTAGTTTAACCTAAGAGGAACTGGTTTAGCCTGATAAGAATAAGTACACTTCAGGATAAACTACTTTGGCCTAGACTATACTAACAGGAAATAATAAAATACCACAAATAATAAAATCAAGAAGTATTTAATAATTAGATCAAAAACAATTTCACTTATTTGTGCATGGTGTACTCTGATGGCATTTGGAATTGCAAAGCACCATTTTTTTCTTGCATTTGCACCTGTTTGTCAAACAGTTCCTTACTTATCTACACTTGGTCAACATCAATCACATACGCTTAAAAATTTCTTAATACAAATATCGAATTCAGTTCTGAAAGAAAAAAAAGCTAATTCAAACAAATATCTTTCAATAACCAGAAAAATATAGTAATGTCGACAATGAATTAAAAGTATTATTAACATGGGCTTTAACAATACAGTGAGCAAAAAATCTGTAACTGCAATATAATTTCGGGAATACATCAGCTTTGGTGCCAACTTTATAAAAGCCCTTGTTATTTATCTGAAGAATAACCCCAATGATGTTTCTGAGATCACCTCTGCCTTTGTCTACGTCTGGAATTCGTATAGTAACATTGTCTCCAATATTGACAGGTGGATGGGATTTTTCCGAAGAAGCTTTTATTTTTTTCCTTGCTTTTCAAAATTTTCAGTCGCCGTTTTTCTAGCATCTTGAATATTTTGTGTGTCAATTTCCATAACCATCACCATCTTCACTTTGATTACTATTCGATTCATTTTCGATAACTTTTCTAAGGTCGTCCTCATCCTGAATATCGTTTATTATTTCTTGCGGCAACGATGAAGTCGAAAGTCCTACTCTAGGTTCTATCTCAAATAAGGCATGGTAAGGCGATTGTTTTATTCCTGAGTGAAAGGCACGGTTTTTCATGAACTGAACACGTACTCGACTTAAATTACTAGGCCGAACTAGTTTATCCTGAAGTTTACTTTTTATATTAGGCTCAACCAGTTCCTCCTACGGCCTTAAATTAGTTTCTCCTATCGCCCTTAGGACAGACCAGTTTATCCGAGTTGTACCGGTTTATCCGATTGCATATAGGATGAACTAGTTTAGCCTAGGCAAAACTAGTTTGGCCTAAAATCGGTTTTAACCGGTAACATATATATTTATACCTACATGAAAGAAATCTACTACAAGAAAAAGAATTATGTAGTTATATTATAATATAAATAATAATATAAGTGTGATAATATAGTCGTGCTATATTACCGCACTTGTAAATATTCGATATTAATAGTACCTATACTATAACTTTCTTTCGATAATTTTTCGTCAAATTAACCAAAAGAAAATTATAGCATGGCTATATGAAACATGAACAATTCGATGTCTCCATTATACTTCTTGGGATAAATGTTACAGAATATTGAAATCGATGCCTACATTTATTGGAAGCGTGAGACAGTTAACTGTTTCGTACTACAAGGTACTTATCAGTTACGCCATGTGCAAAAAAAGGAAGGCAACGTCTTCAATCCTCACATACCTTCTCATCGAATATAAGAGAAAAATATAAAGTGAGTCGTATGCATATATAATGCATAGATTAATGTACATCTCGAATATTAGGACTCAATGAAAAGCACAAAAATAAATTGTTTCATACCTACATATATACATACTTGAATATAGTTTCAAGATCCATGAATTCTTCATAGTTAGTCAATACTGAGATTTTTAATTGAAATAACGAGATATTTCGAATGAATCTATCTGGGAGCTGTCTACACGAATGTTGTCAACGAAAACACAAGGTATCACTTCCGAGAGTACGTTTCAAAAACATAGACCTTGTTGGAAATGCTATACAGCGCTGTTTCCTCCTATTATGGTAATCACCAGTGGTATGCATCCAAACAATCAAGTTTCAATATATTTTCAAAACGCAGAACACCTATCCAATATACGACAAACTTTCAGTGAACTATTCACTTGAGCTCCCTCTATTGAAGAAACAAAGAAAAACTCTCTATATGATGAGACAGTGTTTGTGACAAGATGAGTTGGTAGGTAATTCCATACAAACAATGGAAAGTCTAATATGAATCAACTCAAACATTCGCCTAGTTCATTTAGTACTAATATAATGTTATTTGTGATACTAATCCAGTGTGAAAAATGTGTGTATTAGTGGCAACATCCGTAATTTTTTTTATTTTGTTGCATTATCCCACTCCTGATGCCAATTATAATCGACTATGTTCGAGTATGCATGCCAGCGAACTAATATCTAAGACATCTTGCTTCATGACAGAGAAAAAATCCCATAAATTGCCCCAACATTTCCTCCTTCTTTTGAAACACGAAGCAATCGGAGGGTTCTCCCGCAGTCCGTCGGCTTTGCACTAGAGAATATTGAGGACGTGAACGCTTTTCCAAATGGAACACGTACTCTGGACCACTCCGTATTACTTCTGTTTCCAGATGACGGCGCTGAAATATAAAATATATGGCAGAAGACGAATTCTGAGTTTGTCCAAGAATTTACTACTCAATTGAATTTTCCGGAAGAAATTTACTTTCTCTTGATGACTTTTATGTGACAGCTCAAGCTTCAGATGATAAATGAAAAGAGCTGCCAAATAAACACAACTTACAGTCTTAAGTGTCTTCATACAGAATACAATTTTAATAGTAGAATTCTGAAGCAGTTTTCCTGTTCTTAAATTCTTTGTACGTGTCCATCTATTGAAGATGAAGTGAAATAACTATCTATAATTGGACTGGAATTTTTACCACTACAGTTTGATATCAACTTACTTATTACTAAACATTTTTTCAAGCTGGTTTTTGACCAAAATAATTTAGAATCTCATTACTTTTGGTAAAAGTTTCAACGCTTGGAAACGATATTTGGAAATTTTATATAAGTTAAATTGAAAAAAGAAATTGAGTGGAGGCATAAGACTTACTCATAATAATATTCAGTTTTTCATCTAGTGGAAAAAGACTACGGTTATACCAGTACAAGTAAAAATTTTAGAATTTTTAGTTAAAGACCAAGTAAACGAGTTTTGTGATAGAAACAAGGTTATTGTGGAGTTTCAGTCGTCAGGAAAATTTCAATTTCCCAGTGCAGCACTCATGTGAAACCGTAATCACATTTTTCTGTCATGAATGGTCTAGCTAGAGTGTTAGATCAAAATTAAATAGTTATAGCAGTATTTTTGGATTTACGAAGAGCTTTTGAAACAGTCTTGCAATGGTGCAATTCTTATGTACTTAATAGAGTAGACCATGTTAAATACGGAAACTATCTGTCCAAGCCATTAATTTGTGGTTATGGAGTTCATCAAGGAACATTCATTCCCTTGTTTGCGGTATTCAAAATTTCAAAATCAGAATTGAGTATATGATTTTCATTAATCGAATGATTTCCATAATGTAAATCTGTCTTCTGATTATCAATCTTCTGAAATTTAGATCAAAAATTTCATTTTAGATTTAAATCAAAAAAATTTAGAGCTAATTACACATTTGTTTCATCAACTCATTCAATAAATGTGAAGTCCTTCAATTACCAATGAATCATTTCAACAATCTTTCAAATTCGATCTTCAGGAATGAGAAACTGTAAGAATTAGGTACTAGCCAACTGGATAGAATGCAATCGCTGAACTCCTAAAAAGAATGAAAAATTGGCCAAGTCAGCTCCGAAATATCAACAATAGACGGAGGCAGATAAAATATCGAAACGTGTGATATAGATTAATTGAAGTGGTTAATGACACAGTTCGAGTGACAGACCGAGATCTCCGTTTGCCGCATAATAACGGTGATTAGTAGGGAAAATAAACAGGTAGACGATGCTGCTCCCAACGAGGTAATGAGAGGGATGGCACTTGTTCCGTCACGAACTCCGTCATTACCACAGTTGGTCGTTAGTGGTCAACATTAATCATTTTTAACGGAGAATCAGTGCGGTCTCGTCGGTTTTTTCGACACGATATCACAACTCAATGATTCTGTTTGGATGCCATTTTCTGTCGAAGTTCTATATTTCCAAGATTTCCACGGATATCTTGTTTTCAAACCAATGGATTTGATATGAGCTTAGTAAGTTTCATATACTCTCAGATTGTTCAAGCTCAAAACTTTTGAGATTTTATGTCTGAAATTACTGCACGCCATAATAATATGATCTATATTCACCGCACAGAAAGTTATCATTTTTGCCAATTTTGTGGAGGTATGCTGGACATACATTATGGCCACTTTTAAGACGAAAAATTGTTTTAACGAAATATCTTCTTTGTCCAATATTTTTGTACCATTCTTTCATTAAAGGTCTCTCATGAATAACTTCCTTCGTTTTTAATCTGATATTCGTTTTTCCATTTGTTTAGAAGATGTCTTTTGTATATTCCATAGACTTGAATAAGTAATGAGCTTTCTTTCAGAACACAGATTTGGAAAACTTTTCTAATATTTATTTTAATAAACCTAGACTATCGATGTCTGTCCTTACCATCTCGTTACAGTAAACGAAGAAACAATTGTATTTTCACCTAATTTTGTATTAGGTGAAATACAAATACATATTAGGTATTATATTCCTATATAGGAATTTCTAGTATACAATTATGCCACATTTGTATTCCGTAGGACCACACAGGCTTAAGAATTTACTTATAAATAATAATAATGATAATAAGATAATAATAATAAAGTCTTCATTACCAACACGTATAATACCCAATTACAGAAAATAATCATATAATGTTGAATAATAACTAAATAACTAAATGAATAAAATGGAAAGAAATATAACAAAGAGCTCAATGATATATAAAAAAAAAACTGAATAAGTAACTACTAATTGAATAATAAAATTGAAAGAAATATTACAGGTTACAAGGAACTCAATCTGAATCAATTGATTTTAGTCAATTTCCCTTGTTCACATAGTGAACAACTCCTAATAATAACTTCTATCGAGAAATTTTTGAAATCAAATGGGAGATTTTATTAACGAGTTGGTCCTTGGAGTCTATCTATAGATGGAATAATTCTGTAGTACGAGAATTTTACCTAGGAAAACGAAATTTCATAGCGTACAAGAGAGGAGGACAATCAATACTGTTTTGCAGTACTTTGAACAAAAATTTCAGTGATAAAGTTTCTTCCCCTGCTCTGCAAACAGATTAAACTAAATCGACTAATTCTTTATGGTTGACTTCTCTCTGTGGATAAAATTTTTTCTCCCTACAAACCAAGAATTTAAAGACACTTATTTGGATGGCCTCAAGATGGCGTTAATGGCAATTGTATATACGGAGCCAAATGATGGTGCCATGCTCCAACTTGCTGCGGATTAGGGCATTAGATAGTCAAATAAAACTTGAGGAAATGAAGTGAGAGCTTGTTCTCTATTGTTAATTTCGACTATCAGCCTATCAGCCAATACATTTTCTTGTATTTCAATTCTAATTCCTTTCTTTTCATCTTAACACAACCTTTCTACCCGAGCTTTGCGTCTAGTGGTTTCCCCAAACATTTTGACGTATTTGTGTTTGATACCAGGTTATTATTGATATGTATTGGTATGTGATTTTTTATACGTAAAGTCAACAAGTACATTTTTATTTTCATTTAGTCTAATTCTCAAAGTCTTAATCCTCTTACTGTAATCATATTAATTGCCATTTGGATCTTTTCAGTCGCTTCTGTGTATTTCTTTCCATTGCTTATGTAACACTATCCTTACAAAAACTGGGAATGGTATTATTTTGGGGTACTGGTACATCAGACCTGTATAGCCTTGTGACGTCTCAACCTTGTGATTTCAGTACAATTTCCTCAAGAAAATGTTAATACTGTGAGAACTTAAAGTGTCAACAGTTATTGAAGCTGATAATTTCGTACTCAGGACGAAACTTGAGCAACTTCACTTTAAATTGGCGTCCTGATACACCAATTCAAGGAAATATTTATGTAACATAGTGAAAATGTTCTTTGTGGCAGTATTACAAGTATCTCGAAATAATTACGACTGCAAACGCAGATACAATCGACGCTAAACAGGAAGACACGCCACTGTATCAAACGACTATTGGTCACATTATCATTTAATTTCAGTGTGAACTGGAATATTTGTTCGTGCAGACCAGTTGCATTTCGTGGGATGTAAGAGTGGTATTATAAGTAGCTTGAATTGGTCTACTGAATAAGATGCAGAGAGGTGACGTCCTTGGTCGTTGAAAGTACCACTGATGATCGTTTATGACTTGCATTTGTGATGTCGAATGTACAGTTCGAATGGGACTTTATCTCGAAGTTCTGTATGTTAACGGCCGTTCAATATCTTCAATTTTTTTGAATCAACTCATGCAAATGAAGAACTGATAATTGAAAACATAAGAACATCTTTCAACAAAATGGAAATGAAACGAATTCGTTTTGATTCTTACAATCAGAAGAATTTTGGCGACAGAAGAAGAATGAAGGTGAATGATTTTATTGGTATTTTCTTATAGGGGTATTTGCAGAAACTTTGAGAATTCAATCAATTATTGAAACTGATATAGGGTTTGTTTTAGAGGTATAGAACTTTAAAATGCGATAAAACAACGATGAATCATTCGATTGACAAGAATTTTTTTTTATTCGAAAGATAATATTGTGGCATTACATTTCAAATATGATTTGTGGCATATGATCGCCACGGCTGGCTCGGATGTAGTCCAATCTGGACGTCCAATTTTCGATGACTTTTTCCAACATTTGTGGCCGTATATCGCCAATAACACGGCGAATATTGTCTTCCAAATGGTCAAGCGTTTGTGGCTTATCCGCATAGACCAATGACTTTACATAGCCCCATAGAAAGTAGTCTAGCGGTGTTAAATCGCACGATCTTGGAGACCAATTCACAGGTCCAAAAGTGAAATTAGGCGGTCACCAAACGTGTCTTTCAATAAATCGATTGTGGCACGAGCTGTGTGACATGTTGCGCCGTCTTGTTGAAACCACAGCTCCTGGATATCATGGTTGTTCAATTCAGGAATGAAATGGCTCTATACCGATCACCATTGACTGTAACTTTCTGGCCATCATCGTTTTTGAAGAAGTACGCACCAATTATTCCACCAGCCCATAAAGCGCACCAAACAGTCATTTTTTCTGGATGTAACGGTCTTTTGACATACACTTGAGGATTATCTTCACTCCGAACGCGGCAGTTTTGTTTGTTGACGTAGCCATTCAACCAGAAGTGCGCTTCATCGATAAACAAAATTCGCTTATGAAAATCGGGAACAATGGCAATCTCGTTTTGGGCCCATTCGACGAATCTACTCTTTGATGAATTGCCAAACCAAACTGAGAATAAATCACTTCTCAGCTGTTAAATCAGTTGCCATCTTCAACAGTAATGCCAACTTAAAATTCTTTACCTCTAAACACACGTTATAAGTAATATTTACGAATTAATTGTAAGCACGTTGATGAATCAATTTATATGATGACATAAGTCAAGGAAACTAAACATAGGGTAAAATCACGAAAGTCATTACGGTTTAAGCTGAAAATTGAGCCAACAGCAATCCCAATTTAAGCCCTCAGATGTGGAGGAGTTTAGTGTTGATTCTCAAGCATGGTTGAAGGAAACGTCTACTTTTAAGACAAAAAACAGCAGAATGTACAAGAGATAATTTAGGTACGTCAAGATGAAAACTATGAAATCATCGGATAGGATAAAAAAGGGTAACCTCACTTGTGAAATGACGCCCTTAGATTGCAAGGATTGTTTAGGACACCTCCAAAGAAGATGAAGGAACAATTTGAATGTGTAATACACAGAACAATGACAAAAAATAACACCCTCTTCATTCATATTTTCGAAAGAAAAGAGGAGAAGTAGTATTATCGAATGCTTAGAATAGTGAGATAATCTGGTTTTCCAAAAGT
Organism: Henosepilachna vigintioctopunctata; assembly: GCA_030704895.1. Lineage (NCBI taxonomy): Eukaryota > Metazoa > Arthropoda > Insecta > Coleoptera > Coccinellidae > Henosepilachna > Henosepilachna vigintioctopunctata. The sequence goes on along the minus strand of JARQZJ010000001.1, from coordinate 6,350,249 downwards.
CTTTCGAATAGTTCCTCGGGTGTAGAAAATCCCTTATTGCACAGGTAGATACATTTAAAATTCAAACAGACATGGAACTAGAATTTTTTCAGAAGAGAACTAAGAGATAATATAGATTGCATTTCAAGTTTTGTCTTTCGAAAATGTGTACGGAATGCGTTTTACATAGTAAATGTTTTTTTGTTGATGTTTTTGCATAGTAAATAGGTATACTTTTTATGGTCTTCTGAAATTCACCCCTGTCAATATATTACGTATTTAGAGAATGAACTGATGTAAATATTTCGTTATTTAGGGGCGTTCATTGTTTTCAGATTGATATTAACATGTAATGAGCGAATTTATATGCAAATATTCCTCACATCTGTATTGTATTCCATTTTAACAAATTACGTCCACCGGTCCGATTTATTTTCTCGTCCACCTCGTACCTCTTACTTTACTTTTGTCCGACGAAACGACAAAAATCCAACAATAAAAGCGTGGCACTTTGTGTCCAATTTAACAAACAATCAACTCCATAGTAGTCCATCATGGTCCAATGAAAAAGTAGTATGTTTAACCCATTATTATTATGTAAATTCTATTAAGCGCTGTATTCCGTCTATAATGCGACAACAATGGCGAGACCTGTTGGTCTGTGTTTTCGTTCAGTTCGTTCTTTCAAAAGCAGTCGTTCCGCGGGCAACGGACAACGGAATTTGGTCACAAGTCACAAAAGAGGAGATGCGATTTTTGTTCTCGGACTACGCGCGACCGCGCCATCTATCGGATCGGGGCCTTTCTGGAGGCATTGTTATCGCGTTTCGACTCCGCTCTCGGCGGATCGATGCTTTTTGTTATGTATCGGAATGATTTGAATGGACTTTCGCTCTCATTCAAGTTGTTCCAGATATCTTTTCAACTCTTTTATTACGACGACATCCGGACGTACAATCGCAATTCATAACTGACTAATTATTTATATCGGTGTTATTCTTCTATGGACCCTTCATTTTCAGAAACATTAACGAAATTTTGTATTTGAAAAGTGATACAAATTGAAAACAGTTGGGAATTTTATTGGACATTGTGCGAAAATTAAAAGGGTTGTTCGAATAATATATACCACAAAACTTTTGGAAGATAATTTCGTTTGATATTTTTCTTAATTATTACATGAAAGTTTGTAGTATGAAATAAGTGTATAAAGATTTCGAACCTTTGTTTCTGAGGTTTGTACCATTTGTTTACAATGTCATATCACTACATAGTATAAAGCAAAGTCGCTTTTTCTGTCCCTTTGTCCCTTTGTACGCTTTAATCTTTGAAACTACGCAACGGATTTTGATGCGGTTTTTTTTAATAGATAGAGTGATTCAAGAGGAAGGTTTATATGTATAATAACATCCACTAAATAGTGGAGAAGTACTGTTATTTTTGAGGTTTCTAATGTGATGTCGTAAATAATTACATTTTTTCCGCTTACATTGCAAACGCAGGCTGAACCCTACGAGTTTTATCAAAATAATGTACTAAGTATTGTACACATTGAAAAGGTCTACAGAAAAGTCCGTGATGGTATATGTCTATCTCTTATGGATAACCCACAATAACTTTTTTTTGTCATTTACTTTTTGCGACAAATAATGGCTAATTTTCGAAGCGATTTTAACCCATACAGCATTAATCCTTAACCAATTAAATACCTTGAATACATTGTTCATTTAATATAGATATATATGGCCCTTTACACCGTATGATTTAAGTGAATATTTTCGAAGATATTACAGATTTAAAAATTGCGGGGCGTAGCGTTTGCGGCGTGCGAAGCCGGGGCGGGTCGCTAGTAGATAATATATACACAATGTGCTTAATAATGAATTTTCAACAGCAACATATAATCTTTGACATACTGTCAGACTTTCATTTTCATCATTTCTTTAAATTTGAAAGCTGAAAGAAACGAATTGAAAACTGTATCAGAGAAAACAGAGTTGAATAAATTTATATACAGAAAAGACGTAGCATCTCAGGTTTTTTTAGGATTGGTGTCCTGAAGGTTCACAAAAACCAACACTGTGGAAGCATTTGAAATGTAGCTATATATAAGGACGCACAGAACACCATGGAAATCTCACTTCACAGTTAAAGAAGTGTTAAGGAGAAAGGATCTAGAACTCATGTACACCATTAAAAGAGTACAAGAACACCTGGGTCATATTACGAGGAATAATTACTCATACTTCCTATTCCAAACCATAATACAGGGAGATATGGGTACTGGGTAGAAGAGGACTCAGAAGAAGAAGAAACTCATGGTTTAATTTACGGATTTGGTTTGGAAAGAGCTCAGCAGAACTGTTACAAATAAAGTTATAATCATACCTCAAGCCCCTTCTCAATTTTTTCAAAATTACTTAGTTTCCTATATGGTAGTTCAGTATGAATTGATCCCTCCTACCTGTTATCTAGCTGTTTTCTCTGTATTCATAATTTAAGTTTACCTATTGTATGTATTCGAGAAATGTCATTAGTCTGCACGTAGCATTTGAAGAAGGTGAATCTCATCGAAACCTACGTCATGCAGTATTCTTTTTGATATATGTGTGAATCTTGGCTTAACAATTGTTTTATTAAAGTTATAATCGCCAACTTACGAAATGGATTGGTACCAGAAGAAGAAGATAAATATTATCTTTAATTTCAATATTTTAAATGAAACATTATTTATATCCATCACAGAAAATATCATGAAAAATTGAGCTATATAAGGTTAAAAAGTGACAAAATTATTAGTGGTGAGTCTGGAGCAGCAGAATGAACGAAAAAAATTTTCAAATGAAACATACAATTGAGAATTAAAACAAAATTTTAAATTATTTATGATAATGAAGTAGAAATTGAACTCACTCGACGTTTCGATTCGTCTTTTAACCTTTTCAAGTGATTAGTGAATCGTTTAAGTACTTGAAAACGATAAGAGATTCACTATTATACCAAACGTGTGGAGTTCAATATCAGATTCAAAGCGTTAAAAATTCATCATTTCATTGTAAATATTTGTTTCATATTTTTGGATAAATCTAAATCTCTTTCATAATTTTTGTCGAATGTAAATGGTTTCTTGTTTCAAATTCTCTAGTTGAGTGCATAATTATAAAATATCACGATCGGCTCAACCAAATCTGCCCTTTTATTTAGTTCAGCTTTTCTTAAAGAGTTTGTTTCAGATTTCGAATTGAAAAAAAATAGCAATGGAAGTTCAACACTTTATTGAAGAATTCAAGTTCTTCAAATTCTTCAAACAAATATATGAAGATTAGTAGTTTGTATCTGATGGTTGATCTTATGGCCCACTTGATTTCTCGATCTGAATCTAGCGAATATATTGTAGACACTCAATCTTTAATAATTTATTCAAATTATTCTAGTAGATAATGCCAATCACCATCTGAGATGTAACTAGGTATCTAAAGGGTGTTTTTTTTAGAGGTATAGAACATTAAATTGCAATAAAACAACGACGGATCATTCGATTGACAAGATTTTGTTTTTTTATTCGAAAATAATCTTGTGGTATTACATCTTAAATATGATTTCTGGTATATGACCGCCACGGCTGGCTCAGATGTAGTCCAATTTGGACGTCCAATTTTCGATGACTTTTCCAACATTTGTGGCCGTATATCGGCAATAACACGGCGAATATTGTCTTCCAAATGGTCAAGCGTTTGTGGCTTATCTGCATAGACCAATGACTTCACATAGCCGCACAGAAAGTAGTCTAGCGGTGTTAAATCACAAGATCTTGCAGTCCAATTCACAGGTCTAAAACGTAAATTAGGCAGTCAACAAACGAGTGTTTCAATAAATCGATTGTGGCACGAGCTGTGTGACATGTTGCGCCGTCTTGTTGAAACCACAGCTCCTGGACATCATGGTTGTTCAATTCAGGAATGAAAAAGTTAGTATTCATGGCTCTATTCCCTTCACCATTGACTGTAACGTTCTGGCCATCATCGTTTTTGAAGAAGTACGGACCAATGATTCCACCAGCCCATAAATCGCACCAAACAGTCAGTATTTCTGGACTTGAAGATTATCTTCACTCCAAATGCGGCAGTTTTGTTTGTTGACGTAGCCATTCAACCAGAAGTGCGCTTCATCGATGAACAAAATTCGCGCGATACGTTTTCCGCACAGAACCATTTTTTTGCAAGCATTGTTCAGGCGTGAGTCTATTCATGATGAATTGCCAAACCAAACTGAGAATAAATCACTCCTCAGCTGTTAAATCGGTCGCCATCTTCAACAGTAATGCCAACTTAAAGTTCTATACCTCTAAAAAAACATCCATTATAAACCGGCCTGAACTATAAAATTGAGGTTTCGATTTGAAATATTTACTCTAGATAAATAATTTTGATATATTGATATGATAATTTTTTTTATGATATTATTCGATATCAAAATATCACTGTCACTGAAAATAAAATATTGTTCAACTAAATGTGTCGTATAAAATATAACCGATTTGTTAACGACCTAAAGACTACTTGGTGTCCTTTTCGGAGGGTAGCAATCCCGCCGGACAACCAAATTAATAAAATACACAGATTCCGACGATTCTAGGACAACTACCAGAGATAGATCTACCAGAACAGGAAGCGATTAGGCCAAATGGCCCGGAGATGCTGCCTTCTTCGAAGCTGACCCATCGCTATCTTCGATCGGCCATAAAAATATTAGCGGCCTGGAACATCCGGGGGCAGTTTATGAGCGTTGTTAGTGTCGCTGGGGGATGTTTAGTGCCAGATTGATGGCTGTGATTTTTCGGGGTTTGATGTTAAGTAAAGAATAAATATGGACATCGGAAGTCAGTTGGGGAGACAGTGCATGTAATGAATTGCCATCCGGTCACTATCCCCGAGCCTGGAGGAAGAAATATATTTCGAGATGTTACAAAAAAACATATTATTGCGATATTTTGCGAAACTACCAACCCCTCAGTAATAGTCATAGGTTTATATGCTTATATGTCAACATTATTTGTAATTCAGAAATTAATAAGGAATTGGTAACTTCAATTTTTCCTCAAGTTTAATAATTTATCCGAGAATATGACGAGATAAAATTATAAATATCGATAGGTGCAGTTTTAAGGTCGTTATTTGATGAAGATATGTATATTAATTTCATAAAATGTGAACAAATGCAGTAGTTCATTTAATATGTCGATGTTTATTCAAATTGTGGAATAAACGTATTACACCTACACACTTTCAATTGACAATTGTGACATTTCACACATTTATGTCACATTTCATCATCACCACGTTAATCAAGCCATAAAAATTGAATCAATTGAGAAATTGATTGAAAAGGTAATATGCCAAAATAATATTTATTTCACTTTTATTTCATGTTTATTGTAACTCATGATGAATTTCGATTTTTTCAATATCAATTTTGTTTCAGATAATTTTAATTTATTTATTGAACTTTTAGTAGATTGATATCAATTTTACAATCATATAAAAGAATAACTAGTTGAACCGCAATACGAATTGAAATATGTCTACTTATAATAAATTATAATTAATGAATGACACGGAGGTTTCGCTTATCTCTTGGTGTAACATTATGTTAAAAACTATAAAATTAAAAATTAACACTCTTGACTTAAGTTTCACTGAATATAATTATATTGCGTGGAACGATAAAAAATATAAAACTATAAAATTAAAAATTAACACACTTGACTTAAGTTTCACTGAATATAATTATATTTTAATTTTATAGTTTTAATTATTAATTTTTCAATTTTATAGTTTTGAATTATAATTTATATGTAGTGTTACAAATTGATAAATACTTTTTAATAAATATATTTATAAGTTCCAGTATTTGACTGAATAACTTTCATTGATGATTTTGTACATTAGATCAACTTATAAAATTTTTCATGAATTTCCCCTCAAAGCATGGTGTGTAACCTAGTAAGCAGACATGTATGTGTGTAGAAGAGAAGACGACAACATGAACTAATCTTACTCGAAATCGAGAAGAGAAATCCAAGGTCTCATCTCAAATTACGTATTTCGAAGGGCACCCTCAGATAAAAACCCTTCAAATTGCTAGGTTTCAAGTTACTCCTCAATAATTTGACCCCTTTCGGAAACATGGTCTTAAGAGGTAAATATAAAACTTTCACTGCTTTATATTCACGTCTTTTATTTCTTCTGATGTATTGATTATAGGTAATTTCGGTTTGGATGACCTACTTTCGAAAAAACCGTGGGAACTTCGTATTTAAATAACGAGAATTCACCACCTGGCTGAAATCATTAATTCCAAAATAAGTTTTTGATATTTAATGGTATAGAATTTTCCTATATATCAGGTATATGTTATTATAATCTTTCATAATTGACATATTTTCTAGATATTTCATTGTATTATGAATTTCATAGAACTTGGCATAACAAATATTATTGTAAGAAATTTGTAGCATAAAATATATTGTTTAACTTCTCATGACATTTTATTTATATGTACCTATCCATAAATACCTATGAATAAAATGTTGAAGAACTTTTCCTTAGTGTTATAGGAGGAATTTTCATTTGATTATTTAAACTGAACAAATGTTTTTTTCATTATATTTAATTTGTATTTACCTACAAAATACAAAATTTTCAAAATACAACACTCATATTATAGTGTAACTAGAAAAACTGGGCTTGTAATTTGTATATATTACATATAAGAAGAATCATATTCTCAAGATCCACTAAACGTAGATATGCATTAATGCTCATACATTCCTATTCAAGGTTCGAACCTATTCAAGGTTCGAACTTAGCACCTCTGTTTCACAAAGGTATCTTCTGATCAATTACCATAACAATTATAGTTTGTGAATATTTAATTTTACAATGTATTCAAGTGGAAACATATTCCTTCAGTAGTTTGTTTATATGGACTTTTATATGCCTTCTAGTATAAGCCCTTTCTTTAGTGATGTTTTTATTAGTTTTTTGTTGAGTTGAGTTCTGTTGAGGTTGTTCGATATTTTGCTATATAATGCCTAAGTCACTCAGGCTGGGTGGCTCTATTTGTGCTTCTAGGTGTAGCTTTTTATTTTTGTCTCTTTGTCCAAGTAACTTGCTAGTCCCAGAACAGGGACAGTGGGCAAAATCTTTTTTTATAGACCACTAATTCTTTGGGGATAAAATAAGTTTTTATCCGGGGTTTCTAAATTATTTATGTTGTATTTTAGTTGCTTATAATTTTAAGTGATTGATTTAATTTGAGCAAAGAATTATTTTGTAATCCTTTCAATGAGAAGACTCATGGAACATTTAATATAATCTTTTTTCAATTTTATCATGACTTTTCGGATCATTTCGAATGTGTTCATTGACCACCGGTTAACCACAGCTCTAGACCATACAGGAGCCGCATACTTGATAATTAGTACAATCATGGCCTACTTGTAACAGGCCATGAAATGAATATATGATATATCCATAGACCCCCACCGTGGCGCTGGTGGTCTATGGAATTTAACACCACCGCAGTTATTTTAGCTTGTATACTAATGCAAATAGTACGCTTCTCAAAACGTTCGCAGTTTGAAATAAAATAATTTGAGCTTTTGGCATAAATTCTTTATTTTGCAATTATGTATAGTGTAATACATGTGTTGTTGTTGATAATTTGTTGAAATCTCAATAACAAACTATAAAAAATCATGTGTTTAGTGTGCTTACCGACATCAATGAAACGAAATCTTCTTGTGTTATTTAAGACTTTTGTAGTTTGAAGTTGATTATTTTACGGTTTCAGTATTAACTCTCTATACATCAATTTTGTATATTGTAATATAGGTGCTAGTGATGATAGTTTGTGGATAACATAACATCAAATGATGAAAAAAAAATGTTTTACGTAAGGATTACTCACAAATAATTTTTTTGTGAAATATAGTGTTGAGGTAGGTCTTCCTTGGGGGTTTAGTAAGGTTAAGTAATCAGGTTTCGAATAATTATATTCTCTTAAAATGATGAAAACTTGTTGCATTCCTGGTTGTGAATCAAATTATAACAACACCCTGAAAGCGGGTGGGCAACTAGTATCAACCTTTAATTTTTCTAGAAATGAATTTTTGAAAGGTAAATGGTTGAAATCTATACCACGAGATAATTGAGCTCCAACAAAATATTCAGGTGTTTGTGCCTTGCATTTCTGACACTGATATCATCAGGGAAGAGAAATTTGTTTCACCTGGTAGGATTGTAAGCATACTCAAAAGAAACCTCACGCGGTTCCTTCTATTTTTCCAAATTTACCGTATTATTTGTGGAAAAATATACCCTTACCAGAGGAAAGTCTGTGAAATTATTTGAAAAATTTTTGAACAGTCCTATTTAATTGTCTGATATATTTAATTAACTGTTGGAAGTATTTTTTAAGCAGTGGGCTTATTCGAAAACATCGTTGTTTTCTTGCTTGTTTCACATTTTCTGTTACAGGCATATGTGCTCAGAAATAATATTAAGTATGTTATAAATACCCATAATATTTTTTATCGGTTCGGAATATACAATAAGAGTTGAAATAACGCTTGAAACTTTGAGAACAACCGACTAGGAGAGTAGACCACCGGCTCTACTTTGGCAACACCGCCGGACTACCCTCTTCATGTCATGTTTGAAGTTGGCCGTGGTACAAAAATATTGATGTTTGTTTAATTGCTTCAATCTGTTTATTATATCGTATGCTTTCTGCGAAGCAATTTTAGTTCACATAAACCATCAGAATGTTTCATAATAGTTTTTCGAGTTCAACTAATACTGGAATCGAATCCATCCAGCAAGTAACGTTTTTTTTTCGTCGGCTGAAACTCCCTCCGCCGCCGCGTCGCTGTTCACGCGAGATACCGTCCCCGGCGGTGGAATCCGCCCGTAGCCGGGGGTCCGTTTCAAAAGACTCAAAATTACTCCCGGGATATAAGGGGGATTAAGCCGGTACGGTCGGCCTTCTGTTTCTGCGACGATGCTCTTGGGGCTTTAGGAGGACGCATCAGCCGGCCCTATTATCGGGAAGAATCGCTGATTGATTCGACGCTTTTTACCGAAAGGGCCGGAATTAATTGCGTCTCAATTCCTACCGCTAGATCCGTGTAATTTGTTGATGCGTTTTCTAATCATGTCAGTGTGTCCCCGGTTTCGATCCAATTTTCCCGATGCAATTCGGGTGGTTGGTACTTATTCCGCCATATGCCCTCGAATTTATTGTCTTTTGTACGTATAAAGCTCATAAATGCTTCCTTTTGTCAACAATGAAATTGGATTCAGAGATTAGAACAACATTTCACTTGGAATATGAGGTACCTAAATTTTTACATTTTCAAAATTACACCCTTTCTGAACGTAATGAAGTATTGTAAAACTTCAACGTTATTGTGAAATATTAACGTTGAAATAAACGCGACAAAATTCATACTTGGTGCCTTTCATTCATTTATTTATTAATTTATTTAGAAATACACCAGTCAACAGCTTAAGCCAATTACTGAGTGAGAATAATACAAAACAATTCACAACTTATGTAGAATAAACTAGAAAGATAATCAGAAACTTACATAGATATGTATGAATGATATAACTCTGTAGGCAAATTGACATTGAAGCTCACCATCAAAGCTACATCAAGAAGGAATATCTAGAAAATCTCAGATCTAAAAAACAGACAGGCAAGAACTGTCTGCTGGCACCAGGCCTACATGCAAATATGTCAATGCCATCATGAAAAGGCTCAAAGTGACCACAAATTTAATGAAATGGTTAAAAGACAGAACATTAGTACGAGCTAGAGATGGATGAAAATTTTTTCATATTTCGACTAGGTAACCTCAGAATACCTTGTTCCTGAATATCTAAGGAATACAGAAATTTATTAGGCAAAGAAGGAAAAACAACAAAAACTGATCAGTTTGTATTATTGAATGAATACCAATCAAATATAATGATTAACACCTGTCATAAGTACAAAGAAAACTCATTTCGCTATTGGTTTCGAAAAAAGCTGAAGGTAGATTGGTTTTTAGGCTTATTATGGTTTTCGTAAAGAACGAACCATGCAAGAAAGTTTTTTCGTAACTTTGCAGTTTCTGGATTCACCGATGGCGAATTTTCGAAATCAATCCAAAATTAATTCAAAACCAACAATTTCTCTCTTTTCGCCGTCTTCAACATTATTTGGCAATGTTCTATGTTCTTTCTATGTTCTGTGTTCTTACAAAGTAAAGAAACGGTTTTGAGGTTGCCTTTTTGATGGAGTAAATCAATTTTTTTAGTTTCATAAGTCATTTCTCATTTTTACCCATGTTTTCGTTTTAAAGACACTATAGTTTTTAATGAAATAATATCATAGTTTGAAAAATGTCTCCTTGATGACTCCATTTTGATTGAATATTTAGACTTTGAATGAATCTATTGTTTTTATGAACATAAAGAAAATTTGCTCAATTTCTGAACGAACTTATATTTATTCAGAAAAGTTGAGGGGGCTCTTGAGTTAAGAACTTTGGAATTTGCAGTGAAAACTTCTTTAGCTGCGTTGACCACTTTTCTTTAGAGGAAAATCTTATGAGTTTGCATCACCGACATGCTTTTGTACTTAGATAAATTTCAATCAAAAGATCTTCATTCCTTCAGTTGAAGCGTAATAAAGTATATTGTACCTTTTTCAGAACACAGTGAAATTATTGAAAGTACCTACAAGACGTCTGTTGAAATTGATGATGACAATGATGCAAAAAATGAAAATAACGTTAAAAATCAAGTACCTACATTGTAATTTATCTAAATACAAATACCATCAATGAATAATATGCTCGTATAAGTATTAATTATTATTTCAATTACATTGTAGTTACAGTTTCTCATGATTTTGTGCATATAATTGTTATTCGTAGTGGCAGTAGTAGTGAAGACTAGATTGGGGGGATGTTGATCATTTTATTTTGAAATTTCAAATATAAATACTTGAAGTTGTATGTTTTCACTTCTATCGGCAGTAGGTACCTATTTATTAGGTACATTAGATATTTATTTATTCATTCAACAATTTGCTATTTCATAACGAATATTACATGAACAACATCAACAAAAATTTCGAGATGATAATTCTAATCACAGAAAAACGTTTTCTTCAATCTAACTTTGAAGATCCTTACATTGCTAGATGTTTTAACAAATAGTGGTAATGCATTATAAGCTTTGAGACCTTCAATAAATAGTTACCTTTTTCTTTGAGTTGGCTCAATATGAAAATCCTGTGCGCAACCCGTAACACACCGACTCTGATCTACGTTTTAGAACTTTTTGCAAGTATATAAAGTTGTTTTTTTTTGTTTATTGTTTTGTAGATGAGAACCTGACCAGATTGAGTCACAAGTTTCCGAACGTAGGAATTTCAGTTCCTTAAGCATAAAATTTATCGAGGTGCCCTTATCACATGATAACAAGATCTCATACATTTATTCTGAAGAAACTGTAACGGTTGAATATCTTTCTTATCACAAACACTCAAAAGAGAAGCACAATAATTGAAACTAGGAAATATAATACAATTATATACAATTATTTTGCTCCAGGGTGAAAGTTCTTTACGCACTCTATAAAAATAACCAATTTTTTCCCAAGTTTTTTGCATAAGAGATACATGTTGAGACAGATTCAATTGAGGATCAATAGTCACCCTCAGATATTCAATTTCAGTCACAAAATTGAGTGCAATGTCACGAATTTTCATCACATAGATTTCACTATGAAATTTACTACAATTAGTTTTAAAGCCTAGTACCATACATTTCGTTTTGTTGCTATTCAGTTTAAGCTTATTGAACATCATCCAGTTATTCATGATTTCGCATTAATTACATGAACCACTTCCCCGAAGTCATCCCAAGAAACCGAAATCAATGTGTCATCAGCGAACAAATTCACAGAAGAGTGTTGCAAGTACCTATTTAAGTCATTCATATAAATAATAAAGACAAGAGGACCGAGTACACTGCCCTGCGCAACTCCATATTTCACCTCCCTCCGCCGAGAGAAATTAATATCGACTATAGTCTTCTGAAACCTACCCTCCAAAAAACATGTTAACCATTTCAACACACTTCCTCTAATACCGATTTTCTCAAACTTTCTAATAAGCAACGCTGTGTCAATTGTTTCAAAAGCTCTTTTAATGTCAACGAAAACAATAATAATGATTTTTCCGATGTCGATATTTCTTTTCCATTGAATGAACACCAGTTGACACGCTGACTCACATGAACTGCCTATAATTGCCAATATTTTATGTTTAAAACGATGTACATTGTTAATTTGAATAAAACTAAGTAGTTTTTTGATTTTCACTAGAATTATTATAGTCAAACATGAAAATATTTTTCGCCAAAGCAGTGGCTTCAACAGATGTAGATGATAACAGTTTGCAGTTTACAGTTTATCATCTACATCTGATAAAGCCACTGTGCTGGCGAAAAAATATTGTCATATGTGACTAAATTAAAGTGATATACATTGTTGTCAATTTGTGAACTGCAAATATGAATTAAAAATAAGTTATGGAAAGTATCAAAAAGGCAGAAATATAAACCAAATCTTCTATTTCGTGTGACTTTCAAATACTAAACGATATTGACCTTTTACTTTCTTACTATGATTAAATTTCGACGAGATGGATCTGTTTCCACAGCATCTTCCCGAATACGGCAGGGAATTTCATCAATATGAAAGTTCCTCAAATACGAGTAGAGGGAAAGTACGCGCTCCAAAATTGAAAAAGCAGGAAGTTTGTCGAATTCCTGGAGATATTCCCGAGAGACGCGTGATCGAGTGGGAGAAGAGACAGGCAAGAAGAAGGGTCCCTTCGCCTGGCCCGAGTTCCGTTCCCTTCTCTCGAGTTTGTGTGTTGGCAACCGTGGCCGACGAGGATGGGGTCCCCGTTTCCATCGAGCCGACCAACCCTATGACCTGAACTTGTCGGCCAATCACTGCCTAGAACAAAAGAATACACTCGGCGACAAAAGTTTGCCAGCTTAGCAGGGCTCTGCGCTCTCGCTTTTCGCTTTAGGTCGCGTATCCTTTGACTCCGCTGCTTTCTTGAATTCCATTTACACTGCGACCACGTCTGTAAAGAAAGTTGGTCATGTTAACTGAAATTATTATAAAGTCCATTAATGGAAAAGAGTATTCTGTTAGCATCTGAAGAAGTCGTTTGTAACGACGAAACGCGTCATGCTATGTTGTCAATAAAGTGTAAATCAAATGTTCAAGTGTTTGAATTTTAGATTGTATTTAATGAAAACGAGAGTGCACTCAACACCCTATAAGTAGGGGAGACCGGGTACAAAAGTAACATTTTGTACATAAACCACTGTTTCTAGCTAGGTGTATTATTTGCTATGTTAGTATTACATAACGGATATAAATATATGTAAATTTGGTTTATGTTCTTTACATTATCATCTTAATTTAACTTAATTTTCAATTTTTTCAATGAAAATTAGGTACTTGAAAAAAAATCGTCTCTTATTAAAGTATCACTCCGTGTTACTTTCGACCACGTTAGCAGGTCGAAGGTAACACGGAGTGGGTCGAAAGCAACAGGACAAAGTGGGTTTCTAATTTAATCAACAAAAAACATATTAAATCAAAAAATATTAATTAGGAACTGTAAAATAGCAAAAAGTTAACATTTGCATTACACATGCACAACACATACGTATGTACCTACTTATTCAACAAAACACGCTTCTCTAACAATCCCTGGAATATAATGGATAGTCATTGTTTGACCAGGATATTTTCATATCCAGTTGTCTGTCAGTGGCTGTGTTTATAATATTTTTAAAAGCTCCAAATAGTGCTCTATCCAGTGATTACAACTTAATGAGGGTGTAATGAGGGGGAAACGAGAGCAATACGATTCCAATAACAAGCATTTCTTGATCTATTGATGGCTTAACTTGCTTCTTGATGTGTTCTAAAAACAGTAAAAACTCTTTCTCCTGCATCCATCCACTACGGGAGCTTCGCGCATCAAGTGATCTTGATATTGCTTCAACGGGAATACAAAAAATGGAGATATGTGTCCTCTTTGAGCGTTAATCGCAACAGCAACAGTTACCAGCCTCCCTTGCTCGACTGAGATTACCGCTTCTACCTGTTTCATTCCTTTTTGAGCTAAAATCTTATCAGGTTTCTGGACTGTAGTCACTCCAGTTTCATCCATATTCCAGATAACTTTTCGGTAAAATTTATCCATTACTTTAGCAAGGTTATCCTTAAACATATTAACGTTATGTTCATTAAAATTCGAAGCCAGTGCTAAATTTGTTGCTTGAGGACAACTCAATGAGAGGCTCAGGTGTCGTTTTAAGAATCCTGTCAATCATTATTTACCTGCCATTTGAGTGTCCGCAACTTTTCAGGAAATGTTTTTTCATTTTTAAATGCTAACTCATATGCAAGTTTACATACTTCATTAAGAGATAATCCGAAGTAAATCCCAGAACATTCGATTAAATAATCCTGTAGATTTTTTCCTCATCATTGGTAAAAACACGATTGACGCAATGGTAACCAACGACACCATTATTGTTTCCTGCCATCAATTTTGTTATGTATCTATATAATGTTACTTGGCAAACATTATATTTTTATGCCAAAGCTCTAATTTTTCACCATATTCTAAATGCCTTTTTGCAGCTATATGCAGATAAATTAAAGTGTTTAGTAGGTAAAGTGAAATGAAGTGTTGAGTTTAACATTTACGTCAAATGAATCAATTGTGTTGACGAAACAATATTGTCAAGTTTGACTCAGTTATAGTGAAAATTGCGAAGTTATTAGTTTTATTGAAATTACAATTGAAAACAGATAACGAAAGATTTACAACAATAAGTGTGAGAAATACCTGAAGGTTATTCATTCCGGTCTGCTACCTGAAGTTATACATATTAAATGTCAATGCTACGAGGTCAATGCTTGGACAACATTGATTCAGTACGTAAAACACTGATTGAATTTTCATCATAACAGCGGACAAGAGTTCCGAAGTACTACTTCTTCTTCGGAACTCTTCGGATGCAACAACTGATTATACTAATAACATATACCTAACTATAAATAGTCTAGCCTTTCAAGAAAAAAGAAATGCTTAGAAGTGAATCACAGAAAATCAATAATCGATTGTGCCGATACTCTATGAAAACTTAAATTCATAATCTAAATAAAACTAATTCGTTTTTAATTTTCACAATAATTCAGTCAAAAATGGAAATATTGTTTCGCCTGCACAGTGACTTCAACACATGTAGATGATAAACTAAAGTGTTTGTAGGTAAAGTGAAATAAAGTGTTTAGTTTATCATATACATCTGATGAATCAATTGTGTTGGCGAAACAATATTGCCATGTTTGACTCAATTATAGTGAAAATCACAAACTAATTAGTTTTATTCAAATTACAATTGAAAACATGAAATTGGATAAAGAAAGATTTACACCAATAAGTGTGAAAAATACCTGTAGGGTCCTCATTCAGATCTGCTACCTGAACTCATACATATTAAATGTTCTAGGAAATTTTGGTTTGGAATCTTTATTCTCTGTATTTAATACAAAGCGATACATCACCTATACAATTTGAGTTATTCATTATATGTAACAATGTATGAAGAAGAAAGAAATATGTAATCAAGTTATAAATAAGAAATATGATATCCATTATATCAATCATTGAATGGATTTATTTCTTGACTTAAAAAAACTAGGTAAATACTATAAATCGAT
This sequence comes from Henosepilachna vigintioctopunctata, assembly GCA_030704895.1. NCBI lineage: Eukaryota > Metazoa > Arthropoda > Insecta > Coleoptera > Coccinellidae > Henosepilachna > Henosepilachna vigintioctopunctata. The sequence goes on along the minus strand of JARQZJ010000001.1, from coordinate 6,334,389 downwards.
AAAAGTCTCGGTTAAATATTTTTAGGAAAACTAGGCATATTAACATATCATAAGTAGGCAGTTGTGTAGGTAATACGCAAATTTCAGTACACTAGTCACTGATTGTAAAAGCGGCCTTCCATCATTTTATGTACAAAGTTTGTGACAATAATACTATTTGATTAAGATTAAGAAAATTGAACCAGAAAACGTAAAGAATTTCAAGAAACAGTGAAAATTCATTGAATTCTCCAATAGTGTTTTTGTGGAATTCGTTTCTATTTTTTAAAAAAATATACGTTATGGCATTGTTAGGAATATGTTACATATTCATGTAGACGAAAAATAGTTACTACAGAAGATTCCTTGAAGAGGTAACCTGAACTCAGAAGAAAAATGTTTAACTATATTTAATTAATTATATCATGCACCAATATTTTCGTAATTTTGGCATCTGTTAGGACTAAAATGATACTCAGTATGTTCAAATTCACCTACTTTTCAGTTCATTCTAAACTCCATTCATAAATTATATGAATAATAGAGCTCCAAGCACAGAACTCTGAAGAACCCCAAAACCCATATTTTGTCAATGAGAATAACTTGATATTAATGAATAAGAACACTTGTTTCACAAAATTAATAAAAAAAACTTGAAAATTGTTTCGGGGTGTTACCCCATTTTCAATACTTAAATCAGTTCAACTTTTTAAATGAAGATTTAATATATTGAACAATGTTTCACCAAGAGATTAGCGAACATTCAATCAACTTTATTGAGAATAAGTTGTTCCTATTTCTTATTTACTATGCAACCATCCAGGAAAATCTGAAAAAACATCATTTGTAGGCTTTCTAAAGTATAAAATCCAAAGAAATAGAATAAAATTCCAAAGATATATCGAAAATAAACACGCCATAAACAAGTTTGTGCCCTAATTTTTCATGAAAAGGGACGTTCTTATTCTGAGAATTGACAAGAAGTTTTTTCTATCACGCAATATCATCGTACAATTCGAAACAATATGACTTGAACATTTTTTGTTGGTCAGATTGTTCAATCATCAAAATCAACATTATTATTCTCGATAAATCAAGCGATAAGTCAGCATTGCAAATTAGTTCCTTGCAGTTCGTCCCTAAAACAAATTCCGTTCCGAAAAAGTTCATTCGTATTCAACATCGTTCCTCGAATATAAAACGAAATGGAAATTCCGTCGAGGTTGTACTTGAGAGATGGGCAAAAGCTCCGAAAGTGCAAATCACGCCCGCGTTTGCATGTATTAAGTAGAATCGGTTCCCTTAGAACAAGACGGGAGCTAAATGAAACACTACTTTTATCACCCTTATCTGCTCCGAGCCCGGTTTAATTCGTTTTTCAACCGGGGTCTTGGATTCACGACGAGATTATTAAAAAGAAAGGCGGTGTTTTATCAGAAAATTTTTGTTAGCTATAGATAACCATGTAAAATGTACCTAATGAAAGACGAACGAAAGAATTTTCGTTAGTATATTGTGGAATGAGTACTTCTTTAGGGAGACCACAAGTTAACGTTTTTTTTTTTAAAGTATAGAACTTTAAGTTGGCATTACTGTTGAAGATGGCGACCGATTTAACAGCTGAGAAGTGATTTATCCTCAGTTTGGTTTGGCAATTCATCATGCATAGACTCACGCCTGAACAACGCTTTGTAATGAATTTGATAATGAGGCGGCGCATTACGTAGTAAAATTTTGTTTAGCTATGAAGCGCACTTCTGGTTGTGGCTACCTCAACAAACAAAACTGCCGCATTTTTGAGTGAAGATAATCCTCAAGTTTATGTCAAAACACCGTTGTGGAACAAAAACGATGATGGCCAGAACGTTACAGTCAATGGTGATCGGTATAGAGCCATGAATCAATTCTTG